>CM050165.1:66978753-67633753 GCA_027410445.1 Discoglossus pictus | reverse complement strand
ATGATAAAATTAAATCTTAGGAAGAACAATGTCCAGAGGGATTTTCTGGAGTTCAATGGCTGGGCTCCTTGCAAGTATTGGAGTTTCTTGTGATCAGTTTGTATATTTAGAGTCCAGACAGAACCCCTCCATAAGATGCCTCCGCTCTTGAGGTGCCATATTTTATGACAAATAAATCTTAATTTCCTACATAATTAGATTCAGTAGGTGCAAATTTCCTTGAAAAGAAAGCACAAGGGTGCAAACTCCATTGAAGTTCCTGTCAAAAATGAAGGTCTGGATGGATGTGGGTGTATAAGAACAGGTGCAGCGGTAAATTTCATAAGCTTCCAGAGCTTCCTTCAGCCAATGAGCCCGGCTGCCAACTTTCTTAGTCAAGGCAGTGATGGGTGCCATAATGCGAGAAAGGTTTGGGATAAACCTTTGAAAATAATTGTCGAAGGCGATAAAGCGTTGCACTGCCTTCAGTGTAGTGAGAGGAGGCCATGTCAGGACAGAAGAAGACTTAAGAGTATCCATTTCCAAACATTACCGTTAAATAGCGTACCCCAAAAAGGTAATCTTGTTTTGTTTTTTTTTTGGGGTGGGGGGGTATATTCCCATTTATCAAGCTTGGCTTAAAGGTTGTTTTTTCTCAAGTGTAACAAGACCTTTTGGACTTGTTTACAATGGTCAGCAAGGGATTTATCTAATTTAAGTAGACAATGACAAAGGACTACAAGAAATCCCAGAAGACGTAATTAATGACGTTTTGAAAGGTATTGGGGATGTTTCACAATCCAAATAGCATGACATTGTATTAACAGTCACTATCAATAGGGCTGTTTTTCACTCATCTTCATCTCAGATACAGATAACGTTATAAGCATCATTCCAGTCAGTTTCAGCAGCCAGCGTGTGGATTTCCACTGCATACTGCTCCACAGAACGGGCACCAGAAGAATCTTCTCTTTGACTGCAAAGGATTGATCAACAAAAATCCCAACAGCACCCAAGGCTAGGAATGCTTGTATTTGGACTAGGTGACTTTCCCACAAAAGTTGAATCAGCAACATTATCTTTGAAGCACAATTAGGTGAAGAAATGATAGAAATGTCTAGAGGTATGTCCTCCATCATCCCTAGGTACTGGCCAGAGGTCCTTATAGTCCGCAGTATAGGCATAGGCAGGAACAATGTTATCTTGGTTTCTCTGCTTCACACATATGAGTAGCCCCCAATTGCAGAAGCTGCATAGTTGGCCTAATGGGTAATCCGGCCATGATGGGGATGCAAGCAGACAGTGACACACTGCATGTGTGTTTGAAGACACATTGCATTGGTACTGAGAAGCCCACCCCATTTGGGTGTTGTTTTATTGAGTATATTGTGTCTGTTATTCTATGAGAATATATTGTACTATAATTGAGGAGCAGGGAGTCGTAGTTAGCAGCTCGGTGTGTGATGCTTCTCTCGGTCTCTCCATTTTAACCAAAGTTATAGGTGATGTCAAAGAGCAATCAGACCTTAGAGATCAGAAGGAATCTCTTATCTCTTTAACAGTTTAATTCATCCTTAAGTATTTCCAAAAGTCCTTGTCGGAAGGTCGAAAAGAGAGCCCAATCAAACCAGTCAGCTACCAAATATGTGAAATTCCACTGTCTGCCGCCCTACAGATGAGTACCCTGCAGAAGCTACTGACGTCATCCTTCAAGGAACATCAAACTCTTTGGAAGGCTTGGATAAAAGCTTATGAATCATATAGCAAAGGTAAGTTTCTCTCCCATAATGGTTTGACTAAGGGGAGCAGGTTCTTGAGTACACTCTGAGATAATACCTACTAGGAATTGAGGCTACCTTGGATATAGTCTTCACAAATATTATTGATATAATATCAAACGTGGAAATAGGGGAACCTTTGGGGAACAACACAGTCTGATTTGAGATTTAATTAAAAAAAAACAAAATTGTAAGAAGCCAACAAAAACTTTTAATTTTAAAAGGGCAAATTTTAATGGTCTAAGAGCAGTAGTACAGCGTATAGACTGGGACAAAGAATGGACAGTTAAAAATACTGATAATTAATGGAAAAACATTCAACTCCTTACTAAATATACATACTTATCACCATATAACATATGGATATAAAAGTAAAAGGAGTAAATCACATCCCATGTGACTTAATGATTTAAAGATCAAGATACGGAGTAAATAGCTTTTCAATTATACAAGAAAGAGGGACAGAGACTGGCTAAAATAGAAAAAGAAAAATGAATTGCAAAAGAGAGTAAGACTAAACCTAAAAATGTTTTAAATATATTAATGGGAAAAAGGCCAGTAAGGAAGCTATAGGAACATTACAATGGTAAACAGGCCGACTGATAAATAGTGACCAGGAAAATGCAGATCATCTGAATAAGTTATTTTCTTTGGTATCCATAATTGAGTTAACCAATTTGGTGAAGGTAGTGTAACGCAGATAGGGATCCAAAAGAGGTTGGAAAAAATAAATGTTAATAAAGTCCTAGGTCCTGATGGAATATATCTAGGGTACCGAGGGAACTACAGGGTCGCTACCAGATGACTGGAAAAAACAGATGTGATACCTATATTTAAGAAGGGAGCTACAGCAAATCCAGGGTCCACTCCTTTTTAACATTTTATTAAGGACAAATGTGCCCAGCCTGTAGCTGTAAGGGCCAATCTGCAGCCTGTGCCTATAAGAACCAAAGTTCCAAGCAATAACCTCTCTTCTCCTCTACATCGCCACCATCCCATTCAAACCTCAGTAAAGTTAAAGTGAAGTTACATTCAATGTTATTTGATCGAATTATTGTTTTTTTTCTTTATGTCTGTTTAGTTTTAAGGTTTTGTATCCAAAAACAAATTATTTATTTTTTTTAAATCTAATGTCCGGATTATTTCAGTTTACATTGATTCCTATGGGAAATGCTTGTTTGATTCTTATCCTATTTGTTTTCATCCTACCGTCCAGAACGGATTAATATGGAGTATCATTTGGGGCATTTTAGCGGCTTGAGAAAGTACATAGAAGGGCAACAAAACTAATAAGAGGAATGGAGGGACTAAGCTATGAAGAAAGACTACCCAAATTAAACCTATTTTCTCTAGAAAAAAAGAGGGATTTTGACTACTTTATATAAGGCTTTTCAACTGACAAGAGAACATCCTTTGAGGTTAGAAGAAAAATGATGTGACAGTGGAGTCGATAAATAACTTTAAAAAGGTATTCTATATATTTTTGAATAAAAAGGGCATTCAGAGTTATCCTGAATAACCGGAGAAGGAGTACTGATCCAGGAAGGAATCCAATTCCCAGTAACTGTGGTCAGGGAGGCATTTTATTTTTTACGACACAATTGGCAATGTTTCAATGGAGTTTGTTTTTGTTTGCCTTCCTCTGGATCAATTAACAATTAATCCACATATTACAAAGATCAGGGGAGATCTAAAAACTTTGAACTTGATTGACTAAAACTGTTTTCAACCTCAATTACTATGTAACTAAGTGGTCTATTAGCTAATTTCCGTGATAGGTAGCACTGCCGGTCTTAGTAGACCACGATTGAGTTTAGGAGAACATCAAACAGAGTAGCTTAAAGTACCACAGCACAATGAAAGGAGTGAGCCATACATTTTAATGTTATCTCAACAATGGCTCAGTATTCTCTCCTTCTGCAACCTTCCCTCCACTGGAAACACACACCCTCATGATTCAGCTCTGAGGAAATGATGTAACAGATAAAAATGGATTCCTGTATTCATAAACAGACTCTTCAAAAATTCAGATTTTCCCCAAAAAAGGTTTTATATCCATGGCTTACAAAAGTGCCAACATTGTTAGTTTGATACATACTTGACAAACAAGTGTCTTTTTTCTTAAACTGAAGTGATGTAATCATACATCAGGTTACCCATCAAACTTCATAAACTAGAAAAAAATGCGAAACCGCACATCACAATGGACCTCAACATATAATTAGGGTAAACACTGACCAGTGTAACTTTTTTATGCAGAAGGATTTCATTCCATATTATACCTTGTACAGCTATAGCTGTGATGCATCTCAAAAATGTCATATTTACAGATTTATTTTAAACTATACACAAGCAAACAAAATTACTCCTATCTAGACACATTCATAATTTATTTAGTCGCCTGACGGAGCGCAAACAGATTTAAGGTCAACAGTCAATCAATACCCAATTAAGTTGCAAATTAGAGATTTTCACTTGTATATTAATATATATTGATTGTCACCAATACCTGATTCTGTGAACTATTGACACTGGCGAACACGCACATTTGAGGGCAAGCAGCTGAACGACTTTTAATTAATGATATGCATATAAATAGGTTTAGATAAAAACCTTATTTATATCAGAAAATAATGTCTACTCCTTTATCATTGTGCTTAAACCAGTTTTCCTTTATAAAAGATAATAAAACATACTGTATACATTATTGAAGTTCCATTTCTACAGTATGTTCTTGTGAAGAATCAGATGATCATGGGCAAAATATTTGCTGAGATTGAAATAATAAAGTATTTAATCTATAATTTGTTACTATATTTTACTGAACTGCTGGTGTATCTCTTTTGGGAAAGGAGATACAAATTGGATGCTGAAACATTTAAATGACTTCTAATGAAAAGCTTTTTTCAAAAGAACAGAAATGTTATCAGCATTTAGATCCCCCTCTCCCTAACCAAACTAGATTACTGCTTACCACTTGAAGAGAAGAAGAGAAAAATAAAAAATAAAAATAAAAATATAATAATATATATACAATTACGCAGAGATCCATGATACGTTGATGGAAGTTTTGTGTGTGAGAGGGATTTTTACATTTCTATGGTTGTTTTTACAGATGTATGGTTGTTTTCTTTGATGCAAAACAAATCACAATATGGATTCCTGTACTCATAAACAGAGTGTGGATCTATCCTGTTATGTTGTCGGGACAGGTCCGCCGCTGCAGTGCGGCCTCCAACTGCTTAATGGCGCTGTCAAAATTCTGCAGCGCTGCCGATATGTGAGAGGCGTTCTAAGCTTATAATGTTAGCTTAACCCTTGAACTAACCATAACAGTTTACCTAAGCCTTGACTCTATGATATGGCACCGGAATATCGGCAGCGCCATCTAGCATATGCTCACCGCCACTGCTGCTGCCTTGTGCTGCGCCAGCATAACAGGATAGGACCCACAGTGTGTTAAAAAAATCCTATTTCCCCCACATTTTGTGTTGATTGCTTACCAATATTGTTAGTTTGGTACATACTTGACATGTAGTGGTTCTTTAAAAACACTACAGCAACTGCCCAAATACAGCTTAACTACACTTCACATATATAGTTGTCAGCAATGTGGGTTTTTGCTAACGTTTGCAGGCTCGCATAGCGAGCCTGCCGTAACTGCGGCCCTCGCAAAGCGAGGACCGCAGTTGCTGGCAAGGAGCGCCAAAGGCGCTCCTTGCGCTGGTAGAGATGAGCGCCGTAGGCGCTCATCCCTACGACCCCCTATGACTTTCGGAGGTGGAGGCTCTACGGCGCCTCACAACCGGTTACAAAAAAAACATAAACACGCAATGACTAACTACGGACTTACACAAAAATATACGACCCGTGGAACTTAGAAAAAATCAATTACGGACTAGCAAAAATACGACCTTAACTGACAACCCGCGCACAGCGCCAAACCTAAAAAAAAAAAAAAAAACACACACAAAAATAAAATAAAAACCTTACCTACACCAAGGGGGAACACCCAGGACCTCTGCAACACAGCTTAAACCTTGAATTCGGTCCAATTTACAAAGTTTAGCCACTCAAAAATTCTCCTAAGCGAGTGAAAAAATGGCTGCCGAAAAAAACAAAAACGAGGCTACATGACGCCTAAAGCCGCTAAATACCACAAAGCAAATACAACTTTTACAAAAACCTGTACAACCTACAACATACACCATTAGCAAGGACGCTTCATCATACAAACCCGCCTACCACATACACATTCGCAGCCATTTTACAACACTAACTTACACAATGCGGAAGTACCCAGCTACCTTACCGGCTTCCCCTCGCGCACGCACACTATTTACACTACACACTGCACACATTGCTGACACTTACACCTCAGCCCCACAACACTGCAAACCTATATTGTATGCTGCAGGAACATGAAAAAGGATTGTCAGCTCTTCAGCACAATGCTTCCTGCATGTATTACTTACAAATAGGTAAAGTATATTACTTTATTCATTTACTAATTATTTCATTAGCATCACAAAAAACATATACACAAAAAAAAAAACACTATAGCAAGAAACGATAAAGATATTCACTGCGCGCCTCACAACGAGCGCTAATGCTGCTCATAGCACACAAACTACCCTAGGGGACAGCCTTGCAATAAGCGCAAAAAGGAGATCAGCGCCAACCTTACAATGACACCAAAAGCGCCTCTGATAAAATAAAAAAAAATACAACAATCAAGAGGCTCGCAATGAGCGCCGAGATCTCAGACCACCACAAAAAATAATGTCTGTGCCAAACAACATTCCTTGACTTACAATTCTATTGCAGTCATTTTTTCACAGGCAATTCGCTAGATTCAAACAATAATGTACATAGCTGTATTTATATATTTTTATTTTTTTAACAATGATTTGCTCATCGTCAACATTAGCCTCTCTTTAGCACCATATTTTTTATGTAGATTAGGACACCGCATGGACTGTCTATATCTTCAAGTCTAGGTTTCGGTCACTGATGAACTTAGATTTTTACATTTACCAAAAACATTTTTGCTATTTTTACAGGAGCTTCCCTTAAGAGCTAACTACATAAAAAAAGCTTTCTCTAAACCTTTAAGATGGTGGTACAATTCATTATTTACCCACATGAGTGATGTAAATCATTAATATGGTTCAGAATCAATCTTAATAATTATATAGTGGACAAGTAAAATTACATTACTGCTCATCAATATATTGAGATTATATATGTAAATATCCATTTAGTTTGTGCAAATAAATACACAAGACCCACAGAGTATTCTTCCCAAAGATGAGAAATAACACCTATTGTCCTTATGGGTGACCATATCTGACACAGGGGATGATCCAAATATGGTATCATTTAAACCTACAGTTAATAACAAGTATTTTATTACCTGGATGTTATTAAAAAATGCAATGATTTTACAGAAGAATTACATTTTTTTTTTTTAAGTTTAGCCTTTCTGATCCACCTATGAACAAAAAGATTATTATTTCTTGTTAAATAAAGACCATCACATATATAGTTGTCAGCAGTGTGGGTTGTCAAAAGTTGTTGCGAGGGCCGCAGTTGCTGGCAAGGAGCGCCAAAGGCGCTCCTTGCCAGCAACTGCAGACTTTAGGCCCGCTAATGCGGACCCTCGCGAAGGGTCGCAAAAAAAAAATGGCCGCCAAAAAAAAACGAAAACGGAACTACAGGACCCTAAAAGCACAAAACACCATGAAACACATACAGATTTTTCTAAAAAGCCGTACGAGGTCCAAGAACAAGGACGCTAAATCAGCCATAGCCGCCTACTACACACATTAGGCGCCATTTTACAACACTAACTTACACAATGCAGAATTACACAGCTACCCTAACGGATTTTCCACGCGCACGCACACTATTTACACTACACACTGCACACATTGCTGACACTTACACAGCAGCTCCACAGCCCTCAAAACACACATTGTATGCTGCAGCAACATCAAAACAGATTGTCAGCTCTTCAACACAATGCTTCCTGCATATATTACTTCAAAATAGGTTAAGTATATTCATTTATTCATTTCTTAATTATTTCCAAAGCTGCTCATAGCACACAAACAAACAACAGCCTCGCAATGAGCGCCGAGTCACGCGATGAGCGCCGAAGGAGCTCAGCGCAATTCTCGCAATGAGCGCCGAAGGATCCCAGAACATCTACAAAATTAATGTCGCAACCAAACACCATTACCTGCCTTACAATCTTATTGCCGTCATTTTTTGACGGGCAAGTCGCTAGTTACCAATAATTATGTATTACCCCCTAGCGCTGTATGATCCATCGCCTTCAGTGCAAGTCAGCCGCCGGACAAAACACTGGGTATGCCCCTGGATCTGACCTTGTCCAGTCTTTTGTTCTAAACCAAATTTAAAGAACCAGTATTAATCATTTGCTAAATAAATACAACTTTTCATTTACTAACTATAAGATGAAATTATCCGTAGTCATGGGCGTCTCCACTTAGAAACAGTTGTCTTAGAATGAGCTCCCTATCTGTAATGTCTCAACTGCCAAGGCTTTTTTCGGCTTTCAGGGAGATAAACAAAGTCACTTGACTGCGGTATAAAAATGCAAATACCAATTATGTGTGACAAGAAGTATATACTCACACATAAGGGAAGGCTTTATAAGACAATAATGAAGACAATCAGCACTTAATATAACTATATATACGGGTCAGTAACATGATAATTGATGTTAAAAAAATACTTTTAATCCATGAAATTCAACATTTTAAATCACCTTGGCCCTCATTCAATTTGGCCAATTGAATAGTGCTCTAAATAAGCACATAACATATTTTTTTTAAATAAGTTTTTAGTTAGTGAAAACCTTGCTTTTGGACAGATGTTTACTAACTAAAAACTTCTTTAAAGAAATATGTTATGTGCTTATTTAGGTTCCTATTCAATTGGCCAAATTGCAATTGAATGAGGGCCCTTGTAATTAGTGAATTGACCCACTAAAATATTGCGGATTGTCACAGAAGTGAAAAAAAATCCTTCCTGACCCCAAACTTCTGGCAATCACCTCTTCTCTAGTTATCCAATATAACCCTTAATGCCATTTTTATAAAAAAAACTCTTTTTACAATCATCTACTGATTTTGCTGTCACATCCTCCTTTGGTAGAGAGTTCCATTCTGACTGTCCTTACTGTGAAGAACTGTTTTCTTTCTTTAAGATGGAAGTTTTTTTCTTTGGCCAATTGAAACCTCTTGGCACAAAAGCTCTCCTGAAGCCTAATACTGACCCTGGATCACATATATAATTGTGAGCATGCGGGTTGTTGCTAATGCTGCGGGCTCGCAAAGCGAGGGCCGCAGATGCTGGCATGGAGCTCCGAAGGGGCGCCTTGCCAGCAACTGTGGACCTCGCAAAATTAACGGACTTACGAGACGCGTTACGACCTCGAAAAAACCGGACGAAACCCACGCACATGAAAAACACAATAAATACACACAACAAATACATAAAAAGCTTACCTACAGCAAGGGGGGGGGGGGGGGCACCCAGGACCTCGAAAACTGAAGTTACACCTCAATTTAACTCAAAATAAAAGAGTTTAGACACCCGAAAATCCCCTAAGCGAGAGAAAAAATGGCCACCGAAAAAAACAAAAACGAGGCTACAGGACTCTAAACACGCAAAACACCACCAAACACATACGGATTTTCCGAAAAAGACGGATGAGATCCGAAAACAAGGACGCAACCCAAAAACATTAGAAACACAATAAATACACACAACAAACACATAAAAAGCTTACCCACAGCAAGGGGGTGCACCCAGGACCTCTGCAAGTAAAGTTACACCTCGATTTAAGTCCAAATTTTGGAGTTTAGACACCCGAAAATTACCTAAGCGAGAGAAAAAATGTCCACCGAACAAAACGAGGCTAAAGGACCCTAAACACGCAAAACACCACCAAACACATACGGATTTTCTGAAAAAGTCGGACAACATCCGAAAACAAGGACGCTAAATCAGCCACAGCCGCGCACCACACATTAGGCGCCATATTACAACACTAACTTATACAATCCGGAAGTACACAGCTACCCTAACGGATTTGCCTCGCGCACGCACACTATTACACTGCACACATTCATGATGCTTACACAGCAGCTCCACAGCACTGATGCTGCAACATGAAAACAGATTGCCAGCTCTTCAACACAATGCTTCCTGCATATATTACTTCACAATAGGTAAAGTATATTAATTTCTTATTTTATTAATTATTCATTGCCATAACAAAAAAAAACACCAACGCTGCTCATAGCACACAAACAACCAACAGCCTCGCAATGAGCGCCGAAGGATCTTAAAACCCCAACAAAATTAATTTTGCGCACAAACAACATTACCTGCCTTACTATCTTATTGCCGTCATTTTTTGACGGGCAAGTCGCTAGTATATTTATATAAGGTAATCATATCCCCTCTCAGGCACCTTTATTCTACAGAGAATATGTTTAGTTTGGTTAGTCTTTCTTCATAGAATGAGAACTTAGGAACACTTATTCCTATGGTATTTTCTACCAAATGTCTGATTAATATATAAACATATTTTAGGATCAATTTGTATAATAAAAAATGGTTGCTTTATTAAATTTAGGGTAACAACGGCGTATTAAAAACACATATAAAAAATCCAGGATTAGGACATAACTTTTAAAAGAAGGCTGAATTGTGTGAGACAAAATAACCACTAGAATGGTATATAATTTGACTCTTAATAGAGGGGTAATTTGTCTCTGCAGGTGCTTGTGTGTCAGGATAGATGATTAAACCTGATGTGTGGTCCTCCTAATAAAGTCCTTTAGAGGAAAAGAACACTATTCTTACTGACTGTTTGTACAGTGTGTTAGAGGGACACCTCACAGAGAACACTTTGCAGGGAGACTGCTTTGAGTAATACCCCCAGCACTGTCTGGGTGTCTATGAACTTCTCTTACTGAGTGGATCCATATAGTAAGGTGCTATATATCTGGAAGTTATAATAATAACTCTGAAGTTAAACTGGATTTTTTCTTCCAGTGTATGGTTGGAAAGCTCCTTTTGAGTTGTAGAGTACAGATAACTCACCTCCTTAGTAGGTATAGTGCTCTGGTTCTTATCTTTAATATAAAAAGTTCCTACTGGGAAAAAACCACTGTGATATATGCTCTAAATGAGCTCTGGTTTTGTGCCTCTTATATATATCAGTCCCTGCTGGGAAATTACTGCTATTAGGCGTGTTCTCGTTGAACTTTCAAAGGACCATACTGTTTAGTAAAGAGCAAAGTGCCTGCTGTTTAAAGAGCAAAATACCTGCTATTAAAGAGTTTGTACTTGCTATTAAAGAGCAAAATACCTGCTATTAAAGAGTTTGTACTTGCTATTAAAGAGCAAAATACCTGCTATTAAAGAGTTTGTACTTGCTATTAAAGAGCAAAATGCCTGCTATTATAGAGTTTGTACTCTGTCAGTTCCTTGTCTTTCCATTATAGCACTTATGCGATCTATCACTCATTTGGATAAGGACAGGGAGGGTAACCATGCACACTACACACAAACACTCAGTGAGAAAAACGCCAGCGTGTCCTTGACATCGGGACACACTACGTCATCAGAAGCCGACGCGTTTCGACGTCATCAAGACGTCTTCTTCAAGGGTGAGCTTGCTAAGGCCGTTAGAGCCCTTTTTAAAGTGTTGCCATCTCCATGGCAACTAATAGGGAACTGTGGAACATGAGCAGTAACATAAAAACGCCCCCTCTGGTGGTGAGCGGAAATGACATGATACTTACAGCCTGCTGGAAATATGCTGTAGATTTTAGTAAATGCAATAAATAAAGTGTCATTCTCTTTATAACGTAACTACTTAGAAGGAGAAAAAAGGGGACTGTATGAAGGGTGTTAGGTCTTATTGTACATTGAGCCTTATAAAGTTGTGGCATGTCAGCATGTATGTATACCAATACTTGTAAGGTCCTGATAGTCCCTAAGCTTCCCTGATAGTGGAAAAAGGTATTAGTTTGTACTGGTTTATAATATCTACTATGTACATTGAGAGTCAATATCGAGTGCTCATTTATGTCATAGTTAGTTCAGGGAGATCTCTATGCTCCTATGTTTTGGGCTCCCAACATACTAATTGGTACACTTTCTGGAGGAAAAAATGACAATATTTTAGATATATATCTTAAAGATGGATGCACATATGAATTCCCAATTTAAGAGGGAGAATGCTGATATTTAGATATATTAAGAGTCAAATTATATACCATTCTAGTGGTTATTTTGTCTCACACAATTCAGCCTTCTTTTAAAAGTTATGTCCTAATCCTGGATTTTTTATATGTGTTTTTAATACGCCGTTGTTACCCTAAATTTAATAAAGCAACCATTTTTTATTATACAAATTGATCCTAAAATATGTTTATATATTAGTCTTTCTTCATAACTTAATTCTTCCACTTCCATTATTAATGTTGTTGCCTTTCTCTGTACCATTTCCAGCTCTAAAATGTCCTTTATTTGATGTTGTGCCCAAAAAATATTCCAAATACATACTAGGGGTTTATATAGTGGCAGAATGTATTGGTTTCTATGCCCTTCTTAATACATGCTAATTTTTCACTTGCCTTTGCAGATGCTGCTTGGCATTGACCCCCATTAGGTTGGTGGTTGACCACAAAGCACTCCTAAAACCCTTTCTATCTCTGAAACATCTAAACGTGCTCCATTTACATTATAATTTGCATGCTTATTTTTCCTTCCATAATGCATAACTTTATACTTATTTGCATTAAAACATCTGCCATTTAGCTGTCCATTCTTCCAATTTATATAAGTCCCCTTGCAGTGAAAGTACATCATTTTCTGATTTAATTACCTTGCACAACTTAGTGGCATCAGCAAAAATGGAGACACTACTTTCCAGTCCTACGTCATTAATACATATTTTAAAAATACAGTTCTTAAAATTAGAATCAAATATGGTACTTCACTGTCCCTTTAATTTTAACAATTAAGCATCAATTACATGAAATATAATTACTGCATACAACCTCAAAACAATTAAATAACATTATTAGACTAATAAGAAACCAAAATCAGTCCAATTTTCAATTATCAACTAGCACCACTGGGGGGCAGCATAACCACCCACATACAATGCAGCTGTGGCTATGTACAGTGCATCTATACATTTATCACATCATACAATTTGCAAATACATATCCACTGCAGTCAAAAAACATTGTCGGTATCTTGCATGCTAGGGGCCTCATTCAATTGCGATTTGGCCAATTGAATAGGGCTCTATATAAGCACAGAGCATATTTTTTTAAAGAAGTTTTGAATTAGTAAATTCTATTCAAAAGCAAGGTTTTCACTAACTAAAAACTTTTGTAAAAAATATATGCACTGTGCGTAAATAGAGCCAGGATCTATCCCTCTTTGCCTGCACATTTCTTCTGCAGCACCGACAGCTGCAGTTACAGGTGCCATCCGCCAGAGGGCGCTGTGAGTTTTCGGGCACCATCAAGTTCCATGGAAGACAAAAAACTATTTTCCTCTTCGACGTGGCGCAACTCGACGGCGCTGAATCAACAGCGAAGCCATCGCTATGTCCGGCACGGGCACTCGGCCCCCCAGGGCCTTGGGCGCGCCTCTCATAGCTCTTCTGTCGGCGCGCCTTATGTGCTAAAATCGTCAGCGCCATCTGTCGGTCGGCGGCGGAACTGCAGCTGTCAGATTTTACGATGGTGAAGAGGGAAAGGACCTAGAGCCCTATTCATCTGGCCAAATCGCAATTGAATGAGGCCCTATATGTTTAATGCTGTTACATTAAGATTACATGTATATATATATATGCAGGATAAAAAATAATACAAGACATAAACCACACATTTTTATAACAGTAATAGGTATTTTAAAGGGCCAGTGCAAGAGTTTTTAATGTTAAATCTAATTATTTTAGTTCACAATTAAGATTACAAATGTCCAAACAACAGCAAAGCAAATATTTAACCAGAAAATATACCACTCCCCACCTCTCTTACCGCCCTAAAAAGAAAGCAAACATTTCAACTGAGATAGCATTATTACCTGGTTGAAATGTTTTACTTTCAGAACAATGAGGGGTGGGTTAGGGTACAGAAGCAGCCATTAAAGTAAACTATTTTTAATTTATATTTTCTGGCTAAAGGTTCGCTTTTCTGCTGTTTACACATCTATTTTTAATACTAAAAAAAAAAAGATTCAACATGAAAAGAGCTTGCATTTAGCGTGTGAGATTTATACTGTATTTGTAAGTGGAACAATATAAATTCTAGTGTGCATCAATGAAGATTTCTGTTAGTCTTAATGAGACCTATGCAGTTACATTGTTGCAGTAAACTACACCATTATTACCTACTTGCGGCTAATCCAAGTACACTGTGGGCCTTATCTAACTGCAGCTTGAAATTTGCAACAGTTACAGAGCGATTCAATTGAACAAGCCCGCAGCTACCTGGTCAATAGCCTAAACCATGCACCCGTAAGTAGCATTTCAGATCATGATCAATTAAACAAGGCCGAAGCTACCGATTAATAAACAGCCAATAGTAAATGAGTCATCATGACGTCATTAAAACATGGAGGTTACGCGTCAATCATTTAGCATTTAGCGTTCCGATATGCAATCACTCGCAATCCGGCAAAATTAAAAAAAAATTATGACGATACTGTTTCAGTCTATGTGGGTGGCCTGATAAGTATTAACTCCTTGATTCCTGAGATTGATATGACACCAAAATGAAACATACAAAAAATTATTTTTATTGCCGATTTGCGAGCTTGAGACTGTTGTGCAATTGATTCTAATGTCTTTCATCGCTTTCCACGTTATTTACAAGGCAGTATTGATTTGCTTTTTTTGCATTTACAGTGCTACGAACAGGTGTTTAACCCCCTTGTGAGTCCTATCTGGTATTCGTAGGATTTTCTTCTACATTTGCCATTTACGGGTGTGAAAACAATTGCGGGCTTGAGGAATTGAAGCAATTAAATAGCGATTTGCGATTGTAACATTTACGGGCTTGAAAGATCAAAGGCGTAGCTGGGTCGGAGTTACGATTTTGACAACCGCAGGGATTTTCAGCCTGTAACCCGTAAATCGTAAATCGTTTGCGGGTAGCTAAAAGACACCAATTGAACAGCAGATTAGTTTACGGGCTACATTGCGGGCTCCAGTATCCAACAACTGCTCAATTGAAGAGAGAGGCTTAACAAACCAAGAGCCAGGAATCCGCAGCGTCTAAAATATTACTGTTTGCTCCGAACTTTTTACTTATTAGACCAGGGGTTTATGTGAACGTTACCTATGATCTCCAAAATATTGAGACAAGCAGAAAATATAGTAATACTGATTAGATGGTAGAAATTGCTTTACTCAAATAGAGAACCTATTTTGAAAAAGTGTAGCAAAAATAACAGGTTCAGGTTGGAAAATGTGAATGTGCAGAATATGAGGGAGAGAAAATAATAACACCTATATGTAATCTATGTACATCTGGGTGATAGATGGATAGATAGATAGATAGATAGATAGATAGATAGATAGATAGATAGATAGATAGATACATGTAGGGATGGATGGATAGATAAGGGGTGGATAGAGGGATATAAGGATAGATATTGGGATGAATAAATTATAGATAGATAGATATAGGGATGGATAGAGGGATATTGGGATGAATAAATGATAGATGGATAGATAGCTAGATAGATGGATGGATGATAGAGGGATATAGGGATGGATGGATAGAGGGATGAATAAATGATAGATAGATAGATAGATAGATAGATAGATAGATAGATAGATAGATAGATAGATAGATAGATAGATATAGGCATGTATATAGGGATGGATAGATATGGGATTGATAGAGGGATATAAGGATGGATATTGGGATGAATAAATGATAGATAGATATAGGCATGGATGGATAGATATGGGATTGATAGAGGGATATAAGGATGGATATTGGGGTGAATGATAGATAGATAGATATAGGCATGGATAGATATGGGATTTATAGAGGTCTATAAGGATGTATATTGGGATGAATAAATGATAGATAGATATAGGCATGGATGGATAGATATGGGATTGATAGAGGGATATAAGGATGGATATTGGGGTGAATGATAGATAGATAGATAGATAGATAGATAGATAGATAGATAGATAGATAGATAGATAGATAGATATAGGCATGGATATAGGGATGGATGGATAGATATGGGATCTATAAGGATGGATATTGGGATGAATAAAGGATAGATAGATATAGGCATGGATGGATAGATATGGGATTGATAGAGGGATATAAGGATGGATATTGGGATGAATAAATGATAGATAGAAAGATATAGGCATGGATATAGAGATGGATGGATAGATATGGGATCTATAAGGATGGATATTGGGATGAATAAATGATAGATAGATATAGGCATGGATGGATAGATATGGGATTGAGAGGGATATAAGGATGGATATTGGGATGAATAAATGATAGATAGAAAGATATAGGCATGGATATAGGGATGGATGGATAGATATGGGATTGATAGAGGGATATAAGGATGGATATTTGGGTGAATGATAGATAGATAGATAGATAGATAGATAGATAGATAGATATAGGCATGGATAGATATGGGATTGATAGAGGGATATAAGGATGGATATTGGGATGAATAAATGATAGATAGATATAGGCATGGATATAGGAATGGATGGATAGATATGGGATTGATAGAGGGATATAAGGATGGATATTTGGGTGAATGATAGATAGATAGATAGATAGATAGATAGATAGATAGATAGATAGATAGATAGATATAGGCATGAATATAGCAATGGATGGATAGCTAGATATGGGATCTATAGAGGTCTATAAGGATGGATAATGGGATGGATGGATGGATGGACGATAGATAGATAGATAGATAGATAGATAGATAGATAGATAGATAGATAGATAGATAGATGCATTGTGACTTATATAAACTGTATGCTCAGGTGAGGAAAGATAAATAGCTTAGTTACAGAACCGAGAATAACTGTCCTCAAAAGTTGTTTTTGTTTATTTTGTAGTTAAAAATAACCGCATCACTAACAGCCTCTCAAGTAAACACACGTGATTTCAAACCTTATTTCATACTAAATATGCATTTCCGAATTAAGTCTACCTCAGCAAACACATAAAGCTCTATTTGTGGGTGATATATAAATGTAATACAGGGTGTGTGTTTATTAGGTATTTTTGTGAAACCCACTTGTCAGTAATCATGGATTTTGTTACTGAAAGGGTAACGTGGGAGGCAGTATTGGGTGTTACACAGTGGGAGTGTCACAAACCCCTAATTACAGTGTCATCTTGTGATTACAGTGATATCAGTGTATCAGGACTGTAATCCTATTTGACTTGTTGGTGCTTTCACAGTGCACAGATTCCTGAAGCAATATCCGCCATCTTTTACCTTGCACGATAACTGCCTTGAATCTCTCTCACTTCCCTGCCTCTGTCACAGCTCCATGAGGACAGAGCTAACAAATGTGGAATGCAAATCACCACGCGAGGAAATGGACACCCTGAAAGGGCAAACACTGTGTAACAGCTTGCCCTTATCAAAAATGGCGACTACGGTCTGCTTAGAGGGACAAAACGCATAGAGAGCATTCTAAGCTATGCTTTTTCTTGTCATACACATATAGGGCCTCATTCAATTGCGATTTCGCCAATTGAATATGGCTCTAAATAAGCACATAGCATATTTTTTTAAAAGAAGTTTTTAGTTAGTGAAAACCTTGCTTTTGGATAGAAGTTTACTAACTAAAACCTTCTTTAAAAAAATATGTTATATGCTTATTTAGAGCCCTATTCAATTGGCCAAACTGCAATTGAATGAGGGCCATAGGAAACTCCAAATAGTGCTTGAAAAAATTATTGCTACACATAGGGGCCCTCATTCAATTGCAATTTGGCCAATTGAATAGGGCTCTAAATAAGCACATAACATATTTTTTTAAAATAAGTTTTTAGTTAGTGAACATCTATCCAAAAGCAAGGTTTTCACTAACTAAAAACATCTTTAAAATAAATATGCTATGTGCTTATTTAGAGCCCTATTCAATTGGCCAAATCGCAATTGAATGAGGCCCATGTTATTTAAAGTGAAATTAGAGATAAGGATGGATAGAAAATATACATTTCCTTTCAGTAAAATTTTCTATATTTTTATAGTATTATTAATATTTATATATACATTGGTTTCCATTAACTTATTAACTTTACTTATTTAATTATATATATATATATATATATATATATATATATATATATATATATATATACATAAATATATATATATATATATATATATATATATATAAATAAAACATTATTTAATTATAGTATTTTTATTGTTATTTAAAGTGAAAAAGGAGATATGAATGGATAGGATATATAGTTATATATACTTATATTATTATATATATTTATATTATATATATATGTATCATTAGTATTAATATATAAATTGATTTCAATTTCCATTTAAATTATTATATTTAACATATTTTTAATAGCTTAGTAACATACCAGCATTTATTTTGTCTTTTTTCTGTGAAAAAGCATCACTTTAATAACCGAGTTCAGCCAACATATTACCGTCATTACTTCATATTGATCGTATTGCATTTTGAAAGTGATACTGACATGAAATACTCCCTTACCAAAACCTCCCAACTGTCCCTCTTCCCAGGGACAGTGCCTCTTTTGAGAAGAAATCTGCATCCTTAGCCATCCAAATGTACTTCTTTTGAAGGAAAGTCCCACATTTAAGGCAAAAAAAATCTTCTTTTCCAGCCCTGATCATGTCCCACTTTCTCCAGTGCTTTTCAATGGTTTTCCATCAAATTATGAGAGAATGACAGAAGCCCAGAGTGTCAGTTTTATAGAATATACTAATCCTGGCAATGCTGTTTGCCATACATTGCGAGCCTCTCCCGTCTACTTTACAGGCCTCGCGATGAGTACCTTCAGCGCTCATCGCGAGCCCCACAATAAGCGGCTTTGTCGCTTATTGCAGGCCTTGGCCAACACGCCACTCTCATGCTTCGCAATAAGCACCTTTGACGCACATTGCGAGCCCCACAATGCGTGCCTTCGGCGCTCATTGCGAGCCTCTCCACACTTTCTCACCCCTTTGTCTCTTTCCCCCCTCTCCCTCCCGTGTGTCTTTTTCCCCCTCTCTCCCTCCCGCTGTCTATTTGCCCCTTCTCCCTGCCCTGTGAATTGTTTTCCTTATCTCCCTCCTTTGTGTCTCTTTCCCCCCTCTCTCACCCCTGTGTCTATTTCCCCCACTCCCTCCTCTATGACTCTTTCCATCCTCCCCCCCTCTCCCTCCCCTGTATCTTTCTCCTCCCTCTCCCTGCTCTGTGCTCTACGGGTCTGAAACCATTTGCGGGCTTGGGAAATGGATCCGTTTAGCCAAGCACGAAACGGTCTTCAGATTTGCAAACTTGAAAAAAAATCACGTATTTACGGCTTAATTTTTTCTCTAAGTTAGCTGTTTTCAGACCTCCAAAAAACACCAATTGAAGAACAAATTAGCTTTCAACCTCACTTACAGGCTCCCTGCCTCTCCCCCTGTGCTGTGTTGTCAGTTAATTTTGTAATCAACTGGCATCTTTTGGGAGACTCTGAATGGCTTCCGAGTTACGGGCTTGAAAAAAATGGTGGGCGTTAAAGCTGTAATTTTTTCAGTCTTGCCTTTCTAAAAGTCGTGCGGGCCTCGCGATGAGCACCAAAGGCCTACGGCCTTCGGTGCTCATTGCAAGCCTTTTTCTAAGTCCTGCGAGCCTCGCAATGAGCTGTGTTAGAATGGACATTTAAAATGGAAGTATCTCTAGTAAATTCCTCTTTAATGACAGAGAGAAAAAACAAGTTATCATTTGAAGAGGTGCTGTCAACTTTTGTGTGTGTATGCGGTGGTGGTGGTGTTGGGGGGGGGGGGGTTATTGGCCAAATGGCTAGTGGGCCAGCTTGAAATAATGAATACAAAAAAGGAACTATAAATATTTAAATTATGTATATATATATATATATATATATATATATATATATATATATATATATACAGTATATAGTTGTGGTTAACTATTCCCCTACAAAATCTACTACATAAGCCAGGTACCAGCCACACACTAATGACAGCCATTTAAGATTGAAACAGTTGTCTGTAGGTAGGTTTCCTGGCTTGTGCATAATCCATCCTGGGATTTGATTAAGGCTGTGTAACACAGTAGACATATGCTTAAAAGGAGCCATGTTTAAAATTATATTGTATTACAAGAGTGAAGCCTTTGTGGGCTCATTTGCATGTCCATATCCCAGAATGCAGTGCAATAATTGTATTTCTTGAAATTCTGAGCAAAAAAATGTTTTCTAACTTATTTTACACATTCAAATGGGAACACAAATGTACCATTTATTTATATATATATATATATATATATATATATATATATATATATATATATATATATATATATATATATATATATATATACACACGCGGGTGGGCAGATAACCTGTGTTGTGTCACTTTAAGTTATATATCAAAGAACTCAGGAATTAATCTAGCATTACCTATAGTAGCTGTGATTCACAAACAACAAATGTTCAAATTACTTGTTAATTTTAATGTATGTATTACATAATTTTTTATTTAATATGCCCCGTATAGACAGTGGTGTAACACTTAGCAGAACTAGCCCATTGTTTAGCCTGCAGCAAACTGTGAATGGTGCCTATAGCAAATGTAAAAGCGTAATGGTGTCACCTGGGCACAAGTGTTTTATGTAAAACCATCCACCGCGCGTTATTAGCTATGCGTCACGCATCTTCAGGCCCCGCCCCTACCTCTGTCACAAGATTACAACCACTTTGTTCACTTAAGGTGGATATGTGCAGTTGTATTTTTAAAGTAAATACAGACCTTTTAATAAAGAGAATCAAACTGGAGTATGTAAGAATTATCGAATAACAAATGCATTATGTTGTGCATACTGCACAAGGAGGGACCAGCTGTACCAGCCAATGGTTAGGTCCTCTCCTCTGCAGGCTTCTGTGTATCAGTGCAAGGGATTCCCCTGGAAGCTGTCTGCTTCAGGATCCGTGGAGAGCAGGAATGCAGTACTGAAATATAGATGTAGGATTCCTGGATAGCTGGACTGGAGCAAAGTGATTTAAAAGCAATTTTCCACACACAGGGAGTTAGGTATATACATGGGAGAACAAAAAGGTAATTCAATTAGTCTGAGTGCAGAGTAACAAAAGGTAACATTATTATTATAGGAAGGCCAGCTAACCTAATGACTCTGCAGGAGGTCTTCAATGCTAAATGCCCCAATTGTATTAGTTTCACAATGTGCCTCCCAGACCCTTCCCTGCAAGCAATAATCGGATCACAGTATACATATTGCAAAACTGCATATAGAAAATACATACCAACATTACATATGCCCAACATGGATACAATAAGCACAACAAGCGGTTATCCACACAATGCCCAAAACACACAGACACAAGGGGTATTCAGTGGGGATGTGGGTCTCCAGACCCTAGACAGGGGAAACCATGATTATCACAGGGGTAGCCCGAAACTGGAAGCAACAAAACCCAAGGGTGTCATGTCCATCTTGGGCTGGAAAAACTTGGGGAAAAACTTCCCCTTGGGGAAAACTGGACTTGGCTTTTGGAGAAAAGAGAAGCAAGTACCACAGTACTTTATTACAGGCTTCTTGTTCATCAGGACTTTTAATCATAATTATGTATATATATATATATATATATATATATATATATATATACATAATATTGTAACCAAAACACCAAAAAGTGGTTTATTACTTTATGTAAGGAAATGTAAAACTTTGTAAAATTGACAACAAATCACTAAATAAAAAATAAAATAATAATAAAAGATTCTTAAAAATTACATAATAACAAAATACAAAATCTTCATTAACTTATATTGCCCAATATTACTGTGATGGTTTTATTGTCATTAAAGGACCACCATAGTGTTCAGATGATAGGGATTACTTTGGTTAGTTGCTGACAAGCAATAAAATCAGTATTTGGAGAAAAAAATCAATGTAGCTTTTAAACTGATATTTGAAGTGTTTTATACTTTATCACCGATTGGGGATCAAGGGGGAGGGACATTATTTACTGGAGGGGGGGGGGACCTATCCTGATGGGAGGTTTTGTCTGTCATCCGCATAACAAAGTAAAATATAAAAGCTATGTACACTTTTGTATCAAGGACCTTTCCAGTTATTTGCCTGCCATGTTGTTGTTAGGGTTAGGTTTAGAGTAGTGGGTAGTGTAGGGGTTAGGGTAGTGGTTATGGGTTATGGTTAAGGTAGTGGTTCGGTTAGTGGTTAGGGGTTATCATTGGGGTTAGAATAGTGGTTAGTGGCTATGGTTAGAGTGGTAGTTAGGGATTATGGGTAGTAGTTAGGGTAGTGGTTATGGCAGTGGTTAGGTTAGGGTAGGGGTTAAGGTTAGAGTAGTAGTTAGGGTAGTGGTTAGGGGTAGAGTAGTGTTTAGGGTTAGGGCAGTGGTTATGTGTTAGGTTTAGGGTAAGAGTAGTGGTTAGTGGTTAGACTTTCAGTACATCAAGTTCAACCTTTTAAGATCTCTTCAGATCTGCAATATGCAGATTAAATATTAATGAATTAGTTGTTAATTAATTATTAATCAATTATTTAATTATTTATTTTTATTTTTTTCTAATTATAAATCTAGAGAAAGGCAAACAGAAAAAAAAACCCAAGTAAGACTTAGCCAATCGTCTCAAAGGGAAAAAAATAAAAAAATCCTTCCTGACCCCAGATACTGGCGATCGGATTTCTCCCTGGATCAATACTGTCTCTCTAATTATCCATGATAACCCTGAATTCCCTTTTTAATTAGAAATAAATTCAGTCTCCTTTTAAAGTTATCTGTCGAATCCGCTGTCACCACCTCCTCTGGTAGAGAATTCCACAGATTAACCACCCTTACTGTGAAGAACCCTTTTCTTTCTTTAAGGTGGAATCTTTTTACTTCTAACCTCAAGGGATGTCCTCTTGTCAGTTCAAAACCTCTTGGCACAAAAAGCTCCCTTGACAAATCTTTATACTGACCCTGGATGTATTTATATAAGGTAATCATATCTCATCTTAGACGCCTTTTTTCTAGACCAAATAAGTTTAATTTGGTTAGTCTTTCTTCATAACTTAGCCCCTCCATTCCCCTGATTAGTTTTGTAGCCCTCCTCTGTACCTTTTCCAGCTCTAAAATGTCCTTTTTATCACGTGGTGCCCAAAATTGTACTCCATATTCTAAATGAGGGCCTACCAGAGATTTGTATAGTGGCAGAATTATATTTGCTTCCCTGGCTTCTAAACCCTTCTTAATACATGCTAATATTTTATTTGCCTTTGCAGCTGCTGCTTGGCTTTGAGCAATGTTACCTAGATGGTTGTCCACAAGCACTCCCAAATCCCTTTCAATATCTGATACACCAATATTTGCTCCATTAAGATTATAAATTGCATGGCTATTATTCCTTCCCAGATGCATAACTTTACATTTATTCATATTAAATCTCATATGCCATTTAAAAGCCCATTTCTCAATTTTATGTAAATCCCTTTGGAGGGAATGCACATCATTATATGATTTAATTACCTTGCACAACTTCGTGTCATCAGCGAAAATGGAGACACCACACTCCAATCCTACCTCTACGTCATTAATAAATATGTTCCATTTACAACAACCTTTGCTTCCTGTCTTTTAGCCAGCTCTCAATCCATGAGCAGATATTTACTGAAATTCCTGTATCTCTTAGTTTGCACAATAGTTTCCCATGTGGCACTGTATCAAAAGCCTTTGCAAAATCCAAAAAGACTACATCCACTGAGTTGCCTTGATCCAGGTTCCTACTAACCTCCTCATAGAAACTAATTAGATTTGTTTGACATGACCTATCCTTCATAAATCCATGTTGGCTCCTACTTATAATCCTGTTCAAATAGATATATTCTGGTATATTATCCCTTATTAACCCTTCTAAAAGCTTATCCACTACAGAAGTGAGGCTCATTGGTCTATAATTCCCCTGATTTGCACTTGCTCCCTTTTTAAATATAGGTATCATTTCTGATTTTCTCCAGTCATCTGGTAGAGACCCTGTGTTGAGTGAATCTTGAAAAATTAAATATAATGGTTTGGCTATTACAGAACCCAGTTCCCTCAGTACCCGTGGATGTATTCCATCAGTACCCGGGGCTTTATTAACATTTATTTTTTCCAACCTCTTTTGGATTACTTCCTGTGTTAACCAATTATTTGGCAAAGGTAGTGTAGCCCCATTATGTTGCAGTGACCCAACCACTGGTACCTCCCTTGTGTATACCGAAGGAAATAACCTATTTAGCTCATCTGCCTTTTCCTGGTCACTAATCTTCAGATGGCCTGTTTCACATTCTAATGTTTCTATAGCTTCCTTCCTCACCTTCTTCCCATTAATATACTTAAAAAATATTTTAGGGTTAGTCTTACTCTCTTTTGCAATTAATTTTTCATTTTCTATTTTCTTGTACTCCCGTAAAGCAGTCTCTGTCCCCTCTTGATTGTATAATGTAAATGCTTTCTTTTTACTCCTTATCTTGATCTTTAAACCATTGTTAAGCCACATTGGATGGGATTTACTCCTTTTATTTTTATTCCCACACGGTATATGCCGATGTGTATGGATATTTAGTAAGGATTTAAATGTTGTCCACTTGTGGTCAGTGTTTTTACCTGCCAGTTCTCTGTTCCAGTCTATACGTTTTATTGCTGCCCTTAGACCATACAAAACTGCCCTTTTAAAATTAAGAGTTTTTGTTCGCCCCTTAAAATTTTGTTTTTTTAATTCAATCTCAAATGAGACTGTGTTGTAATCACTGTTTCCCAAAGGTTGCCCTATTCCACCATATGATACTATATCAATATTATTTGTGATAACTAAATCCAAGATAGCCTCATTTCTAGTAGGCTCTTGTATAACCTGGGCCAGATAATGATCCCTGAGTGTACTCAAGAACCTGCTCCCCTTAGCTGAACTGCTGGTCTCATTTATCCAGTTTATTTCAGGGTAATTAATATATCCCATTATTAGAACTTGCCTATGCTTAGCTGCATTTCCAATCTGTAACAAGAATTGTATTTCCTCGCTGTCAACTATATTTTGGGGTTTATAGCATATTCCTACTAATATTCTTTTGGAATTTGCTGCTCCGCTATTTAACTCTACCCACAAACATTCAACATTATCACCAGGTCCACCATAAATATCTTCTCTGACTATAGGCTTAAATTCAGGGTTAACATACAGACAAATCCCTCCTCCTCTTTTACCATTGCCTCTATCTTTCCTAAATAGGTTATAACCATCCAGATTAACAGTCCCGTCATACGTGTTAGGTTTAGGGTTCGAGTAGTGGTTAAGGGTTAGCATAGTAGTTAGGTGTTGGCGTAAGGGTAGTGGTTATGTGTTAGTTTTAGGGTTAGAGTAGTGGTTAGGGGGTTAGCATGGTAGTTAGGTGTTAGAGTAAGGGTAGAGGTTATGTGCTAGGTTTAGGGTTAGAGTAGTGGTTAGGGGTTAGCATAGTAATTGTTAGCGTAAGGGTAGTGGTTATGTGTTAGGTTTAGAGTAGTGGTTAGGGGTTAGCATAGTAGTTGTTAGCGTAAGGGTAGTGTTTATGTTTTAGGGTTAGAGTAGTGGTTAGGTGTTAGAATAGTAGTTAGGTGTTAGAGTAAGGGTAGTGGTTATGTGTTAGGTTTAGAGTAGTGGTTAGGGGTTAGCATAGTAGTTGTTAGCGTAAGGGTAGTGGTTATGTGTTAGGTTTAGAGTAGTGGTTAGGGGTTAGCATAGTAGTTGTTAGCGTAAGGGTAGTGTTTATGTGTTAGGTTTAGAGTAGTGGTTAGGAGTTAGCATAGTAGTTGTTAGCGTAAGGGTAGTGGTTATGTGTTAGGGTTAGAGTAGTGGTTAGGGGTTAGCATAGTAGTTGTTAGCGTAAGGGTAGTGGTTATGTGTTAGGGTTAGAGTAGTGGTTAGGGGTTAGGATAGTAGTTAGGTGTTAGAGTAAGGGTAGTGGTATTGTGTTAGGGTTAGAGTAGTGGTTAGGGGTTAGGATAGTAGTTAGGTGTTAGAGTAAGGGTAGTGGTTATGTGTTAGGGTCAGGGGCTACATTCAGGGTAGTGAACAGCAGATAACAACAAAGCTCTGTAATCAAAAATCAGAAATTAAACAAATTAAACATTAACCTATGGCCATTATAGTGGCTCTTTCCATTTGTTCATGTTATTTTTTAACGTCTGGATGTCAGTTTTACTCATTTCAAATAAAGATAACATTTTTTAATTTATGATGCATACGGTAATCAAAAATACACACTCCCTAATAAACTATGCCTTTGGTTTGATCTCTGCAAATACATTGTGCAGTTACAACTGGACTAATCCACCTTAAGAGAACAACCGGTAAGAGAGGAAGGGGTGGGCCTTGTAGCTGAATGTTGTGACAGTTGGCCTACAGGAAGTGCTTGGGCACAGACCGGTAATACACAGTGTGATGACCTTTCGTCCTCATATGGAATCAACAGGTTGAGCTTGGTGTCTGTGTCCTACTGAGTGCAGGTAAGTGATCAGGGGAGGGGATATGAGTGTGGCCCTGACATAGCACTGACACACAGCTGGACCCCCAGACTCTGTACTCACATTGTGCATCAGGCATTTACAATGGGCTGTTTTAAGCTTAGAAAGAAGCTGCATATCTGGCATATCAGCACTGAAATGAATAAAACATAGCTGTGTTTTGCTTTTATGGCCCCTTTCCAGTGCACAGCTGTATAATGTTATGACCCCTTTCCAGTGCACAGCTGGATGATGTTAAGGACCCCTTTCCAGTGCACCGCTGGATGATGTTATGGCCCCTTTCCAGTGCACCGCTGGATGATGTTATGGCCCCTTTCCAGTGCACAGCTGGATGATGTTATGGACTCCTTTCCAGTGCACAGCTGGGTGATGTTATGGCCCCTTTCCAGTGCACAGCTGGATGATTTCATGACCCCTTTCCAGTGCACCGCTGGGTGATGTTATGGCCCCTTTCCAGTGCACAGCTTTATGGCCCCTTTCCAGTGCACAGCTGGATGGTTTTATGACCCCTTTCCAGTGCACCGCTGGGTGATGTTATGGCCCCTTTCCAGTGCACAGCTGGATGATTTCATGACCCCTTTCCAGTGCACCGCTGGGTGATGTTATGGCCCCTTTCCAGTGCACAGCTTTATGGCCCCTTTCCAGTGCACAGCTGGATGGTTTTATGACCCCTTTCCAGTGCACAGCTTTATGACCCCTTTCCAGTTCTCCATCTCACTTATACCATTTAGCAGGTCAGTGGAGGAGCAGATAACTTTTTAAGTCCAGATCAGTAGTTTTTGGAACAGAATCACAAAACATATACAGTTTAAATGTACTGTCCTCTCCAACAACAAGTTGGTTTCATCTTAAAGAACAAATATTGTATTAGCCATTATTCTCTAGTGTAAATTATTCCTGAGATATTCAGCATTATCTTCTCACTGTTTTATGCTAATCAGTAGTAGTGATAAGAGTGTATAACTGCATACTAACATTGGGGTACATTGTTTTTGACCCTACTCAAACAAACAGATTGTGTTACTAATTAGCACAGCAAGAGCAGCTAATTAGTATTGAAGAGGGATCTATTTGGATAATAATGCAACACAAACAATGTGATTCTTGCACCTCATTTAATGGCTAGTGCAATGTATAACCAGTTTTAAGAATAATTTAGAAAAACTTGATTTTGATTGAGTCTCTTCAAATGCACCATAAAAATATTGGAATTATTTGTTCCTCCAATCTGCTCACACAATGCATCGGATTTCCATTCCTGTTTGTCCCCGCCAGCCTTATAGTACAGCAGCCAGGCAGTGGCACGCCAAGACTTTGTTCAATTTGCTCCTAGGTTTAGGGATAGGGTAGATGCTACGTTTTTACATAGTAAAGTAGTGGTGTGCTGTTTGTTTCATCTGCCACTACCCTAACTCCTCACCCTGAACTCTAACCCATAAGCCTAAGAGTAAATTGAACAAAGTTTGGGCGTGCAACCTACTGGCCGCTGGACACCACTGCTGGCAGGGACAAAACAGGAAAGGTCCAAGGCAGATTTACTAAGATGAGAGGTCTGGAGATGTGTTCGCATGTCTGGCTCTTTGTATTATAAGGACATGAATTCAGTGACAGAGCCTGTCTTTCCGGTTGTAACATATTCAGAAGCTGGGTGACCCCTAACATACAAAACTAACAGGATTGCTGGGTAAAAACATCGTTCATCTGACAAATCTTTTGTAATAATGTCTAATATTACTTCAGATATAAGGGCTTTATTTACACACTGGCTGGGATATTATGGTGCAAAACCACTGGCAGCCGGGAGGTAGAAAGGAGGCATCTAGGCGGTGCTAATACATTGAGGGCTCCAGTGCAAATTATTTTGGGGTCCCCCAGTTAGAACTTCCTTATAAAAGATAGGTGCCCAGAGGGACCAATAAAAGCCAAATCTATATGTAGGTGGTCAGATCTGCCCTATGGGGATCAGATTATCACATATATAGTTGTCGTACATACGAATGTTGGTCACGCAATGTTAAAAGTTACGGGCTTATCGCAAGGGCCGAAAGTTACGGGTTTGACAGGCGCTCATTGCAGGCCTCACAATGAGTGCCAAAGGCAATCATCGCGAGGCCCGTAACGTAGAAGGGGGAAGAGGCTCAAAATGGCTGACGAGTTATAGGCTTCACAGGGGAGGGAGTGGGGGGAGGGGAGAGGGTGGAGAGAGACACGGGGGAGGGAGGGGGGGGGGGTGGAGAGAGACACGGGGGAGGGACTGGGGGGGGAGAGGGTGGAGAGAGACACGGGGGAGAGGGTGGAGAGAGACACGGGGGAGAGGGTGGAGGGAGACACGGGGGAGGGAGTGGGGGGGAGAGGGTGGAGAGAGACACAGGGGAGGGTGGAGAGAGACACAGGAGAGGGAGTGGGGGGGAGACACAGGGGAGGGAGGTCGGGGGGAGGGCGGAGAGAGACACCAAGGTGAGAGTGGGGGGGACCCCAGGTGAGGGACCGGGGGCAAAGAGACACAGGAGGGAAAGAGTGGGGAGTGGCTGGCAGTGAGCACCAAAGGTGCTCATCGCGAGGCCTGTAAAGTAGAGGGGGGAGAGCCTGGCATTACAAACAGCATTGCCAGGCTTCAAATTTTATTGCTGTCATTTTTAACAGGCAAGTTGCTAGTCTTCCTAGAACAAAAGAAATTAAATGCCCATCTCCTCTAGTAATTGAGATGCTTGCTTTATTCTAGGGCAGCCAAGGGCTGATACTCTGTTGTGGGCACTGGTGCTTTGCACCAGCAGTGCCTCTGCATCTAGGGCCTTTTAGGATGAATCCATTTTATTAAATGGATACAGTATTTTCTCTATTTTTTTTTTTTGTATTAACAAGTGCTTAGAAGCTCTGTTTCACTCATTCAAACCTTCCAAATATTCCCTATAAAGGTCTGCCCCCCACAGCTCATGCACATACTGTTTCTATCGGTTACTAGATGTACTACTACAGACTGTTTCTGAACAGCATTATTTGAAATGGTAGTACCAATAGAAACACTGTATGCATGAGCTGCTGGGGGCAGACCTTTGCAGGGACTGTTTGGAAGGTTTGAGTAAGTGAAAACAGAGCTTTTTAAGCACTTTTTAATAAAATTATGTTTAGATATGTAAACAAACACTTAGGTGGTTTATTTTCATATTATCCTGTTAATATTATAAATACCTGTCCCTTGAATAAACATGGATTCAGAAAATAATTTTCCTGAGGAGCCGTGTGATGCACAAACATGAAATGGTATCAATTCCACTTAACATTTGTTCAGTATCGTAGCAGGCTCGCACAGCCAAGATGTGGCCAGTAATCCATAGACATATGGATGTGTAAAAGTGTGCAGGCGGATCACCCGTTACATTAGGGATATTATGCACACCCACAAATACATCTGCAGTACAGCACGGTGGGGATTATTTTTTGCACTTTCTTTGCATTTAATCTTTTTATATAAAAAGACAGGGCTACATAGCACTTTTTTTTTAACCCAGAGTCGAAAAATAACTTTCTGTGAAATCCATGGACAAACCAGTGAACCCAATTTGTTCAATGTAGAAACATGTGGAAATATGTATAAATTAACAAGCCATTCTAATTAAAAGTTACTGGCATGATATTACAACTGACCTCATAGGGTCCATGTTTAAGGGATGATAAATATATAGATTTAAAAAAAAAAAAACTTAAATTTGGTGATGCCGCCTGTAGAGACAAAAGGAAGTAAATAAGATCTGGCGGGCACATTGGGGTCTTCCCACATTTAGGAAGTGTGGCACTGCGGGCAAGGTTTTCAAGGTTAGCACATTCACAGCAGCCTGGTTATCCAGCAGGAAGGACAATTGCTTTATAGCATTTAAAATATGTAAAGAAACACCGTTATTATATATATATATGTAATTAGTGTTCACATAAAACCAGTTAAACAAAAAAAAAACTTGTTTCCTGCTCAGAATTCTGAGAAATATAGTTATTACACTGCTTTCTGGGAACCTGGACAGGCAAATGTGCCCACAAAGGCTTTGCTCTTGTAATCCATAACCATTTCAAACATGGCTAAATTTATTATTATACAGCTTTGGGTAAAGCTAAGAATGAATTATACACAAGCCTGGAATCCCACCCATGTACAGCTGTTTCAAGGTTACTGCTTCTCATCAGTGTGGGGCCGGTTTCTAGCTTGTGTAGTAGATTTTTTGAGTAGGTAGTTCACCACAACAATCATTTATTATATGGTGGGCTAAATAGCGATAGAAGCCCTCCACCGTACAGTAGTACAGTAAATAAATAGTATATCTGTGTTTACGTTTTAATGGTTAAAAAAAGTTAAAAATATATATATATATATATATATATATATATTTTTTTTTTCTATTATTAAATTGTTTTCATTTTTGTGCTTTGCTGTGCTGCTTGTTGACCTATTTTTTCTTTATGTAGATCAGTACCAGAGATATGGGGCTAAGATCCATTTGGAAGAACTACAAAGTTCTGATTGTTATGGGAACGGGTCTCGGAGTAGTTCATTGGGGCTGGTATAGCATGAAATCAAACCCAGCCTTCTACCCTCAGAAAGAGGAATATGTCCCCGTACCTGGCATTGTTGCATATGTTTTGGACAAAGACAAAGAGACAAAAGCCAAGTAGCTGAGTTCTTAATTTTATATAGGTATGTTTCCACAGTAACGTTTTATATTTTGAAAAATAAGCATTTTTGTTTGTTTGTCTCTTGTACTGAAAGATGCTACTGTCATAAAGACAAAGGGCTGTTTGAATACATTGTGAAAGGTATTCTTCTGCCGTAAAAATGATTACATAGTAATACTTAACTTTTAAAGGGACGCAGCAGTCAACCTAAAAGCACGTTGATGTCATCATCAAACACATTTTATTCGCCATTTTTAGCTGCAGTAAATGAATTCCTGAGATATTCAACATTATTTGTGATGTTTCATGATTCTATTATGTGGTTCCATATACTAATTTATAGCTTATAGTACTTGATAATAAGGATAGGAGAAGGGATATAATGTTGTTATAAGTGGTTTATCAGATGAGACACTGGATAATTGATACTTTGTTCCATGTAATTGCATTACCTATTACATACATTTTTTAATTTTAATGTAAACACACATTATTTTATTATGAAGCCTTATGGCAGTTTTAATGGAGTGACTGGCATTACTGTTTCTGACAGTAGTCGAGCTCTACATGGTACAGAGTCATGCATCTTATGAAACTAGAATTGGAACTCTACTAAATAGTAACATGCTGTGCTTCCAGATAGCTTGAAGATGGGGGGGGGGGGGGGGTGCTCTTATCTTTATCAGAGAGAAGAGAGTGAGGGGTGAAAATGATAATGTAATCCTCTTAGAATTTGGCACCTATTTCAGTTCCCCATCCATGCAGAGCATTGGACAGCAACATTAATTGCAAGGTTGGATCCTGCAAAAATGTAAACGCCCCTTTCGCATAAACTTTTACCAAAGTATCTTTGGGTTCCTCCAGTGACCAGCAATGACATTTCAACATATATTTTTCTAATGCAAAATAAAGTGATTTTTTTTTTTTTTATCATTACTGTCTTATACTTGGATTTCAAACACACATTTTTTTTTAATTTCTAAAACAAAAAAATAACCCTTTGTATTGGATTAATTCTGGTGAATAAGATTCAGGTTAAGATACGTTTAATGCTTTCATTGGTGGAATATTCTCTACATATGTCTTAAAGTGCTGCAAAATGTGCATATAATATATAGAAATGAAGCATGCAGAATAATATTATTATTATTATTATTATTATTAAAAAAATGTTTTTTTTCTCGTTACAGATACTTATTTGAATTATATAAAGAAGAAACCATGAGAAATAAATCTTGGTTGCGAAAGAACTTGCTGTTGGTGGCTGGAATATCCTTTTTAGGCATTCACTTTGGAACCTATTTTATACAGAAAGTGGCAAAAAGCTCTGCCAAAACAAACCTAGAGATAAAAGATACTAAAAATGTCTGAATAAATGGACGGCTTCACTTAAACAAACTTCATTTTTCCATTATTTCAAAAGAAATCCACTTCACTGCACCATTAATGCCTAGTAACTTTGTTTTATGATGGATTGGACATCATTATAATGTTGTTTTAGATAGGAAACAATTAAATAAAACTAATTAAAAATATAATTGATGCAGTAATTTTATTTTGAAACCAAGTAAAATGTCAAGGTTTGAGTTGAAGAAGCCATCGCTTTGTACAGCTGGGCCTATATGCAATGAGACACTTGGTGAATCACTGCGTGTATTGCGTGGGATCGTGATGTCATGTTACGGGCCCTCTGGTCGACTGAAACAGCTCCACAATGGTACAGGAGGATGTGTCCTTACAACGTCACAGTCCTCCACGTTACTCGGTGGTTTTTCTGTCACCCATCCAGTGTTGAAGCTACTAATTGCCTCCATCCGCAATCATATATCCAGCTTCAGCGATTGTGGTCTCTTTGCTGCACACCTTTGCTGTAACTTGGTTGAACAGTTCCTGAGCTTAAATATTTCCCGACACACTATGATAAAAGTGAGCAAGAGTTGTCTGAACATGTGCATTGATTATTTGAAATCTGAGAAGTGTGCATGCAAAATGGCGGTCGATTTCAGCAATAGCAAGTCCTTACTTTGTTTAGCACGATCTATACTGTCCAGTAAACCAGCTTGCATGCTTACTATAAAAGAAACCAATTATCTCAGCACCCTGATTGTTAAAGCCTTTCTATTTACAGTTCCTAATGAGGTCGGATCCAGTGTTCTGTTAGGGAAAACCATTTTTGTACCAATTGAAGGTGAAAAAGTAATGGATTCCACTGTAGTTTCTGGTCTCCTTATTGAAATGCCAGAGCTCTTATATCGTAGAGCTTTACCTTCCACTGGATTACCTAAGGACACCATTAAAATAGCCCTGTTTTCCATTTCTCTGTCTGGTGATTTCTGTGATACAGGCGATGGAACTGTGGATATCTCTGATAGTGTACACCCTGACATTGTTATGTTGGATCAGCTGTTAATTTTAGGGAAATGCTTAGTGGATGACCACGTAACGTTTCTTGTGTGCCAAAAAGTGATCCACCCATCCCTGAAAATATACCTTAAAGAACATAATGTTCTTGCTGTGGACAGACTAGGAGCTGCTTTGATGGAACCCTTAATTCAAACGACAGGTAAACATTTTACTTCTTACCAAACCCAATAATATATACTGAATCTTTTATGAAAAAAAGTAAATCTTGCAGAAATTTAAGGATATTACAGTGCATGGAAGTCACCGAAAATTGCAATGTACCACCATACACAGACTTGAAAATCATGCAAGATACATTTTTAAAAATTATCACCAATTAGAAAATGTATTTGTTCTTTTTGTTTATTACTTGGATAGCAATTGAAACTCTTAGAAAAGTTCATACATAATGAGGATGGATGCTGCTTATATAGGAGTCCCCGGATTACAGACGAGATTTCGGAGAACGTCTGTAGGTTGGATTTGCATGTAACTCACATCCGTGATGAATAATAATACTATAATGGCTCATATGGTAATAAACATACAGTGTAATAATAATAAGCTACAGGTAACTATTGTGTGCTTTCTTTGGATTCATATAAACAGAACATAAAAACAAGTTTGCACAAACAGCTTTGAACACCCGTTCTTAAGTATGGGTCGTCTGAATAATTTAGTGGATAACAAAATGGCTAATCTAGAGATTTATTAAAAAGAATCCCAGAAGGAACAGATCTTAAAAGGAGAACTAATAATACTGAGTTGCAAATATATTTGTAGACATGTCTGAAAAGAATAATCAGGATATAAGAGATGAGCATAAGCAGTCAAGAAGCATTCTTCACAAAAAAATAGTCTGTCATAAATCTTTGCTGGAGTTGTAAGATAAACATGTTAATTTTAAATGATCTTTTCCCCCCAAACCTAGGTGCAAGGCCTATAGCATCCCTGAGTTCAGTCTCTTCTGCTTGCTATGGCAGCCTCAAGGAGGTGAGCATAGTATCCATCGGATCCAAGCAGTTTTTACATCTTATTCCATTTGACACCACGGTGTGCAGTTTTGTGCTGTGCAATCGAAATGAGACCTCATTAAAAGAGCTTATGGTAAGCACAATTATTTGATTCCATATTAGAAAGGGAAGATGAACAAAACGTAACTTTTTTTTAAAACGTACAATTATTTTTGAATGTGAAGTGATGAATAAATGTATACAACTTTATGCAACCATTTTATACAATCCCCTTTTAGAGTGCAAAAATTGGTTGATTTGCTAGTTATGTAAAGCTAAAATGGACTCTATATTGTTGAAGGGAACCGTACTCTCCCAATCTAAAGAGCAGGATGGCAACCACGTGTGGCAAGTGTCTGAAGCGTCCAGGCCACGTTACCCACCAATCTTTAGATATTAACAGCCTTATTAAATTGCGATTTGGCCAATTGAATAGGGCTCTATAATAAGCACAGAGCATATTTTTTTACAGAAGTTTTTAGTTAGTGAAGACCTTGCTTTTGGATAGAAGTTCACTAACTAAAAACTTCTGTAAAAAAAAAAAAATCTATGCTATGTGCTTATATAGAGCCCTATTCAATTGGCCAAATCACAATTTAATAAAGCTGTAAGTAGTTAGTCCTTACTACTTGAACTGCTTTTTATTTTTGTTAGGGGGAGTTTGTCAATTAATGACATTTTATTTGCCACATTTCAGCTGAAGATGCATTCAAAGTCTCCTCCCAACTGGAGAAGCATATAAACGACAATGGAGCCCCCCACTGCAGCATAACTGCATATAATAATCCAATAGTAGTATCCACTATAATAGTTGTCAATCTGCAAGTTGTTGTCACGCTTGCGGGCCCTTGCCCAGGGAGGCCTGCAATGAGCACCAAAGGCTCTTATTCCAGCTCTCACAATAGTGCCTTTTCAGGGTCCCTCTAAGGGTCCTCTGTCCAGTCAGAGATATAATTTGTCCCATTTTGCTCCACGGATGGAAAGAGATTGAAGACGCCCATAGCCAAAGCCAGGACCGCTACCTACCTAAGCCAGGACCGCTACCTAAGCCAGTAACTTGCAAGACCGCCAAAAACGAATAATAATGTACAAAATAAGTTAAAAACCTCACATACAACTCAGGAGGACAACCAGAGAGCCTGTGAGTGAGGTTGCAAGCTAATTTGACCCATAATTGATGTTTTTAGGAGATAGAAAAGAATGTCCGCTTAAAAAACGCACATTTTCTCAAACAGTCCGAAGCCAGTGACTCTTAGCCAAAGCCAGTAAATTTGTAACTGAAGTATTCTGTATAGTATTTGTAATTTTTTTTTTTTTTTTTATAATTATTGTCACTTTTGAACATGCTCATCAAAATGCTTTTAGATACATTTTTATATTTGCTATAAACTTCATAGATTAACCTAGGAAGCGGTCATATTTATTTCATGTCAGATAAAGAAAAATCTTTAAATATTCAGTTAGATCTGTTTATATGATCAGGAATGAATTCTCAACCTTCCTCCTACATTTTCCTACACAACACCTGCTGTCTTTCTCCACTGCTCTGCTACATTGCCTACTTATAGAACTGCCAAGATTATTTCTACATCCTTTTTATCTACACTGAATTTTAATCAATTTATGCATATTTTCTTCTTGTCTAAAAAAAAAAAAATGTTTTTAACTTCTCAATTTTAAAGGACTAGTGTAGTTTGGGAAAAATTGCACATTCTTGTGAAGTATGTAAAAAAACAAGCAACAAGAACAGCTATGCAAAACAAGAATTTTACAATATTTTAAGAGAATATGACACATTTAACTGACACCAAGTCTAAGATGGAATCCCCATGTCTGAAGTAGTCTTACTCCCCATAGAGCTCTATTGACAAGTGTACTATATATAGAGAACAGAACTGAAAAAACATATGAGTCTAAAATTCCCCCCACTTCTCCCATATTTCTAATTTCTTTGAAGAACCAATACAAAATGGCAGACATTGTCAAACCAAAACTGAATACAATAGTTAAGAAATCTGTATTTTATTTCTTTTAAATTGTATAAAACATTTTGTACGTTATGAAGTCAAGTTCTTCAAATAGAACACTAATTATTGACACATAATGGGATCTTTTAAGTTGCTCTTGTTATATTTACCTCCAATTTATAGGCTGCCGTTTTTTTTATAGTTGAATTGTCATCTTCTTGTTTTCCATGGGATGTAGTCACTAATTCATAAGGACCTACTCTAGTAAATATAAATAAAGCATAATAATAATATTACTCATATGATAAGGTTTCATTTCTTTGTCAGTGGTTCCAACTCTCTTCTCAAGGACTGCAGACATGTCATGATTTAGGCTTTATAATATTTTAACACAGGTAAGGTATTCAACCATCTTTTGAGGCTCTAATGGTCTCACCTGTTTATTCACATGTTGCTAAACTTAAATCATGGCCTGCCTGGAAGTCCTTGACAAGAAGGTTTGAATTCAGTGGGTTATTTACTAAGAGACTAACAAAAAATTAAATATGTGGAGAAAATAAATTGCAGGTAGATTTGAACATTAGTGTTTCATGGACTAGTAGACTACATTTATCCACTCCCAGTTAGTGTCCAAGGAGCAGATCCGCGTAGGTTGTCCTGAATCTCTTTCTAACTGGTTTAGTTGTGCTGGCAGTGTCCTCTGTAGGGAAGGAGGCAGATAGTTTCCTCTGTCAGAAAAATTTCTGTGCGGATTGTCCTCGCCACCCTGGACACCAGATAGAGGACATAGAGAAGTATACATGCTGAAGTCTAAAATGTTTTTTTTTAATGTAAGACTTTTTTTTAAAAGCTGCTGGTATTTTAAAACTACAGTTTTTTTTATTGAATTTTTTCTTTTTCTTCAAATACTCACTTTATTGCTAATCACTTCTCAGGTAAACAAATGAAATGTAATTATTGTATGAGCATTAAAAGAAAAAACACCCTTGTTTTTCTAGTATGTATAAAACTAACAATATTAGCAGCTGTGGGCATAATGTTTGGGAGAAATTGGATTTGCCAAAACTCTGTTTTTAGAGTATAGGAATCCATTTTGTGTTTGTTACATCACATCCTCAGAGCTGTGTCGTGTGTTTGTTTTGGCTATCAGAGTAGATAGGAGGGTACAGAGATCCACTGGAAAGATAATTGGACAAGATTGAATGGACACAACACCCATTCCCTCTCACTGGCCCAGAAGCAGACCCCTTGCATCATTCACTGCAACAATAGCTCACAAGAAAGGTAAACCTCCTTCTCACAGACACAAGTTCCATGTATCATTGATCTATTCAGGTTTCTGCAGAGGCATAACAATTAAAAAATGTTCTAATTAAGAACTAGTTGTATGCTTTTTTTCCCCTACTTAATTAAGCTCAGAGTCCGGCTTAAAAGTTGTCAAACCATTTTTTTCCCATTGTGCGGTGGTCCTTTAACACTGATCCTAGTAGTTTTTACATGGATGTATTACTAGTCCCTTCCCTCTCCTCTCTTTGGATTCTATTAATCTCGGCTGTCAAGTTTGAAGAATAACATTGCTGTTCTAAATTGGGATTCCTGCTCCACTATATGACACGTGATTTGTTTCCAGTCATCCAAAATCATTTTGGTCCTGCTTTTCTGTATGACCCCATCAGACTTAACTTGCTCCTAGAATAAAAGTGAAAGTTGAATATCTAAGCGGCCTGCAAGGGGGTGGATAAGGCTTATTCCATGGTTCTGAACATAAACCATTTCTGCGACACACTGGAGTATGTGCTGTTGTCTAATACATCCCAAAATTAGGGGAGATTCATTATCTAATGCAACTTTCACCCGGTGGTCTATTTTACTGCCAGCAAGTGAGTTTGCACTACTGTAAAGCAGATCCCTGGGCGCATTTTACAATGCGTTTCTGCATAGACTGGACCCCGACAAAAAAGGGGAGAGAAATGCCCACTCATAAAATGTGAAGTATTAGTTGAATCTTGGATCTCCTTTTAATAAAAGTTAAGATGATTTCCGAACAATCTGCATTAATAGGTCAGTAGTATTTTTTTATAGACTTTTGTGCCGTGTTGCTTTTCTTTTGCATAACACGATCAGTGAGTATGTCTTTTCATTTCAGCGTACCTGTCAGACTGCCGAACACGTATTACAGCTAACACTAAAATATCCCTGGGTTTTACTGGGTGGTGGATGCACCGAGACACACTTGTCTGCATTTGTCAGATATAAGGTAAGATAAAAACTTTACAAATGCAAATATACATTTGTAATCAAATTGATTTGTAAATTTTTTCGTTCCTGAAAATATGCCAATATAAGTGGTTGTGTTCATTAAAAGCTCACTGATGAAGGTTACTTTGTAGATGGTGGGCTGGTGATTGCAACCATACAGTTCAACCCTAAAATAAGTTTTGTGATGGATACAGACCAATAGGCCCATCTAGTCTGCCCATCCTGTCTATTTTAATGGACTTAAGTCTTCAGGATAGTCTTAAGCATTTCTCAGACATGCTTGAATTAGTATGTCCCTTAAACTTCCCCTGGAAATCAGTCTTGCTTTTCTACTGCCCTTAATGTCACCATATTTTTGCTCATTGCTCTTGATTCCCCCTATTTCAAAGCATGACCTCCTGTTCTTGTATTCCTCTTTTTCAAAGATCGGGTCCCTCCAAAGCTTTAATTTTTATCTTCTAAGTCAGTGTATTTAGTGCTGGCTATTTTGGATCACGTTACTGGTGCACCGGATGTGAAAAAAAATAAATAGCATGGCATTATCAAGAGATGCCAGTGATTGCCCTGTTGCTGCAGAGATACAGCACAAATCATAACTGCCTTTTATAATGAATAATAAAGAAATGTGTTCTCCATGGCAAAAAGCACTATAAATCCAGCATTATACAACAGGCTTCAATTCAGTAAATAAGAAGTGCAAATAAGATTAAAAGCAGTTTCTAAACAAAACGCAGATATGGTTCCAAATTAATCTTAACATCTGAGCAAAACACTATAAAATGTAAAAAACTACAAATGCCGTATTGGTCCGAATATAAGCAGCACCTGTAAAATTCAAGGGGAAAAAAGATAGTACTCAAATATAAGCCGCACCCTTAAAATTGGAGCAAAAAAGACTCTCCAAGTGATCAGCCATTGCAAGAAACAGGCTTTCTAATTAGTACTGTAACTTTTTTTGCAGGTTACAGGATGTTAGAATCACTAAAACCGTTAATCGCTATTCAGTTGCTACAATACCGCAGTCTCAAGCACGCAAATCGGAACCCTTAACTTTCAATCGCGCAAATCGTCAGTCATTTTTTTTTTTTTACAGTCGCGAATATAAGCCGCACTCGTAACTCGCAAACTCAAAAATCGGAAAAAATATACGTAATAATTATATTCGGACCAATATGGTATTAGTAAACTCAGTGCAAATACAGTTTGTCAATTAAAATATCTAATCCTGTATTATGACATGACAATACATTTTAGTTTTACTTTGTATATTTCAGTAAATATTACAATGTATAATATTTTTTCACATTTTCTTCTTTCCGTGATCAGCTACATTTGTATCCCTTTAATTTTTTTATATTTCAAATTTCCCACTGCACATGTGCCATCATAAAACCCATCATAGTGCAGCACTAATGCTGAGCATCATGGTTAACATGAACAAAATAGCTTAACAAAGTTTGAATCTCATTAACATGTAAATCGAACAGCTAGAGCTACTCACATTATCGTACCAATAGGAGTGCTGGCCAACTGTCTAGAACACATGAGAGGGCTGGAATAGTAACTTAATAGGCTATAAAGGAAGAGGGAACTAAACTGCCTTACAACAGTGCTGTCCAACTGGAGACTTGTTAACCTGTAACTTGGCCCACAGGCCTCAATTTGGACAGCACTACTCTAAGCTAAACATGTGAGGGTCATGACATATTTTCTTAGGTGTTGTCTTTTGAATTTTAAGGTAATTTAATATATCCAAATAAGAAAAGCATGTACCTCAGAAGTTATTTTTATTTTTCAGAGTTCCAACATGCACAGCAGTTGTCTAGAAGAACTAAACTGCTCCATAACAGATGTCAAACTGGTTGCAAATTCCTTTTGCCTCGCACTGGAGTCCGTAGCACGATGTCTGGAACATGACGGAGGAGATCTTCTCATTGATCTACAAGAGGGTCATTGTTGGTCTGTTCCACCTGATGCTTCTCTAAATCCTCAATATTCAGAGATTGGACATAACTGTGGCTGTGGCATACTCACTAGACAAGATTATTTCCAGTGGTGCATGCTGAGTAGCCAGTACCAACCATTTAATCCACAAATAGACAAACAAGAACCTTCATTGATACATCCAGACCAGCTAATTTTAGATTGTTTCACTGCAAAATGCAATGCACTTCAGGTTGCAGTTGACACAGCTGGGCTTATTCTGGATTTGTCATACATTGTTGAAGATAAAAATTAGCAAATATTTCAGTTTTCCTTCTAAATGAAAGTTAACAATGCATCTGTTTTGATTCATGCAGACCCTAAAGCGTCCATCTAATAAAATGTACCAAATACGCTTAAGAAGAAACATGTAGCAATGTGAACATATACATCCACAAAACATAACACTTTCTCTATGTCAATGCACATCTTCTAGTCTGTCCTAGTTGCTCAAATAGCACTTAGTGTAAAGAGGGGCTTGGCTGCTCACTGCTAGGCAGCTTTAAGGCTAATGGTAAAAAATATCTAGATCTTTCAAAAATGCTACCAATAAATACTTAAAATGTTTATAGTTTTATTTATCTGTAATACAAGAGGAGGTTGGCTCACTTATTTTCTGCTTACAATTGTGGAGTCCTTGGAACTGTATGATTAGTATAATACAGGTAGGCAAGTTCGGCCCTGGAGATCCACAAACAAGTATTTGAGAATATCCTTGCTGCTTATAGGCAAGACCATTGGTTCTGCAGCCATCCTGAGGGATTCACCTGTGCAGAGAAAGTAATTCCTCAATGTCAGGCCTATGCGCGGCTCTCCAGGATCAGACTTGTCTACCCCTGCTTTAAGACAAACCAAGTAGATTATAAAAATCCGATTTTCACTTTTTTTTTTAAACTTAAATTAATTCTCTGCATGAAATAAGTGGAAGGAAGTAGAATGCATTTGTCTCTCCCACATCCCCTCAAAAATTGGAAGAGGAAGTAGTGGAAGGATGTGTCAGTCACTGCTGTAAGATTATGCATTTGGAAAAGTAATTGATTTTTGACAGCTGGGCCCATATGCCCAGAAACAAAGGAATGGAATTCACAGATTATTCTGGACAGTCTGTGAGGCAGTTGTGGCTCCCCTCATTTTTTACAGGCGCTGTCAGGCAAGAAAAGGAATATGTTTATATAAGATAATGAAAGGTGCTGATTACCATCATGACTGATTTTGGGTCTCCCCTGAACCCATAAGCAACCCTGCTATTTGGAACTCTGGCACACTGGGTTGCTAATATCCAAGACTTTTAAAAATGTACATGAAATTTGTTGTGGGGACTGTGACATGATGTTTTTTGTGTGAGCTACAATAATTAATGTTGGGGTTACTATATCATGTTATATGCACTGTCATAATGTTATCTTACCGGTAACTAGCAGAGATACATTTTCTGCCATGATTGTTAGTGGGACAGCAAAGGGTTAAGTTTTTACAAGAATTTATTTGGATATATGACCCCTGAGAGCGTCCAAGCATCCATTCTCTCTGGCCTCAGTCGTAAGAGTTGATAAGCTCAAGCAGATAGATAACCCCACCATCCCTGACAGCAGAGCAAAACAGGGAGGGGAGTTTATGGCCTAGTGAGGAGGCCACACTAAGAATTCACCCCTTCCCCCCCCCCCCCCCCCTAACCGTGAGGGAATTATGTGGGGGAAGTCGTGTTGTGTTTGATATATAGGCAGACCCCGCTTAACAATATCTTGTTTAACACTGATTCACTATAAAGCTGTTTTTGCCTGACACATCCCGAGTAACACTGATTTGATGCTTGTGTATCATTCAAAAACACCAGGAGACATGAAAGGTATTCTATTTTAAAATTGACCCGTTTTAACACGGTTTCATTTAGCACTTGGTTCTAAAGGAACAAATCTTCAGAGTTAAAAGGGGTATGTCTGTATTTAAATACAGGTAAACCCTATTTAACGCTACCCCTTTTTGCTCTATAATGCTATTTTGACCCGTAATTCCCTGTTAAATGACCTGTCTCGCTATGACACTGTTTTTGCGTCTCAAACCCCTTTTTAATGCGCTGATTCTCAAATAGAAAACAGAATCCAGGATGTGCTAGAAGCTTCAACATCACAAATGTAAAGTTCATATTTTTGATAATGTTCAGCTTGTCTTAGTGTTATGTTTGCTGTTTGAAGTTCATATAAAACAAAAAAGTTTAAATTGCAATTGTGTATTTTTTGTTTTCATGCCTTCCCCTATCCCTATCTTCCCCATGTTAACCTGCCCCATTTAGAGCCGTTTTGCTTATGTTCCAAGCAGTAGGAGTGTTATCTACAATGTTAAACCAGGTATAGCTGTATCTGTGAAAAGAAAGAGAATAAAGGCAGTTGGAGTATGACATTCTAACAAAAGGAGTGTCTGAAAGTGGTGTTCTTGGATTCTAACCAAAGGAATCTGATGGTTAACATGAACAAAATAGCTTCACAAAGTTTGAATCGCATTAACATGTAAATTGAACAGCTAGAGCTACTCACATTATCGTACCAACAGGAGTGCTGGCCAACTGTCTAGAACACATGAGAGGGCTGGAATAGTAACTTAAGAGGCTATAAATGAAGAGGGAACTTAACTGCCTTACAACAGTGCTGTTCAACTGGAGACCCGTTAACCTGTAACTTGGCCCACAGGCCTCCATTTGGACAGCACTACACTAAGCTAAACATGTGAGGGTCATAACATATATTTTCTTAGGTGTTTTCCTTTGAATTTTAAGGTAATTAATATATCCTGATTTCCTGATTTGAATTGCTTGGTGTTGAGATTGAACGCAAAAACACAACCTAGAGGGAGAAAATTTAGGTCAACGTGGCCCCTCGACTCTGGGTCGTAAAAATTACGAATTCCTTTCATTGAAAAAATAAGATAACCATATCAGTGACTCATAAAATGTAGCTTACATAGGCCCTCATTCAATTGTGATTTGGCCAATTGAATAGGGGTCTAAATAAGCACATAACATATTTTTTTTAAATAAGTTTTTAGTTAGTGAAAACCTTGCTTTTGGATAGATGCTTACTTACTAAAAACTTTGTTAAAATATGTTATGTGCTTATTTAGACCCCTATTCAATTGGCCAAATCGCAATTGAATGAGGGCCATAGCCTTTAAATTTGCTTACCTCTTCATTCATCATCGGTCTGTTCCAGGGTCATGTACCCCAGTACTGTGTTACTCAGCTCCGTATCCAGCTGATGAACATGGCCAGCGAGGCTCTGGAGCTGTCTCGCTTGAACCTAGTGGGATGTTACTTCCTTGTGCATCTTCTACTGGGCATGTCTGGAAAACAGCCTAGCTGTGGACCAGGGAGTGGTCACCAAAAGAGGCTAAGGCTGAATGAGTAGGAGATATTTATACTACGCACGCGTTGTGATGCAATCAGAGGTAAGTGGTGACTCAAAAACAAGTCTGCTTATTATCTGGTTGTTTTGGATGGATACAAATAATCCCATTGTATAATATCTGTTCCTGTCCAAATCATGTGTCTGTTGGCCATGTGTGCACACAGAGACAAGAATTTACACAGACCCAAAAGTTCTGGTATAAAACTTCTTGTATTCTTCCCAACGAACGAACCCCCCCCAAATACAACATAGGAACTTATATAGTATAAGTTGATCGGATATAACAATCATACGACTCATTGTTAGACAGTGAGTGAGTTATTGATTGGTTGACAAGGTAGGAAGGGTCCTTCCATATTTGGTCTCAGATGTTGATGTCATTATGGTCAGGTTATGTGAAGCTTCTGATTGGCTCTGGAAGGTGGCGGGGCTCATATCCTTATTTGGTCACGGATATAAATGTCATCTTAGGACTCCCAGGATATGACTCAGTAGCCATCTTAGGACTCTCAGGATAAAGAATAAAAGTAATTAGTGCCTTATCTTATGATATATTGTAAGGAAAGGAATGCAGCATGGACATAATATACATTTTCATGAATTTCGTCCACAACATGGTTATGGTGCTAAATTGCCAGAAAGACATCATGGAACATTTTTGACACCAGTGCTAATCGTGTGAACATGTTTAAACAAGGCATTCGTTTTTTCACTGATACAGATGAAGGTTTTAACACCTATGATGTTAAAGGTACGTTCTACATAATTTATTAATGTATTGTAAAATAATTGAAAAAGTATTTTCACAATCATATTCCAGCTACTGATAAGTCTTTTGAAGACTCATATCCCCTATATAAAATCTGTATGTTCTCTTTATACAAATTCCTATATTTGTATCGCCATATACATTCCAGTGACAGAGACAAGTAGGGGCATGGCATTGTGCATTGCTACAAGAATAACCAAAATGTCACTTTTTTGGGGGGTTTGAGTTTTTTTTTGGTAATGTTGCTTCAAGAACCTTTCTGGTAATGGCAATTGAAAGCCACATTACATACTCCCCTGCACTCTTTCACAATGAATATCCAGGTGTCGTGCAGAGGTGGGATGACAATATAGAAGGCAGCAGGATCCATTGTGACCAAGTCAGTCAAGGAGATTTCATCAGTTTGTCTGTATATCCCTATCTTTTTCTGTTCCCTTGTCCCTGCCTATATCTCCTTGTTTGCCTGTTCTTTTATGTCCCTATCTGTAGCTCTCCCTCTATGTTTCTTTCTTCACAACAACATAGTGAAAATTCTGTTGGTAAATAATACATTTCTAATATAGGTTTGTAGTATAAACCAAATTATATTTTGTTTGTGGAAAAAAAAGACAAATAATGTTTAAAAGAGTCCTGTGATCAAACATGTTTGATAGATTGTAAAAATGTCCCAACCCCCCTTTTAAATGAAATGCCCACATTTAAGGGTAAATGCGTTCTCCAGCCATGATCATACCCTACTTGCTCCATTTGTTTTCTCTCTACAAGACCTAGAGAAGCCTGGAGTGTCAAATTAAAGTGAATCGGTCGAACAAAACTTAAGTTGTTTTAGGTAAGTTATTCTCAAAGACCATGAAAAATTGGCTATATATTGTATTCGCTATTTTTCCTAAAGTTAATCATCCATGAGCAATTTAGATTGATTTGAACTACATTAATATGCAGATAAGTGGATAATACTCTGCTGCGCTAATCAGCATCACAAGCTATTTGTCTGTCTGTGGTAGCATACAATGCCACCCAATGATATCAAGCCGTTAGATCCCCTTTATAACAATCCAGCGGTAGGGGCTATTATTGCCCAGGGCTACGTGCCATAGACTACTGGTTAACTACCCACAAGGACCGTTGGGTTCTTTTACATCTCTGCACCAGCACCCTGATATCTGGCTTCTGTATAGGTCGGGGTCCTTGCATCAGAAATCAGCACTTCAAAGCTACCAAGAGACTCCAGATCTGCTTCTTCTTAGGGGGCTTGATAAGACATGTTACAGTGAAACCTACCCCAGCAGGATCCTACAGAGTCTCCCAGTACCTCCCTGCAGCCATCCAGGAGAACAGGAGCAAAATAAGAGACACACAATTTCTATATGTCTCCAGAAGTGAATTGATTTATTTTGAAAATTCAACCATGTTTAAAGCAGTTAGATACAGAGGGTTGTATACAATATAACAATGATAGGGTGTGGCAGATAATCGCAAGAGATAAACTCCACATGAGTTCTAAACGTAGTCTGTACTTTTATGTTGGCTCAATGGGCCAACATACAGGCTGAGAAAAAGGGGTCTGTGACACTCTTCCTCATCCATAGGAAACATTTTGAATCGTAAATTAACATACTGAGCCACATAATAACATAGAGTAGCCAAGCATACAAGGCTGTATATATCTGTATTGTGTTACTGTAAAGATAAATTAGAAATATAATCTATAAAGTGTTTTTTTTAATATGAAACCAACCTGTTATTAGGATGACAGTGTTCATTTAAGTATGTGTATGTTAAACAATGTAATTTACACATCAATCAGACTGGCAGTAACAAGAATCTCAGTGCCCCTCTTTCGCCACCTGAAATGTTATGAAGCATTAGGTATGCAGTATGAGCCAAAATTGGGGGTTATTTTTATGATTATTATTACTACTACTCTTTTTATTTAAAAAAACACCAGCATTTTCCGTAGAGCTATTTACAAAGTAGAATAAAGTACAGAGGGTACAATTAGCAAATTACAAAGGCATAGAGAAATTTGAAGGTACAGTATATACTTGAGTATAAGCCGAGTTTTTCAGCCCTTTTTTTAAGGCAAAAAAAGGGCCTCCTCCGCTTATACTCGAGTCACTATCCCCCCCCCCCGTGTGTCTCTAACCCCCTATGTGTCTCTCTAACCCCCTATGTGTCTCTCTAACCCCCTATGTGTCTCTCTAACCCCCCCGTGTGTCTCTAACCCCCCCGTGTGTGTCTAACCCCCCCGTGTGTCTCTAACCCCCCGCTTGTGTCTCTAACCCCCCCGTGTGTCTCTAACCCCCCCGTGTGTCTCTAACCCCCCCGTGTGTCTCTAACCCCCCGTGTGTCTCTAACCCCCCGTGTGTCTCTAACCCCCCCGTGTGTCTCTAACCCCCCCGTGTGTCTCTCTACCCCCTGTGTGTCTCTCTATCCCCCTCCTCAAGCTAAACCCCCATCAACCCCCCTCCTCCACCTAAACCCCCTAAATACCTCCCCCTCACTTAACTGCTTGTGCTCCGTCTTCCGCTCCTTGACCCGGCGCGCATGACCCGGCGCGTCATTAGGAGGAGGGGGGTTTAGGCTGAGGAGGGGGGTTGAGGTTGAGGAGGGAGGTTGAGGATGGGGTGTTGAGGATGAGGAGGGTGTTGAGGATGGGGAGGTTTAGGAGGGGGTTGCGGATGGGGGGTTGAGGAGGGAGGTTGAGGATGGGGGGGTTGAGGAGGGAGGTTGAGGATGAGGAGGGGGGTTGAGGAGAGAGGTTGAGGAGGGTTGAGGTTGAGGAGGGGGTTGAGGATGAGGATGGGGGGTTGAGGAGGCAGGATGAGGATGGGGGGCTGGTTGAGGATGAAGAGGGAGGATGAGGAGGAGGGGTTGAGGAGGGGGGTTACGGTTGAGGAGGGGGGTTGAGGTTGAGGATGGGGGGTTGGGGTTGAGGGGGCTTGAGGTTGAGGAGGGTTGAGGTTGAGAATGGTTGAGGAGGGGGTGGAGGATGAGGATAGGGGGTTGAGGGGGATGAGGATGAGGATGGGGGGGTTGAGGATGGGGGGTTGAGGATGGGGAGGATGAGGAGGGGGTTGAGGATGGGGCGGTTGAGGAGGGGGTTGAGGATGAGGATGGGGGGTTGAGGAGGGAGGATGAAGATGGGGGGTTGAGGAGGGAGGATGAGGATGGGGAGGATGAGGATGGGGGGTTGAGGAGGGGGTTGAGGATGAGGATGGGGGGTTGAGGGGGGAGGATGAGGATGTGGGGGTTGAGGAGGGGGTTGAGGATGAGGATGGGGGGTTGAGGAGGGAGGATGAGGATGGGGGGGTTGACGATGGGGGGGTTGAGGTATGGGTTGAGGATGGGGGGGTTGAGGAGGGAGGTTGAGGATGAGGAGGGAGGTTGAGGATGGGGGGGGTTGAGGAGGGAGGTTGAGGATGAGGAGGGAGGTTGAGGATGAGGAGGGAGGTTGAGGATGAAGAGGGAGGTTGAGGATGAAGAGGGAGGTTGAGGATGGGGGGTTGGGGTTGAGGGGGGTTTGAGGTTGAGGGGGGTTGAGGATGAGGATGGGGGGGTTGAGGATTAGGATGAGGATGGGGGTTGAGGATGGGGGGGTTGAGGAGGGAGGATGAGGATGGGGGGTTGAGGAGGGAGGATGAGGATGGGGGGTTGAGGAGGGAGGATGAGGATGGGGAGTTGAGGATTGGGGGGTTGAGAAGGGAGGTTGAGGATGAAGAGGGAGGTTGAGGATGAGGAGGGAGGTTGAGGATGAGGAGGAGGGGTTGAGGAGGGGGGTTGAGGTTGAGGATGGGGGGTTGGGGTTGAGGTTGAGGAGGGGGGGTTGAAGATGAGGATGGGGGGGTTGAGGATGAGGATGGGGGGGTTGAGGATGAGGGGGTTGAGGAGGGGGTTGAGGATGAGGATGGGGGGGTTGAGGATGAGGATGGGGGGGTTGAGGAGGAGGATGGGGGGTTGAGGATGAGGGGCTTGAGGAGGAGGATGAGGATGGGGGGGTTGAGGAGGAGGATGGAGGGTTGAGGAGGAGGGGCTTGAGGAGCGGGTTGAGGATGGGGGAGTTGAGGAAGGGGTTGAGGATGGGAGGTTGAGAATGAGGAGGTGGGTTGAGGTTGAGGATGGGGGGTTGAGGAAAGAGGATGAGGATGGGGAGGATGAGGATGGAGGTTGATGAGGGGGTTGAGGATGAGGAGGGGGGTTGAGGAGGAGGTTGAGGATGGGGGGTTGAGGAAAGAGGATTGGGAGGATGAGGAGGGAGGTTGAGGAGGATGGGGAGGATGAGGAGGGAGGTTGAGGAGGATGAGGAGGGAGGTTGAGGATGAGGAGGGAGGTTGAGGAGGGTGATAAGGGAGGGGGGAAGAGACACGGAGAGTGAGGAGGGCACAAGAGGGACACACGGGGCAGCACATTTCCCACCCTCGGCTTATACTCGAGTCACTCATTTTACCCCGTATTTTGTGGTAAAATGAGTGCCTCGGCTTATACTCGGGTCGGCTTATACTCGAGTATATACGGTAAGTAGAAATACAAGTCTCCTTACAGATCGCTACCTTGTTGTGAAGGTACTTGTGTAGTTCAATGAAGCTGTGCATTATACCATGTAGGGTCACCTAATATAGGCAGATCATAGCAGAGAGGTCAGACAAATCAAAGTCCATTGGAGAAGGAACTTGCAGCCCACTCCATTATTTTTGCCAAGATCGATCAAAAGGTGTACTCGGTTACAACCTTATAAATGACATGATGATTTAAATTTAAATACAAAGCAAGACATTTAACATCACAATGATCCAAGTATATTCTCCAACCAAAATGCTGAAGAGGCCTAAGTTGTTCAATTCTACAAGGATATTCAACACCTAAATATAACTTCAAGAAAAGATGTTACTCTCATCATATGGGATTGGAATTCTAAAGTAGGAAACCAAAAGATCCCTGAAATAACTGGCACATTTGGCCTTAGAGTACAAAAAATTAAGCAGGTCAGAGATAGTAGAATTCTGTCAAGATAAATCTCTGGTCATAGTAAACATGCTCTTCCAGCAGACTGAGAGATGAGGCTCTGGATGGACATCATTAGCTGGACAATATAGAAATCAGATTGACTATATACTTTGTAGCCAAAGATGGTGGAGCTCTATACAGTCAGTAAAAACGAGACCTGGAGCTGACTGCGGCTCAGATCCTGACCTTTTTACTGCAAAAATCAAAATTAAACTGAGGAAAAGAGGGGAAATCATCAGTCCAAGCATATACAATATAAATAATATCCCCTGTGAATATGCAGTGGATGTAAATAATGCATTTAAGGGACTGGACATGGTAGATAGAATGCCTTTGACAGAAGTTTGTGACATTGTCAAGAAAACAATAAGAAAGAAAACTAAGAAATCAAATTGCTGTCTGAGGTTTTGAAAGTAGCCCAGAAAAGAAGGAAAATGAAAGTTGTGGAAATAGGAAAATATTTAGTCAGAGATAAGGAAGCATTCTATTATGAGTGATGTAAAGAGATAGGACACTGAAGATATATACTGGAAATATCTTAACAGACATCTTGGAGAGTGAAATTAAATGGGCTCTAGGAAGTCTTTTTGTTAACAAGGCTGCAGGAGTTGATGGAATCCCTGCTGAACTGTTCAAACGCTTAGAAGATGAGGCTGTGAAAGCATTGCTTGCATTATGCCAACAAATTTGGAAAACTCAGCAGAGGGCAGTAGCCTGAACGAGTTCAGTTTACACCTCAATCCCCCAAAAAGGCGTTGCCAAAGAGTGTTCCAACAATTGCACTCATCTCACATGCCAGCAAGGTAATGCTTACAATCCTGCAAGCTTGGCTCCAACAATATATGGACAGAGAACTACTAGATATGCAAGCTGTATCCTGCAGAGGCAGAACAGATTAAATTGTCAATGTCTGCTGGATAATAGAAAAAGCAAGAGAATTAAAAAAAAAACATTTACCTCTGCTTCATAGACTATACTAAAGCCTTTGCCTGCGTGGATCACAACAAAATATGGCAAGTTCTTAAAGAAATGGGAGTACCAGATCATCTCATCCTCCTCATAAATAATCTGTATGTGGACCAAAAAGCCACGGTCAGAACCGAACATGGGACAACAGAATGGTTCAAGATCAGGAAAGCAGTGTGACAAGGTTGTATATTATCAACTTATTTATTCAACTTATACGCAGAATATATCATACATCAAATCCACAACAGATATTGCTGGAGAGATATAAACAACCTCCTACAAGCAGAGGATGCTACTCTGATGGAAGACAATGCAAATGCTGGCTTGCTGCTCAACATTAAAAAGACAATGGCAAACTGCAAACTCAGTTCCTGGCAAATAGTTGGGGAAGAAGGGTAAGCAGGGAAAGATTTATTTTCCTGGGCTCCAAGATCTCTGCAGATGGTGACTGCAGGCTTTTTTATGAGAAGACAAGATTCCATAGAGAAGACTCTGCTGCTTGGAGAGATTGAAGACATGCAAAGGTTATGGAAGAGGTGGGGATGGATATTTGAGGTCATTTAAACAATGAACATATTATTATGAGGGATAGGTCATGTCAAACAAATCTAATTAGTTTCTATGAGGAGGTTAGTAGGAACCTGGATCAAGGCAACTCAGTGGATGTAGTCTTTTTGGATTTTGCAAAGGCTTTTGATACAATGCCACATGCAAGACTATTGTGCAAACTAAGAGATACAGGAGTTGCAGTAAATATCTGCTCATGGATTGAGAGCTGGCTAAAAGACAGGAAGCAAAGGGTTGTTGTAAATGGAACATACTCCGATTGGACTAATGTGGTAAGTGGGGTTCCTCAGGGTTCAGTATTAGGTCCTCTCCTTTTTAACATATTTAATAATGACTTAGAGGTAGGATTGGAGTGTGGTGTCTCCATTTTCGCTGATGGCACAAAGTTGTGCAAGGTAATTAAATCAGATAGTGATGTGCTCTCCCTCCAAATGGATTTACATAAAATTGAGGAATGGGCATCTAAATGGCAGATGAGATTTAATACGAATAAATGTAAAGTTATGCATCTGGGAAGGAAAAATAGCCATGCAATTTATAATCTTAATGGAGCAAATTTAGGTGTATCAGATATTGAAAGGGATTTGGGAGTGCTTGTGGACAACCACCTAGGTAGCAGTGCTCAAAGCCAAGCAGCAGCTGCAAAGGCAAATAAAATATTAGCATGTATTAAGAAGGGTATAGAAGCCAGGGAAGCAAATATAATTCTGCCACTATACAAATCTCTAGTACGCCGTCATTTGGAATATGGAGTACAATTTTGGGCACCACTTCATAAAAAGGACATTTTAGAGCTGGAAAAGGTACAGAGGAGGGCAACAAAACTAATAAGGGGAATGGAGGGCCAAATTGTGAAGAAAGACTAACCAAATTAAACTTATTTTCTCTAGAAAAAAGGCATATAAGAGGAGATATGATTACCTTATATAAATACATCCAGGGTCAGTATAAAGGTTTGTCAAGGGAGCTTTTTGTGCCAAGAGGTTTTCAACTGACAAGAGAACATCCCTTGAGGTTAGAAGTAAAAAGATTCCACCTTAAAGAAAGAAAAGGGTTCTTCACAGTAAGGGTGGCTAGTGGTGACAGCGGATTCGATAGATAACTTTAAAAGGGGACTGGATTTATTTCTAATTAAAAAGGTAATTCAGGGTTATCATGAATAATTAGAGAGGCAGTATTGATCCAGAGAGAAGTCCGGTCGCCGGTGTCTGGGATCAGGAGGGAATTGATTATTTATTTATTTTTTATTTTTATATACAACTAATTAATTAATAGTTAATCCGCATATTGCAGATTAGAGGAGATCTTAAAAGGTTGAACTTGATGGACTGAAAGTCTTTTTTCAACCTTAAATACTATGTAACTATGTAACTATGTAACATGTACTTGAGGGAGCATAGAGGGGCAGTGGCTGACAGATGTGCGTGGTGTGTTGCCGGCCATAGGGTCACAGAGAGTCTGACACAACTGAATGACTAAACAACAATAAAAACGTACAGGTTCAATACGATACAAATATGAGACAATTTGGTCAACAGACAGCTTGGTGCAACAGAGTTGAGGTCCATACTTTGAAGAGCGTACAGTTTAGAAGAGAAGGATGGAGTGACAGATACAAGATGGCATTGATTAATGCAATAGGCTGGTGCAAATGGAGCTGATGTGTGTTATAATATAGATTGTGTATGTGTTCATGTTAAGGCTCAAGGTGAATAGCTTCTTGAAACAGTTGAAAAGATTTGAGAATATGAAAATATTATTGGAGCCTAAAACACCATTAGCAGGGGGAACTGGCATTTGCAGTTACTCCACTGATCCACACCTCATAAATCTCTGTCTTAAACATCAAGTTGCAAGAGCTCTAAACCACATAAACATGAATATACATAGAAATTGTCACAATTGACTTAACATTTTAAAATTAATCAGTGCAGTTCAAAAACATGTAACTGGAGGGTCAACTGTAATGTCATAAGAGCTGTGGAAAGGTCAAGAAACTGTTTCTCACATCAATTTAGCCTGCTTTTATTTAAAATAAAATATGATTTGGAGAACTTATTATGCACTGCCAAAACCAAGGGCTTGCAACTTTTACAGTCAATTTGTAAATGGCAATTTTTAAAACATGATTTATCACTGTAGAATAGAGAATCACTGATTCTCTGGATGAAAAAGCAAAAGATAAACAAAATGTAAAAAAAAAGATGAAGTAGGGTGTACTGCTTTGTCAAGTATATTAATGTTAAAGAAGTATTCCTTTCTTCTTTTCAAACATTGTTTATGGCTTATATGTTTTCACAGTGTCTATAATGTTAGCTGTACTTTTTTCATAAATGCTATAGATATAGGAATCCATTGTAACCGCTAACTAGAATATCCTAATGCCCTAGGTTACCAAATCACAATAAAAGTACATGGAAAATAATGCATGTAAAACAAACAATCACAGGAAAAAAGAAGCTCATATAATGGTGTGTTTTGCCAAAAGTAAATAATAAAAGGTTAAAAAATAAATGACAATATGAGTTTTATTGTCAGGCCCAGTTACTAGGGGAACTTAGTGGCAAGTAGGTCCAGTAGAGAAGGCATTGCCAAGGGCTGAAAAAAAAGAAGCCAGACAGTTCGTGGGTCAAGGCAGACAAAGAATAAACAGTCTAAAGCAGTGGTAGTCAACCAGGTCCCTATGGCTCAATAGTCAGTGTTTCAAGCTTTCATGGTGGGCAGCAAGGTAATCACTAGGTGGCGTCGCTGCCACAGGCCCGCAGCGCCACGCTTGGTTGGAGAGCTGGTGAGAGAGCCTAGTGACAGCAGTCAGGACAGGATCACTATCTAGTAAGTACAGGGCGATACATAGTTAGGGTCATATGATTTATGTAACCAGAAATGAGCGGTAAGGACATTTTACCATTAAAAGTGGGAGGTAATTATAAAAATGTTGAAGACCCTTTGTCCAAAGGTTGGGAATCCAGAGATCAGGTAATCGATTAAACAAGCCAAGATCATGCATGGAATAATAAAAAAAAAGTGCAAATCCGAAAAGCTGCTAAATAAAAACAAGGTGCTAACAAACCTCCTTGGAATTTAAAGCCTGATGTATATATTTTGGCTTTATCAGGTGAAAACTTTCCAATCTTAGGCAGTTCTGTGGAGCCATTTTTGTAAAGCTTGGGAGATACTTTAGCCAATAACTCCACATACTGCACTAATGTGGTAAGTGGGGTTCCTCAGGATTCAGTATAATGTCCTCTCCTTTTTAACATACTTGTTAATGACTTAGAAGCAGGACTGGAAAGTAATGTCGCCGTATTTGCTAATGACACTAAGTTGTGCAAGGTAATTAAATCAGAAAATTATCCCTTTCACTGCAAAAGGACTTACATAAACTAGAAAAATGTGCAGGTAATGGCAGATGAGATTTAACACAAACAAATGTATTTAGGAAGGAAAAATAAGCATGACATTTATAATATTAATGGGAGAAATCAGTTCAGAGATATAAATTGTCAGGGGATCTTTTTTGTGCCAAGAGGTTTTCAACTGACATGAGGTCATCCCTTTAGGTTAGAAGAAAAAAGATTCCACCTAACGGAAAGAAAAGATATCTTCACAGTAAGAATAGTCAGAGTGTGTAACTCTCTACCAAATGCAGATAACTTTTAAAAGGGGTTAGATGTATAGTTTGAATACAAAGTGCATATGTTGTTATCTTTGATAACTAAAGAAGAAAGGCTATTGATACAGGGTGTAATCCTATTGCTAGTAGTGGGATCAGGAAGGAATCTTTGTTTCCCACTTATGAGACAATTTCCAACGTTTCAATGGGATTTTTTGTTTACCTTCCTCTGACAAAGATTAGTGTTCTAAAAAGACGAATCATAGACTAATCAAATTCTATTAGGAATTATTATATATAATCTAATATAGTCTTTTTTTTACCTCAATTACTAAGTTAGTAATAATTAACAAAATATTCAATATTATTAGCTGGAGCATAGATCACCATGTTCATTCCCATCAACCAACGTGAGTGCTTTGTGTGATTACATTTGTTAAAAAAATATATGTATAACTCTCAACATTTTAAGTTGCCAAACAAGGGATTTGCCAACACACTAGAGAGGGAACTAAATGTCGGTCTTTCCTTAAAAAGACAGACATTTGGTGAAGAAGGACAGATGATGTTTCCCAAAATTAAGTACTGTTTCACCAAGGCATAGTTGGGAGGTGTGTATATATTACATATTTGCAGCATTTGATAAGCATTAAAAATTGAACACCTGGGAGAAAATAATTTTGTAGATGTATCTTTCTCATTGATCGTGTAAGGTTACCACAAATAATTTATTATATTTTGTCTCTATCACCCTCAACATCTACTCAGCTTGCAAGTTCTCTCACAGGAGAAGGACCTTAAACTACTTCTGTACCTCTCATATACTTATGTGTTCTTATACATTTACTGTAACCCCTAATTATATATATATATATATAGTTGTTAAAAAAATAAAAAAAAAGAGAGATGGAAATATGTTTTAAAATATATGGCCAGCAGGTGGGGCAGATGAGTCTTTACATAACCCCTGCAGCCATCATGGTTTTTTGTTTCTATATTATAGAGAGATTTGTTCCCGGTCAGCGAATTGTTTCATACACATTCACTTATGCTTTTTGTAGCATAATACATACTAGCCAATATTATAGTCTATTTTCCAAGCGTTATACATAAGCTCTTATTAACTTTGTACCCATATTCTAGTCTAACAGCTGGATGACGATAGCCAATGGGATGACGATAGTTATTCAACATGTTCACATTTCCACTGACCCATGTTTTACTTTTATTGATCAAGAGGAACACCGTTCCTAAAAAAGAAAGAGGGTAGGGGAGAGATAGCACATTCCCACTATTCGGTTGGTTCTCTTTGCTCTATGGTCGTCTCGTTGTGGACTATGAGTTCCAATTTGCGGAGTGTGATATGTAAATGCAGATTGGGAAATTGTACTGGTCTTTATATAAATTGTGTAGTGACTATGCTGGTGTAAGTAGGGATACAATTAATTGATCATTTTGTAGGTTAGCCTCAGGATTTTTTAAATTTATTCTAAATCATTTTGTGAACCCATTTAGGTACTAGCAACAGATGTAGATCAATAAGTGGGTCTAGATAAGTGACGAGAATGCAATTTAGGAATGGTCACTGATTAATAAGAAATAACACAGGGGAACAAAATCATGAAGAGAGTGAAATACATCATATCACTTGTCATTAAAGGTGGATTTTGGAGAAACTCTGTAGGTGAAAACAGTAGGATTTAGTGAGTTCATTGATATGACTGTGAAGAAGACCAGAGTTTTATATAGCAACAAAATAGAAAACTAGTGTTTTTGACATGCTTCAAATGTTGTGGTTGTAATAGGTGTGAGTGTGTCGCAGGGGTTGGGATACATATTGCTCAATTCATTTTAAGGTTTAGATGTCACAATGTCACCCAGGAAGAGATATCAGATGGCCAGTTGTTCATATGAGTTAGTACAGAAGACAACAAATATGGAGAGGAGAGATAGATCTACATACTTAGTTATGAAAGGAAAATAATTGTCTAGAGTTCTAAAGATGTAAAGTACCTTGGGGAAAGGGGCTATAAACAAATGTAAATCAATAAATAATCATCCTTTTAATATTACTGAAGCCTGGATTCACAGTTTCAGATAATGGAATGCCTAATGGCTCTGTTGCAAGGGTGGGCAGGTTCAGTCCTGGAGGGCCACATACATGCCTGGATTTGATGATATCCCTGCTGTGAACAGGTGAGTCAATCACCTCTTCAGTCATCCTGATTAACTCACCTATGCACAGAAAGGATATCTTGAAACCCCGGCATGTATGCAGCCCTCCTTGCCCACCCCTGCTCTGTTGGCAAAGCTTAGCCAATATATTATGTGCAGTGGAAATATAACTGAAACCACTGTAATTATTGTAGTGCTGGGTTAGGCATGTGCTGTTAACATACAATAGTAAAGTCTTAAGCTTTTGTTGAAAGTGCAAAGAAAAATGATTTTGTTCTTTTAAGGACCATGAAAGTGTCATTTTTATAGTATAAAGATCTTGACTTGATAATAATATACAATATGGTTTTAGAAAGTTTAAAATAAATAAATACAGCTTAAATTTTTAACAATAGGATTCAGATTCAGAAAAGACCTCTGTTCATTCATGTTGACAGACTACCACTATACATAGCGACTTCACAACAGAACTATATAAAACAGTATGTCCTAGTAGGATAAAGACAAACGCAGAGTCTCCTAAATTTAAAATGTATTTTCAAATAGTCAATTGCCCATCATAAATGACAGTATAACATGTGATGTCTCTCCCCCTCTCTACCCTGTGTCTCTTTTCTCCCCTCTTCCTCCCTTGTGTCTATTTCCCCTGCGTCTCTCCCCCCCTCCATCCCCTGTGGCTATTTCCCCCCTCCTTCCCATTTGTCTCTTTTCCCCTTCTCCCTCCCCTGTGTCTCTTTCCCCCTCTCCCTCCCCTGTGTCTCTTCCCCCTGTCTCTTCTCCCCCTCCCCTGTGTCTGTTTTCCCTGCCTCTTCGCCCCTCTCCCTCCCCTGTGTTTCCACCCCTCTCCCTCCCCGGTGTCTTCCCCTCTTCCTCCCCTGTGTCTTTTTCCCCCTTCTCCCTCCCGTTTGTCTCTTTCCCCATGTCTCTTCCCCCCTCTCCTTCCCCTGTGTCTCTTTCCCCCTGCCTCTTCCCCCGTCTCCCTCCCCTGTGTCTCTTTCCCCCTGCCTCTTCCCCGTCTCCCTCCCCTGTGTCTCTTCCCCCGTGTGTCTCTTTGCCCCCCTATCCCTCCCGTGTGTCTCTTACCCCCGTGTGTCTCTTCCACTGTGTCTCTTTCCCCCGTCTCCCTCCCCTGTGTCTTTTCCCCCTCTCCCTCCCCTGTGTCTCTTTCCCCCTGTCTCCCTCCCCTGTGTATCCTCTCTCCCCTCTCCCTCCCCTATGTCTCTTTCCCCTGTATCTTCCCCCCTCTCCCTCCCTATGTCTCTTCTCCCCTCTCCCTCCCCTATGTCTCTTCCCCCCTCTCCCTCCCGTGTGTCTCTTCCCCTGGTTCTCTTTCCCCCTGTCTCCCTCCCCTGTGTCTCTTTCCCCCTGTCTCTTCCTCCCTCTCCCTTCTGTGTGTCTCTACCCCTGTGTCTCTCCCCTGTCTCCCTCTTCTGTGTCTCTTCTCCCCCTCTCCCTCACCTGTGTCTCTTTCCCTCGTCTCTTCCCCCTCTCCCTCCACTGTGTCTCTCCCCCCACTGTGTCTCTTCCCCCTGTGTCTCTCTCCCCCCTGTCTCTTCCCTCCCTACGGTAGGAATGCTTGGGTTTGCCACACAATACGAGCCTTGCCCTGATAGCCAGATAATGCGAGCCTCGTTATGCGCAGCTTATCTCTCTCTCTTTTTCCCTCCTTCTGTGGTCTCTCCCTCCCTTTTCTCCCCTTCGCTGCACATTGCAGGCCTCGCCATGCGCTGCGCTCAACTCGCAACTTTGCGATTATTACACACAAACTTGCAGTACGACAACTATATTAGTGATTGCTTTTATGCTGTTGGCATACATAGCTGCAAATGTTTTTAGTTTGTTACTTTACCAATATGGGAACATTTTCTAAACTACAGTGGTCCTTTACGATGGGGAAATGAAAGTTGGATTAGAGAAGCATAAAACCTAAATACAAGCCTGAATATAATGCTCAACTAAATTTTACACATTTCAGAAAAATCTAGTATTACAATTATAACAATATAGACGATATGTTTTCTAAACATAAGAAAATTGGTAAAACACATTAAAACATATTGTACAGATATCTTCCAATGTTAATTGAGCAAAATAGCATTTTATGGTTGCTGTGGCAGTTTCTTCTGAAGAAAGTGAAGGTTTAGGCCTGTATATCTGTCATGGTGATAAAAAAGGGCTCTTCTGTTAAACATAGTATAGGAATAAAGTGCCACATTGTGTAACTATCAAACAAATTAAAACTTGTGAGCAGCCTTGTGCTGGAATATCACATAAGTACTTCTATTTTTGGAAAATCGTCTCGCCACTAAGATATAACTTTTGACGTATTTGGTTCAACATTCTGCTTATGTAGGTTTTACATTAATTTATGTATTTTATAATAACCCATTTTTCATTGATGGAAGAGATGTTATATTGTGTGCATGATGCATATGAACGTGCTGATGGATAATAAAAATAGGCTGAATTTTACCTTTCATATAACCTTTTGCCAAAATATCCAGCAATATGGTGGGGACTTGAGGGCATAACCTACAATGTTAAGTTATTACTTTTTTAACTCCAATTAATGAGATGCTCATTCCACATTAGGAAAAATGTTAAATGTCCACTGTACACCTCTATTTAATTTTTTTTTTTTTGATTCAGGCATAATGATTTTACAATGCGGAAAACATAGCACAGCTTTTAATTTTTTACCTTTTATATACAATTAGAAAATTGCCCGTCAAAAAATGACGGCAATAGAATTGTAAGTCAAGGAATGGTGTTTGGCACACAAATTAATTGTTTTGGTCGTGTGAGTACTTTTTGCGCTGAATGCGAGCCTCGTGGGGAGTGCCTTTGGCGCTCATTGTGTGGCTGGCAATGAGCGCCTTTGCCATTTATTGCGATTGTGTGTTGTGTTGTTTTTGAAAGTTTTGTATATATGTATGTTTTAATGATAATTAATTAATAAAAAATTGAAATCATAAATTAATATACTTTACCTATTTGTAAATAATATATGCAGCAAGCAATATGCGGAAGAGCTAACAATCTGTTTTGATGTTCCTGCAGCTTCCAATGTAGATTTGCACTGTTGTTGAGCTGAGGTGTAAGTGTCAGCAATGTGTGTAGTGTGTAGTGTAAATAGTGTGCGTGCGCGAGGGAAAGCCGTTTGTGTAGCTGTGTACTTCCGCAGTGTGTAAGTTAGTGTAGTAAAATGGCGACGAATGTGTATGTCGTACGCGGGAGTGGATGACTTAGCGTCCTTGGTAATAGTGTATCTTGTAAATAGTGTATCTTTTTGTAAAAGTAGTATGTGCTTGGTGGTGTTTTGCAGCCTTAGGGGTCGTGTAGCCTCGTTTTTTTTTTTTTTTTGGCTGCCATTTTTTCTTTTGCTTAGGGGATTTTCGAGTGTCTAAACTTGGACTTAAATTGCAGAGGTCCCCCCCACTGCTGTGTGCAATGTTTTTATTTTGTTTTGTTTGTATTTAGTGTATTTAGTGTTGTTTTTGTGTTTTTCAGTGTGCACGGTTCCGCCGTTAATTTCATATTTTTTGCAGCTTCCACAGAAGGTTTAAATTAGTAAAACACCTATCCTAAGTGTGGGCATTCAGAACATTTTGAGATTACTTTTTTTTATTTTATTCATTTTTAAAAAAAAAACTATTCCTGATTTATTTTTAATATATGCCAATTGAAACACTAATTCAGGCAAGCATTAATATGAAAAGCTCTGTAAAATGCAAATAAAAATCCCTTATGAATGCAAACTCAGTAATAGAATATTTTTTATTGTGTTTAATATGTTGTAGCATTTTTGGGTACTGAATAATATGTGTATCAGTTATCCTTTTCTTCTCCTGTGTTGTATTATTCATAAACATTTGACAGAACAAAGATAAATGTGAAAATCTGCATTGGATTTTCTGAAATGAAATACTAATATCTCTCCGCATCAGAAGGTATAAATGGGTCATGAAGTTCTTTCCAGTGCATAAAAACTTGTAATCATTTTTTTTCCTGCAGAAAAAATGTTTGAATATCATTGAACAGAAAATAATCTCCAAGCCAGTGGAAGCCGCACAGACAAGCTTAATAGTTTATGGTTATGTCGTGTTTCAAAAAGGAAATACAGATAACTATAGAAATACAGCAGACTCTCAGTTAACCAGAACTCAAGCAATCAGAAAAAAAAATTACAATTATTTTTTACAGGGCTCAAAAAATGTATATAGTTAACAAGATTGACTGGAATGTATCCAGATCAAAGGGGATACGAATACCAGAAATATTTCTATTGCCCTTATTTACTTGTACCCAGATTGGAATAAAGAAGTATAAATAATATCTACAAATGCCAGGAGCCAGGTTGTGATGCCACTTAATGCTTACAGGCACCTAGATTTCATCCACTGTACATATCTGCAATTTGATGTTACCTGGAAGCCGACAGGCATGAGTGACTGAGCCAGTGCAGTCTCTGGTTTACATTCCTCGGGTCAGCACCGCACCCTCCAGCAGAACCTACCTGTGTGTAAGTGAGGAGTGAAAGCTGTTGCTGCTAAAACAGTCCTCACTGACAGCTATCCCTGAGTTTGCCGTCCCCCCAATGCACACACACACACACATATATATATATATATATAGCCTTCTCTCTCACACTCCCCCTTCTCTATATCTCCCTTCTCTCTCTCTCTCTCTCTTCCTCCCCCTCTTTCTCTCCCTTTCTCTCCATGTCTCTCTCCCTATTCCCCTCCCTTCTCTCTCTTTCTCTCTCTGCCTCTCTCTCTTACCTTCTCTCCTCTGCCCTCTCTCTCTCAACCCCCTCTCTTTTCCCCATCTGATTCTATCCCTCTGTTTTGCTCTCTCATTCTTCTCCCCTCTCACTTTCTCTCCCCCTCTCTCTGCTTTCTCTATCTCTCCCTATCCCCTATTCTCTCTCTCCTCTCCCTCTCTCTCCCCCTTTGTTTCTCTCCTCTCCTCTCTCTCTCTCCTCTCCCTCTCTCTCCCCCTTTGTTTCTCTCCTCTCTTTCTCTCTCCCCCTCTCTCTTCCCCTCTCATTCTATTCTTCTACCTTTCTTTTGCTCCCCCTAATTCTCTCCCTCTCTCTTCATTTCGCTATCCACTTTGCCCTATGTATCCCCATCTCCCCTCATGCCTCTCTCTCCCTTTTTCTCCCTATTTCCCCTTGCCTCTCTACCCCATTCCTCTCCCCATGCATCCCTCTCACCCATGTCTCCTACTCTCCTCCATGTCTACGCTTGCCTCTCACTCCCTCCATGTGTCTCCCTCTTTCTGCCATGCCTCTCTCTCTCCCCCATGTCTCCCTTTCTTCCCATGCCTCCCTCTCCTCCATGTTTCCCCCTCTCCCTTCATGTCTCCCCATGTGTCTCCCCCTTCCCTTGCCTCTCTCCTTTTCCCCATGCCTCTCCCTCCATGTATCTCCCTTTTTCCCCTTTGCCTCTCTTCCCCATGCTTCTCCCTCCGTCTCCTTCACTCCCCCATGCCTCCCCCTTCCCCATGCTTCTCCCTCCCTCCTAGTCTCATTCTCTCCCCCATGCCTCTCCCTCCCCCATGCCTCTCCCTCCATGTCTTCTTCTCTCCCCCATGCCTCTCCCTCCTCCATGTCTCCTTCTCTCCCCCATGTCACCCCCTCTCCCCATGTTTCCTCCTCTACCTCCATGTCTCCCCCTTCTCTTTCTCCCTCCATGTGTCTCCATTTTCCCCTTTGCCTCTCTTCCGCATGCCTCTCCCTCCATGTCTCCTTCTCTCTCCCCATGCCTCTCCCTCCACCCATGTCTCTTCCCCCCCTCTTTCTTTCCCTCTCCATGTCTCTCTCCCTATTCCCCTCCCTTCTCTCTCTTTCTCTTTCTGTCTCTCTCTCTTACTTTCTCTCCTCTGCCCTCTCTCTCTTAACCCCCTCAACGCTACGTACGTCATTACGCTAGATGTGCGCATGCGCAGTACAAACCCGGAAGTCAAATAATGTGCAGCCCGCGAGTGCTCTGAGTTTTTGGCCTAGTTTAATGCCCCTTGTATCCCCGCTTATGCTGTTTGTTTGTTTCAAGTCCAAGACCTCTATGGAATCGACTTAGTAAATATCTGAGCCTATACTTGAGAGACTTAGGCACTGGATGCTACCTACTATATAGTGTAAGGAGCTTGTCTCCAATTATGAACAATAGCACTTGAAACTAGCATCATAAAGACCTTTAATTATGTGCTTTTTACACCTCTACAGAGGTCTCCTAATCCAATTAGGAATTTATATTCACAGGCATACTTTTAGAACATACCAGTTCATTTATTTCATTAAGGAAGCCAAAACTCTTTATACTCTAGTACATGTTTGCTGAAAATACAGCCGCATCTAGACAATTTTCACTCTAGCTGGATAGCACACTATAATATATGGACTCTCTTCATGTCTCCCCATGTGTCTCCCCCTTCCCCTTGCCTCACTCTCTCTCCCCCATGCCTCTCCCTCCATGTGTCTCCCTTTTCCCCCTTTGCCTCTCTTCTACATGCTTCTCCCTCCCTCCAAGTCTTCTTCACTCCCCCATGCCTCTCCCTCCCCCATGCCTCTCTCTCCCTCCATGTCTTTTTCTCTCCCCCATGCCTCTCCCTCCCCCATGCCTCTCCCTCCCTCCATGTCTCCTTCTCTCACCATCTCTCCCCCATGTTTCCCCTCTCCCTCCATGTCTCCCCCTTCTCTTTCTCCCTCCATGTGTCTCCATTTTCCCCTTTGCCTCTCTTCCCCATGCCTCTCCCTCCATGTCTCCTTTTCTCTCCCCATGCCTCTCTCTCCGCCCATGCCTCTCCTTCCTCCATGTCTCCTTCTCTCCCCCATGTCTCTTCCTTCCTATGTCTCCCCCTCTCGCCCATGCTTCCCTCTCCCTCCATGTCTCCCCTTCCCTTTCTCCCTCCATGTGTCTCCTTTTTTCCCCTTTGCCTCTCTTCCCCATGCTTCTCTCTCCCTCCAAGTCTCCTTCACTCCCCCACGCCTCTCCCTCCCCCATGCCTTTCCCTCCATGTCTTCTTCTCTCCCCCATGCCTCTTCATCCCCATGCATTTCCCTCCCTCCATGTCTCCTTCTCTCCCCCATGTCTCCCCCTCTCCCCCATGTTTCCCCCTCTCCCTCCATGTCTCCCCCTTCTCTTTCTCCCTCCATGTGTCTCCATTTTCCCCTTTGCCTCTCTTCCCCAAGCCTCTCCCTCCATATCTCCTTCTCTCTCCCCATGCCTCTCTCTCCGCCCATGCCTCTCCTTCCTCCATGTCTCCTTCTCTCCCCCATGCTTCCCTCTCCCTCCATGTCTCCCCTTCCCTTTCTCCCTCCATGTGTCTCCTTTTTTTCCCCTTTGCCTCTCTTCCCCATGCCTCCCCTCCCTCCATGTCTCCTTCTCTCGCCCATGCCTCTCCCTCCCCCATGCCTCTCCGTCCCTCCATGTCTCCGCTCCCCCCGTGCCTCTCCCTCTATTTCTCCTTCCCTCCCCCCATGCCTCCCTGTCCCCTCTATGTCTCCCCTCTCCGCCATGTCTCCCCCTCCCTTCATGCCTCTCCCCTCTCTCTTACCTTCTGCTCCTGGTCCGTCTGCTGGTTCTTCCCTCTGCAGGCTCTTCCCCCTGCCAGCAGACACAAGCAGAGAGCTGGGAGCAGTAGCAGGGAATCAGTGGAAGGGGAAGGCAAGAGGGGGCATTTTTGCCAGCCCCAAAGAGGTGACACCTGTGCGCTCTGCCCCCACGCACCCTGCCTTACTACGCTACTGTCTAGGCCTCTTTTAATAATAACTCTCACGCAAACCGAAACTACATTTATCTACTGTATGTTTATTTTCTGGCTCCATGCACACAGAGGTAGAAATATTGCACACATCTTTTTTATATTGTATTATGTTTTTATTTTAAGTTTCAGCTCATCACATAAAATCACATATAATAGTTGTCAAACTGCGATTTGTCGTCACACTTGCGAACTTCGCGAAGCGAACTGTTGAGGCATTGAAGCCTTTCGAGCTTGCAGGACTTAGGCAATGAGCGATGAAAGTGCTCATTGCCCTGCAAGCCTCGCAAAACGAGGCGAGCAGTTTAGGCATTGTAGCACGCGGGACTTAGGCTGAAATGAGCGCCAAAGGCACTCCAGCGAGCCTCGAGAAACGAGGCGAGCAGTTGAGGCACCCAAGCACGTGGGACTTAAGCTGAAATGAGCAAATAAGCAGCCTTGCAGCACAGGCTACAATGAGCGCCAGCAGCCCTGTCACACATGCGAGCTCGGGGAAAAAAAATATGACCTCGGAAAAATTCAAATTTAAAGGCCGACCTGCGAAAATCGAAAAACTCGAAATATAAAAACACTTTCACACACAGCACAGGGGGAGTGCCAGGAAGCATGGGAGTGAGGTTGCAAGTGATTTTGAGCCTTATTTGATGTGTTTCGTCACTCGAAAATCGGCTAAGCGAGAAAAAAAAATGGAGGACGAAAAATGAAAAAACTTCTGAAACTGGATGAAAACGAGGCTGAGCAAACTTACACCAACAAAATACAACCTCGGAAAAATACGAATTTAACGGCCGAACCACGGCGGTAAAGACAGTAACACTTACACCAACGCCAGGCACGCAGGACTTAGAAAATACTCGGCGGCAAAGACAATAACACTTACACCAACAATGCCAGGCACGAGGGACTTTGAAAATAAAACAAACGGCAGTCAGCACCCCCCACACAAACAGTTAGAAGACACACAGAAGAGAAACACACAGGGAAGACACAGGGGGGAGATGCTGGAAAGAGACACATGGCATTCCCAAGCCCAAAACTTGCAGGTTAATGAACCCTGCAATGAGCGCCTCGTACAGTAGGCGGGAGGAAAGTTTCGTAATGAGCGCCGAAGGTGCTCAGAGAAGCAAAAACCTCACATTGTGTGGCAAACGGCATTGCCTGGCTTATAATTTTATGCCCATCATTTTTGACAGGCAATTCGCTAGTATGCAAATATTATAGAATACAAAAATGTAATAATTCCAGATATACACTTTTCTATAAATAGTCCTCTTACAGCAATTACCCATTCAAGGAATACACATTGTTACTTTACCAATTTATGAATAAACTGGATGCATCCCAAACAGTGTGTTTCAAATTATTCAATAAATTCACTTTATTCATCATATCTAAAATTTGTATATATGGATCAAAATTCTTTGTAAATCTAGCTACACTTGCCTATTTATCTAAGATTGTATACAGATCTGGGGCCAGATCTGTCGATCCCCCGGTCCTCATATGTAACAAGGTCCCCAATTTTGGAGTTTCTAGTGCATCCTGTCAAATCAAATTCAACATGTCAAAGACAGAGCTCCTAATTTTACCACCCTCTCTACAGCTTCCACTCCTCAAGTATTTCTCACTGTTGACAATGCCATCATCACCCCGACCTCTCAGTCCCAATGTCTTGGGGTTCTATTGGACCTTCTCTTTCATTGCTCACATAGAATATATAACCAGATCAGGTCATTTTTACCTAAAAAACATATCCAAAATACCTCACTATCTTACACAAGAGACAAGTAAAATTCTAATCCATTCTCTCATCATATCTCACCTCTACAAATACTACTAGCTCCTTGCTTGCCTCTTCATCACCCGATTGTCTCCACTCCAATCCATGATGAACTCTTCTGCTAGATTTAAAGCTCAATGCCCACAGGACCTCTTTGTGAATTTGGTGAATACACGTATGTAATATTGAAATACTTGTCCTGGCTCTTTTTTCCAATAAGATGAATTTGCTTTCAATTGATCTCACAGTCAAGTTTTTTTTATTAAATTGAAATGCAACTCCCCTGCACTTGGTGTTTTATGGTGTTGAAACACATTCCCCAATCCAAGAAGCTCCTAGCTAAACAGGAGTTTACTTAGGTCAATTGATTTCTTAAATAATATCTGGATTATGAGATATTAAATAATACACAACTGTTTTCTTTTTAATGGGGGTATTCAGACCATGTATTGGAGAATAAAGAAACACACTTCTAGAGCTAGTTAGGGACCATATGGTGGCAACTATATTATTAAGCAGGATTGGAGTGAGGAATAAATCACAGGTACACAAAAAGAGTAAAAAATAAAATATTACTTTAATTGGCTAAATTAATAATAAAAACTCACTCCAATCCTACTTAATAACATAGTTGCCACCATATGGTCCCTGACTAGCTCTAGAAGTGTGTTTCTTTCTTCTCCCATACATAGTTCATCATTCACACGCTGCTAGATCTACACCAGGCCTGTATATATTGTATTTTCCAGTATCACATATAGTTGTGAGCATGCGGGTGGTTGCTAATGCTGCTTGCTCGCGTACCGAGTCTGCGGCCCTCACAAAGTGAGGGCATCAGTTGCTGGCAAGGAGCGCCGAAGGCTCGAAAATCCCCTAAGCAAGAGAAAAAATGGCTGCTGAAAAAAACGAAAACGAGGCTACAGGACCCTAAAGACGCAAAACACCACCAAACACATAAGGATTTTCCGAAAAACACAGCCGCGATCCAAGAACAAGGACGCCAAATCAGCGTACCATACATTAGGCGCCATTTTACAACACTAACTTACACAATGCGGAAGTACACAGCTACCCTAATGGATTTTTCACGCGCACGCAGCCTATTTACACTACACACTGCACACATTGCTGACACTTACACAGCAGCTGCACAGCACTGAAAACACACATTGTATGCTGCAGCAACATGAAAACAGATTGTCAGCTCTTCAACACAATGCTTCCTGCATATATTACTTCAAAATAGGCAAAGTATATTAATTTATTATTTCATTAATTATTTCATTGGCATACAAAAAAAAAAAAACCCACGATGCTCACAGCACACAAACAACCAACAGCCTCGCAATGAGCGCCGAAGGATCTTGGAACAACAACAAAATTTATGTTGCAAACAAACAACCTGCCTTACAATCTTATTGCCGTCATTTTTTGACGGGCAAGTCGCTAGTAAGTAATAGTTTCTAGTATTACTTCAGGCCACTATTTTCTGGCATTATCTATCAATCTACTCTAAATTTCTCAGTATTCAGACCATACCTTGAGTGAATTTGTTCATTTAACATTATTAGACATCATCTTATACCCTTACATTTTAAGATGAAATAGAAAAAACTATTATTTATAAAAGCTACTATAACCAATTCCAGCTAGTTGCCCTGCATTTTTTTGTAAAAGTATCGATTAATCAGTAGTATGCCAGAGGAGTTGCAGAAGGTGTAAACCAGCCTGTCTAAAATTTTCACTAACTTCACAAAATGCAAATCTCTTTTCGCTAAAGATAACTACAGATAATAACATGCCATTGGTGTAGCTAATGTGTAAAAAGATGTTTCACAAGGACAGAGAAAGCTTTCACGTTAGTGGTAGAGGATATATAGCTTTGTGGAAGTAAAGAACATGTACATACTTTTTTTTCTGTAACTTCTTAATGTTTGCTTGTTCTCATCTATAACTATAACTTGCTGTTACATGCACCTCATGGACTATGTAACCTGTGTGAGTCTCTGACACCACGTGTCATTTCTCATATTCCATGGAATTGGCAGAAAAATAATCAGTAAGTTAATTTTTTAATTTGTGTTTACTGCTTTATTTAATGGAAAACACATTAACAAGTCAACTGCAGATTCCAGCCTGTGTCAAAAAGTGCGTGTGAAGTACATGGGACAGTTGGAGCCTCATTCAATTCCGAGTTGCCCAATTGAATAGGGCTCTATATAAGCACATACAAAAAAATTTCACAGAACTTTTTAGTTACTGACCTTCTATAAAAAATTATGTCAAAAAAAATATGTTGTGCTTATATAGAGCCCTATTCAATTGCCAAAATTCTAATTGAATGAGGACCTTGGTGTGTTAGCTTGTCAGCAACAATTTAATTGATATCATGATATCTTCATATAACACCAACTGGGGGGGGGGGGTACGTAACCTGACCTGTCTCCTAATTATAATGCTGACATGTTTTGACTTCTTTAAAGAAACTATTGAGGTGACAACAGATCTGCACTGCATTAAATTAGTCTGAATATTAGTATAAGAACCTGGAACAAACTAAGGGCCTCATTCAAATGCAATTTGGCCAATTGAATAGGGCTCTATGTAAGCACAGAGCATATATTTTTACAGAAGTTTTTAGTTAGTGAGATTCTATCCAAAAGCAAGGTCTTCACTAACTAAAAACTTTGTAAAATATATATGCTCTGTGCTTATATAGAGCCCTATTCAATTGGCAAAATCACATTTGAATAAGGCCCTAAGATGGCAGGGGCAGGAATGCACAGAACTGCAATAATTGCTTCAGGCCAAAATAAAGCATACTTATTTGAAACAGACAGCACAGTGTTTTGGACGGTATAATACTCCAGGTTTACCACATGAAAGAGCTTTATACCTTCTGAATGTGCTGTCTACCTTGCACCTGACAACAACATTGTACTACCCAGCTTTTAAAGTATTTTACTGCCAGCATGTAACCACCACCAGTCTTAGGCCCTCATTCAATTGCAGTTTGGCCAATTGAATAGGGCTCTAAATAAGCACATAACATATTTTGTTAAAATAAGTTTTTAGTTAGTATACATCTATCCAAAAGCAAGGTTTTCACTAACTAAATACTTCTTTAAAAAATATATGCTATGTGCTTATTTAGAGCCCTATTCAATTGTCCAAATCACAATTGAATGAGGCCCTTAGTAAGTTTATACCTTCAATAAGATGCATTCTAATAAATCAGCCACACTTGGAGCATCTAATGCTATTGTGTGTTATATGTTCTTGCTAGCAGACCCTACACTGTGTTCAATCACAGGGTAACAAGTTCCTCTAGGATCTGTACAGATATCTACAGATCAAAATTACTTAAAGAGGTGAGTAGGAATTGCTCGCGTGTTGTGATAACGTTTTAAAGAAAAAATATTTTACTGGAATTCAAATGTGGACATATTCCCGAAATATACATAATATACCACATGCATATCATGTTATAAGGATACCAAGAATCAAAGCAGTCACTTCACTGGCTTCTCCAGATTTGTTTTTACAATCATAACCTTAACATATAAATCCCTTAACAACAGCACAACTACTTATATCTCTGCTCTCATCTCAAAATATTCCCCCAACTGTCCTTTTCACTCTGCTAATGATCTTCTTGTCTCCTCTCTTATCACCTTCTCTCACTCCCTCCTTTTTCTGATGCTGAACTACCCGGAGCAGTGCATGTGTGACGATGAGAGACAATGGTTTGGAGAGAGAGAGAGACAGAAGAGAGCGAGAGACACACAAGAAAGAGAGAAAGAGGACAGAGAGAAAGAGAGAGAGAGAGAGAGAGAGAGAGACACAGACACATGACAGAGAGGGAGAGACAGGAAAGAGAGACAGGAGACAAGGGAGAGAGAGACAGGAGAGAGAGATACAGGAGAGAGTCAAGAGAGAGAGACAGAAGAGAGACAGACAGAGACAGGACAGATATTGATGTCTATGCAACACTATGCCAGCTCAATAACAGGAAAACAACTCAACTCATGCAAAGGACCTGTGTTGTATGAACCCCAGATAACATTATGCCCAAAATAGAAATACATTGACATCACATATATAGTTGTGAGCGTACGAGTTGTTGCTAACGCTTGCGTGCTCGCGTAGCGAGCCGCGGCCCTCGCAAAGCCGAAGGCAGCAACTGCGACCCTCGCAAACTTTACGTCGCAACGCAAACAACATACGAGACACGTTACCACTCATGACGAGCTCGTAAAAATCGCCCGCAACCCGCGGACAGGAAAAAATGTAAAACACAATAAATACACACAACACATACATAAAAAGCTTACCTACAGCAAGAGGCAGCATCCAGGACCTCAAAAAATGAAGTTACACCTTAATTTAACTCAAAATAAAAGCGTTTAGACACTCGAAAATTCTCTAAGCGAGAGAAAAAATGGCCGCCGAACAAAACGAAAACGAGGCTACAGCACTCTAAACACGAAAAACACCACAAGAAACACGCAAAACACCACAAAACAGCTACGGATATTCTGCTACAGACGCATACCACACATTTGCCGTCATTTTAATGCAGAATTACACAGCTACGGTAATGGTTTGGTCTCGCGCACGCACACTATTACACTGTACACATTCATCACGCTTACACAGCAGCTCCACACCACTAATGCTGCAGCAACATCAAAACAGATTGCCAGCTCTTCAAAACAATGCTTCAAAATAGGTAAAGTATAGTCATTTATTAATTTATTATATATTTCATTATTATACACCAAACAGCATTTGCTACCTTACAATTTCATTGCCGTCATTTTTTGACGGGCAATTCTCTAGTAACCAAATAAAATCAGAGGAAAAGCAGAGAGACCTTGGTTTGGGAAGATATTATAGTAGTTGATTAGGTGCATGCAAAAATTCCCTTATGGGAATATTTTCAGGTTTACAACCTTTTCAAAATTGATTAGCCTGGCACTCCTGATGATCAGCAACACACACGCTACACTGTGGCAAATGTAGGTCTGTCATTGCATTGCAGCAAAAAAAACAGATGTTTGTTATGAAAGAAGTGTGGAATAAAATAACATCTAAATGTTTTACTCAAAGAAAATATTTTTTTTTTGTTAGAGTTAACTTGCCCATTTTATTTTAGGAAAATTCTCACATTTTTGAAGTATATAAAAAACTAATATCATAAGCAACTGTGTAAGCCATGAACATGATGCCAATTTTTAGATAAATCATGACCCATGCATGATCCATTCAGGCTAGTTGATGGAATAAATGACACGACAACTTGAGTTGGGAGAAACAACGGGCCACAGCTTTATTTAGACACAATGTAAACCAACAACCGTAACTTGTTTACTTCCTTCCGGGGGAGGAGCCCGGCCACGAACAGTGACCTCACGCTTTGAGCCCTGCCCAAAGCCCCAATGCTTATCTTTAAGCACGCCCTGTGAGGTGGGGCCATCGCCCCCTTAGGCCAGTGGGCCGGGCAACTCACCTCCCGCCGCACAGACATAAATTAACAAACACAACATACAATAGCCACTTCTCCGAATTCTTTAACCAAAAATATATATATTAATTTCAATATTTCTTATTTATATTATATATACTTATTTTTTTTTTTTTTTTTTTTTTTTTAAAGAATAAACCATAACATCTGTTAACAACAAAATACAGGGTGGGTGGGTGGGATTCCAGTCGGGAGACCGCGCTGCTCTGCTCAATGGCGCGAAACGGGCTTCCGACACGCCCCCCGACGCTCCTGATTGGCTGATAGCCTCACAGGCTCCGCTGGGTCACGTGACGCTACAGGCTGACCCAGGGAGCCTGTGCAGCCTCCGCGTCGTTCATGACCCATGCATGATCCATTCAGGCTAGTTGATGGAATAAATGACACGACAACTTGAGTTGGGAGAAACAACGGGCCACAGCTTTATTTAGACACAATGTAAACCAACAACCGTAACTTGTTTACTTCCTTCCGGGGGAGGAGCCCGGCCACGAACAGTGACCTCACGCTTTGAGCCCTGCCCAAAGCCCCAATGCTTATCTTTAAGCACGCCCTGTGAGGTGGGGCCATCGCCCCCTTAGGCCAGTGGGCCGGGCAACTCACCTCCCGCCACGGAGCATGCGAGGGACGCCTCCCGAGGCTGCGATCCCCCCCTGCTAGACATTAAAGCCAAGGCCCGCAAAACACTCTCCCTAAACTCGAACATCATCAACTCATATCCTATTTCCGTAAGATGAACCTTATCCTTTGCGAAAAAATCATCTGCGCCGACCGGTTCGAAATCTTTATACCGGATGGCAGAGAAACCTTGTTTTCTCACAAAGCTCGCAATCTGCTGGTTTATCTTCTGTCTAGCCTTATCTAAGCATACTGGGTCGCGCGCGTTACGCCATGCTCTTCTCTTGATCATCTCAGACCAGATAAGGAACGTGCCAGGGAACTTCTTTACCCATTTCTCGATGTCTCTTCTCATCACCTTTAACATTCGTCTCATGGGAACTGTCCCCAAATCGTTCCCGCCGGCATGAAGAATTATAACAATGGGCTGACCGTAATGCTGCGCGTACGTTTCCAAGAGACCGTCGAGCTGCGCCCATCGCAGACCCCGAATGCCACACCACCTTACGCGTAAGTCCGTAATAGGAAAGCCCAGTTGTGCCTTTTCCTCGGTAACTGCGGCTAACCTATGGGCCCAGTACACGTAGGAATGGCCCACAATCCATAGTTGCTTCTGTTCCCCTGAAAGTAGAAAGCAACACCATTAAACCACTGCATTTGGCCGTACATAGGAACGAAAACGGTCTGAGTCCCACCTACCGATGCGCTTTACTGCCGCGTCGGGCAACCCCAACCTAGCCGCTTCAGTGGCAGCTCCAATCCGAAAGGAGTGCGTCCCAAAGTCGGACTGCTTGAAACCGAGCCGATGCAGTGCGCTTTTTAAAACTCTTTTAAACTGATACACAGACAGTGCCGTTCCATCGGCGTGGACCAGCAGCGAACACCGTCCCACCGGTCGCTGCTTAAGGTACTCCACTACACATGCATATGGGCAACACTCTGTGCCAACCTGATGCAGAACCACTTCTCTTCCTTTACCCACCTGGTCAGTCTTTGACCTCCGCAACCACAATACCACCGTACCTTCCCTGAGACAGGTATCCACCAATTGCAGACCCCCCGAACCGTGTCTACTGTTCGCGACTAACTCCCCTATCCTAAACGCTCCGAAGAACGCCAGGGAAAAAGCCGTTCGGAAAAGTAGAGATTCAAAGGGATCCCTGCAAACCACCACCAATTCCTGAGCCAATCTCAGCAATAGCGCAAATGTTATTGGCCGCCTACTATCTGGCCTTTGCGCACCGCTGAACATTCCGCGCACCACTTTGCGCACTAGAAACTCCTTAGTAAGGTCCCTCTGCCCAGCAAGCTTAAACATAAAAGCAAGCGCCGTGACCTGTCTCCCTACTACGGGTTTTGATTCGCCTTGCTCGGCGCACCGCAGCAGGTACCAAAGCAAGATCCCTACGCTCTTGTCCTCCGTCGTGGCACCACCTGCCAGCGCCACTAGGCTATCCCATTTAGCCCACACGCGTCTATAAGCGTTCCACGTCGCTGGGGCAACAGACTGTCTCACGAGTCTCGTTACCTGACAGCTCAAATCTCCCAGAGCTCCTCGGGGATGAGCTCCCCCAGAGCGTTCGCACGAGGAGCCAGCGCCCTGAAACGATCCTCCTGAAACCGAGAGAGGGCGTAAGCAATTCCGTTATTCACCTTTGTCACGTGTCTTGCTTGAAACCATATGTTCAAGCGAAGGCAACATAGCACAAGATGCCTAAGCAATCTAATCACTGGTACGGATGCCGCCGTGATGTTGTTCACGGCTTCAACCAACCCCTTATTACCCGAATGGAAAATGACTCGCCTGTCCCTGAAACAAGGACCCCATAAGTGCACTGCTACCACCATAGGAAACAGCTCCAGGAATGTAGGGTTCAGCAGTAAACCCGCCTCTTCCCATTCCTCCGGCCATGCCGCAGCGAACCATCTCCCTTGGAGATACGCCCCACAACCGATCGGTCTAGCTCTGCGCTGGTGGTGCCCTCCTTTTGAAGGACCACCCGCCCGTTAAAGTCTGCAAGGAACATTGCCCATACCTCTGCATCGTCGCGCATGGCCTTAGAGACTGTTAGGAAATGATCCGGCTTCGCAATCCCTACCGTAGCCAGAGACATCCGTCTACAGAATATCCGCCCCATGGGGATAATTCTGCACGCGAAATTCAACTTCCCCAATATTGATTGCAGCCGCCGCAGGGTCACCCTCCGTGCGCCCCGCAGCGCCGTAATCTCGGCTTGCATGTCCTCCACCTTCTCTAAGGGAAGACTGCACTCCATTTTGCAGGAGTCAATCCGAATCCCCAGAAAAGTCAATTGTTCCGTAGGGCCCTCCGTCTTGTCATGGGCCAATGGTACCCCGAATTCTGTACAGATTTCGGTGAACACCTCCAGCATAAAACGGCAAGCGTCGTTTCTCGCTGGGCCAACAAAAAGGAAGTCATCCAGGTAATGGGTAACACTCTTGTACCCAGCCTCGATGCTCACAACCCACTGTAAAAATTTGCTGAAAGCCTCGAAGTAAGCACAGGATATCGAGCATCCCATGGGTAAGCATAAGTCAATGAAGTAACTTCCGTCTACGAAGCACCCCAGCAACCGATGGCTTGTTGGGTGCACGGGGAGCAATCTGAATGCTGCCTCGATGTCCACTTTTGCCATAAGGGCCCCCTGGCCCTTCCTCCTCACCAAATCGACCGCCCGGTCAAATGACTCATAAGACACAGTAGCCTGGTCTCTTGATATGCCATCGTTTACCGAACGGCCTCTGGGGTATGAGAGATGCTGGATCAGTCTAAATTTACCCTTCTCCTTCTTGGGGACCACCCCAAGAGGAGACACAACTAAACCCTGGATGGGCGGGGCCGCAAATGGCCCGGCCATCCTACCCAATTTTACTTCATTAAGCACCTTAGCTTTGGCTACCCCTGGGAAATCCCTAGCCGACTTCAGGTTTGGGACAAGAAAACCTTGAATGTCGACCCCACATGGAATCCGGAATCCTTCTCGGAACCCATCCTCCAAAAGGCGCGCCGCTTCAGCGGTGCCTGCCAATTTACCGTAGCGCTTTAGCCACGGCAGCATGGCGGGGAGGCGTATGGGCGTCTTGCCCCTTTGCAGGAGGCTCGCCCCTGCCTCCCTCTTTGGGTCTACTGCATCTAGACAGGGGGTGTTCACCTCCGCAGTTTGAGCATGCATGCTTAAATCTGCAGTTAGGCGCCCATCTGCAGACCCCCTCGTTGTACGAAAAACAGGTCTTAAGACCTGCTCCTGAGGCGTGGGTGGGGCCCTTACCTCCACCGGCCCCGCTCCGAAAGGGCGTCGTGACTCTCATGGGTGTCATGATATTTAGCCAATACGCCACCGCTTTGTCGCTCCACGCCATACTTGGCCTTGAGGCCAAGTATTGCCGGAATTCCTCATCGTACCGCCACCAGGCTGTACCCCCATAAACCTTGTGAGCATTCCGAATTTCGTCTATGTAGACGAACAATCCCGAACTCTGTTCAGGGTGCCGCTCACACAGTACGCAAGCCCAAATAGAAAATGCTTGCAGCCAGGTATCAAACGTCCTGGGTAGCCTAGCAAAGGATTTCCCCTCCCTGGGGCCCCTCTCGGCCAGGTCTGTTTGCCTAGACATAGGAAGAAGGGAAAACAACTCTATAAACTCCCTCCTCCAGATCTTTTCCTTTACTTCCTGTGGAAGGTGTGCACCCAAATTATCCAACGAGCAGAGGACTATGGGCCTCATGGCTGCGTCGGTAACCCCCACAGTGTTATTCCCAACTGCTGCTATTGCGCTGCCTACCGGCTCGGGCGCGCGCAAGCTAGCTAGCGCCTCGCTCGCGCTCGCTGGCGCCACTACCGCTGCTGGCTGGGACCATGCACCCTTTGCTAGCCCCCCTATCCACGCTCCCATTTCGCGCTCGCTAACTGCAATGTTATGCGCAGCTAATAGAGTCCTTAATGACCCAATAAAATCACCCTTGTCTGCTGCGCAGCTCAATTCTGAGCGCTCACCTGCTTCTGGAAGCTTAGGAGTAGATACGGCCAACGGAGTATCCCCGCGTCTCTCCTGACGCTCCGGGGACTCTGACCGTCTGGCCCTCCGCGGGCTTCTCCTCTCAGATCCCGTGCAAGCACAGCTGCACCGACAAGATCTTCTGCTTCTAGACCGGGATCTCCTTCTAGATCTGTGTGTACAAGAAGAACAGTCACTAGCTCTCCGCGACCTGCATGCCCGCGCCCATACCGCCCTTTCCTCGTCTGAGGAAGGGTCCTGGTCAGCTAAGCTTGCGCGGCTGGAGTAGGCTAGCACTGCCTCCGCCGCCCCCTGTAGGGGGCCCCCTGAGACTTCCTCGGGCGTTGGAATATCCAGCTGTTGGTCAGTCTTAGACCCTTTGCGCTGTGGCCTAACCGTATCGCCCTCAGTCTCTACTCTGCTACGCCTTAGCGGTGTGTGCGTAAATAGCAGCGGACTGTACCTGCTCGTAGCCTTCTTAGCTTGAGTGGGGCGTCCTAGCCTCGCCACTGCCGCTGTCACAGGCATGTCATCAATCATGACCATGCTGTCTTGGCTGTTCATCTCTCTGATGACCCCATCTCTTCTCTCTCTCGTCGTCGCCATGCTCCTCTCGCTGCCAGTTGGGCGTCCCTGTAAAGTACCAGAAGCACTGTTAATTAGGGAAACCCCAGGGACCGTCTGCTTGGCACCGTGAGGGCCTGTAGGAGCCTTTTTAGGACTCCCGGCTTTTCTCTTACCCCCTGCACCCCCCTTGCGGGGTGTTAGAGGGGTGTTTCGCGACCTTTGTCGCGGCCTAGGACCTTTAGGCAAGTTGGCAGGTGGTGGCCGGATTGCTAGGCCCTCACCCCCACCGCCCGTGGTCCTGGCGCTCGCTTGCCTGGGGGGTATGGGGTCCCGGCCGCCCTGACCTGTAACCCCCCCATCTCTGGTGTCTCTGCTACCTGATGGACGTGGGTCTGGCAGCCCTACAGTGGTGGGATGGGAAAAAATTTCCCTGGAGGCATCAGGATTGGCTAGGACACCAGCCCCCGCAGGCTGTTCCTGTACAATGTGCTGAGCTCCAAGCGCAGAAGGCATGGGAGGTCCCAGCCTGTCCTGCACCCACCTGACCCCTTGGCTTAAGGCACGGGTCCTAACCTCAGCCAGTAAGGCCTCTAAGCCTTCTGGATCCATAGAAATAGCTAACAGGGGAACAAACAGGGGGCACAACAAGCAGCAAGACAGGCACACACAGACACAGGAACACACACAGGCACAGCACACCACAGGGAGACAGGGACACACACAGACACAAAAAACGGAGGAGGAAAAGAACACAAAAACAGACAGGGATAGCCTCAACAGTGATATCCCCTTATGTGCTGGTAAGCTGGGGTGAAATCTCAGTAATTAAACCTTCCTACTGTATTTTTAATGCTGCAGGACCTCAGACCTCCGTCCATCCAGTCGGGAGACCGCGCTGCTCTGCTCAATGGCGCGAAACGGGCTTCCGACACGCCCCCCGACGCTCCTGATTGGCTGATAGCCTCACAGGCTCCGCTGGGTCACGTGACGCTACAGGCTGACCCAGGGAGCCTGTGCAGCCTCCGCGTCGTTCATTATTTCTTGAAGTTTCTCTTTGCCTTTAGTGTGTCCTTCTTGTCTCACCTAAGCACTTCCTGTTTACATGAAAACTGAGGCCAAGTTCTTATCTACTGAGCAGTGCTGGAGGAGAGTGTGGCATATTTTAAGTCATTGAAGGTTTTGGTATTTGACACCTGCCTTCTTACACTGCACATTCTCAGAAACAGGCAGCTTGTAACAGTAACTGTAAGCCCTGTTCTGCAGAAATGTAAATACTCCACTCACACATGCATTCTTTACTAACGTATCATGGATGTGTTAAGGGACAGAGGCATCAAGTTTTATTTTTTGCACTTACATATTTAAATGGTAAGTTTTCTGCCTAAGGATGCTCTTAGTCTGACTCAGGGTTTTTCGAATATATATATATATATATATATATATATATATATATATATACTAGCGACTTGACGGCAATAAAATTTGAAGCCTGGCAATGTTGTTTGCCACACAATGCGAGCCTCTCCCCCTCTACTTCCAGGCCTCGCGATGAGTGCCTTTGGCGCTCATCATGAGACCTGCAATGAGTGGCTTTGACTCTCATTGCAGGGGGTCGGCCAACCCGCAACTTTCGGGCCTCACAATGAGCACCTCATTGTGAGCCTCTCCCAACTCTCTCACTCCTTTATCTCTTTGCGCTCTCTCCCTCCCCTGGTTTTCCCCCCCTTATCTCCCTCCCCTGGTTTTCCCCCCCTTATCTCCCTCCCCTGTGTCTCTCACCCTTTTGTCTCTTTACACCCTCTGACCCCCTTTCTAACCCCTGTATCTCTTCCCCCCACTCTCTCTCCTGTGTCTCTTTAGGCTGAAATGAGCGCCGAAGGCGCTCCTGGGAGCCCCGTGAAGCGAGGCGAGCAGTTGAGGCACTGAAGCACGCAGGACTTAAGCTGAAATTAGCAATTAAGCAGCTGCACAGCACAGACTACAATGAGTGCCAAAGGCGCTCATTGCAGCCAGCAGCCCTGTCACACATGCAAGCATGAAAAAAAAAATATGACTTCGGAAAAATACTAATTTAAAGGATGACTCGCGGATATCGAAAAAAAACAAAAAATACAAAAACACATTCACACACAGCACAGGGGGAGTGCCAGGAAGCATGGGAGTGAGATTGCAAGCGATTATATGACGTGTTTCGTCACTCGAAAATCGGCTAAGCAAGAAAAAAAATGGCACACGAGAAATGTAAACATTTCTGAAACTGGATGAAAACGCCAGGCACGCGAGAAAATACACAAAGGCAAAGACAGTAACACATACACCAACAAAATACAACTTCGGAAAAATACGAATTTAACGGCCGGATCCCCATCTCCCTTTCTCCCCCCTCTCTCTCCTCTGTGCTCCCGTTTGCATTTACGGGTGTGAAACCATCTGATGGCTTGGGAAATTCAACCAGTTAAATATCAAACTAGCTTGCAACCTCACTTACAGGCTCCCTGTGCTGTGTGTGAGGTTGTAAGTTATTTTTTTTAATTAATTGGCGTCTTTTGGGGGTCTCCCAATGGCTTCCGAGTTACTGGCTTGAAAAAAATGACTGCCATTAAATCCGTAATTTTTTTGAAGCCTGTAAATCGTAAGCCATTTTGAGCCTCTCCCCCCCCCCCCCTCAAGCACCTCACGAACGGGCCTTCTCTCTCTCTCTCTCTGTCTTGTGTTTCTCACTCTCATTTCTTTCTCTCTGACCTGTCTCTCTCGCTCCTGGTGTGCTCTCTCTCTGTATGCTCTCGCTCTCTCTGCACTTTCTCTCTCTGTGCACTCTCTTTCTCTATGAGCTCTTTCTGTGCACTCTCTCTGTGCTTTCTCTCTGTGTGCTCTCTGCATTCTCTCTGTGCTCTTTCTGTCTGTGCACTCTCTCTTTGCGCTTTCTGTCTGTGCACTCTCTTTCTCTGTGCTTTCTGTCTGTGCACTCTTTCTCTTTGTGCGCTCTCTTTTTATCTGTGCACTCTCTCTCTGTGCACTCTCCCTCTCTGTGCACTGTGTCTGTGTGCTCTCTCTCGATCTCTGTGTGTGCTCTCTGTCTGAGTGCACTCTCTCACTGTGTACCCCTCTCTGTGTTAAACTCTGTGTGTTCTCTCTTTCGGTGCGCTCTCTCTCTCTCTCACTGTGTGCTCTCTCTCTCACTGTGCCCTCTTTCTGTCTGTGCTCTCTCTCTGTCTGCACTCTATCACTGCTTGTGTGGGTGCTGTCTGTGTGCACTCTCTCTCTTTGTACCCCCCCCGTGTTGATCTCTGTATGCTCTCTGTGTGTGCTCTCTCTCTCTCTGTGCACTGTCTCTGTGTCTCTCTCTGTGCGCTTTCTGTCTCTGCTCTCTGTCTGTGCACTCTCTGTCTGTGTGCTCTCTCTGTCTGTGCGCCCTCTCTGTGCTTTCTGTCTGTGCACTCTCTCTTGCTCTGTGTGTGTGTGCTGTCTGTGTGTGATCTCTCTGTCTGTGCACTCCCTCTGCTCTCTGTCATTGCACTCTCTCTCTGTGTGTTTTCTTTCTGTGCTCTCTCTTACTCTCTTTGTTAGCTGTCTGTGTGTGCTCTCTCTCTGTACCCCTTCCTCTCTGTGTCGATTTCTGTGCGGCGCTGTGTGTACACTCTCTCTCTTTCTGTGTACTACGTCTGTGTGTGTGCTGTCTGTGTGTGATCTCTCTGTCTGTGCACTCTCTCTGTCATTGCACTCTCTCTCTGTGCGTTTTCTTTCTGTGCACTCTCTCTTTCTGTGCACTCCGTCTGTGTGCTCTCCCTCACTCTCTGTGTTAGCTGTCTGTGTGTGCTCTCTCTCTGTATCCCTTCCTCTCTGTGTCGATTTCTGTGCGCTCTCTGTGTGTGCGCTCTCTCTATCTGTGCACTCTTTGTGTGTCCCTCTCTCTCTCTGTGCTTAATCTGTCTCTGCACTCTGTCTGTGCACTCTCTCTCTCTGTGCACTATCTTTCGCATTCTCTTTGTGTGTGCTGTATATGTGTACTCTCTCTGTTGATCTTTGTGCACTCTCTGTGTGTACGCTCTCTGTGTGCACTCTCTCTGAATCTCTGTCTCTCTCTCTGAGCTCTCTTTCTCTGCTCTCTGTGTACACTCTCTCTCTCTGTGCACTCTCTCTCTTTGCACTCTCTCTGTCTGTGCGCTTTCTCTCGCTCTCTGTGTGCGCTGTCTGTGTGTGATTTCTCTGTCTGTGTGCAATCTCTCTCTCTGTACTCCTCCCTCTCTGTGCGTCGATCTCTGTGTGCTCTCTACCTGTGTGCTCTCTCTGTGGCTCTCTCTCACTCTTTGTGCACTCTGTCTCTCTGTGTGCTCTCTATCTCTGCTCTCTGTGGCTCTCTCTCTGTACGCTCTCTGCCTCTGCTCTCTGTCTGTGCACTCTCTCTCTGTCTGTTGTCTGTGTGCTCTCTCTCTCTCTGCGCTCTCTTGCTCTCTGTGTGCGCTGTCTGTGTGTGATCTCTCTGCATATGCAATCTCTCTCTCTGCGCTCTCTGTCTGTGCACTCTCTCTCTGTGCGCTCTCTGTCTGTGCACTCTCTCTCTGTGTACACTCTCTGTATGCTCTCTCTCTTTCGCTCTTTGTGTGCTGTCTGTGTGCTGACTCTCTCTCTCTGTACCCCTCCCTCTCTGTGTCGATCTCTGTGTGCTCTGTGCGTGTGCGCTCTCTCTGTCTGCACTCTGTGTGCACTGCTGTCTGTGTATGATTTCTGTCTGTGGGCACTCTCTGTCTCTGTACCCCTCCCTCTCTTTGTCTATCTCTGTGCACTCACTGTCTGTGCGCTCTCTCTGCTTTCTATCTGTGCACTCTCTGTGCGCGCTGTATGTGCACTCTCTCTCTCTGTGCACTCTCTTTCTGTGCGATGTCTTTGTGTGCCCTCTCTGTCTGTGTGCGCTCTTGCTCTATAATTCTCTCTCTCTCTGTACCCCTCCCTCTCTGTATTTGTCTCTCACTCTGTACCTGTCTCTCTTTCTCTCTGTACCTGTCTCTCTCGCTCTGTACCTCTCTTCCTCCCTCTCTCTCACTTTGCTGTCTTTCTCTGAAATTCAAATGGCCGCCAGCTTCTGTTAAGATCAGATTTTAGGCCCCACCCCCACTAACATCTTAGTCACCCCCCCTTGATGAAATCAGCCGTAACAACATTTTTTGCTGCTCACAACTATCTATGTGATATTTTTTGTTTATGATACAGCTTTCTTTTACAAGTGGATTTTACTTTTTACAAGTAAAGGCTGATAAACTGTAGAGTGCACTAATTGTGCCCAGGTGAGAAGGCAGGAGTTAATATAAGCAGGAGAAGGGGCAAACTTGTGAGCTTTCAAACATTTCTAGTATAAGTGCAATTCTAGTAGAAGTGTAGGAGTTTAATTGAAAGGAGGGAGTTTAAAGAAGAGGGGGAAGAAAGGTAATTAATATATATATATATATATATATATATATTTTTTTTTTATAAAACTTTATAGAAATATATTGTTTTTATTCTTGTTTATTTTTCCCACTGAATTGTTGTAGACAATGCTAATAATTATGAGTCAGTCCAGTGGCAACCTCACTCAGTGTACATCCTGTCATATGTATGCAATACTGGAACAGATGTACCAGGGTCCATACCTCTGTGGCAGGTGTGAGTTGGCAAACACCAACAGATTTGCCAGATTGAGTGAAACTGTTGGGCATGTCCATTCAGGAATGGCAATGCCAGATAGAGCTGTTCCCTCTAACAGCCCGGAGAACAGTTCTACCGGAGGAGTGGGAGGGCAGAATATGCAAAACAACAGACAGGTTTTGGTGGTAGGAGACTCTATTATTAGGAAGGTAGACAGGGTGATTTGTCACCCAGATCCCAGCAATTGAACAGTTTGCTGTCTCACGAGTGCTCGGGTTTGGCATGTTGTGGATTGGGTAGATAAATTATTGGGAGGGGCTGGAAATGAACCAGTGGTCTTGGTACATATAGGTACCAATGACAAAGTTAGTGGAAGATGGAGTGTCCTACAGAATGATTTTAGAGAACTAGGTAATAAGCTGAAGGCAAGGATCTCCAAGGTAGTGTTTTCTGAGATACTACCAGTGCCACGTGCTAGCCCAGGGAGGGAGAAGGAGCTTAGGGAGGTTAATGCGTGGCTAAAGATGTGGTGCAGTAAGGAGGGGTTTGGGTTTTTACAGCACTGGGCTGACTTCCCACCTCAGTACAATCTCTACAGCAAGGATGAATTGCACCTTAATGATGAGGGAGCTTTTGTGCTAGGGTTTAGGATGGTAGAAAGGCTGGAGGAGTTTATAAAAATAGTAGGTGCGGAGGGACTAGATATAAGTAATGGGGTAGAAAGTGTAGAGGGTATAAGGAATGAATTAACAACTCATAGGGGAGGAGATGGGCGGAGGGGTACTATAGTCAATAGGGAGGTATTACTAAGTAACTCAAGTATAGTGGCAGGCACCACCAATCTATAAACTCATAACATAAGGTGTATGCTTGCTAATGCCAGAAACTTGCCTGGAAAAATGGGTTAGAATTATTAGCATTGAATGAAAAAGGGGATTTAATAGGCATTACCGAAACATGGTGGGATGAATCTCATGACTGGACTGTTAATCTGGATGGTTATAACCTATTTAGGAAAGATAGGGGCAATGGTAAAAGAGGAGGAGGGATTTGTCTGTATGTGAAGCCTGAATTTAAGCCTATATTCAGAGAAGATATTATGGTGGAACTTGCTGTAATGTTGAATGTTTGTGGGTAGAGTTAAATAGCGGGCAGCAAATTCCAAAAGAATATTAGTAGGAATATGCTATAATATAGCTGATAGAGAGGAAATACATTTATTGTTACAGATTGGAAATGCTGCTAAGCATGGGCAAGTTCTAATAATGGGAGATTTTAATTACCCTGAAATAAACTGGATAAATGAGACCAGCAGTTCAGCTAAGGGGAGCAGGTTCTTTAGTACACTAAGAGATCATTTTCTGGCCCAGGTTATACAAGAACCTACTAGAAATAAAGCTATCTTAGATTTAGTCATCACAAATAATATCGATATAGTATCAAATGTTGAAATAGGGCAACCTTTGGGAAACAGTGATCCCAACACAGTCTCATTTGAAAATTGAAAAAAAACAACTAAATTTTAAGGGGCCAACAAAACTCTTAATTTTAAAAGGGCAGATTTAAACGGTCTAAGGGCATCAATACAAAGTATAGACTGGGACAGAGAACTGATAGGTAAAAACACTGAACATAAATGGACAACATTTAAATCCTTACTAAATATACATACTTATCACCATATACCAAGTGGGAATAAAAGTAAAAGGAGTAAATCACATCCAATGTGGCTTAACATTGATTTAAAGATCAAGATAAGGAGTCAAAAACAGGCATTTAAATTATACAAACAAGAGGGGACAGAGACTGCTTTACGGGAGTGCAAGGAAATCAACAAGGCTTGCAAAAGGGCTATTAGATTAGTTTCTATGAGGAGGTTAGTTGGATCATGGCAACTCAGTGGATGTAGTCTATTTGGATTTTGCAAAGGTTTTTGATACAGTACCATATGGGAGACTATTGTGCAAACAAAGGGATACAGGAATTGCAGTAATGGATTGAGAGCTGGCTAAAACAGGAAGCAAAGGGTTGTTGGAAATGGAACATACTCAGATTGGAGTAATGTGGTAAGTGGGGTTCCTCAGGGTTCAGTATTAGGTCCTCTCCTTTTTAACATATTTATTAATGACTTAGAGGTGGGACTGGAAAGTAGTGTCTCCATTTTCGCTGATGACACAAAGTTGTGCAAGGTAATTAAATCAGATAGTGATGTGCTTTCCCTCCAAAGGGATTTACATAAAATTGAGGAATGGGCATCTAAATTGCAGATGAGATTTAATACAAATAAATGTAAAGTTATGCATCTGGGAAGGAAAAATAGCCATGCAATTCATAATCTTAATGGAGCAAATCTAGGTGTATCAGATATTGAAAGGGATTTGGGAGTGCTTGTGGACAACCCCTAGGTAACAGTGCTCAAAGCCAAGCAGCAGCTGCAAAGGCAAATAAAATATTAGCATGTATTAAGAAGGGTATAGAAGCCAGGGAAGCAAATATAATTCTGCCACTATACAAATCTCTAGTACGCCCTCATTTGGAATATGGAGTAAAATTTTGGTCACCACTTCATAAAAAGGACATTTTAGAGCTGGAAAATGTACAGAGGAGGGCAACAAAACTAATAAGGGGAATGGAGGGGCTAAGTTATCAAGAAAGACTAACCAAATTATTTTTATATGCTCCAGAAAAAAGTTGTCTAGGAGGAGATATGATTACATTATATGAATACATCCAGGGTCAGTATAAAGAATTGTCGAGGGAGCTTTTCAACTGACAAGAGGACACCCCTTAAAGGTTAGAAGTAAAAAGCGTCCACCTTAAAGAAAGAACATGATTCTTTACAATAAGGGTGGTTAATCTGTGGAATTCTCTACCAGGGGAGGTGGTGACAGCGGATTCAATAGATAACTTTAAAAGGGGACTGGATTTATTTCTAATTAAGAAGGGAATTCAGGGTTATCCTCGATAATTAGAAAGAGTGTATTGATCCAGGGAGAAAGACGATCACTAGTATCTGGGGTCAGGAAGGAATTACATTTTCTTTTCCCCTTTGAGACGATTGGCTAAGTGTTTGCCTCTGAAGGGCCCTCATTCAATTGCGATTTGGCTAATTGAATAGGGCTCTAAATAAGCACATAGCATATATTTTTTAAAGAAGTTTTTAGTTAGTAACATCTATCCAAAAGCAAGGTTTTCACCAACTAAAAATATCTTGAAAAAAAATATGCTATGTGCTTATTTAGAGCCCTATTCAATTGGCCAAATCACAATTGAATGGGGCCCTAAGTATGTAACTATGTAACTATAGAGATTTGAAATTGCCTTCTTGCTAGTGTTAGTTTGGCAAACAAAATAACTAGCATCTTAAGACAATGTGCTTAGGAGATATTTTAAAGAAAATCTCAAAAATATAATAGCATGTTGCTCATAATGTTTAAAAATTTTAATTTTTTGAATCACTTGTAAACTTTCTTTAAACTATTAACAAATGACATAGAAATATAGTTGAGTAAGTTCATTGAAAATATATTATACAAGATGCACATCTATCTATTGGTACCAGTTTTATTGATAGCTTATGCTGTGATATTTTTTACAAGAGCCCGGCAACCGATTGTTCACTTGTTATTCATTAAATCACTGTAAGTCTCTATCACAATGCATAGCTTCTGATAAGGGGTGATGGAGCACAGCCTTGCAATAAACTGCAATGCAAGACATTGGTAGCTAATACTTGATAATGGTAATGGTAAACAAAAAATAAAAAAAACTTCCTATGATTATATGATGCCTTTATAAAATGTGTTTTAAGTTTTTGGTAACTGAGCACACTATAATATTTGTATTGAATTCATCCAATGGTCACCACTCCTGCAGGTAGCAGTGTATGAATGGTGTTGATAAAATATTTTTTGGGTAGTTTCAGCTTAAAGAGTCACACACTTGGTTGAGGCCAAGGAAGCATTCAACTGGGTCAGTTGACACTTCTTCATAGTTGTTCTCAATACATTCAAACTTGGAGATGGTCATATATTTAATATTAGAAGCTTCTATAATAACCCAATGACAAGAGTCAGTTGCAATTTGCTTTCCTATTACCAATGGAACTAAACAGAGATGCCCCCTTCCCCCATCTTTTTTGCCCTCACTCTTGAACCCTCGTGCAACATATTAGGCAGTCAAAAAACATTCCAGAAATCTGAATTAGAAAAGAATAATACAAATGTAACTTATGCCAACAACCTCTTTCTCACCCTGCTAAAACTCCCTAACATACTTCACATTTTGAACAGTTATGGCATCCTTTCAGGTTTTAAAAATAATGTTGGCTGTTATATACTGATATACTTAAATCATTCTGCACAAATAATAAAATTACTGAAATGTATTTAGATTTAAAATTTTCAATGGCTCAAAAATGAAGATCAAGGGTCTTCACTCAAGACAGAAGAGTTACCTCTTATCAAGGAGTGAAGATTGAGGACCAGGATGCCAGTGATCGTCTCTGGAGAGCCATCGAGGGAGGTAAGTGTTAATTAATATTTTTTATGTAATTTATTTATTTTCTTTTGCATTTTTTTTTACATTTTAAGAGGCTTTTTTCTGTAATTCTTTTTAGTTTTTTAGTAACATTTTATACTTTTATTGTAATACCATACTATACAGACCTAAACTGAAAGGAGATCTTAGCTTGCCGACACCAAGCACGACCTTGTGCAAGGAAAATACTTTTTCCCAAAATGTAGAAAGGTGCTCTCTAGTTCCTGAAAGAGCTACACAGTGCTTGTCACTCCATTGAAACGGCAGCGAGCTAATAGGAGGGATGCAATCAAAATACCAAGGCACACTTGAGACCTCAATTCACTTAGACACCTGGATATTTCTTCTGAATAAGCATGCTGATAATTTTACCAATGCACAGAATAACCTCATTAGACAGATCACCTCCTCTACCAAGAGATTGTTTGCGGTGCTCTGCAAGAAAAATCTAATTCTTACTTAGTAGGACATCCTCACTATCATGCTTAGAGACACTCAAAAAAAAAAAAGAAATTGGCACAGGAATTGTCAGGAAGGTGTAATATACTCACATATCTTACTTATATAGGGGAGTCCCACTTTTCCCCCACCTTCCTGTGCAGTTGTGCATGGGTAGGGACGACAGGGGGTGTTATTAGGTCCTACTGGTGAGATGGAGGATTAAGAATAAGTGAACGACTCCACCTAAGTTGTCTACCCTAGCAGCTACTGACTTTTAGGCTAGAGTGAGCCTCAATGTGGTAAAAATGCTACTATTGTAACTCTAACCTAGCTCTTACTTTTTCATCCAGACCCTGCTGGGTAGAAGCATTTGAAAGTCACCATAGTCATATAACCAGGGCCAGATTTACATATCATACTATATAAGTATATGATAATGATGCAGCGCACATGTGACGTCACTTGCGCGCCGGGTCAAGGAGCGGAGGCCAGAGCACAAGCAGGTAAGTGAGGGGAGAGGGGGGAGGTATTTAGGGGGGTTTAGGTGAAGGAGGGGGGTTTAGGTTGTGGAGGGGGGTTGAGGAGGGGGGTTGGGGTTAGTGCACCTCTAGTGCACCTCTTTTTTAGTAATTTTACAAGAACTTTGTAAAGAATATACATGCTAACATTGTGAAATCAAACTCCTTAGTTCCTTTCATACAAAACATAAATAGTGATGATGAACATACAAAGATGGAACAAATTAATGAAGATAACAAAACAGGCCTTATATTACATAGTTACATAGTTACATAGTATTCAAGGTTGAAAAAAGACTTTCAGTCCATCAAGTTCAACCTGTTAAGATCTCCTCTGATCTGCAATATGCGGATTAGTTATTAATTAAATTATTGATTAAATAATTATTAATAGTATAGTATTGGAGGATGAATAAAGAGTTAGTCCATCAAGTTCAACCTTTTTAGATCTCTTTTGATCTTTGTAATGTGGACTATTTATTATTATTGTTAATTGTTAATTGATCCAGAGGAAGGCAAACAGAAAAAAAAAAAAAAACATTGAAACTTTGCCAATATTGTTTTCACCTACACATTACTGAATATCTGTACTTTCTTATTTTTATCTCCAGTGAGGTGAAAACATGGAAAGAAAATAAATGTATAGCAAGGAAGTACAGAGTAGTTTTTCACTTTCAATACCATAAGACAAACAATGTGCTTTACTGGTAGGAGTTTTTATACTGTAGTTGAAAAGCTCTTAAGAAGGTTGAGGAGGGGGGTTGGGGTTGAGGGGGATTGAGAGGGGAGGTTGAGGTTGAGGAGGTGGGTTGGGGTTGAGGTTGAGGAGGGGGGCTGAGGGGGGTTGAGGTTGAGGAGGGAGGTTGAGGATGGGGGGTTGAGGATGAAGATGGGGGGTTGAGGAGGGGGTTGAGGATGGGGGGGTTGAGGAGGAAGGTTGAGGAGGGGGTTGAGGATGGAGGGGTTGAGGAGGGGGGTGGAGGAGGAGGGAGGTTGAGGATGAGGAGGGAGGTTGAGGATGAGGAGGAGTGGTTGAGGATGGGGGGTTGAGGAGAGAAGATGAGGATGGGGGGTTGAGGAGGGAGGTTGAGGAGGGGGGTTGAGGTTGAGGGGGGGTTGAGGTTGAGGAGGGGGTTGAGGATGAGGATGGGGGGGTTGAGGTTGAGGAGGGGGTTGAGGATGAGGATGGGGGGTTGAGGAGGGAGGATGAGGATGGGGGCTTGAGGGGGTGTTGAGGAGGGAGGTTGAGGATGGGGTGGTTGTGGATGAGGATGAGGGGGTTTAGGAGGGGGTTGAGGATGGGGGGGTTGAGGAGGAAGTTTGAGGAGGGGGTTGAGGATGGGGGGGTTGAGGAGGGGGGTGGAGGAGGAGGGAGGTTGAGGAGGGAGGTTGAGGATGAGGAGGGAGGTTGAGGATGAGGAGGAGGGGTTGAGGATGGAAGGTTGAGAAGAGAGGATGAGGATGGGGGGTTGAGGAGGGAGGTTGAGGGGGGGTTGAGGTTGAGGAGGGGGTTGAGGATGAGGATGGGGGGTTGAGGAGGGGGTTGAGGATGGGGAGTTGAGGAGGGAGGATGAGGATGGGGGGCTTGAGGGGGGGTTGAGGAGAGAGGTTGAGGATGGGGTGTTTGAGGAGGGAGGTTGAGGATGAGGAGGGAGGTTGAGGATGAGGAGGAGGGCTTGAGGAGGGGGTTGAGGTTGAGGAGGGGGGTTGAGGATGAGGGGTTGAGGGAGGTTGAGGATGAGGAGGGAGGTTGAGGAGGGTGATAAGGGAGGGGGGAAGAGACACGGAGAGAGAGGGCACAAGAGGGACACAGGGGGCAGCACATTTCCCACCCTCGGCTTATACTCGAGTCACTCATTTTACCCAGTATTTTGTGGTAAAATTGGTGCCTCGGCTTATACTCGGATCGGCTTATACTCGAGTATATACAGTAATTGTTTTGATGTGTAATAGGGACAAAGGCAAATATTGAACGTCTGTTCCAGTTGGGAGAAACATATGCAGATACACAGTCGTCAGTAAGTCCAATTATATTTAGGAGAGACGCTATCTAGGATCGGGGCCTCTACTGCTCTCCTGAGGTTACCGAGAGACTACACCCAACATATCTGGGAGACAGAAATTGTTACAGGTCAGCCATTTCATAGGAACACAGTAGGAGAGAGAGAGCTACCCAACAAAAGAAACATCAGAGGCTACAAAACCCAATGCTTGACAAGGATCAGGAGACCTCTTTCAAGAACATCATCCAAGTGTCCAGACCCACAAGCTGTGAGATGACAGAGGACTTCTAACGGGTGAGAGAGACTTCTAACGGTGGAGATACTGAGAGACTAAGAGGCAAAACCCATAAAAGTGGAGGCAGTTGACCCATACCAAACAGAGGGGGCAAAGGGGATGTCCTATAGCTACTACATGATTTTATACAAGTATAAACTTAATAGCCTTCAAAAGGGTGACTAGTAGTGATAGACCACAAGAACAAGGAACATCACACCCTTTCATCTCCTCCAAAAAACTCACAATATCCTATAAAATAAAGCTACAACAGCAAAAGAGACTGGCTTCTGTGAGGAGGAAGACCCCTCTTAATCTCCCCTTTTCACACTATATATAGGGGTTTTGAACATTTTTCTAAAGCAACTATAATTAGACAAACTAATTTAATTGAGGTCTTCACAATTAACTTAAAGTTAACTCAACCAGCAAAAAACGGAGTTTCTCCACATCTAAAGTGTATTAACACTCTTATTTTGCAATACAACTACACCTCCCACTTGTTAGATTAGGGATCACACCTCTCCCTATTTATACTACCTGACCATAAGCATTCTGATAACAACTTAATTTTTAAAGTACAAAAATAACACATTGAATACTGTAAAGAAAGGCTACAAATGTATTTTATTACTCAAGACTTTGTATATCATCAGCCAGATATGCTGACCTAGAACATTCTAAAATGGAGGAGACTCTAACATCTACAAAACAACAAACCTTCCAGGGATAAACAGGTATTATCCTTGGAAGCAGTTTCATGTGAACCACCACACGCTAAACTTCTTCAATCTCATCGCCTACGTCTCATACTTTAAGCCTCCCTCTGCGTAAAAACCTAAAATACCTCATAATGGGGAAAAACAAGAAAAGTATAAACAGCAAAAATATTGAGGTATTATTTAAATCTTCTGAGGCCAAACAAAAACCTAGTCAACCTTCTAGATCAGACCTGTCAGACGCATCCGACTCAGAAGATGCCTCAGGCCCATCCCTGCCACACATGGAAGTATCAGACAACTCTATGGTGAAAATTGAAAAGCCATGGATGACCTCAGAAAAGACTTGTTCTCCCTGGGACAGAGAACTCAACTATTAGAAGAGATCTCAGACCAATTAACAGAAACACAAGAAAGAGACAGGTTGGATATTTCTCTTAATACTTCCAGAATCGCAATGCTTGAAAAAAATACGAACACCTGGAAAACAGGTCGAGGAGGAACAACCTGAGGTTCAGAGGCATTCCCAGAAAAAAGTTTGGACCTGAAACAAAACATTTCAACAATGATAGACTCTATCATACCTGATACTGCTACTAATAGTTGGGAGATAGAACAGAGCTTTGGGAGCCTCAAGCGCGCCAGAACTTCCCAAGGATGTTATTGTGAGACAAAAAACAAAAGACCTAATTCTTACTGCTACCAGGAAATTGCCAGTGATTAAGGGGCCTGATGGCTCTTCAATCCAGATCTACATGGACTTATCACCAATAACACTAGAAAAACGCAGATCGAAGAAACCCATCCTTGCAATCCTAAATAAAAACAAAATCTCTTACCGCTGGCGCTTCCCTTTTACTTTGACCTTTCAACACAATGGAGCCTATTACAAGATCCACACTCCTGACGAAGGACATAATCTGCTCTCACGCCTACAACTATCACAAGAGAAGGACCGTTTAAAATGCACAACTGAGACACTAGCTCCAAGATCAGCCCACACCTGTACTGTAAGGCCTAGGAAATCCCTAGTCAAACAAATGCTCACTCCAGCAAGAAGCGATGAAAAGACTACTGTTGTACAATCTTGAATATAGATATACATTTTCTATAGGAATATAGTAAACAATGTTATCTTGGTCTACAAGGGTAGAATTATACTTAAGTATACTAACTAAAAGCTAGAAAATGCACCTAGTCATATCAGGCAGACAATACTTGTTACAGCAGGTTTTCTTTAAAAATAATTAACTTTAGGCTATAGATATATATACAGTCTTGATAAGACCACTACTCCTAACAATTTAAGAAACTACAGGAAGTTAAAAACTGCATACACCTACCAGACTAAGATATCAGTAGATGACACAGTGTGCCAGTTCACAACCTACTGTTATTAAAACCCTATCACATTTATAGAATTAGAAAGTTACAGCACAGTAGGTATAGTCCTTTAGCACATTAAACTAGAATATCTACATCAACTAACTCATTCCCAAATTAGATCATTAGTTTATTAGACAATCTATTAAAAAACTTGAGTCACCTTAAGGTTTATAATGGTTTACCTAATTGATATTATGTAGTTGTTTCCATTATATACCACTGTTTTGTTTAGTTTCACCTTTTTATTATTTGCTACTCCTCAGTTAAAAGAGATGCTGGATTTATCGGGGGGTTAGAGAGACGGGGGGGTGTTAGAGAGACATGGGGGGGGAGAGAGAGTGACTCGAGTATAAGCTGAGGGGGCCCTTTTCAGCCTTAAAAAAAGGGCTGAAAAACTCGGCTTATACTCGAGTATATACAGTATATTCTAAGAAGTGTTTGTTCAATGGATTATGATAATTATTGTATCAATGTTCCAGCTGAAGATAATGATCATGATAATCTTACTATTGGCTATTGATCACTTCCATCATCTCAATACCTATTAGGAATAAGGAAACAGACATAAGGCAAAATTGGTCCTATGGTCTAGGTATTGGTAATTGGCTATTTTGTTCACCGTTACCATTGTTGTTTTTTCCTTTAGATACCTGACTAGTTGCATTTACATTGATAACTATTGTGCCGCAATCCGGACTAACCTTGATTACATGTGTAACATTTAACAGTATATGTGGATGTTTTCATCCATCTCCATGGATAGTTGTATGGACTTGGTTAAACAGATACTCACTTGTTTTTCTGTTTGCTTGTTTTCTATATTCACGGAATGTAAGGCTCTCATCCAACATGCTTTTAACAATTGGATTTTGAACTTTGTGTAAAGGATTCCATTATTGAAAACTTTTCAGTTTTGTTATAGGAACATGTCATGGAACACATACCACAGTTGTGTGGCTCCACAAGCACAATAATCCCTGTCACCTTCTGTTTCCCAGTGAGATTTTCCCATTCATGACAAGAGTCCCTTGGGGTTAGTTTGAAGATGGAGACTTAATTTCATTTCTATGACTATTAAAAAAATGTTTTTTTAAATTGCAATGCTTGTATAGACAATTAAGGTTACACCTGTTGTATTTCTCTAGCATTTGCGACACTTCTTAGTATCAGGGGAGGGATAATATGTAGGGAAAAATATACACCATTTTGCATATTGTCTTCCATTGTGTATTTTGTATATTGTCAACATTGTTTCTTGATTTGTTTTTCCACCTTCAAAGTATAATACATACTCATTGTTTTGGTTTATTAGCATAATATTGAAAAAACAGAACATGCCATGACTTAGATAATATAATAAGTAACAAATACAGAAACTTCCACAAACTCCTTCTCATAATTCTCAAACTATATTCAGAGATCATCCTAGGAAGAAAAAGGTGCATGAGAATGATCATGGTTCCCCAGAGGTTTCTCGTCTGGAATTTTTCCTCTGCTGAGTATCATTCTTATATAGCTGTTTTTTCAGAACAAAAGGAAGGCTTGCAGAAATAATTTTTATAGGATGTTCATTAAATAAGAATGGTCCAGTTTGAACTTGTAATCACACATCTTCTATTTGTTATTTGCTCTCTTTGTGTAAAAAAATGGTAAAATGTTTGTGATTAACTAACTGTTTATGGCCTGTGGCATTTGTTTTTTCTGCAAGACAGCTGTGGTGTGTATAATTCTGCACATACACAAAAGTGATGTAATAAATGGGTGAGGTTATGGCCTATAATGTCAGGCCCTGGATGTAATAAATTGAGACATTTTGAATCTACCTTGTCTCCCGAGTTAACTTGAAGTCAGGAAGAGAGAGTGATGTTAGGAAGAGTGATTTTAAAGGTCCCCAAGGTCACGCTATCCTTCACAGTGTGTTTCAACAAATGTGTACTTCTTTGTTTTTCCAGCTGACATTGGAGAGGGTGACTTTTCATTGAGGGCTGATGAACTAAGTGATAAAATAATTAACACAGGTCCTTTCTCAAAAGATCAAGTTTTACTAGCATTATTGAAAGTTAAAAGTGAAAAAGTCAGTAGGCCTAGACAATGTACATTCAAGGGTATTTAAGGAGCATAGATTGGTATTTGTTGCACTAATAACTAACTAAAGAAGCATTGCCATGTCTTCAAATTTTATTGACCTTAATTTTTTGCCGGGAAAGTCGCTAGTTATAGATAACTAGTGCTCATTTCCGACTTTATCTTTAGAAAAAGTTTTAATCTGTGTATTGTTCACACTGCTGGGGATTTCTATTATTTACTGATATTTGTTGGAGCTCTCCATTCAGTATTGCCTGGACACCAATTATTTTTTTCTATCTATCTGTAGGGGGATTTAGCCAGAAATGCGGTATTTACATATGTAATATCCTACAGGTAGGAGGTATCCCCCAAGGTCACAGGGTTCTACTACACTTACCTGTGGCGTGGAGGTCTTGACCACACTTGCTTCGTCCAGGCATTGATATCCAATTGTATTGTAGTTTACCACTAAAGCATGCTATTCAAACTGGTGTGATATATTATCGCCAGTGAATGTGAATGATACACATATATTTTTAACATCGGCTTCTTTAGTGCAATAAAGTTTTCTTTTTTTCAATAATGTTTGTAACAATTCTTAAGTATTATGCACTTTGGAAACTGTAAATATTTGTTTGAGTTATCTCATGAATATTAATTACAATCAGGTTTAGAGGCTTTGAATCAGGCAGTGGCTAAGTGATTTGTAACAAAAGGCTGTAGTCTGTGGTGGGGAAGTTCCTAGGTTTGAATCCTTATAGATGCACTTGAGAGGTTTATCCCTCGAAAGCTCGTAATTTTTTTATTTTTTATTAACCTTTATTTGTATCGCTCCAACATATTCTGTAGCGCTGTACAGGGGATAAGGACAAGGAAGAATATAATGTTAACAAACTGCAGTAAAATGGAGGGCCCTGTATTGAGCTTAGAATCTTTGCAGGAAGTGCTTTTTTCCAAAGCACCCTACAAGTTTGGAAACTCGCTACTTACAAACTTATACATATTATGAATAAGTTTATCAAATAAAAAAGGTATCACCGTATACTGCAATACTCTGATTATTCATCTAGATTACTGGACACTCATGGCTACCTCAATCTTTATATATATATATACTAGCGACTTGCTCGTCAAAAATGACGGGGCAATAAAATTTGAAGCCATGGAAATGCTGTTTGAGACATAATTGAAACCGTTTTGTACTGTGAGGACATTTGGCGCTCATTGCGAGGCTTGGGCTGAGCGCCTTTGGCGCTTATCACATGCCTCGCAATGAGCGTCTTTAGCACTCATTGCGAGCCTCTTCTTTCATGTACTTTTGGTCCTCAGAGAGATATATATTTCTAAGTATATGTAGTTAAGTAATAATTAATGATTTATTCAAGAAATTAATATACTTTAATTATTTATAATTGATATATGCAGCGAGGAATAGGCTGAAGAACTAACAATCTGTTTGTATTTTGCATCTGCATAGAATATACACTTTGAGTTAGAGCTGCAGTTGCTGGCAAGGACAGCTGAAGTCGCTCCTTGCGCTGGTGGAGAAGAGCGCCATAGGCGCTCATCCCTACAACCCCATACGACTTAGGCAAGGAGCGGCGAAATCACTCACTGCGCTGGTGGTGATGCGTGCCATAAGCGTTCATTCCTACAACCCCGCATGACTTAGGCAGTGAGTGCCAAAGGTGCTCACTGCGCTGGTGGAGATGAGCGCCATAGGCGCTCATCCCTACGACCCGTGGAACTACACATCAACAGAAATCTCAATTACACAATTCACAATGCGAGACCTGTACCACTTTGCAAAAAGGAAAGCGGCACTTAGAAAAAATAATAATTAAAGGTAAAAAAAATAAAAAGTTAACGGCCGAACTGCGCACATACAAATTACACAAACAAAATAAAAAAAAAATACAAAACAAACATCACACACAGCACAGGGGAACAGCCAGGACATCTGGGAGTGAGGTTGCACGTCAATTTACCAAAGTTCGCAACTTGAAAATCGCCTAAGCGACAAAAAAAATGGCAGCCGAAAAAAAACGAAAACGAGGCTACATGACTCCTAAACACGCGAAACACCGCCAGGCACATAAGACTTTTACACAGGAACGTATGAGGTATAAAATACACTATTAGGGACAACAAAAAAGGCTCCACACCCGCATAACGCATAGACAATTGCCGCCATTTTACAACACTAACTTAGAACTAATAGCATTACCATTACAAAATTCTGAATTACACACCTAAATAAACACTTTGCCCTTGCGCACACAGCCTATTTACACTACACACTTGCCACATTGCTGACACTTACACCTCAGGCCAGCAACAGTGCAAATGTATATTGTATACTGCAGGAAAATCAAAACAGATTGTTAGCTCTTCAGGATATTGCTTGCTGCATATAATAATTACAAATAGGTAAAGTATATTAATTTATTATTAAATGAATCAATTAATTATCATAAAAAAAAAAAAATATATATATATATAAAAAAAAAGGACCAGGGGAGAGAATCGCAATGAGCCACAAAGGCGTTCAGCGCGGGGCTCACAATGAGCGCTGAGGGTGCTCAGAGAAGCAAAAGTACACCAGAGGAGAGGATCGCAATGAGCTCCAAAGGCAATCAGCATGCCCCTTCCAATGAGCGCCAAAGGTGCTCAGACCACCAAAACTACACAAGCGGAGAGCCTCGCAATGAGCACCAAAGGCGCTCATTGTAAGCCACGCAATGAGCGCCAAAGGCGTTCAGCGTGGGGCTCACAATAAGCGCCCAGGGTGCTCAGAGAACCAAAAGTACACCAGAGGAGAGGATCGCAATGAGCACCAAAGGCGTTCAGCACGGGGCTCACAATGAGCGCCGAGGGTGCTCAGAGGAGCAAAAGTACATGAGGGGAGAGGCACGCAATGAACTCCAAAGGCGATCAGCATGGCCCTTGCAATCAGCGCCAAAAGTTTCTCAAACCACCAAAACTACACGAGCGGAGAGCCTCGCAATGAGCACCAAAGGTCACAATGTGCGCCGAGGGTGCTCAGAGGAGCAAAAGTACATGAGGGGAGAGGCTGGCAATGAGCTCCAAAGGCGATCAGTGCGACCCTTACAATCAGCGCCAAAAGGTGCTCAGACCACCAAAAGTACACGAGCGGAGAGGCTCGCAATGAGCGCCGAGGGTGCTCAGAGGAGCAAAAGTACACCAGGGGAGAGGTTGGCAATGAGCGCCATTGTGTGGCAAACAACATTCCCAGCCTTACAATTTTATTGACCGACATTTTTTGACGGGCAAGTCGCTAGTATATATATATATATATATATATATATATATATATATATATATATAGTTCAGATAATGAAATTATTTAACTGTAACTCTATACTTACTTTTTAAACCAATTGTGTTGGTGTATGGGTAGCTGTGTTGTATCATATAATGTTTTCCTTTGTTCTAATTCAATTACTTTCACTTGTGTTTTTTTATTGAATAATGTATATATTAACACACATATGATTGATATATATGAATAAATAAGTACATTAGTTAAACAGAAACAAAATGGAAGCCAGGGGAATTGAACCTATGACTTACAAATGAAAAAACTCTTTAAAACAGAACACTTAAAGCAACTGTTTTCCCTAAATGTTAAAATATTTTTATATCTATGCATTGTAGTGACACTATAGTAATAAAACAACATGACCCTTTAAACATATACATTGTTTCCAGCCTAATGAAATCCTATAAATCCAATAAAGTAAAGTTATGAAATATTAATCATCTTTAAATTTCCTCTGTTTAGCCCAAGGGCTTTGCCATGTTGACCTCCCTCCCTTCTCCCATTCTAAAGAATGTATTACTGCCCGTCCCATTACACAGTAGTGCCCTGGGGGCTGCACTACAGACCTTGGAAAATGAAAGCGAACATAACAAACCCTAGAGGGAAATAAGAAAAATATCTATCTAAATGACTAATAAGGTTTTCAATATGCTTTTATTTTTAATATACTACTATAGTTTACCTTTAAAAGGATTTTCTATTTCACTGTATAGTTATTATTATTAGTAGTAGTATTAGCAGCATTAGTTTTAATCTTTATAGCTGCCATATATACAATGTTAAAAAACATTTTATACATACAGCATGCCACATATAATAGTACAATAACAAATATTGATACAAAAGAAGAAGAGGTTAGTTTACATTCTAATGGAAAAGGTTAGGCAAGTCATACAAAATGATTGGGGGTTGAGTAACCAGTAATAGGTTGAGGAAGTGGCTCTGTGCCATATTGAAGAATGACCTAGAAGGTACATTGACATCGATAAGAAGTAGGTGTGAGGGGGGCGTGTCTAGCTAAATGAAGGGAGCAGACGTGTGGAAGAACTGCTCTCCTCAAAAAAATAATAAATAGGGGTTTCTGTACCCAAAATTGGTCCAAACCATCCTCAAAACAACTTTCCCAGAAACAGGAGAGGAAGAGGATCATGAACAAGTAGGTATGAGCACGATAGGTGTTGGGATTCCTTGAAAAGTTTGTTTTTAAAACCTTGAAACCTGGGGGAGAGTCTGACAGAGCCAGGTAGAGAATTCCAAAGAGTAGTAACAGCACCATAGAGGTCTTACAGAGTGGTGGTGGTGGTGGGAGATCATTGGTCAGAAGGATAGGAGCAGATCCACAGCACAATATATGGAGCAGTTTGGGGCATACTTCGAGATAAAGCAGAGGGTGCGGACATACTGATTGGGAGACAGTAAAATACAGAGTAGCACCTTTTTTACAGACATGCATTCATCTCTAAGCAGATTTTTTAATTTTCATACTTTAATCATATAGAAACAAATATATATTTGCAAATTATAATACAGCAATAGAACATATACATTAATGTAATATTAATAACAAAAAATATGTTCTTAAACCTATTAGGTATCTAGATTACAAAAGTCTGAATGTAGTCAGTTTAATTAATTTGGACAATTTTCTCTCTTTCATAATGGGACAAATTATTTTTGTTAGTAATCCTTTGTAAACTGAAAATAAATATTTATTGTAAGCTTGAATGCAGCCTGCTGAACGGATCCAAATGCAAAGCATCTTGCAAATAAGTCAATGAGATGAAAGACAATAATAGAACTAATGTTGCTCAGTACACAACCGTGGTGCTGACCTAGGTGAAAGCAGAAAGGAGGCAACCTTATATGATGCAGAGCTCTCCTGCATTGGCTGGGGAATAGTATAGAGTGTATTGTTGCTCCTCTTGACAAATGATGATTCATGTGGCTCTTTGACCTTGAGCTTTGGTTTTGCTAAGGCTTGAAAGAATACACACTAAACATTTACTGAAAGCATCAATGTTGTTTGTGTACAGAAAAAAACAGTAAACTCTGTTGTGATGTTTAATCCTTTTGTTAGCAGATCTGCTCTGAGGATCCATTTACTTCCAGTTTGGTTTAAATAAAATAATTTTCAAACGGGTATTAATATTATTACCCATGATATTATTTTCTGCTTATTTTTAGACAGTTGTATTCATGCAAGATGACACCCAGGGCCGGATTAAGACCCTTAGAGGCCCATAAGATCTTGGTGCCCCCATATATATATAATATATGTACCTTGAACAGCTCAAAGTCACACTCGAGCATGCAGCTTACGTATATTCCTTTGTGTCTTGCATAGATGTGCACACATTGAGACGCAAGGGAATCTTTGCTTGTACGTCCTATCCCCACCGTGGCAAGTAGAAGACTGGCTGTCTTGGTACACTAGGGTTGCCAACTGATGTTGGTAAAAAAAAGCTAGAACTCCCACAAAAAAAAAATCCTGTTCATTACATGTTATAAAGTTCCCTTTTTATGGCTAAATCCCTTTTAAAAAAAGCTAACAGCCTTATTAAATTGCGAATCGGCAAATTGAATAGGGCTCTATATAAGCACAGAGCATATTTTTTTACAGAAGTTTTTAGTTAGCAAACTTCTATCCAAAAGCAAGGTCTTCACTAACTAAAAACTTCTGTAAAAAAATATGCTCTGTGCTTATATAGAGCCCTATTCAATTGGCAGAATCACAATTTAATAAGGCTGTAAATGCCTATTCAAACCATGTTATAATTTTCAAACAAAAAAAAGCTAAACAGATGCAAAAAAAGAAAGCTAATGAATTAAAATTTCTGTGGTGCCCCCTTCCCTTGATGCCCCTAGCACTTGCTTATTTTTCTAAATGGTTAATCCAGCCCTGGTGACACCATCCTTGTGCAGGACAAAAATAATTGCTCAGAAGCAGGCAGTCCTAAAATAAAATGCAAGTACTGATCCTATGAAGATGTAAACATCTCACTAACTCACACATAGCTTCACCAAATTATCATGAATATCTCCAAGAGCTAGCAGTGACATCAACATTTTTTTTTTTTTTGCAACTGAATGCGTGAAAGACATACTTAGTGAATGATTATACACAACAATATTCTTGTTGTCTATAATTTAAAAAAATCCCTTTTTATTTCTAATTACTAAAGAAAAGTGCAGTCAAACTGCTACACATTTGAAAGCAAGGGATTGGAGTAGTCTCAGCCTCAGAAGGTATGGGCTAACTTATGACAATATAGCATGCTTCATGCATAGTTAATAAATCCTATAAATGACTGAGGATTTATACTTTATAAGTGTATAACAATAAATGTGTAAATAACAACCAAACTGTGTCAATTTTGTTAAAAATAAATCTTCTTAATCAAGTTAAACAATTATAATGGAAGGAGGATTCTAAATATTGAACTTTCTTATTATTTCTTATCTCATTTATATAGTGCCAACATATTCAGTAGTGCTGGTGTAGAGTAAAACATGGGTATGACAATACGCAATTTGACAGAGTAATGCAAAAGGAGTTGAGGACCCTGCCCTTGAGCTAACAATCTTACACTTTTATACAAAGTATACAACATGACTAAGAATTTGCAAGTTTACACACTAAAGGATGAATGAATCAAAAGATTAAGTACGGTAATTAAAAAACAAGAAACAAGAGTTTGGCAAGTAACTGAAATGAGAGTAGAGGGGTAATTACTGAATAATTCATGTGTACACACAGATAAACTGAAGGTGCAAATGCTAAGGCATATATAGCATAGAATGTATATGAAGGAGCTTTCTTTCCTTGTTATATCAGTGCATCTTGCAAGGTGTATAATACACTGGATGACCTAAATTATTAGGGTTTTGAACATAAGTAATTAATGCAGATAATGCAAATAAGTCCTGCTATTAGACAGTATATAGTTATGGATGTTTCAAGCACAGAGGAGAATATATATGAATGCCAGTTATCATAGTAACCATTTAATGTCATACAGGAAGTGTCACAGTTCTAACTAGAGGGAGGAAGATACAAGCGGATGATAGTTCATGGCAGTTGATGTGGGTAATTCGGGGGAATCTATTCAACTGGTCAGTCTGAACTGTAGTTTTTGTGATAGCCAAGCTGTCTCTCTGTCAGCAGGTTTTATCTTTGAAATTATAAGTAACATATGAACATTTCAGTGCAGATAGGTCTTAGTATATGGACAAGTTCCATATTATATTATTTGAGGATGTATTCTGAATGCTTCCAACAAGGAAAGTCCCATAACAGTAAGGCATTTGTCAGTAGATCACAGTTATTTCTGCAGATAAATGGGTATGCAAAGTACTGTAAATCCATCTTCATGCTGCAAAAGCTGTTCATCTATATTTACATGTTGTGAAAAAGAAAGTGCAACAGCATTTGGACCCAGATTATCTTCCTCCTGGGACACAGGTATAGCAATCTGATTACTGCAAATCTGAGAAAAACATATGCCTATACTCTAGTTATTATTGCAGAAACTAGGCAGAGAGAGGTGTTCCAGAACTCATTCTCAGACGCATTACAATGTAGCCTGTATTCACACTTGAAGCTATACTTGTGGTTATAATTAGTAGTTTTACTATAGTAGGAGTAATGTACAGTACAACATAAAATGCCAGATGCCATCATCTCTACAGCTTATAACAAGATTGTAGCACAGCAAGCTTGTGTACATAGTGTAGTCTCAATGATGCATAGCTTGCAGGGCTCTGTTTTTCAGCACAGTGCCTTCCTCAACAAAGTAAACTCTTAGCAAGGTCGGTAAGGGATAGTATACAGGAATATATCCAGGTGAACAAAAAAATGATAATGAGTCAACAGTGATTTATGTCAAATAAATCTATTTTATTTCTTCAAGGAGGTAAGTAGGAAGTTAGGCTGAGGCAATTCAGTAGCTGTAGACATTTTGGATTCTAGTACAGTACCACATGGAGGACTATTGTGCAAAGAACAAGATAAAGAAATTGCAGAAAATATATCACATGGATTGAGAACTAGCTAGAAGACAGAAGCAAAAGATCTTTTTTGCAAATGGATCATACTCAGATTGGACAAATGTGGTAAGTCGGGTTCCTCAGGGCTCAGTATAAGATCCTCTCCTTTTTAACATATTTATAATTTTTTTAGAAGTGTAACATAATTAATAGGGGAATGAGGGACTAGGAAGAAATATCAACCACATTAAACTTATTTTCTCAAGAAAAGGCGTGTCTAAGAGGGAATATGATTACTTTATATAAATACATTCAGGATCAGTATAATGCTTTGTCAGAGGATCTTTTGTGCCAAGAGGTTTTCAACTAACAAGAGAACATCCCTTGAGGTTTGAAGAAAATTAATATTTCACCTTAAAGAAAAGGTTACTTCACAGTAAGGTCAGACATAATGTGGAACCCTCTACCAAAGGAGGTTGTGACAGCAGTTTTAACAGATAACTTTAAAAAATGGTTAGATATATTTTGAATAAAAAGGACATTCCAGGTTATGTAGGATAACTAGAGAAGGAGGGGTATTGATGTTGGGAGTAATACGGTTGCCCGTATTTCGGGTCAGCAAAATATATCTTTGCTTTCTTTCATATGCAATCAAATAGAAATAACATCCACCTGGTTGAGTGGTGTCTAGGTTTCCTTATCTTGATCAATGTACAGAAATAGGTGTCTTTCAATATCTGATACATTGGTTCATAATATTATTTTCAATTTCCTCTTCTGAAATCCCTGTTCTTATGGAATATTTTTTTTAGCATTGCCATTAGTTGCCCATGATCCATTTTGTTTTCTTTTTCTCATTGGCTCCTTTGGATTTGTTCAATAGATTTACTTTTCTACACACTTTGAGTGCTTGATCTTCTGCTTTTGTAAATTATTTCTCTATCTTCAGTTCCACATTTAAACCCCCCTACCTCTTCAAGTAGGTAGATATATAGAAAATGATATGCCCTAGACCTGGGGCCCTATTAAATTTGCTGGAATTACAGAGCAATTCAATTAGGAAAGCCTGCAAGGACATGGCCGGAATCCAAATCCGTAAACCATGCTGCGGCACGTAGCATTTCCGGGGCGTGAACATGATAAATTATTCAAACCCGTAGTTATGGGTTTGGACGGAGCCAATAGTAAAAGAGACCATCATCACTACGTCACTAAAACATGGAGGTTAAATTTCAATCACTTACGGTTTTTAAGTCCAAGTTGCTATCAGGCCCGCATTCCAGAAATATTGCAATATAAAAAAATCCTCAAATATAATATTCTTGACAAAGCGAATTCTATTATATGTATTAACACATTGATTGCCGGGATCGATATAACATGGAAATTAAACATAAAATAAAGCATTTATGATTGCAGATTTGCGAGCTTGAGAATGTTGTGCTTTTAATTGTATTACTTTTCAACGCTTTCCCCATAATTTTAAATACAGTAGTGTGTTTATATTTGCTTTTACAGTGCTAAGGACAGGAGTTTAACCCCCTTGCAAGTCCTCTCTAGCACCCGTAGTATTTTTGGATACATTTGCTATTTACGGGTGTGAAAAGGCTTGAGGACTTGTAGCAACTTAATACAGATTTGCGGTTGTAACATTTACAGGATTGAAGATCAAAGGCTTAGCTGGGTCGGAGTTCAGATTTTGATAGCCCGTAGGATATTTCCGCCTGTAAGCCACAGATCATTTGCGGGTAGCTAAAAAAGGTTAATTAAATAGCTGTAACTTTTGCTGGCTTCTTTACGGGCTTTGGGAACTCGAAATCGCCTAATTTAATAGTGCCCCTTGTACAGCCATTTTTAATTTGGACACAGGTCTGCCTATTGACAACCTCTGTCCCAGATCCACAGCTTCTTTCCACTGTTTTCATTCTCCCATCACCATTTTTTACTGCCCTAACTTCACTACATCACACTATAACAGTACATTAACTTCAATCACAGACAACGATATATACTCTCAGCCTCAATCATTATACTTCAAGTAAATTGGTGCTCTCTACTGCATAACACTGGAGATCATTATATTCCCAACTTGATTTTTTCCATTGCACATTCACTCTGCACTCATACACCTCTACCCTTACCCTCTGGGAAAGAGTAAAATAAAATAAAAGTAAAGAAAATAAAGGAATCCAACCCTCTGCCTAAGACCCACTACTCCCTATGAGCATTCCCCGGGAGCCCCCTCAACACCCGAGGGAGCCATCAGGCCTCCCTCCCCCACCTCTTGTGGGGGGTCCATTAACCCATGGCGGTTCCTATAAACCCCATGGGATCTCTAACTATAACCAAGATCATTCCTTATTGTCCAACCCCAGAGAGAGCTTTAAAATGACCGAATTCCTAAAATCTGCCTCTTCCATCAGCCAGGGCTGTAACCCCCTCCCCTGTATCACTGAGTCTATCTCTTTCTCTCATGTAGAATAGGAGCAGACCCCACTCCTCATCCTGACCATACAAACCCCACACAATGCTGCCCCTCTCTATTCAGTGCCAGGCTGCAGGAGACCCCACTCCTCATCCTAACCAGAGGAGGAGCTACTGCTGGTTCAAATGGTGCAAGGCACTAAAGCCCCTGACCTCTGAGGGGCCCCTGCAGACCTCCCGCAGGTCCCCTGTGGCCCCCTTGGGTCCTCTGTGACCCCTGCGGCCCCTCCCCTCGGAAAACACTTCTTGGAGAGAGTCGGCTCGTTTTACTGGCTTTGATTTTTTACAGGAGCCATAGAATAGCTCTGTAACTTGTGTTTTTACATTTGCTTTAATCCTAATTGCACATGTATTTTTTAAGTGAATTAATGTTGAACTAAAAATAGGTTTAACATGAAAAGTGTGTACATTGGCCATTTAACTTATATAACCACCCCTTTCTAATGCCGTGTCTACTAGTGATAATAATTTGCAGATACATTACACTGCTTTGGATTACTGCATTTCATTTTGTTGCACTTAGGATCTAACATTCCCATTTCCTGCTATTTTCTTTACATCAATACTGTATTAAAGCGTGCTAGGATACATCTCCAGTGGACGTCATTAAAACAAGTGCCAGAATGTTTTATAGCCTATTAAATGTTCTGCAGGAAGAGCCCAAGGCTGCTCAGCTTTCTATGGATCTTTCAAGGGTACAAAATCAATTTCTAGAATGTGAAGGACAAAGAAACATATATTGTTATTTATATAATGCATGGAAATTGTATTAATCTACATAGAACATAGCTTATGGCAGCAGATAAAGCCTAATAGAACCATTTAGTCTTACTATTTTATCTATATAATAAGCAGCCTGATATATAGAGTAACCTTTGTTTATTTTACTTTGTTTTAATCTTTTATTGTATTACAAATTTGTATTTGTATCTGGGGGATTCACCGAGCCTGGAATTAGGAGGCAGATAAATATTAATATACTATAGTAATAACAGGGGTTTGGTTATTAGGCAGAGACATTATACAATCAGGATAGTCTATCTATTTAGCATCCTTACGCCTCCTTGCCAGTTGGGTCAGGATATAAAAACCATCTATCTGAGCTTACAGCATCAACATTGTTGGTTTAATCACTTATCCTTAGTGGTCCTTATACTTACCTGTATACATACCTTTTATGGCATCCCCTTTTGTAGATGGGCTTATAGCCCAACTGAGACAGGAGGCCTTTGTTAGGGGCCTGGAATGGCTGGCCTCAATATTACCCCCATCTGCTGGTCATGAGGGTCATGCCACCATTCCCATATTTTTTGCCTCCCCCTACTTATTTATCAGATACCCCTAGACGTCCTTTAGGGAAATCTAGCCCCCTGTGAAGGTTCATTGGGTCTAATAAAACAGTATTTGAAGCAATATAATTTAGTATAGTGTTTAAACACTCATTTTAACTTCAGAGTTTCAGACTTTGGGAAATCTGCTTATCTCCATCCCATATCAGTTGTCCATGAGGAGGAGAGGACCTGCCACAAAACTGTCCTGGTGGGTCCTTCCATGCAGAGGCAACTGCAAGGAAACCTAGACCAGTCTAGTAGATATTTTAAGACAGCATCCTGGACATCACCTCTTCCTTCCCCAGGCCACCTAATAGCGGTGAAGAGAAGCAAGTCTTCAAGATTCTGAAATACTAAAGATCAAATGTAATTGTTTTAAATAACTTATTTAGTTGCTAAACCTATTGTATGACCACTATCAGGTTCATTAAATCCTATTAGATATATTTTAAAGTCTTGCTTCTCTCCTCCAAGCTATACAAATTAAAGGACCACAGCAGGTCCATGTTTACAATGTTCTCTTTTTATGAGCTAGGTTTGACAGCCAAAACATTTTTTTTAAATGTAAAAATAAATGCCACCTTTAAATTATTCCTGTCCCTGAGGCCTCATCTACTGGTTCTCAGGAACAAAAAATAAGGACTAGAGTCTAAACTTTAAACATGCTACTACCATTAATCACAGTTATAGAGAGAATATTGATTAACATATCTGTAGTTACAATGTAAAAAGTCAAATCATTGCAAATCTAGATGAAAAATGTAATGCCCCATTTGTAGTATTAGTAACTGTTTTTTTTTTACGCCTAATTCCTCTTCCTACATTAAAAATCCTATTGTCCAAAAACCTCATCATGTACGACAATATACATTTTTCCAGTCCTTACCTTAAATGTTCCTGTCCTCTTTGATCAGACATCAGTAGAATTTATAGCAGCGTTTTGCATTTGATGTGGGATAGTGTATGTGATGTCTCTCCAGCAGGTTATTAAAATGGTTGCAGTTTTCTAATTCAGCCTTTCCAAGTTAATTAAAGCTTATGCTACAGGCTACCCTCTTATTATAGTTTCATTTTCTGATGCAAGCACTTCCCTGCAGGAAGTCCAGATAATAACACAGCCTGCTGGCCAAATGGCAATATCTACAGAAAAGGTCGTTCAAACTGACGTGGGCATGTAGAAGCTGGAAGGGGAGCCTTACAAAGAATATTAATTAAAAAAAAGATTGTGCTTTAAGCAAAACCCAATAACATTATAAAATGCTATATATATCATACATTTACATTAGCACAACACTGCTTCATTATAACAAATCCAAATTTACTCTAATTATAAATTAGAGTGACTCCGAGATCAGAGCTATCGCAAGATCTATTATTTTAGTAGAATATAACATTATGTTAAAACAATTTTTACAATTCTACAAGTTCAAATTATATCTTTATTGACATGCATTTTAATAAATTCATAGTCTGTTTTCTCATAACTGAATTAATTTGATATGTTATTCATTTTCAGTTGTTGATACGTTTGTCTATATAGTGGCAATCCTCAAGAACAATGACTTTCAGCCTTTTTGATCTGAAGACAGACTGGTTACCTACCAATGCTCATGGGACTGGCTTTGAGATCCAGAACATGTTGAACTATACACTATACACAATACAGTTTCATTTAGTTTTCCACTGATTTGAATAAAGCATATTTGGCTGCAGATAGGTTCCTCCATTAATTATCCATAACAGTGACTAATAAGGTTTCATGGACAGCACCAGTCTCAGGACAAGCTGTTGGGAACCACTACTCCAGGTTTGCACTTCTCCTATGCATACTCTTTCTTGTAATGATTTTGTACGAACCAAGACCATATACTATGTATACTTTTTTAATCATTTGTACAGGAGAGATATAAGTATTAGACTATAAGGACATGCAATTACCTGATTGAGGATTATTGAATTGTTTTCTTCTTTATAAACTTTTTCTGCTTTATCAACTTAGTTTGATATTATCTTGTTTGGGCTTGTCTTCCAACGAGCCACTGATTATGCTAGTTTTCAAGTAGCCGTTAAGTTAATAATACCACATCATATCACTAAATGTCTGGTTTTTATCAACAGTGTTTTCTCTTTCACCCACCTTTCCGGTATAATACAGTTCAGAAACAGATCAGTTAAAAGCTAGTATAAGCAAAAGGTGGGAGCAAGGCCACACTAGGAAATAACTTCAAGACCATCACATATATAATTGTGGACTAAGGCCACAGGTCACGTTTGCAGTGTTGGTCACGCAATGTTAAATATTGCGGACCTCGCGAAGCGATTGCCGTAACTGCAACGCGAGTTGTTGTGGGCTGCAAGTGCGAGGCTGCATTGAGCGCCAAAGGCAATCATCGCGAGTCCCGTGGGACTTTGGCTGCAATAAGTGCTCATCGCAAGGTGCTCATTGCAAAGACGCGGGACTTAGGCTGCAATGAGCACTGAAGGCCACAGGCGCTCATCGCGAGGGCAGGGGGACTTGGCTGCAATGAGCACCAAAGGCGCTCATTGCAGGGCTCTCAAGCAGCGCCAAAGCTTGTAGGTACAACTGCGGGCCTCGCAAAACGAGGTATGCAGTTTGCGGCAGCGCAAAATTACAACTGACAAGACCACCAAAAAAACTCAAATATGCCTCAAATTAACTTACACACACACACAGAACAGGGGGGAGAGCCAGGGAGCCTGTGAGTGAGGTTGCAACTTAATTTGAGGCATATTTGGCGAGAAAAAAGACGCTCAACGCGGGGCTCGCAATGAGAACCAAAACTGGTTTGTGCGCTCAGATCCCAGCTATCTGGGGATATGTGAAATGTGAGTAAATGTGAATTGCAGTAATGCTGATGGGTTGTCAAACTAGAGTGCTCCTTGACCCTTCAAAACGTAGCCTTGTCTCGTTCTTGGAGGGGATTGCTATATCATACTGGGGATTGCTATGCTTTGCATACTCCCTGGAGCTTTAAACTACTGAACCCTTGTTCCTGATGTACTCTTCTTGGAGGAGAGGTCTTCCCCACACGATCCTGGATGCTGGAGATTCATACAGGGTGGAAGGAAGACGGCGCGGCTCCAGTTAAGCTACGGCGGTTGTGGAGTCTGTGGTGGTTGTGGTGTCCGGTGCGGTGCTTGTAGGCCTCGACGCAAACTAGGACGCGTCCATCAACGGAGGTACCCGGTCGGGGTTCCAGTAGATCCGTTACAAGGAGCATTAGTAGTGTATGAAAAAAATGTTTGCATGAAAAAATACCAAAATAAACATGAAAAAAGTTTCCCTAAAGTTTGCTGAATTTCTTGCATTTGCAAACTGTTTTCTATCAATATTGACACCCCCTGAAAATCCCAGCAAAACTTAGCATACATAATACATTGTATCTTTTTGGTCTGTGAATTGAGCTGCTTCTTTCCTTTAGATTTCTGTAATACCCAGAACAAGGTATGTGTCCCTTCATTCACTGATAGTTTTATCTACATCCCCGGGGGGAACTTCCCTGGGCCCCAGTGAATTGCCCCTCCTAACCCCCCCCCCAGCGTCAGTGATTTACCCCATCACCTCCCCCAGCTCCAGTGAATTGCCCTTGTGATTTCTCCCAGCCCCAGTGAATTGCCCCATCACCTCTCCCAGCCCCAGGGAATTGCCCCATTACCTCCCCCAGTACCAGTGAATTTCCCCTGAGATCTCTCCCAGCCCCAGTGAATTGCATGCACTTACTCAGAGACACATGCACAGAAAACTTTGCAGGTCATTGCAGGACCATATATCAAGCATAAATGCGTATTCACCTAAAAGACAAGCTAGAATAGGAAGAAAAAGTTAAAGTGTTTGGTTTCAGTACAATTATAATTTCTCAGAATGTATCAAGGAGGGGGATGTAATTCTAAAGAACAACCGTGTAACCGCTCAAGCATTTTTACTTGAATGCCGATTTATGGTCCTTTAAGGACCCAGTGTAGCAGCCTCATCTAGCTGGCTGCATACAACATTGCTGATTGGCTGCAAAGCTGAGCATGCTCACAGAGACAGGGTACATTTATTTTAATGCAAAGCTAAAACAACGTAGTGCATGCAAATAAATGTAATCATACACTACTAATTCCCCTCTATCAGATGCATTCATAACCCAGCTCACTTGCATATACCATTAAACTGATAATTATCTCCATGGACTTAAATGAAAAGTGGATAAGAAGTTATTTACTTAACCCAGTAAAATGATGAAGAATGTGGTTTATCACATCTGTAGGTCCAGACTACAAATTGTTATACATATAATATTTTTCAAAGACAGTGTTAAGGTGATATCAGATTTACTAGGCTGCACTTTGTATTTCATACACTTCACAAACTAATAAAATGAATCTGTTTTTTCCTGTGGTTTATAGATTGAAATAATATACACAGGATCTTATTAATAGTGTTTTTTGCTTTGGTGCTGACCACGGCAGAAAAATATCATTAAATATTGATGTTTGTTAATAAAGTACTGCATTATGTCTCCTTGGTGTCTCCTAGTACATCTATTATTATCATTCTCCTTGTTAGAAAAAAAGGTAGTAACAAGCAAAAAAGATTTTTGAAATACAACACACTTCAAACCTTCATACACATTGGTATAACAGATGCACAGTATCCCTGTGATCACAAAAAAGAACAATAAGAAGCATTTCTGGAAGAACCCACAAACAAGCCCTATTTTTAGTTCTTCCAATGCTACGCACTGATCCTTCAATTAAAATCACTTAGGCATTAAAGGGCCTTTGTATAAGCTTTTCATGTTAAATCTATTGTTAGCTCGCCAATAATTAACATTAAAAATACATGTGCAAAAAGCAGCAAAGCTTTAGCCAGAAAATATTTAAAACAAACACAGTTTGACCTCTTTAATGGCCCATGTTGTACTCCTTCTTACCTCTCTCATTGTCCTAATCACTGCTGAAAATAAAGCAAACATTTCATCTGATAAAACATTAATTAGGCATGCTCTGTAGGCTAAGAGGGGCTGTAGTTACATTTCCATAATCCCATGCATATTTCAGGTTACCAACAATGCCTAATTATCTCAGCTAAAAAAAAAATCTTGGGACAATGAGACGGGTGAAAAGGGTACAGCAGCAGTCATTAATGAAGTAAACTATGGCCCCTATTAAATTGCTAAAATTTTAGAAAAGGTAGCCTCTTTCAGCTACCTGCAAATGATCTGCGGGTTACAGGCGAAAAATCTGAAGGGACATCAAAATCTGAACTCTGTTGCCGCTAAGTCTTTGATCCGTCAATCCTGTAAATGTTACTATCGCAATTTGCTATTAAATTGCTACAAATCCTCAAAGGACGCACTGGCGTTCAAACCCGTAAACGGCAAATGGAGCCAAAAATCCTACGGGTAGTAGAGAGGACCCGCAAGGGGGTTAAAGTCTGTCCGTGGCACTGTAAAAGCAAATATAAACACAATACTGTATTTTAAATGGAATGGAAATTGATGTAAGGTATTAATATTAATAGCACATTATTCTCAAGCTTGCAAATCGACAATAAAAAAATATTTATTTTATGTTTAATTTCTATGTTATATCTATCTATCAGTGTTAATACATATAATAGAAGTTTAATGGACTAGAATATTATATTTATTGATTATTTCATATTGCATTATTTCTGGAATGCGGGTGCGATCACAACTCGGACTTCAAAACCATAGGTGATTGAAATTTAACCTCCATGTTTTAGTGACGTAATGATGACGATCTCTTTTACTATTGGCTCCTTCTAAACCAGTGATTAATTGATCATGTTCACGACCACAAATGGAACGCGCGGAAGCATGGTTTACAGATTTGGATGTCGGCCACGTGGCTTGTCTAATTTACTCGTTCTGTAACTACACTAAATTTCAATTTAATAGGTTTAATTTAATTCTGTTTTTAAAAAAATGTTTCCTGGCTAAAGTTTTGCTGTTTGCACATTTTTTTTTAATGTTTAAAATAAAAAGCACTTACACTGGCAAATAAATAATTGATGCAGTGCCCTAAAACAGCCAGTCCTAGGACTGGTGCTGATCACTGAAAATCTATCTGATACTCCTCAAGATAGAGGTATAAAATGAGAAATTTCTAGAAAGTTTCTACATAAGAAGTGAATTGGATGCTACTTAAACCTCTATAGGACAGGATAAGGAAAATACAAGGGTAACTGATTTAAAAAAAATACCATTGCCTAGTTTTTACAATTAATAAAAAAAGTGTTTAGGATTATTTAAAAAATATTGCAACATTTTGGATATTATGTGCCCAGATATAGAGGAATTTAAAACACCTCCCATAGCAACTTTTCAGAAAGAAAAAACTATTAAGACTAGATTAGTGAAAGCTGATATTAGACGTTCTGAAACTGAAAGGGTTTTGATGTCTTTGATGGGTATTTTCCCTGTTTGAACAGTATGATAGTGTGATAAAGGAGAATAAGTTGTATTGTCCTTATAGGGGAAACGGTTTTCAAATTGAGAACCAATTTAGGTCGAATAATTTGTGGCTTATGCCCTAAAATGTACCTTTGGGCTCATTTATGTAAGAGAGACCACCCAAAAGCTCAATCACAGGGCTGGACAGCACATGTTTGGAGTAAAAGATCAGATTTGCTGGTCCCAGTGCACTTTGAAGAGAATAGACACAATGTTGTGATTTGAAAGGTGTCCCTAAACAAAGCAGTTTTTTATTTTATTTCAAGAAGCCCTCCCTAAAATCATAGAAATTGTACCTGCTACGGTCTTCACACTGTAGCTCATGAAGACACAGAGTCTTAGGTGCAATGTTTCAAATTAGCCAATCAGCCAATCAGTGACCATCTCTCAGCAGCATGTTGCAGAATTTTATTAACTAAAGGGGGAACACCCAATCAGACTACTATGATACTATTTGTACCATGTATGGCAGAAAAAAAACGAGAGTTTAAGCACTTTCAATAAAATAAAGTACATGAAAGTAAATAGATACAAAGGTATATTAAATTCCCAGTGAATTCCAGAAACCTTCCATGTCCCTTCGAGAATATCTGAAATAAGAAACCTGTCAGCCTGCATCAGAAATATAAGATTCCTACATTTGTTTTCATGCAATGATCCAAACCACCACTTTATGTTAGCACATATCCTTTGAGTTCTGAAAAATCATTTTTAATCTTAGTGTTCAGGCATGCGCTAAGGACTAGAGATGGGAGCCACTGGGCATCAAACTTGTTTCTCTGTAAGCTGTGATGTATGTGTCAGTCATCTATCTGATCCCCTAAGCAAGTGGCATCCTCTGCTATGAGAGAAGATTCAGCTGAAAATCAGTGCATCACTTCCAGGAGTGGTGTTATTACACATATTACAAGATCTGGATTAGTACACAGGTTTTCTAATACTTCTGTAAAGTCTATTGCACTCTAGCATTTCCCCCTTTGCTCATACCTGCTAGGCCTGAGCTCTGTTCAAGTACTGAACTCATGTCTGCTACAGACAGTTCCGGATCTACCTTTTTGGAGCACTTAGGGAGTGAAGTGGAGGAGCCCCTGCAAGTGAGTGTGCAACATATGCATGGACCCATTTTTACCTTTTCTGTGCATGTAAGTTCCTTTTCCTATTGTAACTCTCTTGTTCTAAGTGGTTACCCCCTATTAGCCAGTCTAATAATGGTTGCATTTAGTTTTCTTTAAGCCAGGAACCACTTTTTGTTAAAAAGTGGCGCCCCTCACAGAGAAGCACCCTTAGGTTGCTGCCTAGTTGGCCTAATGGGTGATCCAGCCATGGGTACAGCCAGTTTATTAAATTTTTATAATTCTGGATTCCAGGCATAGATAATTCATATAATCCAATTTGGTTCCTCTCATCCACCCAAGTGAGACCCAGCCCGTTAACACCTTACAGTATGCTGCTATATTTCACTTTGCAGATTTCTGTTACAACAGCTGGAAACTTACCAAAAAACTCAAAGCAAAGTGAAACAAGGCAGTCGTCCTTACAGTTTATATCAGTTAGAAAAAAAACCTCTTATTTATTAGTATGGATTTCTGAAGGCTGAAAATACATTTTATTGTAGACACCACTAAAATGAAGTCCAGTTAAACTCCGGAAAAGAATCTGGATTTTGTGCTTATGCTGATACTTGCATTTCAATGCTGACTCCCCCTTTTAAGCTATAACATTTTTTTGCAATGACACATTAAAACAGTATATAATGCACAATATGGCAAACCATTTCAAAGCTTCTTATTTTTTTATAATTATTTCTGTCTGATAATTTATAATTAGATTAGGAGGTGTATATATTTTATAATATATTATTACATATATTGTATAATGTATCTCAATTTACTATAATGTACAACATGAGTCGACAACTGTGCAGCCTAATATAAATCTCGACATAATTCTTAAATATAAAAATACAGGCTTGTTTTTAGCTAGATCAGCTTTTCCCAGAAACAACAACAACAGAAAATAAATAATAATTCCATGAGCTCATTATATTGTTAGATTGCTTCATTGCAAATGTCTCTTATGTTAAGATGTATATATTTCTTATATAAAAACTGGTGTTCTGAAGTTTGATTCTATTTAAGTAAAAGGTTGAAGAATAAACAAATTCAGTGGAATAAAATGCTAACATTTGATGACATGTATTCTTTCACAGATCATACTTACACGTTTGAGACTATAAGAAAACAACTGCATTGCATCAGTTTCAAAAGGCTCCCACAAATTGGCCTTGTTTCTTTTCTCAGAAGTGGTAAATCAATAACATGCAGGTAAAAGCCTTACAGGTTACATTAATAAGCTGAGAATGTTCTTGTAAGTGCTTGGCTGGGATATAAAGGTTTTGTGACTAGTACCAAGAAGACATTATGCATCTCTTATGCGTAGTCAGCAAATACTGGGCACATTTGCCTATGAAGGAAAACAATATCAGGACATTGTGCTGTGCTAAGCACTTTCTTGCCTCTTTATATTTGTTATGTGATACCTAGGATTTTATGCCAGGTTTTTTCTGTCCAGTGATATTAACTATTTATAGTGTACTTTTGATGATAATTGCCAAAATCCTGAATTTTATAGAAACTGTTAAATTTATGATACTCTATTTATATCATGGTCAAAATTCAAGAAAGCCAAGTAGCTATACTTCTCAACATACATTGCACTTTATGAGAGTACTAGTTATACACCAGGATATAACCAGTATCGTTCACTAACAATGAGCCCAATTCAATTAGAAGCGGGGCATCTCACAGCATCCAGTGTGTTGTGGGCTCCCGTTCGTCTCTGATTCCGGAGCTATTCAATTGATCAAGCCTGCAAGTTACTGGCCCAAAGCCGACTCCATAAACCATGCACTCGTGTGTAGCGGTTCAGGGCAGAAATATGATCAATTAAGCAAGACCGTAACCTCCCATTTCGAATCAGCCAATAGAAAATGAGACCGTCATTATTATGGCAGTAAAACATGGAGGTTACATGTCAATCAATTAGGGTCCGATATGTGATCATACTCACAAAACCACAAAATACAGAATTATGAAAATGAATGCCAATACTATTCTAATCCATGTGGGTGGTCTGATATGTATTAACTCATTGATTCCCCAGATCGATATAATCCCAAAATAAAACATACAAATAATTTTTTTTCACTGACGATTTGGGTTCTTGAGACTGTTATGCAATTAATTCTAATGTCTTTCATCGATTTCCGGTATTTACAGTGCAGTATTGATTTTTTATTTGCATTTACAGTGCTACGAACAGGAGCTAGCAGTCGTTGGATTTTTGCCATTTACGGGTGAGAAACCATTTGCGGCCTTGGGGAATTGGAGCAATTGAATAGCAATTTGCGATTTTAGCTATCATAACTTTTGCAAAATTGAAAGATCAAAGGCTTCGGGATGCTGTATTCGGGTATACCCATCGCAGAGTTTTCAAGCACGTAACCCATTTGGAGCCAGCAAAAAGACGCCAATTGAATAGCAACTTAATTTGCGGCCTCACTTACGGTCTCCAGTAACTATGTCAATTGAATCGGGCTCAATGATTGTAATGAGAAGTCATTTAGAACGCCATGATTTATCACAGATTACTGAAGGACCCAGTGCATCTTGCCAAGAATAAATTAAATTAATGGACATTGTTTAACAAATTAGAAGATATTTTTCACCCCAGTAAGAAAGTGAGAAATAATGCATATTTGCTAATAGGTTGCACCGTTGTTAAGTATAAGGGTATGGGCCTATCACGGAACAAATGACCTTGAGTGAAATATATAGAAACCTTTGTAGGATCACAGCTTGCTTTCTTTACATAACAGGTCATTTACCACATTAAGCAAATTATGGGTTAATCAAGTGAACCTCTCCCGCTGCAGTCTCTTGTCACAATAATTAACAACCAAGTCCTTGTTGTATTACCTAACGATCATATATCACATTGTGTTAGTTTCATCGCCGAGGGAAAATAGCTTCAGTATATCAGGCGTGTGGGTGTGAAATAATGAGATTCTTCCACCATCCAAGAACACAAATAAAACACTGGTTGTCAGATTTATAATTTTAATTGTTTTAAACTAGCTACAAAATGTCAATCACTTCACAACCTGACAGGAGACAGAAGGAATTTAATAGTACATGCTGCAATGATATTGATATCACAGTTTATCTAGAGTTCAGTCATTTAGAATATTGTCTTAATTTTAATCTACTTAAACATATCAGCGATTTGGTGTGCATAGCTCTAGTTAAGCAACAGAGAACATTACTTGAAAAAACCACGTGGGGATATGTGGCTAACAATACCCAGCCTTATAAAAATTACACGTCTGTACCATTTCGATTGTAGTCATTTCCTCCAAAAGAGGATCCTCAAAAACAGTATCCAAACTCTATATTACAACCTTTTTTTGTTTTTGTTTTATATATTACCAGCAAAAAAAGCACATTTTAGCTGGAAATGTGTGCCAAGTCCTTCCTTTGGAACAAAAATGCATGATCATGGTTAAATATAACAATATATTGACAGAATAGTGGCACTACTGCAAACTTGCTGGTATAACATAGTCCCGACAGTGTCCAAATACTCAGCATGCTTTTATTGATGTGCTACTGCCATGAGAAGGTCTTTTATGTAGGCATCTAAATGTCTATTTATTTTCATGCATAAATGCATAACTCACATCACTTGTAGTGCAATGTTAATTATAGTTATATAGTTCCACGTTCTAATCATGAAATTATAACAACAGATGGAAGCGATGGAGAACCGTGGACAGCATGGTCAACAGCTTAAATATAATGACATCAAAAAAGGAGAATGGCAGTAGCTCTGTGGAATGTCACAGTTTTACAAGAACAATACTGTATAGTTCAAGGTCAACAGCACGTTTAACATTCCTACATTGTTGTCATTCAGCAAACATCATAAAAAATAAAATAACAAAAATAAAACGTCATAGTGAGCTATATCACTATATACAACCTTTGGAAAGGAAGATACCTAGAAATAAAATAATTACAAGTATAATTTTGGAAAGCTGACAAATTACACAGGACAACATTTACAATGGGGGTTTGATATGTGCATGTGTGCAAACCTAGTAGGTAAATACCATGATAAAAGCATGAAAGTACTGTCTAGTGGGACAGTATTGAGAATAAAATACACTTTGTTGCCTCTAACCACTGCCCAGCATCTTTGTTGCGCGTTGATTGGCCTCATCAATCCTGGCTTTGTTAGAATCAGCCTGGAAAGAAACAGAAAACAGGAATTGTCAGTCTACAGAAAAGCACAAATTGGTAATAAGAAAATCAGACAGCAACCAGTGCTCTGATGAATGTCCCATCTCTTTTGGTCAAGTAATAATTTATATGAACACATTTGGTGCCTTGTACCTTGTTAGCTCCTATATTTCAGAAGAAGATACTTGAGGCCATTTTATTAGCTTTGCTTGTGCTTTGTCAAAATTAGTTTTTTTGACGTTAAAGGAAAACCGTATAATGACCAAAAATATTGATACTTAAAAAATATGGGTCTGATGAAGGGAAATAGGAAAAAAATCATACAGCTGGGTTTTAATGAGAAAAAATATACATTTGAATGCTTCTGCAGGACCCTGGAGGAATGAACGCAGTCTACTATATGTTGGACCTTACTAGTATGGACTTAATAAATGACACATGGATTTCCACCTTTCATATTTAAATGACAGCTGTAGTCTAGGAAAATGTTTTATATCTCTAAGGTATGTGGCAGATATATATTCCATTATTTCCACTTTATCGCCATAGCGCACAGACAGCAATATGGCGAATCAGAGAGTGTCCAGCAGTGATTTAAAGGGCTAAATAGGATTTGGTGCTCAAAAACCTGGCTGTCGCAACGTTTAGCATTAAACAGGGAATTACAGGGAAAAAGAGTGCTATAAAGAATTAGCGCTCAAAGGGGTAGTGTTAGCGGGGTATACCTATACTATGACCATATGTTACATGACAATATCCTCTCTCTCTCTCTTTATATGCATATTTTACATTTAAGTATTAACTGGAACTTTTGCTAGGTCACTTTAAGAATGAATGAGTTTAAAATAGAATTAAATAAAAGCGAGCAGTTATACAATGGAAGCAACAAGAAGAAAAAGACAATGTCCCCCATTCAACTGTGGTTTGGCCAATTGAATAGGGCTCTATATAGGCACACAGCATATTTTTTTACAGATGTTTTTAATTAGTGGACTTCTATTCAAAGGCAAGGTCTTCACTAACTAAAAAATTCTGTAAAAAAATATACCTACTCTGTACTTATATAGAGCCCTATTCAAATTGCCCAATAGCAATTGAATGAGGCCCAATATATTTAAAGACTTGAGTGATGTAAGGTTATTACTTTTTGAGGTTAAGAAGTATTCAGACACATTTAAATGGACAGATAAAATCAAATACATATTTAGGTGTGAAACCAGGACAATCATCAGATGAAATTTAAAAATATAATAAAATTAATGTTATTTATGCATCCATATAACTGATATGACTACCAGTCTAGCTTATCCTTGAACTATTTATATCATATTTTTGCAGTACTATGTTTTTTGGAAGACTAACCAATGCCATTTTGGCTGATCTCCATGAAAATTGAACTGATCGGTATTATTTCATTTTTTGTTTGTTTTCATAAAAGAAAACTATTTTTGCTGATTATCAGCCTTATTAAATTGCGATTCGGCCAATTGAATAGGGCTCTATATAAAGCACAGAGCATATTGTTTTTACAGAAGTTTTTAGTTAGTGAACTACTATCCAAAAGCAAGGTCTTCACTAACTAAAAACTCCTGTAAAATTTAATAAGGCTGTTAATCTGTAGTGTAATGTACTGAACAGAATTTGAAAAACTGTACTTTTAGTCAAATATCAATTAATGGTTAAGGTAAAAGTTTACACGTCTTTTTTAATTACAGATTGGCCAATAGTAAAATATTTATATTTTATTTTAATTATTTTGTGTCATTATATGTTAGAATGTAACTATAAGACAGTTACAGATTTATAATCTTGGTAATTGTTCATGAACACTTCAACTCACCTTCTCCATGATCCTATCAATCTGGCGGTTTTGTGTGTCAATCTCATTGCCCATATCAAGAGCCATGTGACGAAGATTTCCAATAATACCACTGACTTGTTCAAGATTCTCATCCATTTCTGTTTCTCGAGCATCATTTGTTACTCTATAAAGAATTAAAAAGTGAATGATAGAATGATTGTGGCAAAATTTTAAAAACTGTATTCAAGAATAGTAAATGTACACACGCGCATTCAACACAGTACAGTGGCCCATGGAGCTTCATTCATGTTGCTGACAGATTTTTTTTTTTTATTACAAAACCCTATTAACAAAATTTTTGATTTCATAAATAAATAAGTGTATGTGTTTAGTCCAATAGGCAACTTCCAAGTGGTCCTTGAGGAAAACAATGGGAACCACTGGTGTGGACAAAAGTTATATCATTGTAACATATATAACATCCGTGAAATTAATAAAATGTTGTATAAATGTATTTAAAGTCACATTCTTTTGTGGGTGTGCATTAGATGTTTCTACTACTAAGGGCTAGGGAAATTCCTTTCATTTTACACTCCTAACATTGATTTTCTTAATTTATTGATATCAACACATTGGGGGAGATTTACTAAACATCTTCTCAACTGAGATGAGGTGAGAAGGGCTGTGGTCTAATAGTAAATCAATGGATGCTTGAGATGCTTAGTAATTCCTCTCTATTGTTCAGTGAATAATTTGAGTTCACTGCTTTTTATATTGTTTCTAGCAGTCAGAGTGTAGATCTCCTTTAAATCTTGATATCCAAGCACCATGTGATGCAACTTCAACCACAGTCTCTTATTTATTTGGTGCATAATTCATTTGAACCACAGAAATTCCCAAAATACAGTTTTGTTGTGCATTAATTGCATAGTTTTTAATTAACTGACTTAATTGATTAGAAGCTTGCATTCTTTATGTCATTTTAGTGGACTATCCTTTTATAAATCTCACAAAAGTACTCTCGGCCATCCATCAGAAAAATATTACAATATATGAACTGTCTGTTGTCATAAAGGGACATGGAAGATTTCTATATTTCACCAGGAATGTAATAAACCTATGTGTTTATTTTCTATTGATACATTAGCTAATTTACATAGTCACCTACTCTCAACCTGCCTATTACTGTTCAATTCCTTCTGATCCCATTGCTAATGGCATTTCATCTAATAATGGCTAGGGCTAGGACAAAAATGGACGGTGTAAATGAAATACCTAAAATGACCTGACAATGATCAGATTGCTAGTCAGCAGATAATATCCCTTCAGAATTTTCAAGGTCTGACAATGTCTTTTGTTAGAATGATCTACAAACTACAAAGGGTTTTAGTCTCCTGTATGTTGTTGTCTTAAATCAACTATTTGAACCATTCTTCAAAGCTGTGAGTTGATTGATTCTAGATACATGCATCAAGGACTATCAGCCTTATTAAATTGCGATTCAGCCAATTGAATAGGGCTCTATATTAGCACATAGCATATTTTTTTTCAGAAGGTTTTAGTTAGTAAACTTCTATCCAAAAGCAAGGTCTTCACTAACTAGAAACTTCTGTAAAAAAAAATGGTTTGTGCTTATATAGAGCCCTTTTCAATTGGCCAAATCACAATTTAATAAGGCTGTTTGTATTTTATCCCAGGGATTTGATTTGGAGTAAATAATGGTTTTAGTTGACCATACTTATTAGTGATCACTAAACAGTTTAAGTAAAAAGTTTTCAAAGCTTCATAGATTTCTTAGAAACATAAAGACATAGATTTGACAACATATTAGAGCCAAAAAAACAACCCAAACTACACATTTGATGTACCTTAAAAGTTTGGATTAAATATACCCCAGTATAATCTTATACCAGGCATGCTTAAATTCCTTAACTGTGTTCGTAAGCAGAACTCGGAAGACACCTATGAGGTCTTCAAGTATTTTTGCTTTCCTTTAAGTTTTTCAATATTTGTAAACTAAAGATTATCGTGCGAAGTACTGTAAAATCAGCTTTTCCCCAGAACCAACATACAAGCGTAACTACTACTATATGAGCCTGTTTTGATACCTTGTTACTGTAAACATGTGTACATATATAATCTTTATAGAGCCCCTGAACAAATATAAACAATATAGACTGCCAACGACTGACATGTACTAACATGATACTGTTGCTCCTAGAAATGTGTAGCAAATAATGTACGAGTGGTCGCATCTGATAAACAAATTTGCTCCCTTTCACATGTGATTATACTGATTGTGAGCATCAACACATTTCTTGCGATATAAACACTATTAACATGTGGAAATTTAAAGGGCCATTTACCTCACTATAAGTGATCTTCAAGGTGTGAAAGAGCACAAGATTGTATGTTAAAATTATCTATATTTTTAATTACACTAATAACAGAGACAAAATGTAAAGTTTTAAGTCTGTTTACATACAAAGTCTACTGGCTGTTGCATGCGTAATAACAGATATCTGTGTGTTCGGGGAAGACAGTGACTGATCGCAGTTCTTCCTCTAAACTCAGGACTACACTGACCAGTTAACCCATAACTGACCTGTTTAGGTGATATGAGCATTCCATGCTCTGCACAGATAGATTTGCTAAGGGTTAACTCTTTTTTTTCCTTTTGCTCACTACACAGAGCTGTAGTTGCGGGTCTGGCAGTAGGCAGTCAGTGACACATGTAAACACAGATTTTAATTTATTGGATTTCTCTATGAAAAATGCACGCATTTCAAAACTTCAAAAAGTATTTCAACATGTTTTTAGGAGATCTTTATGGTGATGTGGTCCAAATTGTGCTGAATTAAGTGGCCTTTTAAACAGCCCCAAAAAGGTGCAAATCATTTTCTAATCTGGTCCTGAATGTGATATAACATGTAACATGCCCAAATATTTTGGTTAAAGTGTAAATACTTACCTACGGACAAAACCACCACTAATGGCCATCTGCTCACGTTCATCCACAACGCGGGCAGGCTGGCTTGCCACAACACCATCTTGGTTATTGCCCCAAGCCTTTTTGTAGGCATCACTTGATTTAAGCCTATGAAAAAGAGATTGTGAGTAACAAGATCGATAAAGCTAAGCGTGATGACAATCGCATTCTTCATGGCAATCATGGTAGAGCTGAATCAGGCAAATGAGCTTTGAACAGAGCATCGTCTTATACCGATATATCATGATCCCAAACTAATTATATAGTGCTGCCATTCATCAGCTGTGCAACCTTGTAATTAAAATTAATTTATTCACAAATGCATTGCAGTGCAGTAAACATTTTTATCTTTTGTTGTTTATTTTAGTAAAAATGGAAAACATCCAGTCTTATATATCACATAAAACACACAAAAAACATACCGGCAGACAAACATAGAACAAAACTGCCAAGTGTAGTGTGTACATCACATCACATCAACATGCTCTCATAATGATCAGTGAATACAGCTACATTATCACAGCACTATGCAATGTTGTATTAAGACTTTGCATAGTGTGCATGTTTATGCCATAAAAATTTTGATGGCGGGAATAGGGGAGTTAAAAACAGCTAGGGCAACTTTGCTTAATTTTTTTCTATAATATATCGGTACTTGAAAACAGTAACCATACATCGAGAGTTGATGTACAAACCTTTGTCAACAGAGACAAAAAGTAAAATAGCCAAAAGTGGGATGAGTGCAGGAGAAAAAATAATACAAGCCGTCTAGCGCCAATACATGATAATCCGAAACACCTTGTTCATGCACTAGCCACTTGCATGAAAAAGAGGTGAAGCGATTTCACTAAGCATGACTGCTCCAGTGGTTCACCATTCATAACAGCTGCCAAACCAGTCAAAAGTGTATCTTCTATTCCAAGGTTCCTATGTAAAAAAACAACTAGGACCGATCTTTAGGCAAAGCCATTGTGAAGCCATTTTTGACTGGTTTGCCATGGCGAGAAACATTAAAATCTAGGCATGCCTGCAGTGGCAGATGCTTAAATGTGCAGCATGATCTGGGATATTATATTAATAAGACCAAGAAATAGTTTTTTTTGTTTAATTATCAAGGTCTCTTAAAAACCTGCAGCGTCATTTTTTTAGCACAGGGTTCAAAAACAGCTTCTATGATGACAGTCGCAACCTGGAAATGGGTAGGTTTGCATTAAACAATTGTATTTTAATGAATAGATACTTGCATGCAAGGATTTTAGAGGCAAGCTTGCAAACAACCATGTACCCCACGCATGCAATTTCAAACTGTATCTTTAAGTTATTAGTTCATCAATATTAATGTGGCTCATGAGATAATGTTTGGCTGCTTTGAGTTTATCTTTGTGGAGAGGATTTGTAGCTCTTTCAGATAATGAAGATGCAATGCAGTGTTAACTGCTCAATGATCTGATTAGTTAGTGCTTTACAATTAGTTTTGTGATACTTCTAGTAGAGCACTGAACCTAAGATTAATATCTATACTGCCCACTATGCTGCACATAACCTGACAAGAATTGAACTATATTAGTTCACATGCTGAAAGCACTATTCTGTTTCTAATATTTCAGACATAATAGACTAGTTTGCAATGAGGCAATTGTGATATTGTCTTACACTGACATTGTTTTACAACAGATGTTGTCATTTTTTCCCCAACACCTGGTGAACACACTGGAAGGATATATAAACTGATCACTGACGATTTAGTCACCATGGCCTATTTGCATTAAAGGAAAGTTGACACCCATCATAACATTTCTCTTAAATTCATGCTTCTGAATAGGCATCAATGGTAAAAACACACCATTCCTAATATATTTGATGACTGACCACAGCAGGGATATTTTGATACAGTTTACGACTTTCAAGAACTGCCACACAACATTGGGAATTATTTCACTGCAAGGCAGCAAAGCAAAAGTGCCAATTTTAATTAAATATATTAGTTCTAATTTGCACATATGAGATCTTCCCTGAATTTGAATCTAAATTTCTACTGTCAACTTTCCTTTAATTACTTCTATTTATTAGTAAGAATAACCCATTCCCATATCTGTATACTAAGAAATATCCCTTATCATAAATTTGGAATCCACTTCTGCATTACAACATAGTCTATTAATTGTCTGTTAATTACACATCCTCTATATCTATTTGGTTTTCACTAAAGCAACCATTTCATAATTCTGAGCAAAGCCCCATGAGCTTTGGGAAAATATCTTTTCATGCAAAAATATCACATTTCAACATTTCCGTCAGTGTACTAATGAAAGTCACAGATTTAGCATTTGCTAATGTTTGTTCATTTTCTGCATGGTTTGTGGTCGATTAAACACAAATACAGTAAATGCAGAAAATGTACTTGTATATTTTTGCATGATCCCAATTATTCTGATGTTGATATCATGGAGTTTAATTTTACCGTACACCTTAAAAGAAATGTTGAAGTTTGTTAAGGGTGCAGTGAAGCTCTCACTGCAGTATGCCTGATTTTAATATGTCTAATTCCCACTGAGTTGTCTATCTATGAGATGAAGGTGTAATAACCACTATCGATCTCTCTGCATGCCACATGCTTATCCTGCCCATGTGTCTAGCAGGGATGATCATCCCCAGGCTGCAATATCAGCCCTGGGTGCCCAAAGACTAAGGCAGGCAGGCAGCACCTACTTGTTACAGGGACAGACACACAGACCACAGAATTTTCCTAGGTCCGTCAAATTCTTTTCTGCTTCTTTCATGTCCTTATTGATTTGTTCCATTCCCTCTTCGATGCGTTCCAGTTGTTCTGATTAAATATAAGCATTATATCCCCACAGAATGAAGCGGATGGAAAAGGACAGAGAAGAAGAAAGACAAAAACTTCAGACATTCACTGTGACAAAAACTGGACACCACAGAGCATGGTCGGTACCCAGTACCTACTTGTTACAAGGACATATGAAAAGGCCACAGCATTTCCCTAAATCTTTTAAATTTTTCTCGGCCTCCTTCATGTCTTGGTTGATATGGTTCATGCCTTCTTCAACACGATCAAGTTGTTCTGGTCAGGACAAAGGGATGACATTGTGGAATGAATTTTATTTTTTTCAACACAATGTGAAAAAGGACTATGCCAAATGAAGTGTAAAGATATATCAATGCATGAATGGGATTGATGCATTGGACTTGTGATGATGCTGATCTGTGATCCTTGTGAATGAAAAACGTATTATAAAAAATATATAAAAACAATATAAAAAATGAAACATGTTTAGAAAAATTCCATCTTTAACACAACATAATGGCATGAATTGGCTGGTTTCAATACATAAAAGCTTAATACAAAGTTTTATTGACAAAGACTTTTTACAGTAACCACATAGCCAAAGAATGAGTGCCCATAGATCATTAATTAGTTCAATACACAACAACCTCCTAGAATTGAATTGTTTAAATTACATGTAATTCGTCATTTTTGTCAGTAGACTGTAAATTCCTGAAATCATTTATCAAGAGAAAACATGATTTACAGTGCCATCACTTTTTGTTTTCTTGTATATCCATGTGGCAGTTTAATGGTATTTTATATCTTTTTTTTTACTTTACTTCAAAAAAATTGAGAAGTATTCTTATGTGTTATCATACGTTGTTACCTAGCAATTCTTTAACAAAAAAATGAAATAATATAATGTGTACATCCGTAAACTGCGCATAGATCTGCCATTGTTCTACTAAACATACAAATATCATTTAGACTGCTGTAAGGGTCCAACGACAAGTTCAATATATGTTGTATAAGGAATGTTTGCTGCTTGTAGGCATGGACATCTTATGCAACCTTGTTGCCAAGCATGGGTGTAGGGACTGGGGGGGACGTGGGGGACAAATTCCCCACAGATTTTTCAATGTGTGTGTTTATGTGTAGAGAAGCAGTTTTGTGGTATTTTTATACTATATGCGGTATCCCCACATATTTTCTTTGGCTCCTACACCCCTGTTGCCAAGGCCACCTTTCAATTACAAAAAAATATGAAATCTATACCAGCTAAAGCAGCCACCCACAGATATCTACATCAGCTGCCTCAGCTTCCATGCACCATAACGTTGAAAGGTGTGTCTATCTATCTATCTATCTATCTATCTATCTATCTATCTATCTATCTATCTATCTATCTATCTATCTATCTGTCTGTCTATCTATCTATCTACCTATCTATCTATCTACCTATCTATCTACTGTATCTATCTATCTAACTGTCTTCTACTGAACTTCTATTACATACAAAACAAGCATAGGCTTGCAAATATGGATGTAAAGGTTACTGAGATACCTTCATTTCAATGGTAATGTTGGGAAATAAAGTGTTAAACATTTCACAGGTGAAATGACAATGACCTACATCTATTTTGCAATCCAAACTAAACTATACATTTATATATGTTTTTTCTACACGTACAACTGTTGGTATGGTTCAGTTTATTTTATTTCTGCTAACCCACTGTGAGCAGCCAACTCAAGGATCTGTTTGTTACACCAGCAGTAACACCTACTCTATCAACCCTCCAAGTGGATTTGATTTGGGAATTTCAATCAGTTTAAAATACTGAACATCTGCTATACTCTTCTTTTCCATTCTGGTCACATAGTTTAGTGAGCATCACCAGCTGTTTTTTAATAAACATGAATAACCGCATGGTAAAGCTGCTGCCTTTATCTATGATATACCTAATGCCACATGAATGTATAGGCCAACATGGTCCAATCTTAAAGCAACACTGATCAGCTTTTAGTTAGGCATACAAGTGATTAAAAAAGGAATATGTTTGCCATCCACAGTGTGTTTCGAAGCAACAATACAGAAAATCCTATTTTTACATCTATTCTCATTTCCTACAACTTAAGAATCCTGGACACAAGAGGAACGGGTCTAAGCATTGATGAGTTAGAATTAAGTTTTGATCTGCTTGAACGATACGTTTTCTCTGTGATTTATTAAAATAGGGACAGCATTAAATTATTAATAATAATAATTTCCCTTACTAGGTCCAGGAAGCTTGAGGAGGAGATGCACATCCTTTGAAAATTGATTGGTTATGAACCAACAGTTAATGATATATTCTGTAATATTGTGTATGTGTATTGTGTTTTTTATAACCCAATGGGCACTGCAAACTTGTTATTTTGCCTTCTCGCAACTGAATCATGCCTTTAGAACCTGTTTTTTATTTAAACCTAAATGCATCAAAGATAATTCTAAAATTGAAAATATTTAATTTTATTTATGGTTTGCATGAACTTTGTATACCAATTATTCTACATTGTCAAACTGGGATGTTGCCTTTAAGGTCACGTTAAGCAGAAATGATATGTTTTCTATTTTTACTCATAGACAGGTTATAATTTTATAGAAAATATCAAAAATTGCACTAGAAAACTAGTTTATGATTATCATGTCCTGAGTACTGCTGAAAGGGAATCAAGCATGAGATAGCATTTAAAGCAGGTGGATAACCTGGAACATGCTCCGTATGATAAGGGGTGTCGTTACAATCCCATAACCCCCTGTATCTCTACAGTGAGCACGCGCCATGCCTAATTAATGTTATCTCCGTTTAAATGTGTATTTTCTTTGCAGCAGTGCTCAGGATAGTGAGAGAGGTGGGGATGGATATAGCAGCAGCCATTAATAAGGTAAACTGTATTTTTACGTTATATTTTCATGCTAACAATTTGCTTTTCTGCTGTTTGCACATGGATCTTTAATGTTAATTAATGGTGAAATAAAAATAGATTTAACATGCAGTGGCCCTCTATTCACTGGGATATATGCCTACGTCCATTACAGTGGGTGAAAAAAGAGCATATCTAATGAACTTAATGTTGGGACTGAACAATTACTTCCTTCACCTGCACAGTTGATTCTAATTAGTTCTAGCAGCTGGTGCAGCTCATTAGGAAGGCCAAGAATGCAAAGCCAGCTTAGATACAGGTTCAAACCACTAACTTTAAACAATCGCACCTTCGTTAATTTAGCAGCAAATTTAAGAAGGAAATCACTTTTTGCTATATGTTTTTTCACCCTTTATCTAATGGGGCACAGCACATATAGTGATCTCAGGATCGTTTTTAATATGGGGGGATGGCATTATCACATTGAGTGCCAAGGACCCTTGATCTGACCCTGAGTTTATAGATCCCATAGTTCTTTTATCTCAATAACTACAGCACAATCACAGTGTTTATTGACATTGTAGCTCCTGCACCTGGCTATTCAAGAGCGAACATGTTTGGATATGTAGAGCATTTTACTTACTTCCTTATATCAGTCTAAATTAAATTAATATCCTAGAAACTCTATCTTTCAAAGATGAGGTGTGTTAATAGAGGGATTCTGATATCAATATAAAATCTGCAATTCTGCAGTAAACATCAGTGTATAGACAACTACACTGGTCATAACATAGCTGTCAATATTTCAACAAATTCTGAAAGAGAAAAAGTGAATGATTTTTCGTTTGATATTCAGTTTATGTTTTTTTAAAGATTTTTATTGCTCCAATTAAATATATATATATGTACAATATGTTCCTCAAAGAATAAGCCTGTGCATATATAACAAGCCAAGTAAGTCATTGCTTTCACTAACTTTATAAAAAATATAATTTTATATATATATATATATATATATATATATATATATATTATTTTTTATGCTTGTGCATTTATGATATTTTTATAGATACTTATTTTGCTTAATACATATCTTGGCAACTATTTTAATATATTACTAATTAAACTAATTTAAATATTGGTAGATAATTATAATATTAAGGATAAATAACGACAGTATATAATAAATTCAATCATTACATATCTATCTTTGTTTAGCTAAAGAAGTTGTTAATTAAGAAGTAACTTGTCAGTAGAATAAAGAATGGGTACACATGGGTATTCTTTAATAAAAAGATATGTAAAAAGAAGACAAAATATAACAAAGAAGCAGGGAATAGCACTATCAGTTGAAAAACAGAATGGCTACATTAATCTGCTTATTACACAGTGTCACATTAGCGAGCTGAGTACAATTGGATTTTAATGATTTATTGTACCAAATTGGTTGTGGTAGATTAAACATGAGGGAATTAATATGTCTAATTAAAATTAGCAGAAGGGCAGAATTAGCAGAAAGATGTAAATGTATAACCACACCTTGAAAAGGAGAAATGATAGCATCTATGGTGTTAGAATAGCAATGATTGGCAAACGGTTCACTGCTAAACTCACGCATAGGGTTAAAAACAAAATCTCATGTAATTAGGGATTTATAGCAGGAATGACACAGCCTGAAAGACGATGCCTTGACCTTTTCACAATTACATTTTGTTTTATGAATCTACTAGAGATCACAATAGAAAAAATTTAAATTATGTCTTCAGTCACTAGTCAATATTACTTGAAGCAATAAAATCTCATTGATCCATTTGGCCATGAAACATTTGGAGGAGAATTACTGAAATATTGAATATCTAGTGGTCACTAGGTTTCCTCAAAATATACGAAATCAAAGGTATAATGGTATAACTGTGCATCTTGTGGGATTTAAATTATACAAGTAGGTGAAGCTATACTATTAAAATACGTATTGATTTCCAGTAGAAGACGTTTGTGTTCCTATGAGCTCATGCTGATTTATAATGAACCATAAAAAAGTAGACAATCTGCATTTCTGAAATCAATATATATCTCTGGAAATGTCACATATCATGTTACAATCTCTTTTTCGTTTAGGAGTCATATGTTTTTAAAGATATACAAGTTGACCCTGTTAACTAAAGGTGTGGCTTGTAATTTCACCAAATACAGATTATTAAGGTGACACACCAATATATTTAATTTGCACTAAGAGAATGTGTAACACATTTATCATTCCAGTATAGGGGTAGTCAATTATTTTTTACAAAATCCCCCACGGTCTGAATATATTTGGAGAACTTAAGTCAAGGACTGGAATCCATATTTTTGGCGCTACATGCCACATATACTAATTTAATAATAGAAGAGAAGAGGTGGGAAGTTTACATACTGAAGGTGACATGGGAAAATAGCCCTGTGTGATACAGTGATGTAAGGATTTGGCAGGTTCGGGAGGTATGATGGATGTTTAATACATATAATAATGCTGTTGAAGCCCAGAATGCATGGATCAAATGATATGGACTGTTCGGTCATTAAGCATTCTCACATTTGTTAACATGGGGTGCAAAATGTGACCATAAAAGATATTGGATGCAGAATTGTTAAAATGAGCACTTATTGGTCCCCTGACCTATTAAAACATTTAGAGTCTATTAGCCTTATTATATTAGCTACTTGCAAATGCCTTGAACTTCAATTTGGCTTTGGGTGTTTGTTTGTTTTTTATAAATATTTATATGCATTCTATTAACTTAAGAATTCATTAATGCCAATAAGTAATATTTGCAGAATATGTAGCAATATTAAGTGTGATTTTAAGTGTGTATAAATTTATGAATTGGGCAATTGAATCGAGCCCTATGTCCTCCAAGGGGTTCATTTACAATTTACATGCACCCTGATCAACAAGTTGTTTTTTCTCTCCTTCAGTCCCTTCCAAACAAAAAAAACACTTTATAAAAAAATAATAATTATAATAATTACTAAAACAAATTTGATCTTAGATTTAGAAGAGAGCATTATGGCCTACAGTAAATATCTTGTTTCTCCATTGCTTCAGATATACTATATTTCTCACATTGTTCCATCTTTGTGTTTTGTGGATAAACCCTGTGAACTCCAACTAACCAAAATGTATAGGATACCATAACAGGAACATGTGATGAAGGCCCAGTGGCTAAAATGTACTCTGTATTTGTCTTACTAAATGTTACAAAATAAGTAGGTTAAAAATCCCTGAAGTGATTGTCATAGTCATTTTGCAACTTGGCGTTTACATGTTTACAAGGAAGATTAGGTTCAATATAAAATTCAAACTCTTTTAACACAGAGGGGATCAAATAGAAAAAATATTTAAGTTTTTCTTATTACATAAAACAGTAAAGTTTCTAAAAAATCTCACTGTTATCTAAATTTTTTCCCCAGAATCAAATATCTACAAATACAGAAACATACATTTATTGTAAAGAAAATTCAAGCTATTTCGTTTTCTTAGCAACTAAATCTTCCATACTTTATTTTTCCATTCAGCAACTTGACTGCACCATTAGTAAATACCCCATTAATCTGCTGATGTCAAAAAAACTCCTTCTCTTTAATCTTATAAGATTATCCTGTGTTATTTGCATTGCAATAAAAACACCACTGCATCAAGCATGGAATATGCCTTTTACTAAGGAAACAAATATAATTTTAACGTGACCTCCCCTACAAGACAAATCTTCCATTCTCTTATTGATTTTTTAATCTTTTTCTGAGCATTTTCTAATCTCTCTGTGTCTATTTTTAGAGTCATTACCAAAAATATCCTCCTTTGGCATGTTATGTACATAATAATTCTCCAACTATCTTACCAATAGCTAAACACTTATAAAGGCAAAAATATATTTTTATGAAGCAGAAGTAAAAATAATTTAATATAATTTCCTAATTGATGAAAACATTTAACCTGTTTTGTTCATTGTATTTTTATTATTAATTTTCTTGCTTGTCACTGAACTATAAACGAGCCATAATGTATATTTTGTATTGCTTTGGGAGAGGCAGTTCACAAAACATGGCACACTATAGGATAAACAGCTGCTCTTTCCCTTATGTCTTATATCCTACCTATTTTTGGATTAGCCCAGCTATTGTTAAATGTGCAGCTGTCACTGTTACCACCATCTGCTTGCCAAGTCTACTACTCACAGCTGTAACATCTGCCCTCTGCTCAAAATATAAGGCCTTAAAGGAACATTTATAACTATAACTATATAAGAATTGCTATTTATATCAATTACAATTACACCATAATGAAATATTTTTCATTATCCTGTACGTAGTCATATGATCACTAGTTTGCCTCACCAGTAAGGGGGTTTACTGGCATTAACAGATGGGTGTGTTCAAATTGTCTTTTGGTCAAACACATTCTTAGAGCTCTGTACGGAAATCTTGAGACTCTAATATGAAGCAAAATAGTAAAAAGAATATATATCAAAGAATAACATTACATTTAAAAAAAATAGATTTTACTCCATTGGTATAAATACATGTGCCAAAATGGTTATATCACATTAGTACCAGTAAAGTACCCATTATATTAATTTACATAGGTTAATAGGTACGGCTACTTCAGCTTCAGATTAAAATTGACTTAGTAGTGCCTTCTAATGTTATGCCAAAGGCAACCAATAATTGGTAATGCATTTAATTATTACACTAAAAACAACACTTGAATAGTTACCTACAGTTAGGCTAGCCAGTTATGTGCTATCTGGATAAATAATGACCATTAACAGCAAGGAAATACATATGTAAGGGGCCACACAAACTAATATTAGCAAATCTAATAGCTGAGCACCCAATAAGAAGCATTGGGTTAAATGTATAAAGAGCACAAATGTAAAACTGAGTATTTGAAATAAATATCTAACAAATGGGCATATCATTACTATCATGACCTGTCCCTAACATTGAGACATACAGTATATGTTGGTGCTTTTAAATTGCATTTGTTTTGCTTATTTATAGTTTTCAATATGGCTTGGACATACCAATGAGGTGAAAATAGCTTGAAAGGAAAAAAAAGGATTGGAGCTGTAATCACTATTTTTAACAATGTTTTAATTCAATACTTATGGGCAAAATTGTGTAGCATTGCTGAAGAACTATATAATAATGTCAGCTTCTTAATTAGAAGAAAGGGAGCTCAGTAGAGAGAGGTGGTCAATGGACATGTAATTTGGTTGCTGTCGCCATCACTGCCAAGTGCTTGTCATCAGTATCTGGCATTTCAATGATGGGCATAGATGCTAGTAGTTAATATTTGTATGTTAGAAAGTATGTAGGTGGCTTGACCTTCATTTAATGCATGGTGCTAAACAACAAGCCAGCATTTAGTTATTGTGTATAACTGTGTAACCACCCAGCTTTGACTCATTTTGTAAATATCAGTAAAATGTCAAGTACATATAGAGGTTATTGTGTTGAATAAAGTGCCAAAGGCACTACACTGGTAATATGCAATGAGATGAAATAGTGAGCACTACGTAATCATTATTAAAATGTTGAAGTTGTCTTTATTAAATCTGCAGAGGTCCATTCGTTGTAAAATAAGAAAACATCATGTATACTATGTTCAATGATTATATTCCAGTCTAAATATAGCATAATCTATCAAAAATGTATCATATCATAAATTAAGACCAGTTATCAAGAAATCTGTTTAATCAAGCTTTAAAAACTAAAATGGCAGGAATAGTACTGCATTATCTTAACCCCTTAATGAAGGTGGCTTCATTTTTATATTTTTTTCTGAGATTATGTTAATACACAGATATGAGAATGGAAGGATGTTCCAAACTATACATATTACTACTTGGTTAGGAAGGTGGTGCAAAGAGAGGGGATTTGGTTAGTTACATTGTTTGACTTGATAATTGACTTAATAAAATATACACTTTGGGCCCGATTCAATTGCCCAATTCGTAATTTATACACACTTAACATCACACGTAATATTGCTACATATTCTGGAAATATTACTTATTGGCACTATTGAATTCTTAAGTCAATAGAATGCATATAAACATTTATAAACTAAACACCCAAAGCTAAATTTATGAATTCAAGGCATTTGCAAGTAGCTATTAGAATATGGCCCTTTGTATACATGTGAAGAGGACATAGAGATTGCTAGTGAGGAGTTTAAATTCTTCAATTTTAACTATTGTATTCATTTTTGCTTTAATGGTGATGGGCATTTTTTGTCTTTGGTTGGAAAACGATTAGAAGACTAGGCAGAGAGGGTTGAACGGTGGGTTGACATAAGATCTGTACTAACTGCTGTTATTCAGGTCCTCTTCAAATAGGCAATAAAACTGAATGGGAAAGTCCCCATAGGATAACCCTATCCTTCAATCCACTGACAGATTTTTTAACAATCGAAAATGGAGTTCCCCATGACACAATCATAGTCATCTAAACATAAGATTTTCTCTAAATATGTTTTATTCTCTTCTCCCTGATACCTGCTAATATTGTTATTTTGCTGCATACTTCACAAGCATGGGAAGATTTTGCCCAACTACAGTGGCCCTTACTGAACATATAATGATTGGATAAGGCAGATTTAATAGATTATATGTGTTGTGAACACTCTAAATAAGTGTATCACATCTAACAACAGATGATATCAATAAATGCCTCACCATTTCATGTTGTGTACTTACTATAATAGCATTTTATCCTAATTCTGTTTTATAGCATATTTCAATAAAATAAATATGTTTCTCAAATATACAAAGTTTCACTGAATTCAGAGATTGTTGGCTTTTTTTTTTTGGTATTACAATAGCTGATTACTGAAACAAAATTTACTTGAGCTCATTGATGTTAGTGCTAAATTTTACCCACTGAAAAAGCTTGTTTGTAGATGATGTGCATCAATTATTCATATTTTGTGTGTTCCCGTAACAGCAATGTTCCAACAAAAAACAGATGATATATAATGCACGAAGCATACTAAGTGAGATATACAGCACTATTCTATTGTTTTGCATTTAATATATCAGGGCAATCATATTTTTTTACTGTCTGCAGTAATATGTGAAATTGTTACATGCACTGTAGCTATATCTATATAATTCCACAGCTTTTATGGCTTCTCCCATACCATTTATTATTTAACAAAGAGGAAGCTACATTATGGACTGTAGTTGTGGTGAGTGCATTTATTGACAAATTACTGTTTATGCTTTTTCTTGGTGCTAATTTTATCCACCATTGGAAGCTCAATTTACTAAATATTTAAATCTATGAATAATAATATACTGTATGTACCATTTTTTCTCAAATATTGTTGTTTTATTCAATGATGTTTCCAGTGTGATATTGTAGTATAACATTTTCAAGATCATTCATCATCATGCTTAGAAAAATATGAATTATTTAGGGCTTGATCAATTAAGTACCTTTAAGTACCATTAACATTTTTCCTAAACCAAGTATCTCATGGTTTGCATTTGCTGCAGCTTCATATTAAAATGTTATTGTTACTTGTTAACTGATATTGATAATATTAAGAGTTAGTGCTAAAGGCAATTAGTAAGATTAATACTTTTAACAAGAAAACGGTCAGTAATATAAATAGGCAGTTTATCCCACCTACATACGAATACCCAGTAGGTCATTGAAGTTCTATGCGCTTCAATAATTTATCTAGTAAGAAAAATCCCACGATATTACTGCCTGAGCTGTGGCTAAGTAATAATGGTTAACAAACTATCAGTAATTTCTAAATTTGGTTGCGTTCCTTTAAGCACTCATAAATTAAATATGTTACTATGTGAAACTTCAGATATGAATAATTAAACATCACTGTTCTTTTTGGTTTTAATATGTTGTTTTACCAATATTAAGGTGATGAAAGCTTTAGCATTGTTACTTTTAAATGGCTGGTGTACAGGGCCAACCGACCATACAGGGAAATTAGCCAGTGGCTTAATACACCATCCTTAACTTGGCTCAAAGTTTAAATAGAAATTAGTGTATTGTATTATTTATTTATTTTTATTAAGGGGGCTTTTTAGGCATTTTTATTAAAGGATCTATTTTGGTTCTTACTTATAAGAAGCCCCCAGAATAACAGATTATGTCGCCCCCTCTCTTCCCGATGTCTCTCATATAGGGTGCCATGTTTGACAAGCTGTAACCTACAAGACCTACAAGCAGACAGTGGCATGTTATGGGTGTGCATACTGTAGCATGACAATGTTTGTGTGAAGCCCCTCTCCTTAAGTCATGTTCTTTTTTTTATGATGGAACACAGGATAATGGAGGGGGTCCATAAGATAAGAATAATTTACTCTGGGGCTTAGTGAAGTGTAAATGTTATATCACAATTAATTGGTTAACCTAGTTAAAACATTTATATGCAACAAAAAAATCCATCAAGTCCCTTTAACCATTTTGCCTAATTTATCTTGTATTTGTATATTAATAGTGCTTTTACTAATTTAGTTTTATTTAAGAAAGATGTTTACATGGCGTTATTCAATTGAATCCTAATCAAACAATGTTAAAAGTTTACCCTAGGCTCATTTTGCTTTATACTGAGGTCCTTGCTCACCAGTTCTGTGAGTTTACAAATGATTCATCTTTCTTTTCTTTATCCTCACAATTGTTTCCTCTGATCATCTTGATTAATTTGGAAAACCAATTGTACTGTCACTGCATCCTACACGATTGTCTTAATCAGATCATGGCGAACAGATCTTTGTGGTATTGTACTGCTTTGTTTTATTTAAGTGTACAATGTGTGTACTAATGGCTAAAGTAACACTGTAGTTTGGGAAAAACTTCAGATGTTTGTGAAGTATGTTACAATCTAACAACTGGTGGTATGTATGCCATGATCATTACAAATGTAACCTTTAGTAGACTTTGCTTGTCTATAGGGCTTCCATATTGGACTGCTTGTTGCCCTGGAGACTGAGTAGGGACTACAATACGTTTTACTTCCATTTAATTCTATGGTTACATTTTTAAATTCCTCCCTTTCAATAAAATTTAACCAATCTTATTTCCATTCAAGATCTCTCTGAAGTAACTAATTATGTTAAGAAAAAGGAAAACGGCTCTCCTTTCAAAACAAAACTGGATATGATAGTTCAAATTAAAGGCTGTATTTATTGTTTACTGATTATTTTATTTTGTAAAAACATTTTGTCAGTATTGATGCTCTTCAAACTAACAGTAGTTCTTTAAGTGCTACATAACACTATTTAACACCTTGTTCTATTTATCATTCCTACAGATGTACCACTTCAGTCAAAAAGTAACACATTTACCTTAATAAGAGGTACAGTATGATTTAAACTGTAATAACTGATCTCAAATAATATCATTTCATGCAAACAGACTCTATTGATCTTAGCAAACAAAATTTCTGGGGGAACACTAGTCTGTAAAATCTACACAAAAAATCAGTTGCAATTGTAAATTTTACAGAATAGAATGTCTGACTTTTTTTTTTTTTTACTCTGTGTGACATAAATAAACGTGCAAAGCCATGATTGTGTTGTTTTGTTCTTGATTGGGAATTTCACTTGGAGGGCACTGGCCTCATTTTCACTTGTGCTCCTGTCTGTAGCAAGGAGCAGAAGGTACTTTACTCGATGATTGGGTTCAAACCACACATTCTTTGAAAAGCTCTATATTTGCTCTCTTGCATTATATACAAAAGGAAGGCCGCATGGGCAGAAGAAAATAACACCAAAACTAAATAAGAAACAATTCTTCTTCAAATGCTTTATATCTGAAGTAGTAATAGCTGTGCAGTACTGTATATAGATAGATGATATACATGTGTAGGTACAATCAGTTTTAAGCATTTAGCAAAATGTAATACTGAACAAATGCATATGTCATCTGAGTGAAAGAGCAACAATGAGCTTTAGTGACATATATCATCTCCACATTCCCTATGCAAGCTCTGTAAAGGGATTTCCAAAAGAGGAACCTTGTTAGGTTTTAAAGCATGTCATTTTTTAATCATATTACTAGTCCAGCAAAATGTATCACAAATAAAAAGTGGGACATTTACACTATTCAATTAATTACTTAAATGACCACTGCACTTTAATATATAAATTGGCATTTTTTTTTTTTTTACAAAGTATTTGCTTCTGTTCTTAAATGAAATAAACAACTAGGAGGGACCTTTCTATTCAGTTTTATTAAAAGACTGCAATGTAAATACCCACTTGACAAAAGCACTGAATTGAGGGTAAGTGACAGTAGGGTAAGCTTCCTGCACAGTCTGGCTATCTAAGATGAAAGACAGAAGCACAGTCTTCTACACTTAAGACTTTCTCTAAAAATACCTTTATGCTTATTGTTCCTATAGCTGCTAATGTTCTTTTTTTTACATACTTTACTAATGTGAAATGTTTACCAAATTACACTGGTATAAGAAACACTATGGCTCAGAGAGTAGGTTTCATCTGTCTCTTACTGCTACAATATGGTAGTCAGGCTACAACCATGGAGGACTACTGTGGCCCTTCTATTATTCCAGCTTCCTTGCCCTCCTGCTGTTTGTGGGTTTATTGAGTTATAATTCTTTTAAAATATATTTTCATAGTGGCTGTCAAAAAATGTGTTAGCTTAATAAATCACATACTACAGATGTACAAATGGACAGGATAATTTACCAGTGTGTCATGTGTTCAGAAGTACATTGATGTGTAAGTCCATTACTTTGTCTAATATAATTATACTTTCATTGCAGGCTGTGCTCTTAGTGGCAAATGCATAAACTGTAGAAAAGAAATAACTGCAGAACAGTCAATTGCTGGCATCAAACCATAATTCAGATTCACATTAGCATTAAATATCAACCATTACACCAGAACTTTCCTTTGAAGGCATTTGAGGATACCACTGCAAACTTTGTTAGAAAGAAGTTAGATTAACTGTTGCAATACACTTTTCATGTACAATGCACTTTTTGAAGTAATGGTCAGTTCTGTGGAGCCAGCAATCTAGTGTTGGGTTTTAGAGACCACAAAGACTACTAGAGGTGATATATCAAAAGCAATTGAAAAGTAGAGTTACAAAAAATATTATATGTTCTTTTATAGAGTTATTTATTTATTTTAAGGTTATTTATTTTTTTGTTTTGTAATTCCAGTATTTAACTCTTTTCTTAAAAAAAACTCCTAGGATAAACATGATATCATGCTGATTGTTTATAGGCTTGCATATATATGTATGTGTTATTTGTAATTGCAAATAACACATAATAAGCAAATAAAATGTGGATTGTGATCAGCTATTTCAGTGATTTAATCCATTTAGGGAGGTGTGTAACCAGATCTGTATGGAAGAGGCAGATTAAAGAACCCACTATGGGCTACATCACATTATTACCGTTAAAATACATTACTTTATCTCCTTGGTAGGTTAACAGACGTGCTTACTGCAGCTTCACATCAATACTTCACCTTTAAAAATGTCTTTGTAAAATTAAATATTATAACTGGTATCAAACACATTTACAACCTCTCCATGGCATCACCAAAATAGGTCAACAAAGTTGTATGTTCTGTGGTAAATCATCAAGTAAAGAAGGTCCATATACATAAATGGATAACAAATGGTTTTAGCTCTAGTTGAATATCAATGATTACAGTAGGGAAAGAATATCGATTAAATAATGATGTGAAACCAGTGACTCTGCTCTATGAGAAAAACTAATAGCAGGGCACATGTTAAGAAGCTTTGGGTGAAATATATGGTAAAAGGTACCTACGTGAAGCTGCAGATTATAAATAAGGGCCTTATTTAATGGCAGACTTCAAACACTAATATGATTATAATAAGGGGGACAAGTAGCTCTATACCATTCATTTATCATTTATTATTATAAATTAAAAAAAAGCTAAACTTTGCTGATCTAAGACCCATAAGTGGGAATTTGTGTAGAGTGGGCCAACAGGAAACATATATATGTTAAAAAGAAAAATAGTTTAATGATACTCTATGTTGATATGTAAGTTCTGCTGCAACAGTGTACTGTACCTTCCTTTGCACTTCATTTTTATAATGCTCTTAAAGTTTTAAAGAACCACTGTAGATTATCAAAATCTTCACATGTTTGTGAAGTATGCAACAAACTAACAACCTTAACAGCTATGTAAATTGTCAGAGAAAAGCATTCTCAGGGGGGAAAAAAGCAGGGAAAAATAGCAGATTCTGCTAGTGCATGGAAGCTGCCATGACAGTCAGACTTCCTTTCCAATGCACAAGAGAGGGTTAAAAAGGGGGGCAAGCAAGGCTTGTAAGTATAATTGCAAGCTGCTTCCACTGAGATGGTAGGGAATGGGAAGGAGTCCTGTGCTGAAATCCTATTTGAATTGACCAATGAATCGCAAGTCCCCACCACTCCTTGCACTTTTGAATAAATAACAATTAGTAGAACACTCCCACTCAGTCTCAAAACCACCAGGAAGTGTGAAAGACACAATCATGGCATCCTTCAGACATAAGGGCTATCTAGGAAAATAATGATTTTACCTAGATATGAGATTCTGCCCATGGCTTATACAACTGCTAATGTTGTTATTTTTTTACAAACTTAGCAAACATATGAAGGTTTTCCCAATCCACATTGGTCCTGTAATGGGAAGTTGTTAAATGGAGTTACACAATTATTTTTTTGTGTGCTTTGGTTTGAGGCAATTTGGCAATCACCCTTCTTTAATAGGAGAAGAACATTCATATTGTAATATTTACATGGCTTCACTTCACCTGGGTAAAGTAATGGGACTAGAAAAATCTCTTTATACACAATACAAAATTGCCAGGGGATTCATTTGGAAAATTGTCTACCTTGGGATACCAGTAACATCATGCAGACATCTCAAGTTGTACTCCCATCGTCTTTATTTGATGTACTTTATTAATTTTTCTCCAAATATTACGAATTATTCAATTGGGCTTGCTGAATTAGATGTACTGCTATATATTGGGCCTCATAGAGTTGAATAAACATTTGCAGAAGAAATGTTTTAGTTTATTGGAATTAGAATAAATAGATTAAGAGAAATACGCCTTGCATAATCACCATTTTTATCTTTGCAATTTTCAATCAGTTCACAAAAATTTGTAGATTTAGCTTTTCAAACTATATATGTCCTACCAACAGGACTATGGTATATATTATTTTTTTCTAGGTTTAAACACAACCCTAAAATATTTTCTAGGAATACTTTATTGTCAAAAGTTGTTTATCTTGCTGTAGACTACAGCATATTGTTTAATATCAGTGTATTACAGTGGTTCTTTAAGTCATAGTGCTTCAGTTGAAGTTAAATATGCAAACTACCGGCACCAAATAACACAATACAATTTTGTGGAGTTATAAAAGCCACACAATAATAAGTAAAGTTTGTTTTAAGAATTGGTATAAATGTGCTAGTGTTTAGACTAAATATATGTTTAATTTAATATTTAAGCATTATTATGCAATTATAGGTATTTGAAACAGGCTAACACAAAGAAGCACAGAATGAACAGAGCAGAAATAACAGAATGTGTGAATTGAGGACATGTAGAGATGGCTCCTGTAATGAAGGTTGAGTCCTGAACCTGTAAAGAAAATCTTTGCAATGCAAACAAGGGGAGTGATATCAAAAATATTAAAATGTGAAACAAACCTTAAATATATCAAGGACAATGTTTCCCATTTGCAGGTGAATACAAAACATGAGTCCTGCCAGTTTGTGTAGCCTTTGTGCCGTAATTTAACATACCTCCCAACATTTTAAAGGGCCAAAGAGATACACACTTGATATGTTTACCATGATCCAAATAGAGTATTATTGTGTAGAACTGACACTCTAGGTTTCTCTCTTTTTACAAGACAAGAAAGGAGTAATCAAAGAAGTGTCTCATGGTCATGGATGAAAAACATAGGTTTAACCCTTAAATGTGGGATTTTCATTCAAAATAATGTAATTTGGGAGCCTAAGAAGGGATAGGGATTTCCCCTAAGAAAGTTGGGAGGTATGTATAGGAAAGGCAGATTAAAGGAATGCAATCCTTTTGAAAGAGCATTCAAAACTAGATAAATATTATTATTAGTATTCTTCTGAGAGGCACACCACAAGACTAAACTTCACTGTGAGCTTTGGTAAAGGAAGCAATAGATGCTTTATATGGGAAAACTGCCATTGCAGGTGTTTATGGCACTTCATGGCTTCTACGTAGGCTAACTGAATCTAACCTTTGGTATCCTTCAATAGAGTAGAAGATGACATTGCAGCCTTCAGCAAGTCACTTTGCAGCCATCGTAAAGCTTAGCAAATCTATAGGATGTTCAATGCTGTGCTGCTAAACCTGCACAGAAATAGCTGTAATTATCCTTTACAAAGTGTTCTGATTACTGCAGTTTGAAGCTGTGATTGGTGTTTGGTATGGAGAGTAACAAGATGGTGAAAGGCCCTACAATGTAAGAACAAATGTATCTGTTTGGAGAAGATCAAAATATTGGAGAAATGTAGATTCAGTGGAAAAACAGATGTTTGACGTCTTTGAGACATGTAACTTTAGTTATGTGGGCTGTAAAAGTATGGCTTTTCTCTAACTTCTATTGGCTCCCAGGTAGTGGGTATGGATCTGCTCAGGTAGCTATACTAAATCATCCTTTAGCCTATTTTATCTCTTGCCTGCAATGTCCAGTACAGGGAAGGAGACAGGTAAAGGACTCTAGGAATACTACCATCAAATCCTCTCCCGTCCACTGGACACCTACAAAGCTAAATTTCAGATGTACATTTTAAAAACTACACTTTTCTTTGTTTTTCCTCAAATACATTTATTGTTAGTCATATTTTCATTAACCAAATGAAACATTGCTTATAACTACCATAGTGACCCTTCAAATTAACAATGTTGTAAACCATGCTGTGTACATAAAAAACAAGTAAATGAACAATTCTTATTATTATAGAATAAGTCACTGAATTACATGACGCAAAATAAGATTAAATGTGCACACCCTCAAGTTTATATAAATTCCATGATATACTTTATTAAAAAATATCTATTCAAGTAGATGTATTGAATGAAGTTTTAGCATTGTTTCAAATGTTTGCATTTGTTATATTGCATCGAAGGTACAATTCTGTTTTCAGCAACTCTGAAGATGTAGCCTTGAGATGGTGCCAACTACAGGTAAGATCACAATGTTATGAATACATATATCGGCAGTCTTCACAAACAAAACCTTCATTAAATCTATGGAGATTTTTTATGTGAAAAAAACTTGATATATATACCAGTTTTACCGCAAAACTGTAAGTTTATAGTTTCATTAACAAGATCAATTGTTATATGTACAGAAGTTCAATAAAGCAATATTTCAGCTTTAAGAATATTGGCCTCTTCTAATTGAAATTCCTTATTAAGGAAGACTTGGTGTATTCTGATGTCTAGAATGTGTCTGATTGAGTATTTGAAAGGGTGGTACACAACAGCTCTGGTTTTAAGACATAATGAATGGGATATTTAATCTTTGATAGTGGGCAAATCTTCAACTACAATAAACCATATTACAAAATACGTTCCACAGCTGCTGCTTTTTCGATTAGGTATATCAACTATAATAAGTATGGTAAGTGTGTAACGATCCATGGGAGCGTACACACTTACCAGTACTTCCTAAGTCCGTACAGAGCTGCGTGATCCACAAGCTGCAGAGGAGGGGGCGGAGGAAGACACAGGGGAGAAGGGGAGGAAGACAGAGGAGAGGGGGAGGGGGAGGAAGACACAGGGTAGATGGGGGAGGAAGACACAGGGGAGAGGGGGAGGAAGACACAGGGGAGGAAGACACACGGGAGAGGGGGAGGAAGACAGAGGAGAGGGGGATGGGGGAGGAAGACACAGGGTAGATGGGGGAGGAAGACACAGGGGAGAGGGGAAGAAGACACAGGGGAGAGGGGGAGGGGGGGGAAGACACAGGGGAGGGGAGAAGGGGGAGAAAGACACAGGGGAGTGGACAGGGGGGAAAGACACAGGGGAGATGGGGAAAGAGATACAGGGGAGGTGAGAGGTGGAGGAAGAGACACAGGAAAGTGGGGGAAGAGACAGAGGAGAGGAGAGAGGGGGAAAGAGACACAAGGGAGAGTAGATGGGGGAGAGATACAGGGGAGGGGAGAGGGGGGAGAGACACAGGGGAGGAGAAGAGACACGTGGGGGGGGGGGAAGAGACACAGGGGAGGAAGGGGGAAGAGACACAGGGGAGGAGAGAGGGAGAAAGAGACACAGGGCAGGGGAGAGGGAGAAAGAGACACAGGGGAGGGAGAAGAGACACTGGTGAGGGAAGGGGGAAGTGATACAGTCGAGGGGGGAGACACAGGAGACAAAAGGGGAAGGGAGACACAAACGGGCAATTTACTAGTTACATATATAAACTGTGTGTGGTGAGACTAGCATGGGGTAGTTGCCAAAAAACACACACACCTAAATGAACCTGAAGCAGCAAAAAGTCTAAATAAATACAAGAGTGTAAGAACACATCAGACCATATCAATGTATCAGGGGACATCCTAAAACTAATAGCAGATAGGGAATGTAATGTTCTTTGTCAACTTCCCAAAAACATTGTTTTATTTATAAGTAAGTACAGCCAATCTTAAAGTACTGAAAGTGGATGGAGTTGAAGATTGAGCATCATCATCTTGTCACCTGTTCATGTATAAAGATGTAGGTACATTGAAAGGTATGGATGATGTAGGGCAGGCCCTGTGTGTCATCTGACAAACAAATATGAGCAGCCAAGACCTTATAGCTTAGACAGGCCTTGCTGTGCTAAACCTTTCTTGACAACTGAAATTATAAGCCAAGTTGTATGAACTGTATCCATAATCACCTGTAGAGAAAATTCAAAAATAATTTGACTACCTGAAGGGTTAGTATCTCTTGCAATTTTGTACTATTCTTATGGAGCGGCATTGCTTATAAAAACATTGTTGTTTGTCCACAAAATAAAATAATAACTTATAATGAATCACTTCAGCCCATGACCAGACAACCATTTTTTTTTAAAGAGCATAGAACCTTTTTTTTTAATTAATAAAAATGCACTGTACTATTTTCATGATATGATATACTTTGTACTTACATGTAATGTCCCATTCACATTTCTAAAAAATGCATCACAACCTTTAATAATGCTGTGCTAACTAGGACCTTTTAATTTTTTTGGTTGCCCAAAAAAAGATATGAATAGAAGACATAATGTGTGTCCCATAATAAGAAAAAATATTCATACTATTTGTAACCAACTGAATATCAGTGTATGTAATGTTACAAAAATGCAAGATTCATTTAATTAGGTTGACTTTAGCAATATTCAATTCACCTTTAATCATGTAAGATAAAATGTATGTCCATTAGATTTATTTTTTTTAATTACAGCAAAAATGCCTAAGGCAATTAACATAAATTATGTACTTCATATGTTGGCAATTTGCATTAACTGTACAGTTAAATAATACATATGCTCAGTAATTAGTAATCTCTCTTACTGAAGATAATTTAACTTACCTCCTTGCTCATCCAACATAACCAATGTCCTGATACCAGCATCTTTACTCTACATCCCCAGATTGGTAGCAAGACAGAAAAGAGACAGAAAGGTCGATCAGTGAAAGAACAATCAAGAATTTTAAAAGAGCAAAAGAAAAGAAATGTAATAAGTATCAAAATATGACTTAAGTAGACAGACTCCCTGCTTGTTATTACAAATGAAAGGTTACCTTATGATCATACAATTACAGTATTTCTGTAATTACATCTTTATTTTTTACCTTTCTTGCCTATTGCCAGTTAGTAGTGTTCTCAACATTCAAATGCACTTGTCCATGACTGCAGCAATTACTGATAAATATACAAGGAAGTGACTGAGCGGGTTCTTCACTTGCTATTGTAATGATTCCAGATCTAACACACAAGTTGTCTAACACACAAGTTGTCTAAATACAAGTTGTCTGCAGACCATAACATTGATTTCAAATGGAACCGGAGAGACAAGGAAAGGAGCACTAGTACACACCCTCCTGCCTTATAGGATAAATCACCCATACATGTATAGGGCATAAACATAATCAAAGTCTGACTCCCGATTTGTATTATAATATAAATTATATTACCTGGTGGTTTTTATTATAATACAAATGACTTGGAATGCATTTACTATAATTAGGTAAATGATTTTGCAGATGATTTGTATCATAATGCATAACAAATATACAGGTACACTGCAATCAATCGAAATAATTAGTCTCTGCAACGTTGCATTTTCAGTTACCATTTGGGGTTTTCTGCTCATGCTCATTTACAAGCAATCACAATGTAGAACTAATGAAGATGGTACATAGAGATACTTCTGTCTATGAACTATATGTAAGTTATATTTTAGAGTTCCTTTGTATTTTTCAAATGACTACAATTATTATTATTATTATAGTTCATTTATAACGCACTGACATATTCCGTAGCGCTGTACATAAGTTAAGTTCAGACAATGATAAATACAGATTAACATTTAGCAAAGGAAGGAGGGCCCTGTCTTTGACCTAGGAATACAATGTCCATGGTGAATTCCCAAAGTACTTAGGATACAAACTCGCAGACTTACAATCTAAGGTATAGTGAGTGGTAAAAGAGGGAGAGATTTGTGATTACTGCCAATAATTGCAAATTACCCCATGGGACCTATCTCTATTATTTTCAGTTTAATGCAATATTACCCTTGACAAGAATGAGCACATGTAAACGCCATGACGTAATTAGGTAGATTATGATAATTACTCCATGGGGTCTGCACATGCTCAGTCTAATCTATTTCATATTCTAACATAGGTTATTGAGAAGAAAAAAAGCGATTGGTGCGAGAAAGTGTACTGGCAAATTTGTTTTCACAGACATTCAGATAGGCATATACAATATTCTAAATCCTAGAAGACAAAAACAATGGCCAATAAAAAGCAACAGACAGAATCTTAGAATAATTAAAGTTTTCTTAGCAGTATGATACATCTCCAGGAGTTTGCATGATTTATTTAAATATGATGTTTTTTTTGTATCTGTATGGTTTACTAGGATTCATTATTTCAGGTTTTCTTCAGTGACTAGCTATTAATAAATGTAAAGGCAATTGCAATAAGTGTTATTGAAGCTGGGCTAAGAATAAGGAAATATATGTGGTACATGTTTTACCCATACACAAACCCATATACGACTACTATGTTTGTCTACCAGAAGATATCACAAGCACAAATAACTTTTGTATTTTCTTGGAGAATCAACATGACAAAAAGTGCTAAGTTACAACTGGAATGTTCAAATTATGTTAGAACATGTATTTAAGCTTAGATGTTGTCTTGAGGGATTACATAAACAGTAACTTAACCTACTGACCAGATATGAATATGTATATGATGGATGTACAGAGACACTTCAGTGTAATCCATACTATAAATACCAAGTATCCATGCTTTGTGACAGCAAGTCAATGCCAAGAGTACATTTTAGAGCCCTCAAAAAGTGATGTTAAGCAGTCTCTTCTTTGAATATTGAAAAATTAAGTCTGATAAATCAATAATGTTAGGTCAAGATTACGATTGTGGTTGTGAAAGTCAAATAAGAGAAGCCAAAGGACATGGGCCATGTTCACTAATATCTGCTGCTCCAGAAAACACTTTGTAGCCTATTCCCTCAGAAGGGCTGTAACTTGTACAAAATATTTTTTAGTAGATATGTACTGTGTGTAAATGTAAACCAAATTTGGATGATAGCCTGCCTGTGTAAACATGTTCACAATAATAATGCTCTTTTTATTTTTGCATCAACGAGATCACCTGCCATTGTAGCACCCAAAAGTATGTGTTATGTCACTTCAATAGAGAACGCTCACAATTCTCTACCACCAAGCATATGAGGCAATGATATTGTCTACACAAGCTCTGCAATGCTCAACACCATCTACTATTCAAGTAAGTGATATATTTTAGTGTAAAACATACCAATATAACCTATTTATTTATATTTCACTATAGTTTATTCATATTATTAAAAGTGACCAAAGCTCTCAAGAACCTGTTATACAACAAACATAGTAAGGGCATAAAGGCAATTGGGTCTCATCTCTTACATTGTAGATTGTTTGTCACATTGTGTGTGCTTTTGTCTATGTTTCAGTACTTGGGATTCAAAATGAGTGTTTGTGTGGCCAGCGAGGCTGAGTGTGCACCTGCCTTTTAGAAAAAGGCTGTACAAGATGAATATTTACTCAGCTGAGGGCTAAAGACATTTTATAATAGAAATATTATCTAAGTCTATCTGAAAGAGATGTAATAGCAGTTAGATATCTCTGGAGCATTGGCGTTTTTTTATATCTAATCCATGCAGATGTGAAAGCTAGCCAGGATTATCATCCAGATCACTGTGCAAGGCTCTTCATTCAATATATTACTATATTACAGACATGGGCGTAGGAACTGTATCCCCCTCAGAATAATTTCAGCTCCTACATCCATGAGAACAATTGTGTTGTTCCCCTTCTGGGTCACTACCTTGTCATGGTGAAGTAACTTGTGTACCTCAATGAAGCTAAGAGCTATACCATGTAGGGTCACCCAAGATGGGCAAGTCACAGCAGAGAGGTCATTCACATCATGGTCCACTAGAGAAGGAACTGGCATATTTGCCAAGAAAACATTATGGATAAGCACAACCAGAGACAAAATTGTTCCTGGTGTGCTGTGGTCCATAGATCAGAGATTTTATAATGTTAAATAAAATGTTAAGAGGCACGGTAATGTTCTAACCGCTCAAATGTTGGTATCTTTTCCACAAAGAAAAAACTGTGGTATATTTACATTTTGTGCTGCCCTTGGCCTAGGAAAAGTATGACACCCCCCCCCCCCCCCTTATATACTGTGTAAATGTATGTAGATATGGTTATTTTCTGGAACTGTTTATGGCATAAATGACTTGTGAAATTTGTTATGATCAGCTGATTTTAGAACGTTAAAAAAGCTGGCATTTCTTGATCTATGATTAACAATTTTATCTACTGAAAATTGTGCAAAATATTAAGGTGAATGAATTATGGAAGTATTTATTAATAATAATAATTTAAGAAACAGCTGACAATGAAACTAATTTACCTGGTGAAAATCATTCAAATTCAACATTCAGTATTATAAAGTGTATATAAGTGATAATTAAGGTCATGGTACAACTTAAAATAAACAAATATATTTATTTGGATATCTGTATTTTGTTATTAGATATTTTGTATATTTTCACTAAGGACTTCCTTATTTCACTGTATGGTGATGGGTATATATACTTTTAAATAATTACTTGCAGTAAACTCTTTTGGTCAGCACTGGTGCCCCTTTTGGGATTATTTGTATGTTGAACAATTATATTTGCCAAAATAAAGTGTTGTTGAACAACCAGGAAACACAGCCCTTCTTTTCACTTTTTGATGTTGCTACTTGAATAAACGTGAATATATTATAATATCCTCCAAGTGAGTGCTGCAGCATATTCTTCTGATTGTATATATATATATATATATATATATATATATATATATATATATATATATATATATATAATATATGTTCTTCCTATTATATACAATGCCTTGAAAAAGTATTCACATCCCCTTGGCATTTTTCGTGTTTTGTTGCCTCACACCCTGGAATTAACATGGATTGTTTGAGGATTTGCATCATTTAATTTATAGAACATTCCTACAACTTTGAAGATGTTTTTTTTTTTTTTTTATTGTGAAGCAAGCAACAAATAGGACAAAATAACAGAAAAAGTCAATGTGCATAACTATTCACCCCCCTAAACTCAATACTTTGTAGAGCCAACTTTTGCGGCAATCACAGCTTGAAGTCGCTTTGGATAAGTCTCTATGAGCTTGCCAAATCTTACCACTGGGATTTTTGCCCATTCCTCTTTGCAAAACTGCTCCAGCTCTTTCTAGTTGGATGGTTTGCGCTTGTGAAAAGCAATCTTTAAGTCTGACCAGAGATTTTCTATTGGATTGAGGTCTGGGCTTTGCCTAGGCCATTCCAACACATTTACATGTTTCCCCTTATACCACTTAAGTGTTGCTTTAGCAGTGTGTTTGGGGTCATTGTCCTGCTGGAAGGTGAACCTCCGTCCTAGTCTCAAATCACGCACAGAGTATCCCTGTATTTAGCACCATCCATCTTTCCCTCAACTCTGACAGGTTTCCTAGTCCCAGTTGCTGAAAAACATCCCCACAGCATGATGCTGCCACCACCATGTTTCTTTGGGTGATATGTTGGATTTGCTCTAGACATAGCGTTTTCTTTGATGGCCGAAAATTTCAATTTTAGTCTTATCAGACCAGACATTCCTCCATACATTTTGGGAGTCTCCCACATGCCTTTCCGCAAACTCAAAACGTGCCATTTTGTTTTTTTGCTGAAGGTAATGGCTTTCTTCTGGCCACTCTGCCATAAAGCCCAACTCTATGGAGCGTGCAGCTTATTGTCGTCTTATGTATAGATACTCCAGTCTCTGCTGTGGAACTCTGCAGCTCCTCCAGGGTTACCTTAGGTCTCTGTGCTGCCTCTCAGATTAATGGCCTCCTTGCCCGGTCCATGAGTTTTGGTGGACGGCCGTCTCTTGGCAGGTTTGCTGTTGTGCCATGTTCTTTCCATTTGGTTATGACAGATTTGATGGTGCTCCTGGCGATCATCAAAGATTTGGATATTTTTTTATAACCTAACCCTGACTTGTACTTCTCAACAGCATTGTCCCTTACTTGTTTGGAGAGTTCCTTGGTCTTCATGGCAGTGTTTGGTTAGTGGTGCCTCTTGCTTAGGTGTTGCAGCCTCTGGGGCCTTTCAAAAAAGGTGTGTATATGAAATGACAGATCATGTGACACTTAGATTGCACACAGGTGGACATCATTTCACTAATTATGTGATTTCTGAAGGTAATTGGTTGCAACAGAGCTTTTTATGGGCTTCATAACAAAGGGGGTGAATACATACGCACATGCCAATTTTCTGTTTCTAAAAAATAGTTTTATGTATATATTTTTCTCATTTCACGTCACCAAATTAGACTATTGTGTTCTGACCCATCACATAAAATTCAGATTAACAAAACATTGAACTTAAGGCTGTAATGTAACAAAATAGGTGGCATGAGTATGAGATGAGGTGCAGTGTGAGGGAGGGCACTGAGAGAGTTGTCGTGGCAGGTCTTTGATCTCATAATGGAAGAGAGCCAGACCGTGTAAGTTCCGGGTTTGTGCAGGGTAGACACACTATCAGAGGCAAGGAGACTGATGCCTGCAGGGCTATAACTAAGTAAGGGGAGGTGACAGCACAGGGCAGGCAGAGCTCTGTTGTCAGCTCTCAATAGATACAAACAGAAATTGACTGTGCTGCAGTTAATTAGCATGATGCATTATTGGATTTAAAATGAAATTAGGCAAATAACAAAATAAACATGTAGAGAGGATATTCTATACACTCAGAGCTCATGCAATAAAAGGTGCATATTTGGTGGCATTAGTTTAGGTAAAAATAATTGTGATATTTATAGAAAACGGTTTGCTTTATTAGATATAGTTAATATTCAAACATAACATTTTTATTATTATTATTAGTAGTAGTAATAGTAGTAATAATAATAATTATTTATAAATATGATTATTGTAAAACCCATATGTAGTGGTAATCGTCATACTAATAAAAATATATTTGGGAACAGAGGTTTGAGTAGAGACTGTTCTCATCTTCCTTGTGACAGATTCAAAGAAAATGTTGATTAAGAACAGTTAGTAATGGTCAAAAAAGTAAAATATTTGGCATAGATTTACAAACAAAATGTTGTATTCTAAACAAGAAAGATAGTGGATATTTTAATGTGATCTTATGTGTACCTGCAGACAACAAAATATTGGTGGAAGCATCTGCTAGCTAAATGACACATCTAAATTGGTTTATTTACTCAACATTTTAAACACATTTGTTTAATATTTATTTTTCTTATTTAATTCTCTTTAAAAAAATCTTCTTAAAAGTGTTTTGTTTGCTCAACAGTTGTAGTTACATCTGGTGATACTTATAGTGTGAGGTATTGTAGATGAGCACTTGTAGAAACACATTTTCAGATGTCACAGTTAAGTTATAACCAGAAACAGCGGATCCTGCAGAAATCATCCATCAAACAGCACACTATCAATGGGAATTCTATGAATGTGCTACTGCAGGAACAGCCTCTTATTGTTATTTATTTTTCTCAGCTGCATAGGTCCAAGGACACAGGAATTTTAGGGAAATATCTGCTAGTCTGTATAGGGGGATGTACCATGCAATATCTGGCACCAATGACAAATAAATTGCCATAACCCACCCTTTAGAACACAACCAAAAGAGGGAAACATATTCTTGAAAGATGCACTTATAGTGTTAGCCTCTTTCACTAAAAGAAAGACACTCTGTGTCTTAGGAAAAAAACATTCTTTATTTGTGTACAGTGACCAATACACACATGCTCTAATGAATGGACAACTCCAGAACTCTCTCTTTTTTAGGGTTTTAAAATAACACAAGACAAAAAGGACACAGACACCCAAAAAGGGACAGTTTTGAGGAATGGTTTTGTGGTTTCCTGTTGATGAAACATCTGACAGCTTCTTATTATCTCAAAGGAAATCAACAGGCTTAGCTCCTACTAGCTTCACATTCTTATTGACAGTCTATGCTGGGTGCTGTTTCCCTGCCATAATTCATTATCTATTAATATATGTGGACACTGCTTAATTACAGAATATCTTATTATGTGGTGTATATTACAACAGCTCACAAACCCGGATTCAGATCCTATCAAAAGGAGACGACCTGAGAAAATCTTAAATGTCTGTGCAATCTTTAGAACAATAAAATAAGTGGTGCAAATCTAGTTACAACTATTTGTTGAAAGAAAATACAAGAACATATTTGTACCTGCTGATCCATTCTTAGACCACTAGATATTTATTTATATATTTTACTTGGCTAAAGTAATGAACTGCAGAGAACGTTGTTGAATAGCTAGTTGTTGCTATGTTGACGAGACAGCCTGCCTTATTCTTGACGCCTAGTTGATGTTGGCAATAAATCCTACACTTACAAAGTCCTACTAATGATTTTATTTTTTAAATGAGAATTTTATATGTAAAGTTATTATTAGATAAGTTAATTTAACAGGTATGGTAATAGTGTTAATATGATTTAGCCCTAAGAAAGTACCTTAAGAGTCATCAGGCAGTGGGACATATCACCTTCATAGCCTTTTCATTGTTATTTGAAACATATTTTATAAATATATCTGTTTTTCTTAACAATACAGTTTGTCTGAAGAATTAGACTACAGTTGTAAGTATTTTACCATTTTCCAGCCCTGGCATGTGGTATAATAAATGAAAAATACAATAATGCACGGGTAGTCTATTATTTAACAAAATTCACAAATGGCCAAATGTCTTTATTAAAATTAAGTCAAGATCAGGAATCAATATTTTTTTATCAATACAGACACAAATATTTTAACATAATGACATTCAGTAGGGCACAAGAAATAATTTCTTACTATGAAGTAGAATTTTGAAAATACCATCATTTAACTGATAGCTTATTCAAAGGTTTTATAGATACAGGTGCTATAAATGAAGCTTTGATTTCTGGTACATATAAATTCTATTTAGTAATAAAAATATATAATTTTAGAGCGATATATGTTTGCTAACATAATTATAAAAACATATTTTACAAATATTGAGATTTTTTAAATTGTCTTTTATATACACTCAACATCAGGAATAACAGTTTATCAATCTTGGATTCTTTTAATTATATGCACTCTCATGATTTATGATTTACAATCACTAATAATAAATATAAATTGTACCTTCAATATTTTATCAATGTCTTAATGGAAAACAACCTTTTCTATCTACATATATTATATATGTCTGCGTAATATTTTAGAAACACATTACTGAGGCAATAATTTGGCATGACAATATTACAAATATTGCAGTTTTAAGGAATACTAAATAGAGCTGACAGCTGCCTACAGATATGTGAAGACTGTTATATAGACAAGAACTGCTTTATTTAATCTGCTCACTGCCCTACTAAATCATTAAATACTGTTCTAAAGTTAAACAAAATTAATAAATGGAAATATTTGCATCTATTTATTTTATAAATCACATGGAATTTTTGATTTTTATATTGTTGGATCGGAAATATATTAATGAAAACAACCCCACTTTAAACCATTGTGTCACTATTTTAGCCCTTCTTTGTAACATGGTTTATCTGGCGTTCACACTCTTAATGCATGCCCCATAAGATTATACAGTCATTTGAGACCATTATAAATGAACTTAGTTCTCAGTCTCTATACCCCGAGTGCATACATTGCATTAGTTCAAGTATTACACACATGGGAAAACTTTCAAGTGTTTTTTTTTTAAGTATGTGGTAAATTCAATATTTGTTACACTGACAAAATAACACCATAATGGATATATATATATATATATATATATATATATATAAAAATACAAAGGCAGTGGTTTTTACACACCTTGAAGTCATTTTTAATTGGTCCCATTAAACCAACTGGTAAAAAAAACACTTTCATATTGGTATTTTTGGCACATGTAACCTATGGCTACCATTAGAATTTCTCATAAGAAATTAACAGAGTTGCCAGCTAGTCGATTTGTTCCATAAAAAGTCTCCAATTAGTGCTAGTTTCATGATGGTAATCAGTAATATGTATCCATACTTCAAATCTACTATAGTTCACTATTATCTATGGATATTCCTTTTTGGGAAAATTAATGAAATCAGAAAACATCTGGGACCCACTTGATGGCATTTTGAAGATTTCACAAACAGCCTGCTTTTTCTTACCTGGTCCTGGCAAGTTAAGTTACCTACCAGTTGCCTTTATCTGTACATTTTATTTAAAAAAACTCAGTTTACAAGTCTGTTGAAAGTTTAATGTGACAAAGAAAAGGGAGAACACATTATATATATAATTTAACATACTATTTATATAAGCTAAGGGCAGCATGCTTTCCTAAAGGGAATGACTATTCATATTTACATTTAGCCAAAAGAATGAATGTTAATAACTTTAAATGTGACTCCCAGTATAATTCATGCGTGACGGAGTATGTTCCCAGACAGTGAATGTGTCTGAAAATGTATATCCATTAGCAAACATTTTAGAATGCAATGTACATTGCATTTCTCCATGGAATTCCTGATGATATAATAGCTCCTAGCTAGAATCTCCAAAGTACCACTCGGTACAGTTGTCTTCTTACAGTGCATTAATGTTATTAAGTTAATCTGTAGTATGCACATCTCTGTGCCAGAACATTATGCTGTTCTGATCTCAACTAAGACTAAACACATCAATCTGATCCTGCCCTTAGACAGAATGACTACTAACAAATGTCTAATAATATTAATAATAATAATAATAATAATATTAATAATAATAATAATAATAGTGTCTGCACATAAAATACATAACTTCAATGTACAAGACTGTGATTTTCTATTTAATTGGTTAATGAACTTCTGTATTATATTTTAACACCCTAACAAAATTATGTCTGGGATCAAGGTTTTGACTGAAAAGGCCTGGGAGAGAAACATGTGGTGATGCAATTGGCTATAAAGTGGTCTCATATATAAAAATGTTCTGGGTACAAAGATTTCTATGCATGATCTTGAGGCATTCTCATTATTTGTTGACTGCTGTGCCTCTTTGGGTGCCTTGGAACATTCTTGATACTCTCCCTAGTATCAGGGGCCACCCATGGATGAGGTTAAAGGCATGTCTAAGGTACCTGGATTATGAATGCATCTGATAAAGGAGAATCAGTAGTGTATGAAAACTTGTTGTTTGCATGAAAAAAATCCCAAAATAACCATTAACAATCTGACCCTGATGTTTGCTAAATCTCTTTACAAGCAGCAGCTTTTGACACCCCTGAAAATCCCTGCTAAAATTAGCATACAATTCATAATTTATTTTGTCCAATCACAGGCAGCTAATACATTTTATTACAATATAAAGTCAATGATAGCAGTTTGTGCAGGAAGGAATCGTGGGAAGCGTAGTCCCACCAGAAGAAAGAAGTAGGAGGAGCTACTGCTGGCTTGAAGGTTAGTAAAGGTTTAAAATCCGTAGTTGAATGTAGTTTTTCTATTGGTAGGTTTCAGGTGCCCATGTAAGCAGCTCTGGGGGGTGTGGGAAACACGTTTTATTTTTAAGGTAAAAACAGGAAAACTTAGATATGCCTTTTAACTATCTATGCTGTATGTTAGACTGTATTTTTGTAAAATATATTTTTGGTTGTTTTCTGTTTTGCAGGATGAGCTTTGTACCATACTAACTTAACACCCGTGTAATGCATTGATTTCTTCATATATAAGAACTAAAAATGACAATGTTATATTTGGTTAGTATCCATTTAAGACCTCTACAGGTATATGAATAATATTTAAAGGTTGAGATGTTCTTTGGGGCTTATTATATTTTGCATCTTTAAAAGGTTATTTTAAGGCTCCTAAATGAAGAGTTATGATCCCTCTGCTTACTTAAGGGATATTGCATTTAATTATATATATATATATATATATATATATATATATATATATATATATATATATATATATACCGCATACTATGAGGCAAATCATCCACAATACCTTATGTCCCATATACTGTATTTTGATAGAAACAGAGGGGTAAAATATCTTTTTGATATGCTGAAGGGATTGAAGTGTACATCATCATGAATAGATGAGTGTCTTAATGTTCTAGCTACAAAATTCACAACCTTCTCAACTCTCTCCTGGTTATGTACAAGCTGGGTGATTTAACCACAAGATATGGGCACCAAATAATGTCAATCTTTATAACTGATGAGGCACGTGTTAATTTTCCTCATCACTCATAATTTCACATTTTGGAGTCTTGCCGTGCTTTGTTTAACACAATGCAAATAAGACACTACATCAGTTACTATTTATATTACCATTCATGTATGGCACTTTACATTTTATTGATAGCTAAACCAGCTGTGTAAATGGTTGTGTTAAACAAATCTGACAATGGATATTCAATGTGCCATTAATATGAACCATTATTTCATAACACAACAAAATATAATTATCACAGTTGTTTACAGGAGATAGAAAAAGACTATATAGGCTTGGACATGGGAGATAGAAAAAGACTATATGGACTTGGACACATTAACAGATAACTGGAACCAGTTTCAAATAGCTTTAATTTTAGTATGTCATAGCAAAATTGCAAAACCACATATAGTACAAGGAATATAATTACACAGCTGGCCCACTCACTATCATCAATAATATAAAAAAATATATAAAACTAATGGACCACAAAAGTCACCTAAATGTGCTCTACATCATTAGATAGAGGGTGAAACATCATATTGAAAAAGTGTTTTAATTTTGAAAATTGATGAAGAATTGGTGGAGTTATTATCAGTTGAAATCTGCCTGTTTCAGTGAGCGATTTGTATCTGAATTAGTAATGAGCTCTGTACCGCGCGGGACAATGATTAATTAATTATGTTCAGGTACAGAACTTTCAGTGAGTGAATCAGGCTGTGACTGACTGTTTGTAGCTACTTCAATATGTTCTAGCAGTAAAGTTGGGCAGATGGAGAATAGCTCAGTTAATAAAGCAATTGGTCTCTAGGCTTTGGAGGTTGGGAGTTCAATTCTATCCAGAGTTATTTAATTTTTTTACTGTTCTAAAAATCAGACATATAAATATATGTATATATATATATACATTTATTTAGGTTATATAATAAAACATATGTCAGTATGGGGTACTGTTGTCTTGTGCTTTTTATGTGAATAATAATTAGGCAAAAATTTTATATATATATATATATATATATATATATATATATATATATATACAAATATATATTGTGAATAAATAGCTCACAGTTCACTTAATTATTCAATATAAATATACAGTATATAGTTAAAAAAAATAATTTAGTTTAGCTTTTACACACAGATTTTTAAGCAGAGTGTGTTGGTCTAGTGGAAAGTGAGTTTCATAAAATGTTTTCATTAGTAAGTCATTGGTTCTAAATCAATTACTTCCAACTGTATTTACTAAATAATGCATTTATTAACACACATACATAAATAAATAATGAACACATTTTTTAATAAAAAAAAAAAAAAACAGGTGGGAGACAGGGGATTCGAACCCATGACTTGGCAATGAAAAATATATCTTTAAAATACGTTTTTTACCACTGTGCCATCATACACTGCTTATAAGCCAGTTGTAAATCCCTGATACAATGTGTTGCAGTTACAGACTTCATTGTTTATGTAGGCTCCTGTGGAATGGCTTCAAGGGCTAAGTCAATTCTTGATTAATTTTAAAAATGAAAAAAAATGTTCTGCACGATTTACACCCTCTAACTGATGGTGCAGAGCACATATGGTGACTTTTGTAGTCCTTTAAGTACAATATGTTAAGTTAAAACCACATATACACATTGACACATTGGTATTTCCCATAAATTGTAACTGTCCAATGTGGTACATTCCCTGAAAAAGCATGTTTTAGACAGTGCTAACAGTACTAGAGAATACCACTGCTGTATTCACAAAATAGTAAAATGAGTGAGAGCCTCTTTAAAAAAAATTGGATATCACATAGACAGTGTAGTGCCAATTCTCCTAATAAGTCAGGGGTGGGCAAGTTCGGTCATGGAGAGGCCCACACAGGCCAGGATTGGAGGATATCCCTGCTGTGTACAGGTGTGTCAATCACTTCTTCAGTCATCCTGATTTACTCACCTATGCGCAGAAATGATATCCTTAAATCATGACCTGTGTGGGGCTCTCCAGGACCGAACTTCCCCACTCCTGCCATAAGTAATGTGGTATAATGGAGAGCATGGATCAAATGCTTCCTTCCTATGTTTAAATACATAATGATCTCTCATAATATAAGCATGAGGTTAACTTAGAATTGTTAACCTTATAACACAATGCTCTGCTTGCATTATAATACAAATCACAAGTGAATAATGTGTACCTATAGATAATATTTACTTTCTACATGATTTCCATTATAATGCATTGGTTATGGAGGAGTTATCATTAGGAGAATAGGCACATCGCTACTTGTAAGTGCTGGATAAGCTCAGTGCCCTCCTTATAAGAGATAGTAATGAATACAGTGAAGCATTCTTTATTAAAGGGGCGTCATCACACATCTCCCCTTAATGATTTTACGTATATGTGTAACAAATAAAATAATAATCATTGCTTTCCCTTATTCATAACGTAAAATGTAAATTCACATTTAAATTAAATATTAAATATAATATTAAGTTATTAAAAATACATAAAATAAACATTATCTACATCATTAAAAGCAACATTTACCTTTTAAAGTATTGGCCAAAAATTTTGATTCATGCAAAAAGTTATTTATAAGAAAAAAACATGTCTTACCCCTTCAACATATTGCAGCATTCGGCGGGTGCTTTCGAGTGACTGAAATATAAATGGAAGAATGTTTTATTAATGAGTGCAAATGATTGATGTAAATGGTGACATTAGCTGACTTAATGTAAAAAATAAATAAATTAAAGTACATTGTGTGAAGCAATATTACCATGTAATTTCAATGCTAGCTAAAGGATACAAAACCAGCTACTATTATGCATTTGCAAAGAGAAGCAGGCTTTATGGACACACTGGAGCTACCCTTAATACCCCTCAACATTATATGTACTGAAGCTGAATATGGTTTCTACAGCCCAGGAGATAAGTACTTTATTGCATTCTACTAATACTGTAAATTATTGAAAATAGCTGGGTGACACGTAGTGAAACTGGACAGGAGGTGCTTCATTAATTATATAAAATGTTATGTGGGGAGAAGGGACACAACATTTTAGTTCTACTAAGACCCCAGGAGCCTTTTAGAAAGTGAAATTGTAACAAACAGTATCATAGGACAACTTTATTAGGCTGGGGTGTGGACACAACACACATTTTTTGGCTCAGAACTGGGCTACTCTTAATTTATTCCAGATAATTAATAAGTTTTACTTTTTTAACAAAATGTGGCACCCATATCTAAATAATACTGTCTACAAAATGTTGCTTGTACAGATCAATTTAACTAACCCCAGCAACTCCTCACTTTTCCTGGCTTTCTGTTTAGAAAATGATAAAGTATAAAGAGAAAATTAAATCCAGCTTTAGCATTTTTATTTATATATATAGGCTTTCCGTTCTGTTTTTTTTTTTTTTTTTTAATCTTATTGTGGTTAATTGCATCAAAGAAGACATTATTGCTCAAGAACTGACAAAACAAAACATTTCTCAGAAATTCACATACTAAGACTTTGAGTCTCTAAGAGGCAATGCGGTATATACTACAATAATCAAATGCCCGTACAACAGGATTAAAACAAAGAGATAAAGACTAAGATGTTCCTCTATGACAATGTCTTTTATAAAACAAAATACAATTTAACTAGAGAACTATAACTGCTCTTGTAACTCACCTCATCGGCCAGCTGGTCTGCACGCCGTTGCATTTCTTCGAGCTCATTGCGCATATCAGCATCGTCGGCCATGGCGGCTGGATGTGTAGGTTACAGTCCTAAGACCTGTAAAACAACAATTAAAACATATTAAAGTTTAAAAAAGCCATTGAATAGAACAACAACAACATAGATATTTTATTCTCTTTCATTCCTATGCTACAAGTGTTGTTTTCATATATTTAAGGCCTGCTCTTATTTAGCCACTGGATTTGTATTCCAGATAGTTTTTTAGATCCTTGCTAAATACAAGTTCACTATCAGTGTAGTATCCATTAATAACATTAGGCATACATCGATAATAAATAATAAATATTTATAATATTGTTATTATTTATTTATAAAATTACCAAATATTGAGCAGTTTTACAAATTATTTAAGAAATTCAATTGAAATAGTGAAAAAAAGGTTTCAAAATCCACACAATAGTAATAAGCGGTTATATTTTTCGCAGGATAGTAGTTTTTACATACCAAATCACTGATCAATATAACGTTTAAAACAATTCTTAAATGTGAGTGTTTTATTTCTGATTTTGATCACATACCTTGCTTTTTTTATGAAATATTATACATACTAATAATTTTAAATCTCATGCAATTAATATCAACTCATTGATAAAAAAATGGAATCTGGTATCTGAAAAATTGCAGATGGTATTCCATGGGTAATTGGAAAAAATGTCAGAATATATAAACTAGAATACTCTTTATTGCTAAATATGATGTTTAATGGAATATAATGGTTTCTATTGTAAACATATATTTTACTGTGCCAATTAAACTGTTAGTAAAGTGTACATTCCACTTTTCACTTGGGTAAATGTTTGTATCTCTTCTTTATAATAATTTTAAACACAACCATATATGTCATTTGGATGGTGAAAAGAATTGTAGCTACTGGTTGGTTGTCTATTACTCGGCAAAGGAATTTTATACTTTTATATTATTTTTTAACAATATTAATTCCTTAAAATGACCCTCCTCACTTTAATGATTTAATATATGTGTCATTCCCCAGAGTAACAGATTCCAACTAACTGGAACCACCCTTCTTACTGTCCATTCATATAGGGTGTCATAATTAAAAGCTGTGACCTAAAGCCATGCCCATAGGAGACGGGATCCAAGCTACAAGTGTCTCTTGCTGCATTGATTTGGGTTTAGGTCACAGCTGTGAAACATGGCACTGAAAATGAGAGACCAGTAACAAAAGGGGGAGGCTCCAGGAGGTGAGAATGTGAGAAGGATTGCACTTAGAAGGATAGCCTTAATTCATTAATTAAGTTTAAATATTTATATCGACATATACTGTGTGGGAATATAAGTAAAAGGAGTAAATCACATCCAATGTGGCTTAACAATGATTTAAAGATCAAGATACGGAGTAATAAACAGGCATTTAAATTATACAAACAAGAGGGGACAGAGACTGCTTTACAGGAATACAAGGAAATCTACAAGGCTTGCAAAAGGACTATTAGACTGGCTAAAATAGAAAAGGAAAAATTAATTGCAAAAGAGAGTAAGACTAACCCTAAAATATTTTTTAAGTATAGTAATGGGAAGAAGGCGAGGAAGGAAGCTATAGGAACATTACAATGTAACACAGGCCATCTGATAATTAGTGACCAAGAAAAGGCAGATGAGCTAAATAGGTTATTTTCTTCTGTAAACACAAGGGAGGTACCAGTGGTTGGGACACTGCAACATAATGGGGCTACACTTCCTTTGCCAAATAATTGGTTAACACAGGAAGTAATCCAAAAGAGGTTGGAAAAAATAAATGTTAATAAAGCCCCGGGTCCTGATGGAATACATCCAAGGGTACTAAGGGAACTGGGTTCTGTAATAGCCAAACCATTATATTTAATTTTTCAAGATTCACTCAACACAGGGTCTCTACCAGATGACTGGAGAAAAGCAGATGTGATACCTATATTTAAAAAGGGAGCAAGAGCAAATCTGGGGAATTATAGACCAGTGAGCCTCACTTCTTTAGTGGGGAAGCTTTTAGAAGGGTTAATAAGGGATAATATACAAGAATATGTCTATTTGAACAGGATTATAAGTAGGAGTCAACATGGATTTATGAGGGATAGGTCATGTCAAACAAATCTAATTAGTTTCTATGAGGAGGTTAGTAGGAACCTGGATCAAGGCAACTCAGTGGATGTAGTCTTTTTGGATTTTGCAAAGGCTTTTGATACAGAACCACATGGGAGACTATTGTGCAAACTAAGAGATACAGGAATTGCAGTAAATATCTCCTCATGGATTGAGAGCTGGCTAAAAGACAGGAAGCAAAGGGTTGTTGTAAATGGAACATACTCCAATTGGACTAATGTGTTAAGTGGGGTTCCTCAGGGTTCAGTATTAGGTCCTCTCCTTTTTAACATATTTATTAATGACTTAGAGGTAGGATTGGAGTGTGGTATCTCCATTTTCGCTGATGACACGAAGTTGTGCAAGGTAATTAAATCAGATAGTGATGTGCTTTCCCTCCAAATGGATTTACATAAAATTGAGGAATGGGCATCTAAATGTCAGATGAGATTTAATACGAATACATGTAAAGTTATGCATCTGGGAAGGAAAAATAGCCATGCAATTTATAATCTTAAGGGAGCAAATCTAGGTGTATCAGATATTGAAAGGGATTTGGGAGTGCTTGTGGACAACCACCTAGGTAACAGTGCTCAAAGCCAAGCAGCAGCTGCAAAGGCAAATAAAATATTAGCATGTATTAAGAAGGGTATAGAAGCCAGGGAAGCCAATATAATTCTGCCACTATACAAATCTCTAGTACGCCCTCATTTGGAATATGGAGTACAATTTTGGGCACCACTTCATAAAAAGGACATTTTAGAGCTGGAAAAGGTACAGAGGAGGGCAACAAAACTAATAAGGGGAGTGGAGGGGCTAAGTTATGAAGAAAGACTAACCAAATTAAACTTATTTTCTCTAGAAAAAAGGCGTCTAAGAGGAGATATGATTACCTTATATAAATACAACCAGGGTCAGTATAAAGATTTGTCAAGGGAGCTTTTTGTGCCAAGAGGTTTTCAACTGACAAGAGGACATCCCTTGAGGTTAGAAGTAAAAAGATTCCACCTTAAAGAAAGAAAAGGGTTCTTCACAGTAAGGGTGGTTAATCTGTGGAATTCTCTACCAGAGGAGGTGGTGACAGCGGATTCAATAGATAACTTTAAAAGGGGACTGGATTTATTTCTAATTAAAAAGGGAATTCAGGGTTATCATGGATAATTGGAGGGGCAGTATTGATCCAGGGAGAGGTCCGGTGTCTGGGATCGGGAGGGAATTGATTTTTTTTTTTTTTTTTTATACAACAAATTAATTAATAGTTAATCCGCATATTGCAGATCAGAGGAGAGCTTAAAAGGTTGAACTTGATGGACTGAAAGTCTTTTTTTAACCTGAAATACTATGTAACTATGTAACTATATGAAAAAAAACAACATTTTTTTTTGCAGGAAAAGCTCCTTTGTGCACATTTTATATTTAACAGTCTACCCTAAGTTGCTGTTGAAGTACAGGGTAGCGTTTCAATAGACGCACAGATCTCTATATGAAGTGACATTTAATCCTAATAGAATGATGTAGCAAGGAGGAAGGAGAAGTATTAATCATAAACACGAAATGGACCTGTCACTACTAGCGTAATTTACTAGTTAATTTAGACTATCATCCAAACGAAAACCGCACAAGTTGAGCCTTGTACTCAAATTACCATTTTTTATCAGAAAAAATGTTATCCATCTGAAAGCAAATGAAAAATGTCTTCATTAAGTCTGAAATGCTTGTATTCACTAATGTTATACTGGTTATTACTGACAGAGCCAGGCACCAACCGCCTTATTAAATTGCGATTCAGCAAATTTAAAAGGGCTCTATTTAAGCACATAGCATATTTTTTAACAGAAGTTTTTAGTTAGTGAACTTCTATCCAAAAGCAGTCTTCACTAACTAAAAACGTCTGTAAAAAAAAATATGCTGTGTGCTTAAATAGAGCAGAATTGCAATTTAATAAGGCTGCAAAAAAGTGCAAATTCAAAGTTCTGTCTATCAATAAGGTATAGTTGCAAACGTGCAATTGAACAGTTACAACTCGCATTCATACACTGATACAAAAGTTTACCTATGTGATACGTTCTGTTTTGGTAAATTATAAATATACTTCATGGCTAAATGTAAGTGGACACCCGATAATCACACCCACATATGCTTGTTGAACATCCTAATCACAACCTATGAACATTTATATTGAGTTGGTCCACCATTTGCTGCCATAACAGCCTCCAATCATCTGGGAAGGCTTTCTATTAGATTTTGGAACCTGGCAGCAGGGATTTGCTTAATTTCAACCACAACAGCATTAGTGAGATCTGGCACTTATGTCATGCGAGAAGACCTGGCCTCGTAGTCAGGGATTGAGGTCAAGGCTCCGTAGAGGCCAGTCAAATACTTCCACATCAACCTCGGCAAACCAAGCCTATGTGGATCTCACTTTGCATGGGGGCATTGCAATGCCGAAACAAGAAAGGGCCTTCCCCAAACTGTTGCCAGAAAAGCGAAAGTAGACAATTCTCTAAAATATCATTGCATAAAGATTTAATTGGATACAAAACACCCCCAGGTCATTATTCTTCTTCCAACAAACATTACAGTTGGCATTATGCATTCAGGCAGGTAGCATTATCCTGGCATCCGCCAAACCCAGACTCATAAATCAAGTTGACATAGTGAAGCGTGATTCATCAGTCCAGAGAACGAGTTTCCACTGTTCCAGTGTCCAATGGCTGTGTGCTTTACACCACTCCAGCTGATGCTTGGCATTGTGCATAGTGATCTTAGGCTTGTGTGCTGCTGACAGTTATTTTGCGGACGTTGCTTCCAAAGACACGGGCAAACTCGGTAGTGAGTGTTGCAACCGAGGAGAGATGATTTTTTATTTGCTACAAGCTTCAGTACTCAGCAGGGCCTTTCTATGGGCTTGTGTGGCTTACTGCTTCAAGGCTGAGTTGTTCTTGCTCCTAGACATTTCCACTTCCCAATAACAAGTTAAAGATGACTGGGGTAGCTCTCGCAGGACAGAGTGTGACAAACTGATTTGTGGCAAAGGTGGCATCCTTTGACACTGCCTTGTTGAAAGTCACTGAGCTCTTCAGTATGTCTTATTAAAAGGAATGCCCATATACGTTTGGTAATTAATTTATCTAGTATAATAACTTTTCTATTATTGACTTACAACACAAACTTTTCTCCCTTTTAAGAAATAAAACTTTGGCAAAAACAAAGTTAATAAAGCACATTTAAACGCAATGGGCCTTATTCAATTGCGATTTGGCCATTTGAATAGGGCTCTATATAAGCACAAAGCATATTTTTTTTCTACTGTTTTTTTTAGTGAGTGAAGACTTTGCTTTTGGATAGAAGTTCACTAACTACTAACTTCTGCAAAAAATTATGCTCTCTGCTTATATAGAGCCCTATTCAATTGGCCAAATCACAATTGATTGAGGCCCATTGTGTTTACCATACTTCCCAATAATTCAAACAGAATGTTATATAGTAGCTATTAGGAAATTAAGCCTGATTAGTGGTGGTGTTTGTTTAGCCACAGATGTTGTTGTAAGATTCTGGTTAATCAGGTTTAAACACGCCATTTGGGCAGTATTTTGTAAATATCTGAATAGAAAAAAAGAGCTGTGTTTGACAACGGTAAAAAATATAAACAGGAACGAATACACAAGCAGAAATGGAGCTTGTATGTATTGCACTCATCCAGGTAAACACAGGATGGGACAGTGTTGCTGTATAAATAAGAGGTTTAAAAAATGGGAATTTACATATGGTAGATTGTTTTAGGTTAAAAAAATATAATTGATACTGAAATATTGATTTATTATAGATATCATACCTTCAGTAGAGAACTAGATTCAGCATTTTAATGCACAAAATACTTAATCACATAAGGAGAATCTGTATAATTTTGTCTACATTCTATAACCTTATGGCAGATTATTTTGCCATATACAGTGGATATAAAAAGTCTACACACCCCTGTTAAAGTGTCAGGTTTCTGTGCTGTAAAAAAAATGAGACAAAGATAAATCATTTCATAACTTTTTCCACATTTAATGTGACCTATAAACTGTACAACTCAATTGAAAAACAAACTGAAATCTTTTAGGAAGAAAAATAAAAAATAATGTGGTTGCATAAGTCTGCACACCCTCTTATAACTGGGGATGTAGCTGTGTTCAGAATTAAGCAATCACATTCCAAATCGTGTTAAATAGGAGTCAGCATACACCTGCCATCATTTAAAGTGCCTCTGATTAACCCCAAATAAAGTTCAGCTGCAGTTGGTCTTTCCTGAAATTTTCTTAGTCGCATCCCACAGAAAAAGCCATTGTCCACAGAGAGCTTTCAAAGTATCAGAGGGATCTCATTGTTAAAAGGTATCAGTCAGGTGAAGGATACAAAAGAATTTCCAAGGCATTAGATATACCATGGAACACAGTGAAGACAGTCATCATCAAGTGGAGAAAATATGGCAGAACAGTGACATTACCAAGAACTGGAGCTCCCTCCAAAATTGATGAAAAGACGAGAAGAAAACTGGTCTGGGAGGCTACCAAGAGGCCTACAGCAACATTAAAGGAGCTGCATGAATATCTGGCAAGTACTGGCTGTGTGGTACATGTGACAACAATCTCCCGTATTCTTCATATGTCTGGGCTATGGGGTAGAGTGGCAAGATGAAAGCCTTTTCTTACGAAGAAAAACATCCAAGCCAGGCTACATTTTGTAAAAACACATCTGAAGTCTCTCAAAAGCATGTGGGAAAAGGTGTTATGGTCTGATGAAACCAAGGTTGACATTTTTGCCCATAATTCCAAAAGATATGTTTGGCGCAAAAACAACACTGCACATCACCAAAAGAACACCATACCCACAGTGAAGCATGGTGATGGCAGCATCATGCTTTGGGGCTGTTTTTCTTCAGCTGGAACTTGGGCCTTAGTTAAGATAGAGGGAATTATGAATAGTTCCAAATACCAGTCAATATTGGCACAAAACCTTCAGGCTTCTGCTAGAAAGCTAAACATGAAGAGGAACTTCATCTTTCAGCATGACAACGACCCAAAGCATACATCCAAATCAACAAAGGAATGGCTTCACAAGAAGAAGATTATAGTTTTGGAATGGCCCAGCCAAAGCTCAGACCTGAATCCGATTGAATATCTGTGGGGTGATCTGAAGAGGGCTGTGCACAGGAGATGCCCTTGCAATCTGACAGATTTGGAGTGTTTTTGCAAAGAAGAGTGGGCAAATCTTGCCAAGTCAAAATGTGCCATGCTGATAGACTCATACCCAAAAAGACTGAGTGCTGTAATAAAATCAAAAGGTGCTTCAATAAATTATTAGTTTAAGGGTGTGCATACTTATGCAACCATATTTTTTTATTTTTATATTTTTTCTTCCCTCCACCTAAAAAAATTCAGTTTGTTTTTCAATTGAGTCGTACAGTTTATAGGTCACATTAAAGGTGGAAAAAGTTCTGAAATGATTTATCTTTGTCTCATTTTTTTACAGCACAGAAACCTGACATTTTAACAGGGGTGTGTAGACTTTTTATATCCACTGTATATCTGCAAAGCAAATATGCCGATATTAGCTCTTAGACCCAGTCAAGCAGCAACAGGAAGCATACTGATCATGTAATAACTTGATAGAGGGAGGGTCTTTGTATCAGAGAGGTGCTTTCATCTACTTACATACAAAGGACTAGTAGGACTTTTTATTATAATATTGACATATTTGAATCACTAGATCATCTAGCTCCTCTACTTGGATTCCTGGAAAGGCTGTGGATGAACATATATCATTTACTGAAGGCATTATGACTAAGGTATATATTGAACTAAGTGTGCAATGAGGAGTTTGCATATATATTTTTGCTGTAGTCATAAATGTAACAATACTCTTTCGAATAGCAAGATCTGATAATAGCCAAATGTTTTAGAAAGTAACAAAGAGTATAGAGGCGTTAAATATTAACTATTATAAGTAATTCTGCTGCAGTGGGAGTCACCATCTTTATTTCTGTTGATCGTCTTCCCATGATGAACAAGACATTTCATACAGAGTAAGTTTCTATGGAATGTTGTAATTCTAAATGCCAATACTTTCAGTAGGACTAATGGGAAACTAATTGTTTTACAATGGTACACCCTACTAAAAGATCTGCTCAGATAGGATGATGTAAATATACAGTAAATAAATATTGTGTTAAAAGTGAAACATTTAAAGACTATTCTCTTTACTTTACAAAAATGATGCATGTTTTCAAGTATAGTTCTTTCAAAGAGCATGTTGTAAACAGGAGACAACTGTGCTTTATAAGAATGTTCACATATAGCTTCATTTAAGTACAGAGCCTCCAGGAATGACGATGTCAGTCTTCAATCTGCCTTCAAGATCTTTTTTGATTAAACAAGGACTTTCTCTCCATCATAAGCCATCTGCTAAGAAGGATATAATGGGGTCAAGTGGATTAATAAGACTGAAATCATATTCACCTTTTCTTATTATGTCTGACATTTCTTAAGCAAATATAGTTTGTAAAACAGAGAAAAATAAAAAAGTATTACACAATTGTTAGATTGATTAACTTCTTTGAAATCCAAGATGAAAGAGACACAGGAGAGAGGAGAGGGGGTAAAGAGACACAAGGGATAAGGGGAAGAGACACAGGGGAGGGAGAGGGGGCAAAAAGACACAGGGGAGGGAGAGGGTGGGAAAGAGACACAGGTGAGGGAAAGAGACACATGGAGGGAGGGGGGATTGAGACACAGTGGAGGGAGAGGGGGGAAGGAGACACAGGGGAGGGAGAGGGGGGAAAGAGACACAAGGGAGGGTGGAAAGAGACACAGGGGAGGGAGAAGGGTGAAAGAGACACAGGAGGGAGAGGGGAAAAAAGAGACAAGGTATGGGGGAGGGAAGAGACACAGGGGAGGGAGAGAAACATGAAAAATTATAATACGAATTGTCTAGTGTGTAATAATACACATCTTACTAAATAGTCAAGCTTAGTAAAAACAGGTTATATAGTATTTGATGTAAAAAGACATTTATATTCTATTTTATATCTTATGAAATTCTAAATTACACATGTTTTATTGGAACATCATCAATTCCCAAAAGCAAACATGGCCCTTCATTCATACTTGGTTTTCGGTCCTTAAAATGGAATTCTTTCACTTTAAAATAATAATCTAATCCAGTTTTGTAATATGATAACATTCACTTATTTTATTGGAACATTACAAACTCTCATAGGCAAAGACTCATTCATGCTTTATTTTCAGCCCTAGCAGAGTTTCCTTGTAGTTCAGAGTACTATACAGCATGGCAAAGATTAAATAGAATGGAAGGAGAGGATTTATCTCAACACTAATATAGAAGCACGGCTTACATTGACCAATCAGCTAAATGAGTCCTCCACGTGATGCGTTGGATGATATTATAAGCACAACGCATTGGTGATCACATGATCCGTAGATTAAACCACAGACTAGAAAATCCCTTGTGCTCTACAGCAACTGAGGGAAGGGAAGCTGATTGTGTAGATGTTTAAATCGGACATTGCTGGTCACCTCTCATAATGAAATGTAATTCTTAATTTTAAAAATTAAATTTGCTAGATTTCAAATAATAATATTAATATAATTTTATTGAATTTGAATATAGTAAAATCCACCTAATGTATTTAAATATTGTATATATAATGAACAGCAACCAGTATACATGTGTTTAAATATGTTTAATTATAAATAATCTATTAGTCTATTATTAGTCTAATGTATTTACAGCAGGCCTGGAATACAGTGCTGAAGTAAATGTTGGCTATAGTCATCTATCTATCTATCTATCTATCTATCTATCTATCTATCTATCTATCTATCGATAGACAGATATATAGACAGATAAATACTAATAATAGTAATACCAATACTGCTACTACTGATAACTTGCATGAACATGACCATCTACTCAATTTCTTAGTCAATTTATTTTAATATTGTTCAATATCATTCAACATTATATCCTTTATACATCATATATTTTATCCTTTACTAGAAACCTATCCTGACATACATACAGAGAAAATACAGAGAAAATACACAAAGGTATGACACTACAATTAAAACTAGTAGAAAAATCAATTTCTTAATAAGCCATATGCCCAGGAAAGAACAACTTTATAGGAACGTGAAACATTAATGCAATTTGATCAAGTCTCAATATAAAGCCGAAATACACAATTAATACAGAGAGGTTTTGAACTGACAAGAGGACATCCTTTGAGGTTAGAAGTAAAAAGATTTCACCTTAAAGAAAGAAAAGGGTTCTTCACAATAAGGGTGGTTAATTGTGGAATTATCTACCAAAGGAGGCAGTGACAGCGGATTTGATAGATAGGATTGGATATATTATCCTGGACAATTGGAGAGGGAGTATTGATCCAGGGAGGAATCTGATCACCAGTATCTAGGGTAAGGAAGGAATTTTATTGTTTTCCCCTTTTGAGACAACTGCAAGATTCAATGTTTTTTTTCTGTCTGCTTTCCTCTGGATCATTTAATAAATAATCTGCATATTGCACAGAGGAGATCTAAAAAGGTTGAACTTGATGAACTATGTAACTATGTAAAACGCTATACCTTTTAAAAAGAGGAAATGTATGAAAATACAATAATGGATTTTTTGCGGATATCACACTTTTTGATTTTTATTTTGTTGCTGCTGCACTTTTTGCAGTATATATACAATATTAAACATATGATCTTGCATGTCATTAAAATATATGCTTTATAAGAAAGGACGTGTTCTATTACTATAATTCCTTACTGATGCAGTGCCTTGCAAAAGTATTCACCCCCTTGGCATTTTTCACAACCTGGAATTAACATGGATTGTTTGAGGATTTGCATCATTTCATTTACAGAACATGCCCACAACTTTGAAGACATTTTTTTTATTGTGAAGTAAACAACAAATAACAAAATAACAGAAAAAGCCACTTTGCATAACTATTCACCCCCCCTAAAATCGATACTTTGTAGAGCCACCTTTTGCAGCAATCACAGCTCCAAGTTGCTTTGGATAAGTCTCTATGAGCTTGCCACATCTTACCACTGGGATTTTTGCCCATTGCTCCTTGCAAAACTGGTTAGTGGTGCCGCTTGCTTAGGTGTTGCACACAGGTGGACATCATTTCACTGATGTGACTTCTAAAGGTAATTGGTTGCACCAGAGCTTTTTATGGGCTTCTTAACAAAGGGGGTGAATCCATACGCACATGCCAAGTTTCTGTTTTCTATTTCTAAAAAAATATTTTATGTATATATTTTTCTCATTTCACTTCACCAACTTAGACTATTTTGCTCTGATCCATCACATACAATTCAGATTAACAAAACATTAAACTTAAGGCTGTAATGTAACAAAATAGGTAAAAAGTCAAAGGGGGGGGGGGTGAATACTTTTGCAAGGCACTGTATACATTTCAGATTTCTTCACATTTACAGCTAATCAACTGATTTTTGTTATATAAAATTGTAAGCTCTGAATAGCATGCCTCTCATCTCCTTCTGAGTCACTAATTATGTTATTTTTTTATGCATTTATCTTTTGTATATCATGAAAAAATAATAATAACAAACAGAAATATCTCATGTTTCCCCATGTAATAAACAGTTAATATTTGAACGAGAATAACAAATTAATATATAATAAAAAAATGAAAACAATTAAACAAGAGAAAGCAAAAAGAACAGTGCATGTAAAAAAAACGTATTATATCTAATTGCTGGCCACAATGTAATCTTTTCTATAGATTTTGTTCACAGTGGCTTAATTTCTATGTTTATCTTACATATTAGCAGCCTTATTAAATTACGATTTGGCCAATGGAATAGGGCTCTATATAAGCACATACTAAAAACTTCTATAAAATAAAATATGCTATGTGCTTATATAGAGTCCTATTCAATTGGCCAAATCACTATTTAATAAGGCTGTAGATCTGTTTTGTATTATAGAGATCAAAGGCACACTGTGTTCATATAATCTGGTCCTACCACTGGAGAACCCATGCACAAATCCCAAAGTGTTGCAAAAAAGCCATCATTTTTAATAAATAGACCGAAATACACAGGAGTTTTGTGGTGACATGTATTAAGTTAATTTAATTTAATTCCTGCATGACTTTTCTCAGAAGCATCCTCAATAATCAGCAGCAAAGGGACCCACATATTAATTATAATTCTACCGCAGTGGTCAGACAATTTAAATCATGTACACAGACATTATAAGTATTTAGGATATTATCAAATATCTATATATTGTAGATAAATGTATGTTCTAAAGGGTTACAATGTAACATCAGCGATCTCTGCTTCAGGGGGTCAATGTAGCAAATGGGATTAAAAACAAAGTATGAAATCATATTCCTACAATTAATAAAATGTATAAATAGGCCTACAGGTAAAATGCTATCACATATATAGTTGTGAGCGTACGGGCCGTTGCTCACGCTTGCGGGCTCGCGAAGCGAGCTGCGGCCCTCGCGTAGCGAGCCGCGGCCCTTGCGAAGCGAGGGCCGTGGCTCGCTCAGCGAGCCGCGGCCCTCGTGTAGCGAGATCACTGGGCAAGGGCCTCAGTTGCTGGCATGGAGCGCCTTCGGCGCTCCATGCCAGCAACTGAGGCCCCTCGCGAAGCAAGGGCCTCAGGTGCTGGCGAGGTCACTGGGCAAGGGCCTCAGTTGCTGGCATGGAGCGCCAAAGGCGCTCCATGCCAGCAACTGAGGCCCCTCGCAAAGCGAGGGCCTCAGTTGCTGGCGAGGTCACTGGGCAAGGGCCTCAAACCCTCGCAAAGTTCACGTCGCTACTCAAAAAACACGACACACAAATTCCGACACTTGCTAAATTTTACGAGGAACGCAAACAACCTACGAAACACGTTACCACACATTACGACCTCGCAAACATCGGACGCAACACGCCGACATACAAACATTTAAAACACAATAAATACACACAACACAAACATAAAAAGCTTACCTACAGCAAGAGGAACCATCCAGCACCTCAAAAAAACCAGTTACACCTTTATTTAAATAAAAATAAAACACGTTAGACACTAATAAAATCGCTAAGCGAGAGAAAAAATGGCCGACGGACAAAACGAAAACGAGGCTACAGCACTCTCCACACGTAAAACACCACACCACACTCGCAAAACACCACACGAAACTCGAAAACCACTACAAACCAACAACGGACAATACGCAAAGACGCACAACACACATAAACCGCCATTTAACGCAAATGCGGAAGTACGACACTACGCGCACGGTTTCGCCTCGCGCACGCACAGTATTACACTGCACACATTCACCACGCTTATAGAGCAGCTCCACAACACTAATGCTGCAGCAATGTCAAAACACATTCACAGCTCTTCAACACAATGCTTCCAAATAGGTAAAGTATATTCATTTATTAATGTAATTTATCTTTACTATTACACACCAAACAACATTAGCTCACTTACAATAACATTGCCGTCATTTTTTGACGGGCAAGTCGCTAGTTGTTATATTATATTACAGAGAATTGCAGTTTTCTAACAAAACACAGGAAAATCTTTACTTGGATCATCAAGTCTCTTAGCAATATTCATGCAGTCCTCTAAGACCCTCAAATGTTTTGAAGATCAAAGTCATGGAATTAAGGAAACGTTTATATTAAAAGGAATGCTATAGATGTCTCTAATACCAATATTTCTAACTCGCATTTCCACAATATCAGTCAGTTAATGCATCAGCTGAGGCGGACATTGTTAGTGTGATGAACTGTGATGTTTATATTTGGAATTATGAAGGGGTGACTTGGATTGTGAGTGACGGCTTGGTTAAAGGAACTAAAATATGAGTGTTTGGAAATTACAGCACTCTGTTTTATGTTAATTAGAAAGAAATTAACTTTTTCGTATAGGGTTAAAAAATGTATCTTAATGCAGTGTTTAGTATCAGGTTCCTATGTAAGCAGATCTGGGGGTGTGGAAACCATTTCTTTTTAAATAAAATAAATCTCTATATGTATATAATGAATCAATGTAATGTGTTAGATTAGAAAAAAAGGTAAAAACAGTGAAACTTCCATATACTGTGAAGCACTTAACAGAAATGTTTAAAGGGCCATTTACCTCACTATGGCCCTCAGTCAATTGCAATTTGGCCAATTGAATAGCGGTCTAAATAAGCACATAACATATTTTTTTAAAGAAGTTTTTACTTAGTAAACATCTATCCAAAAGTAAGGTTTTCACTAACTAAAAACTTATTTAAAAAAATATGTTATGTGCTTATTTAGAGCACTATTCAATTGGCCAAATCGCATTTGAATGAGGGCCTATAAGTGCTCTTCATGGTGTGAAAAAGCACAAGTTTTATGTTAAAATTTGCCATTGTTTTTTTTTTTAAATTACACCAATAACAGCTAAAAATCTACAGTCTTAGGCCTGTTTACAAACACACTACTGACTGTTCCATGATTAACAACATCTGCCGACACCGAGCAGACTCCCGAGCACAAAGATTTATAGTTTCTCCCTGAACTTCTCTGTGAAAAGAAAATCTTATTGCAAAAATTCAAGAAGTATTTCAAAATGGTTTTATGAAAACTTTACAGTTGTGTGCTCCAAGTTGTACTGAATTAACTTGCCCTGAATTACCCCACTATTGCACTTCCACCCATTTTTTTATTTATCACTGTTAATGTTATCAAAAATTGTATAAAAGAACAAAGAAGTTGATGCATTTATGTATATCTACAACATAATAATAATAGATAATTATTTATATTCCGTTTTATTTACAATAAAAAATATTTAATGAAAAATATCAATATTATTAGTGCAGATACTTGCTTAATTGTATTTATACACATAATCCTGCAAGTATAAAACTCCCAATTCTTTGCTTCACAAAAGCTGTGACAGCATACACGGAGATATCAGTATGATTATAGATATCAAATAGTATCCAGAAGCATTTGTTTGGTCATGTCAGTAGTTCATGAGTGATGCTAGTGAATACAGCATTGCTAAACTCTCAGTCTTAAAGCACCAGTTGGCTGAGTGGTAACTGGATCATGATGTAAATAGGTGAAACAAGCTTATGGGATCACCAAGTCTCTTCCTGTCCTTCTTATCGGGTGATAGGTAATCACACTAACGCCTACATATATTAAGTAATGCAATCCATAGAAAATGATTCACTGCCAGGAGGCACTTGAAGGTGCTTTCCACCGCGTCTCTTACAAATAATATCTGTCTAGCTAAATAAAGCATTAACCACTTTATAATCTATTGTTTTCTTTGAGTATGCCCCCTTACCAAGAGCTATTCAAATTCTGCAACATGTACATTTTCTCTTGGTCTTTTTAATACAGCTTGCACCGATATTTCACAGATGCAGGATATTTTTAGGATGATGACACAAACATATTAAATAGTCTGTAGAGATTGTCTGTGAATGAGTAAAGAAATAGAACAACTAATTGGTCTCTTGATCTTCTCTTATTCCTTCTCTTCTTTTGTCAAGCTGCTATGTAGAGTGGCAATCTTTAACAATACTTTTGAGTGGCCAAAAAGTGGCACTTATATTCTTAAAAAGGATGCACTAATAGTATAGTATTAGTACTACTGAAATTGCCTTTCCCTCCAATAAAGAAACTATATCTAAACATAGACTTATGTGATTTTTCATCAATATATCACATATATTCTAGCAAACTGGCTCTGTTAAAATTTGGCTATCAGGGGAAATAGCAGGAATGGTAGAAAGTGGGACGTGGTCACAGCTGGAAGACTATGACCACTTAAGTGTCATATTCACATTATGATCTTATGAAGAACTTGATGACGTTCAAACTGCTTTTACCAAGTTTAAAATAAATTTAACACAACATTTGATTTTTAATTATTGCATTTTACTTAGCAGACATTTATGAATGTGAAGAACTATGGATTGAGATGCCACTCAACAGAAGAATAAGCAGTCCCGGTAAGATAACTCTCCCTCAAGAAGACTTGTAAGTCCCAGATTTAGTCCCTCATGACATAAGTAGACTCAGCTAAATATAAGATTTTCTCTACAATGCTTTATTTGTTCTTGGCCCACTTAGCTGCTGATGGTGTTTGTCTGTTACATACTTCATGTACTGTACATGACTTGGATAAAAATATGGCATTCCCATAAAAGAGTGGCTGGCATTTCAAAAGAGATTAAGTTGAGAGGAATGCTCTAAATGTCTAAAAAGCAATTAACTCCTTCAAATAGGAGTGAGGTGAATTAAGTACAGCCATTGCAATGATAGTTAACGCAATAAAACATCTGTTTTTAGGATCAAATTCAATAAGGTTTCTTGAAACAGCTAAGATGGGTGTTTTCTGTGTACATCTTTACAGAGACAAAGTCACAATGCCATATAAATAGACCCCACCTTTGCAAACCTTAGTGATTCAAGCCCAATGTGCCAAACTTAACTATGACACAGTGACATTGAGCATAGTCAGAGCATGGCTTTTGTATAGGAGCAAAACCACAAAATGTACTATTTGTTATACATGTAGACACATTAAAAATTAAGCAGCAATGTAGATATGACTTTAGATTCCCATCTAAGAAAAATCAGGTAAGGAACACAGATTGCCAACATTTTTATATGGTATAAGAAATATATGATCTGCTATTTTAATATGGATATCTCAGCATGCAGTCAGTCCAAAACAGCAATAAAACAGAAATCAAAAATACATTCATGTCTAAGCAGTAAACTTCACTGGAATATTATTTTGAAATGGGCATAAGATATTTGGAGTTCTTATATCTTATATGATATAATCACCATTTTATATTTATTTGTATTATTTTATAGCAGTTTCTTACCCATAATATAGAAACTGAAAGTAACAGTAATATTCTGAATTTATGCTGTGCCCTAAAATATATAAAGTAAATTATTTGAGGATTCAAAAAGGGTGCACTCATGCCTAGGAGGGCAAGTGTTGTGGGAAATAAAGGCAAAGAAGGATTTATATTTATTTTTTATAAGAAAAAGGATGGACTTCCTTCTACAATTTAGAGTGTTTATTGGATATACCAGGTTTTAAATTGAATTTCAATAAGTGAAGTATCTTTGATGGGATGCCATTCCATGCTATTACTTCCTGTTTTAAAGACCTGGACCATAAACAGTGGGTTGTTACACTCAAGCTACCCTTATGTCAGTCCCAATAACTATACTTCAATACTGTTTAACCTGTAACAATCCATACAGCTGGTTGTTTCAAGAATTAATTGTCCTATTGGTATTTTTTCATATTTACTATTAGCTTGTAACCCTCTAATTTTATTTTTTTAGTTGCATCCTGTGTTGTATTCTTTAGCACAAGTGCCCTCTCTGCTTCAAACCTTACATGTTAAGTTTGGAAATCTTTACGTTGCTTGCAGTTTGCTTATTGCCCATCTATGTAATCTAGACTAGACAACCACAAGTTTCCATATTCATTTGGAAAGAGTCTCTCAACCTTATTTCTTCCTACAGACTACTGGAAGGTACCCTGGAATAAATAAAATGTAATATGTTTAAATGACTCAAAGTGAGATCAGGTGGAATATTCCCAACTATAATTATATTTTTATCATACTTTGTACACTGAAGAAATTCATAGATTCATTCAAGAAGAGAAGGGATTGTAGGGACATAGAGTGAAAACCAAGAGGGAGAGGATGGGTGCATGGTATGAAGGAGACACACTCTCCAGCTTACACTGCAACAAAGACAGTAAGTGGACACTGGGTAAAGAACTAGAAGGTCACACATGGCTCTAGTATGACAAAAGGCTACTTGCTACCCACCACTGTTTCACAGGATCAACAAGTCACTGCTTTAAATTCATATTAATATTCTCTTTCATATCTAGTAGAATTATATGTTCAGATTAAAGGGCAGCTGAGAGCATATTTTGTTTTTAACCTAATATTAAGTACCTATAGGCAGCAGATAAAAACTATTTCAGTACTTGAAAAAAATTTTTTTTAAACAAATACAGTCATTAAAATCTAATAGCCTTATTAAATTGCGATTCAGTAAATTTAATAGGGCTCTATTTAAGCACACAGCATATTTTTTACAGAAGTTTTTAGTTAGTGAACTTCTATCCAAAAGCAAGGTCTTCACTAACTAAAAACTTCTGTAAAAAAAATATGCTATGTGCCTATAAATAGAGCACTTTTAAATTTACCGAATCGCAATTTAATAAGGCTGTAAGTGTAGCCGGCAAGATCAGAGGCAACCCACCCACTGTTTTCAGCTGTTCCATTTTTTTCCATTTTGTGACTAACCACTGCTGAAGCAATTGATCAAACGGTATTGGTTAATTAGCTCTTTGTTAATACAGCACAATTTCCTGCTTGACTGCAGCGAACTTCATTGAGTATGGTGACCAAGTCCCACCATATTGCTTTTACATTACTTCCCTAGTTGTGAGAGGAGTGGAATGCTCATTCTACATATTATTTAAGCCTTCTTCAAGTTACATGTTTTACACTTTAACATCCATCCATCTATCCATCCATATATCTATCTATCCATATATATATCTATCTATCCATCCATCCATATATCTATCCATCCATCCATATATCTATCCATCCATCCATATAGAATCAACAATGAAACTACAATAAAGAACAGGTGCAATACATCCAAGGTTAATTGTGATTTTATAAACATTTTCTGTTCATGCAAAATCAGCCCAATAGGTCAAAAATCCCTATAGTAAAATCTTTTATGGTAAATTTCCTAATGCAAATCAACTATTTTAGCATAATTTGACGTAATCTGCCATATGCTCCAGCAGATGCCACAAGGAGCAGTCTATATTTAATTACCTTTACCCTTCTGTAACAAAACATGTATTTTTGTTATGAAACTAACAGTTATCTAACTGAGGCTGATTTCACATAAAGCTTCTGATCAAAGCATTTTAATTGCTGGATTAGTTGATCAGTACATAGTAATGTTGTCCTACAGTTAAATATGCCAAGCAAGCAATTCACAGAATGAGCATTTAATGTTTTCTAATGTAATGCACCATTAGGAATCTGTTCTGTAATGTAGTACATATGAAATTTAAAAGTAGTAATTAAAAAACAGTATAAGTGCCTTTCTAACAGCATGTCCATACAAACAGACAAAGAAGCTATAATATTTAACAACCAGTGCAATATAATAGTTGTTTAAATGTTGTGGCCAAGCAATGATTCTCACCTAGTGGGCCACCTAGGTTGGGATTTAGGGTTTAGGGTGGTAGTAATAAGAGAGAGTGGCATGAAAACCCATGAATACCCTATCACCCTTCTCCCGAATCTCTCATTCACCCTTTACACTTTACTTACAAAATTCTCATTTTTGTCTTTTCAGTACAGAATCTACTCCCTTCTTATCTCTGCTCTATTACTCACTAGCTATACATAGCCAATTGTGGAAGACAAAAGAGCCAGCTGTAAGTACGGGTTACCAATAAGTCATTTACTTGTTCAATCAACAAGATAAATATATGCTATGTTAACATGGCCAGTGTATCTTAAAAATAAAATCAAAATAATAATGAAATATAGTATTTTTAATTAACGTAACATGCCTTTACCATGTTTTCTGCAACAAACAGTTTCATTAAATTTCAATGTACAGGCAGTCCCTGTGTTAAGGACGAAATAAACTGGATTGGTATGTAACTCAGAACCCTGATGAATTATTAATAATAATAATAACAATACTACAATCGCTCATATGTGAAAATGATAATACTGTGTAATACTGTAATAATAATACCCCTGTACTGTAATAATAAGTTACAGAAACTATTGTGTTCTTTCTTATAATTCACACAAACAACAAGCTCAAAAAGCCCTGGGAGGCCATTCTTATGTAAGGGTCGCCTGTAAGTCAGGTCGTCTGTAGCCATATTTCATGGAAAACACTGTGCAACTCAACATTTTGAGCTAAACAAATTATTTTTGATTGTCTAATTACTGAATTATTTTGTGCCAATTCCAAAACTATCAGTCATTTTATTTATGTTAATATGAAGCCAATTGCTAAGAAGCTATTTAAACTTATTTAATAAATAAATACCCAGAAAAATCACATCAGAACATAACACACCTCTTGCAAATCATCTTGGGCCACCAGCAAATACATGGATTAAGACAAAATCTATGCAAAAATGAACAAACAAATACATTTTTCATATCAGCTACAAAGAATAGACACGACCTTAGAACAACATCTTCATAAAATAAAAAATCTAAACCAAACACTGCAAGGCGCTCGCGTATTATAATCACAATAGCAACACTGAACAGGATACATGTAACCACTAATACAGGGCATCAGTGAGCGAACATTAATTAGTTGCAAAGACAAGAATTCTAATGATATGTAATTATGGCTATGATATAGAAAGCTTTGCAATCTGAGTCAGCAGCACTCACATTAGTAGTACTCTATTATTGTGTATTGGTAAGCTTTCCATATTTAATCTTCCCCAAAACGAACATTGTCTCCATCTGATATTTACTAGGTATCAATGCAAAGTATAACATGTCTATTTACACATATGTACACACATGTGCCCTTATACATAGACAGACTCACTAATAAACTCATATCAGTTAGCTCACCCAGAAATATATCTTGACCCAAACTCATCAATATGTGAACAAGTATGCATAAGCACAATTTGTGTAAACATGCTCATATTCATAAATACATCATTATATATGTACACCTTTACTAATAATCATTTTCAATTAACAAATGTATCACTATGCCACAAGTACGTACCTAACTACATACCTACTTATCAATAAGTCAATAAGTCACAGATACAGCCTCTCCAAAGCACATTTCCATATATAGAGTGCCTTGCAAAAGTATTCAACCCCTTGACTTTTTACGTATTTTGTTACATTACAGCCTTAAATTCAATGTTTTGTTAATCTGAATTTTATGTGATGGATCAGAACACAATAGTCTAAGGTGGTGAAGTGAAATATATACATAAAACTGTTTTTTAGAAAAAGAAAAAAGAAAATTGGCATGTGCCTATATATTCACCCCCTTTGATATGAAGCCCATAAAAAGCTCTGGTGCAACCAATTACATTCAGAAGTCACACAATTTGTGAAATGATGTCCACCTGTGTGCAATCTAAGTGTCACAGGATCTGTCATTACATATACACCATGTTATTGAGAAGCACAAATCAGTGTTAGGTTATAAAAAAATATCCAAATCTTTGATGATGCCCAGGAGCACCATCATATCTATCATAACCAAATGTAAAGAACATGGCACAACAGCAAACCTGCCAAGAGACGGCCCACCAAAACTCACAGACCGGGCAAGGAGGGCATTAATCAGAGAGGCAGCAGAAAGACCTAAGGTAACCCTGGAGGAGCTACAGAGTTCCACAGCAGAGACTGGAGTATCTGTACATAGGACAACAATAAGCCGTACGCTCCATAGAGTTGGGCTTTATGGCAGAGTTGGCAGAAGAAAGCCATTGCTTGCAGCAAAAAAACAAAATGGCACATTTAAAGTTTGCAAAAAGGCATGTGGGAGACTCCCAAAATGTACAGAGGAAGGTGCTCTGGTCTGATGAGACTAAAATTGAACTTTTCAGCCATCAAAGAAAACGCTATGTCTGGTGCAAACCCAACACATCATATCACCCAAAGAACACCATCCCCACAGTGAAACATGGTGGTGGCAGCATCATGCTGTGGAGATGTTTTTCAACAGCCGCGACTGGGAAACTGGTCAGAGTTGAGGGAAAGATGGGTGGTGCTAAATACAGGGATATTCTTGAGCAAACCTGTACTACTCTGTGTGTGATTTGAGGCTATGACGGAGGTTCACCTTCCAGTAGGACAATGACTCCAAACACACTGCTAAAGCAACACTTGAGTGGTTTAAGGGGAAACATGTCAAAGCCCAGACCTCAATCCAATAGAAAATCAGTGGTCAGACATAAAGATTGCTGTTCACAAACGCAAACCATCAAACTTGAAGGAGCTGGAGCAGTTTTGCAAGGAGGAATGGGCAAAAATCCCATTAGTAAGATGTGACAAGCTCATAGAGACTTATCCAAAGTGACTTGGAGCTGTGATTGCCGCAAAAGGTAGCTCTACAGAGTATTGACTTTAGGGGGTTGAATAGTTATGCACAATTACTTTTTCTGTTATTTTGTCCTATTTGTCGCTTGCTTCACAATAAAAAAAAAAACATCTTCAAAGTTGTGGGCATGTTCTGTAAATTAAATGATGCAAATCCTCAAACAATCCATGTTAATTCCAGGTTGTGAGGCAACAAAACATGAAAAATGCCAAGGGGGGTGAATACTTTTGCAAGGCACTGGATGTATTTAATTAAAAGCATAAAAGTAAATGAAAAGAGATTCACTTGGAATTACTTTATTTTATACTTATATTATATTTTGTCCATTGGGCCTAGCTTATATGAGGTATAAGAAGCTTAAAATGTAACTTTGAGTAATTATATAATATGAACATTACAAACATTGTATTCCTTTTCCTTGGGCTGGAGTAATTTCAGCCATTTTGGTGTTGTGATAGTAGGAAATGCCCCAATACAATTTTCAGTGCCTAGCTGCAATTACTGTTTCTGGGGAACTGAGGAAGCGCTCACGAGCGTAAGTGCTTTACCAGGATCAAGTCGCCTCCAAACCGGATTATAATTCCATTTTGTGTGACCAGAAACTCCCCAAGGAAAATTACCTCAAAATGTTTATTTTTGCTGCAAGGTAGAAACTCAGTTTGGGAGAGATGTAGATGGGTTTTGATATCCAAAGGTACAGGAAATAGATTTTAGTCACAGAAGCATTTTGTGGTATGTGATAAGAGACTATGAAGAACAGCCGGAGATATTTTTGAATCCAGGGTTTCCATTAGTTGTTTTGGGGCGCAAAATGGATTCCTTCACTTTTGCCATTCCTACTAACCATGCAGGAAGCAGGTGGATTCTTTTGTAATGTCTTTTAATTCATCAAAATCTCCCAGGACCTGCAGAGATTCAGATGGATGCCCTTTGAAAAGGTAGAGGCAAGCAGTTTTCTCCACCTTATACATATAAATAGATATACATAAGCAGTTTGACGCACTATCTTCTTTGTTTTTCCACATATATTAAAGGACACACACTTGAAAGGCATCAACATAGGGAACCAGTTACATGCAATTAAATACTATAGAAATGAAACAAATTCATTATAAATTCCATAGTTAAAAGATTCATAAAATAGAAAAAAATTGTAATTAGTAACTTAAATTTACCTGATGATGACCAACACTAATCACGTTGATTTTGCTATGATATGTAGGATATTCTACACAAATAATCATTCACTACAAAATGGTACTATATGGCACCATTAAATGTATCAATGTTCATAATATTCCCTTATATGAAGAATGTTTTATACAAAATGTGTATAAAATACTGAAATATAAACCACCAAATTGCCAGGATAGGAAAATCCCGGGAGCAATGGCTCCTAAAATTCTGGGGTCTAAATATTTTCAATGGCCTCCTTTCCTGGTTCCTAGGAACATCATGTCTATCTTATAGAAAATGTTCCTTTCAAGTAAGTATTCCATGTTATTCCACCCCATAATGTTTGCTTATACTGCTCCAGGGTATATAATTGTAGACATCATTTGTATCCTAACAGTCAATATAACAATACAGTAATTCGCACATAAAGCCAAAAAAATAAACTAAAAAAGTAAATCTAAAAACTTATCAGTTTGCATGCTTTATTAACTCTTGAAAAAAAATAGACATGTCTGTAGGGTAATATGATATCCTCTTAAATAATATGAAATAAAACTAAATCATTATATTCATATTTATAGTATATTCCTGCCTTATCAAGCTGCAGTTTTATTCATCTGCAAGTATAATTTTTAACCTGTTCAACCAATTGCAATTACTGTATGTTTATTTATATGTGTAATTGTCATTTTACAGTAACTGGGATCTTTTCCGTGTCATTTTAAGTAAAAGAGACTGTACAGTAATTCACTAAACAATCAAATTAATAAAATGCCTAATCCACGTGTGACATACTAGTACAGTAGACTCTCAATTAACCAGAACTCAAGCAACCAGAAAAAAAAATTAAATACTGTACTTTAAATAAAAATAACATTTTACAGGGCTCAACAAATGCCAGGAGCCAGGTTGTCATGCCACAAAATATTTACATGCACCTAGATTTCACCCACTGTACGTCTGCTTTTCAGTTTTACCTGGAAGCAGGCAGGCATGAGTGACTGAGCCAGTGCAGTGTTGGCATTACATTCCCCGGGTTCAGCACTGCATCCTCCAGCCAAACTTACCTGTGTGTAAGTGAGGAGTGAAAGCTGCTGCTACAAGAACAGTCCTCACTGACAGATATACCTAGCAGAGCACCCTATGTGCAGCTAATCTGTGCCTCGTTTAATAGTGAGTCTTAAGCAACCAGAAACTACATTTATCCTGCATCTACCAATCCCCATGGGTGCCGGTTAAATGGGAGTCTACTGTAATTGTCTATACTGTGTGTAATGTGCTCTGTAGCAGTATGAAGAATTAAACTTCTTACCCCCTTACAGATATAGTCTGATCTTTATGCATGTAATTTGTGTTGACAAGCCTTGGCTTACATCGGATTTTCTTCTAGCTACCCTGGTATAATGTACCGAAGCAAATACAATCTCAAACCAAGCAAGATCACAAACCTAGAAAGACAGAAGGCATAGCCCGAAAACAAAATGAGAATAATAATGGCCTAGTTATATGTCTTGAAAAATCTCTATGCATACATAATGAAATAATATTGACAGCTATTCAAGGAAAAATTCACTCCTGGATATGTAATCAACACTGTTATTAACAAGTAACATGTCATAGTTCTCACAAACAAAGATTTCTTTTCAACTAGCCCTCTTGAAAATATTTCATAGTCCAATTTGGTTCATTGCACTCAAAAAACTATTTCCACAGGTAAAGGCACATATGTGAACAGTGTATCTTGCTGGTAACAAGCAGACAGTGACATGCTGTGTACCTGGTCCCACTGGAGGCTATTATAGTGTTATGCCTCTACCCTGTCTCATGGCTTTAGGTCATAGCTGTGCAACATGGCATCCTGCACTGAGAGAGAACATCATGGAAGTGGAGGTTCCATAAGGCAGAAAACTATTGTAAATTGTAAAAACATTATAGGACAATTACATTAGGGAGGATAAAATTAATTAAAGGGCCATTTACCTCACTGTAAGTGCTCTTCATGATGTGAAATAGCACATTTCTCAGTGAAAAAATCATGATATTCAAAAAGTATCATGAATTTCAAAAAGTATTTCAACATGCTTTAAGAACATCTTTACTATTAAGTGGTCCACATTGTGCTGAATGAAGTGGCCCTTTCAGTAACCTAGTTAAAGCATTCATATAAAATTGCCTAAAGAGATTCTGTTAATCAACTTCCTAAGGTAAGAAGAGCCTGAATATATAGGAAACTATCTGCACAGTGGGAATGTGGTGGCCGAGAAAGGAGCATGACCAGCTCATATAACAAAATGGAATTCTGCAGTAAAGAATAATTGAATAAAACAAATAAAAAATGTAAAGGTTGTGCTTATTTAAATATTTATTGACTTACTTTGCTTTCAAAAACATTTATCATGTGTAGCTGTTCAAAAGATATAAAGGAAAAAGACTGTGCATGGTGGTCATTCAATTCATCAAAAATGCTGGTTTATGGCCTGAGGGCCTATTCACATCTTGGCAAGAAATAAATTGTGACTAAGAGGGGCAGTGTCTGACAGCTGTGTCTGATCCATAAGGCTACGTAAAGTTGGACACAACTAAATGACTAAATAACAAAACAAAAACATTACATGTAGTGTAAATAAAGCTTGTGGATTGGCCAACCATTTATATTTGTTACATGTAAAATATATTAATATAACATATGCAACAAAATATGGATGTTTGTATCTCACATGATATACAAATTTAGAATATAATTTAATTATCTGTAAATTTTAATCTCTATATGTGACTCCAGAGCAAATCTGACTTAACCATCAAGCTGAAGTTTTATAATTTTATAGTATTGTTAGTTTGTGAGTTTTCAATCTTGCAATGTGCTTTGGGGTAAACCTTATGGACACTGGAATCTAAGTTTAAAGCCATGGCCCTCCATCCTTTACAATGTGTTAATATTGCTATTGTTTTTGCCTTAAATTTACCCATGTATAGCGTTACAGAATATGTTGGAATGTTACAAATAAACCATAATAATAATAGTATCAGCACTATAAGCTGTTTCTCTTGGGCACACTATAAATATAACATGTACAGCAAGGGTTGGGGATTCTGTGGACCTCTGCTTCATTCCATGCTGCCCTCAGAATGTTTGAGCAAACATGTGGACTTTTCAAAATAGATGATGCCAGCACTGCTTCTGGTCCACCAAGAGGAAGTATGGCTTTATACCACTGCAAAAGGAGGGGGCAGTATGATGTTTAATGGCCAGTCACCCATGCTTAAGGGAACACATATAACACCTGGTAAACTCAACCAGAAAATTCCAAGCAATGCTTGTATGTGTAGAGAAAAGAATGAGGAGAGGTGAACAGAAGTTGATAGTACAACAAAAACATCCAGGTAAAGCAATCTTAATTAATAAACTAAAATATATGGTAAGATGAACAACTTCAGTTTGATTAAGATTTTGTTTTGTAGGCAGCACCCTCATTGAACATTCTGTTGGTGAATGGTCTCCAATAATTATTTAAATATTTTTTGCCCAAAATTCTTTTTTTTTTTTAAACACTGGTAGGAACTGAAAAATTAATTCCTGTAACAATACAGAAAACAAACATGGATTTTTGTTCAATACAGCTACCTGATTTAAGGGGCATATTTGGTAGTTTGGTAAAACTGCCTGTGAAGTACGTAACAAAATCAAAATAACAAAATCTGCAGGTAAGTAAGACAGGAACATAAAAATATTTTCAGATAAATTTAGATTACTCAGAGAATTCCATGTTAAACTACGATACTGTATGTAGTTTAAGTTGGAGGGTTATCCTATCGGTCCATTCTCTGTCACTGTGATCTATAATCAAGGGTGGTTTGAGGAGTGGACCCTTTCAACAGAAGGGAATACAGATGTTCTCTGATTCTATGGTTCCATCCAATACTCCCAGGTTTCTAATCCTTTTAGAAACAAAACCAAATATCAACCATAATTTAAGTAAAACTGAATACAATAGCCAAAAATGAAAGACTGTGAATATTTATCTAAAACTTTACAAAAACATTTTGCACATTATCAAGTGAACGTATTCAAAAAAGCAATCCGTAAACATGACGCTGCAGAGGTCCTCTAAATCTATTGATCAAATATGTTATTTGCTGACAAATTATATCATTTATGCCAAAAAGTATCCATAAAATTTGTGTTAATTTCAGAATCAAATGTACACATTTTAAAATGTACTTTTTTAGATATCTTGTATTTTTTTTATTTATAGCTTTCCATTATTTTCTTCCCTTATCTAACTTACAAAATGGATCTGGAGAGGAGGGCGGGTGGTGACTCATCTGTGACTAGGGTCATGTGACCAATGTATTTAGTGCTGCTGAGGCACACCGGGGCCTCTCTGCTCCATCTGCCTTCTAGTGAATGTTGTCACAGTCGGGGTGGATCTTCAAATCTGTCTCCCATCAGTAAGACAGGCAGCAATAGGCTGCTGTAAGATTGCACAAAATGTAGTTATTTTATCCATTGAGTTTGATTACTAATTTCATTAAAGAATAATCGTATTTCTTTTAACAATACTAATTATTAAAGGGCATCTGCAGTCATATAATACCAATGCACAGTTTTGAAGGACTACACTTGAAAATATTCTTTAAACTTTTTTTTCCGTTTTATATACTATTATGCTGCAGTAGGATCTATCATTTTTGATTCTAATGATCAACCATTTAGGGTGAAAGAAGACTATGAATATACAGGACACTTCTATACACAATGGGAATGTGGCGGCTGATAAAGTATCATTGTAAGCTCAGTAGATAAAATGGAACCCTCTAGTAAAGAATAATTGCATATTCAAAGTAAAAATGTAAAGGTTGTACTTATTTATCTATTTTGCTTTCAAAAACATTTTGTGCATTATCAAGTTTAGTTGTTCAAAAGACCATAAAGGAAAATAATGACCATAGTGTTCCTTTAATTCATGAAAAAATGCTGGTTTACGGCCTCAGGGCCTATTCACATCTTGACAAGCACTAAATTGTCACTAAATGGGGTATAAATACAGCTTGTTGATTGGCAAACCAATTATATTTGTTACATCTAAAATATATTTATATAAAAAATTCATCAAAAATCAGGATGTTTTACCTTACACATTATAAGAATTTAGAATATAATTTAATTATCTGTTAATTGTGGCTCCAGAATAAATCTGATTTTCCTATAAAACCAGCAGTTTTGTATTTTTACAGTATCAGCACTGTAAGCTGCTTCCCTTGGGCACACTGCACCTACACAAATTCAAAAACACCGTTTTACAAGCTCTGCAGTTTTTAAGAGGTAATTATGGGAAACTAAAATACCAAAGTAACACCAAGGGAAATACAAAGTAATTAAGGACGAATTGTAGATGTTTTCAATGTGATGCCTCTTTACAAACAAAAACCTGTGTCATGTTAAAATCTCATTTATTAAAGTTGACATGATCCATGACCAATTTTCATTGCCAATTTTACTTCCAAATGTACATTATGCTTTTTATAAAGGGCGACACTTAATAATGGATGACGTGTTTTTTTTAAGTAAAAAAAAACAGCTTTTAATTTATTAATAATTATATGCAAAATATTCTGAATTTTTTATCTGTTGATCTGTCTCTATAGGTTGGATGAGACCTTGAATGCAAAGAAGTTTTCATCTTCTGTGCATTGAATATGGCAATCCTTAGTGCCAATGATGACAAAAGGAGAATTGGCAATTTCACCAGTTTACAAGGCCTTTTCTGTCTGGGGAAGGCTGCTCAAACAACACACTTCCTGTGCATAGCAAATAATTATTGCATTATATTGTTAATGTTTTACTTTTATACTTTACCATTTTCTGATTATCTAGTTTAATGTTCCTATCATATACTTGAATTATTATATATGAGTATGGGGGTCACCTGTACAGTAAATATGGCCTTTCAGACTCCCATACTTATAACCTAATGAGTTCCTGGTCAATGGTTATAAAGCGAGCTTCTCTCAAACCGTTATTTCTCTTTATTAAGGTAGCAATCTTATAAATTGGGGTTTAGTTCCTGTGAATTCATATTAATACCATAAAAATAACAAAACTGACCTAGAAACAAATCAAACACACATATATTATTTTACAGACATTAACAGCCTTATTAAAATGCGATTCAGCCAATTGGATGGGGCTCTATATAAGCACAGAGCATATTTTTTTACAGAAGTTTTTAGTTAGTGAATTTTTATCCAAAAGCAAGGTCTTCACTAACTAAAAACTTCTGTAAAATATAATATGCTCTGTGCTTATATAGAGGCCCATTCAATTGGCTGAATCGCAATTTAATAAGGCTGTTAATAAGTGAAGAACTTAACACAACTGTTATGCTTGTTCGGTGTCGATCATGTCCCCTAAGTGGTTGCAAATATGAGTTTTGTTTGCATCTGTGGGGTTATTATTTACTATAATGAAGTTTATAAATGCAGGGGGTTGTAAGTAAAACATGTGGGTTGCTGTATTCTCTATTGAAAATCTAGAATTGGTAATGGACAATATAATTTTAGAAAGTAAAAAAAGAAAAATGTAACCTTTAATTTATTACTCTGTTAACTGATCAGAATATGGACTTCAATGTCCATTTAACACTACCTGCTAGTATCTATATTTTATTTTTTAATATGCTGAGGGAAGGAGAGAGGGAGAAAGAGATAAGTAGGGAATAGAGAAAAAAAAAGGGAGAGTGATGGCTAGCTGATGGAAGAAAGAGAGAGAGGTAATGAGGGAGAAGAGAAAGAAAGAGAGAGAGAGACAAGCAATACAGGGAGGGATTTGAATAACATATAGGGTAACAGACAGAAAAAGGAACGAGGACAGAGGAGGTAAGGAGGGGAATGAGGAAGAAAGAGAAATCAAGTTGAAAATATTTAGAAATATTTATCTTCTATGACTGCTTAGTGCATCACACATAAATGTAAATGAAACATTAAGAGCTATTTTACATACTAATTAACACCACTAGTGATAAATATTATTCTCACAAATTAGTAATTAGGTAATTTTGATTAGTTTTTATAGTACAGTATAGTCACTGGTGACACTCCCAATATATTTATTTTCTTGAATGAATATAATGATGACAATGCATTAATAAGACAAATCCAACATTATATATATATATATATATATATATATATATATATATATATATATATATATATATATATATATATAAAGAACAAAACAATATCACTCCCAATTTTAATCATGTGTTGTTAGGGGGTATTTTTTTTTAGATTATATCTCCTAACGTGCCCACCTGCTGGTTCATTGGAAAATACAGACATATTAGCATTGACCATTCAAGACAAAAGCCAATTACATTGAATAACATCAGATACTTCTAAATTAAATTATAGAAATAAGGATATGATACATGCATGGCCAGCTTCAGCCAAATGTTAATGATTACTTCCTTAACGAAGAGATTTCTAAAAATAAGAAACTGAAGCTCCTCTAATGTACATAAGGGGCACTGAACATCAATATTATGATATAAATATTACCATGACTGTACAGTTAATTTCCTGTAAACCATATTAGTTTATTTTAGTCTCCATATCTAATGATACCCATTAAACAGAAATCATTAAATCTTTCAGCTGTGCATAACATTCTAATATCAAGAAGACAAGAGACACGGTATCAAATAAGACAAGTACTGTAAACTTAAGTAGGTCTCAACAGGAAGGTCCTAACACCAGAGCATCCCTCTCTGGTGCTTAGAGTGGTGGGTTTCTGCCTAGGCCAACAACACATTTTTAGGGGGGCATCAGGCTGCCACTGAAGATGTGTCTACATGAACAGAAATGTTTATATGCAGTGGCATTTCTATTGGTAGGTGCAACTTTCTAATATACTGTCTATAAGCATAGACACACATAAGCCTATAAATTAGGATATAGCAAGGGAAAGCTCATAATAAAAGCACACATTTACCAAATTAAAAAGTTCTAAATTAATTTATAGATTCCAAATTGTAATTCTATAGTGATTAAAATATCTTAAAAATATGCTCAAATATAGACCAATGAACTTAACACTTGTAGTGAAAAAGGAATAGAAGTATTTTAAATGTGTAACCGGAAGTCCAGTGGATTACAAGTTCCAGAAAATGATGGATGTAATAGTGGGGAAAACATGGTAAGGTTATCAATTGATTTGAATTTGACGTACCCTGTATATCATTTTCCCAAGGTTCATAATAAAGAGTTGTTGTCTGTTGTCGCTTAAAACCTAACAATTAGCTCACCTGTTTTCTTAAGAAACTGGATTTATTTAATTAATTAATTAATTAAAGGGCCACTGTAGTCCAAAACTTTTTGCCATGCTTTTTAAAGAACATATTTTACACATTACAAACATTTGTCTCTATCCTTCTGCAATTATCATATCTGTTAATTCCGTTTTGTTATCTGTTTACATTATCAATGGGAACAACTACAGAATATATTGACGTTCAAACATCCATACTCTGAATCTTGTAACATATTAAGACAGAGGAGGACAACACAATCCCACACTGTCTATATTTAATATAACTTCCTACATTAGAGATCTACTGTTTTTCATAAAAAAAACAAAAAACTTTTAAAAGAAAAAATGTGATCTTTTAATGCATGCTTAATCTTTTTTGGATTACCTTGGCCTCTTAGGGAGTAAAACTGCACCTCCACACAAGAAATCAGCAAAAAGCCATGATATGACATATATCATAAGTCTACTGAAGACATAGGGCCTCATTCAATTGCGATTTGGCCAATTGAAAAGGGCTCTATATAAGCACAGAGCATTTTTTTTACAGAAGTTTTTAGTTAGTGAACTTCTATACAAAATCAAGGTCTTCACTAACTAAAAACGTCTGTAAAAGAAATAAGCTATGTGCTTATATAGAGCCCTATTCAATTAGATCGCAATTGAATGAGGCCCTTAGTATTTAACATTATAGTAAATTTAACATGCTTTTAATAGTGCAGCTAACACGAGATCTAGATCAATGAAAAAGTTATGAAATTTACCAATATTGTTCCAAGATATCTTGAGTTTTAGACATGGATGATGATGAGATTTGTAAACAACACATATGAAACTGACACTGATTTAAATCACAGCTCCAACTAGATTCCCTCAGATGATCAACAGCCCAGCATCTGGAGGCACGTGTTCATTTTTATTGTACCACAGCCTTAGGTTGTAGACTATCTTCTGTACCAACATCCAGTCCTGGGACTGGTCTTTATTCACTTTATCTGCTGGTCTTCAGGGACAATGAGGGATGAGGAGGGCCTAATACTTTAAACATGCTTCTGTTATTAGTCACAGTAAGAGATTATTCGTGGACCTAACTGCAGTTAATTTGTGCTCTATTCAAATCAGTGCAAAACACGTGGTATCACCCTGATAAAAAGGTGGTCCCCATGATAATTGGAAGATAACTAGATTTTTTTAGCTGGGCTATTTAAATAAGAGATCAATGTGGAGGATCAGTATTTAATAAAATCCAGGGCACTGTCCCACAGAAAGACCGATTGTTAAGTTTCAGTGTTGATGATTTAATGGTCAGATAGCTGAAAAGATACAATATTGTTGAAAATACACTAGACCATTATATACTCCAAGGGATGATGAATCACCACTAAATCACCTCCATATGATTGTGCACTAGAATAAGTAACTACCCTGAAATGAGTAGAATACAAAAAAAATGTGCTTCCCAATATTATCACAGGTAACAGACAGGGCAATGAAGGTTCACAAGGTGACTGAGCTCCTCCCATCTTTTCCAAAATGTGTGGAGCACAATCACCTATAGGCGCCTCACTACTGCACAGCTTTTATGATCCACTCTCTGGCACAGAATGGAAGAGTCCAGCATAAGAAATGGTGGAAAAAACAACTATTTTCACAAAATATCAACTTTTATAATAGATTAAAAAGACATTTTTACTGATCTTTACAACTATTTTTGTACTAATAATCTAAAATAACTGGGACATCATAGCGACCGTTTAAGAGTACATATATGGAATATGATTTTTATTGTGTTTAATCTATATGGGGCAGCATCCTCTGGATTCATATTTCTAATTTCTGGTGTATTTTTGCTGTTTTTATTGATTTCTTATTTGTATGTATTATTGATTGCTAATGCAGTGATGTGTGATTGATGGTAAACCACAATGCATAAACTGAATTATGTGAAATCATCCATAAATAGCTTTGTAATGTGTGTAAGTGCTGGCCACAAGACATATTTAAAAGATACATACTCAGAAGCCAGAGGCTAAATTCTAAATTTAGCAATTGCATGTTTAATTTTGTGCAAGAAATAATAATATAGAGCCCGATTCAATTGCAAGCCCGCATCTTGAGGGATACAGGCCATATGTCTGCGGGCGTGCTGCGGGCTCCCATTAGTCTCTGATTCCAGTGCTATTCAATTAAAGGAGCCCGCAAGTTACGGGACAAAAGCCAACTCTGTAAACCATGCACTGTTCAGTTCAGGGCGTGAATATGATCAATTAAACAAGAACGTAACCTCCCATTTCGCAACAGCCAATAAAAAAGGAGACTGCCATCATTACGGCAGTAAAACATGGAGGTTACATGTCAATCAATTAGGCTCTGGGGTCCGATATGAGATAGGATTCGTAAACCCTCAAAAAACAAAATAATAAAAATGAATGTCAATACTGTTCTAGTCCATGTGGGGGGCCTGATATGTATTAACTCACTGATTCCTGAGATCAATATAACCCTGAAATAAAACATACAAATACATTTTATGCACTGTTGATTTGCGAGCTTGAGACTGTTGTGCAATTAATTCTAATGTCATCGCTTTCCCTGTTATTTACAGGGCAGTATTGCTTTTTATTTGAATTTACAGTGCTGCGGACATCGGATTAAACCCCCTTGCGGTTCCTCTCTCTTCTACATTTGCCGTTTACGGGTGTGAAAACATTTGCAGGCTTGAGGAATTGGAGCAATTGAATAGCGATTTGCGATGTTAGCGATCGTAACTCTTGCGGAAGTGAAAGATTAAAGGCTTCGGGCGGCTGCAAGTGCCGGGTTTAACCATTGCAAAGTTTTCAAGCCCGTAACCCGTAAACCATTTGGAGCCCACAAAAAGACGCCAATTGAATAGCAAATCAACTTACGGTCACACTTACGGGCTCCGGTAACTTACTATTGCTCAATTGAATCAGGCTCATAGTTTCCAACAAACAACAATTTTTTTGATATCATGAACAAGTTCTTTACAAGATAAAGCAAGCATAAACCCATGGCTGGTATCATGGAAAGACATTCCAAGCAGCTCCTATGGTGCCATGATATTGATCAGCAAAGGCCGGAAGTGGCTCAGCAGACAATGAAAAGGATGTGAAGGCATTGCAAGAGCAGCCTTCCCTAAAGTAAATAAACAAGACTAACAATCTTCCAGTAACTGAGGTTTTCAGTTTCTTAATCTGTTAATATAATCTGTTAATATATATTACAGTCAATCAGAGTTGCTCACCTGTCTAGAATTAAGTGGAAGTTGTTCTTAATTTCCTGGATTCAAATTAAAATATTATAGATATCCCTCTCACATTTTTTACTTATTACCCATACATTTCTATATATAATCCAGACGCTGGCTCCTAGAAAATGTTTGGCTGGTTCCTAACTAAACCAACTGGCTCCTAAGTTTCAGATACATTTGTCAAGGCCTGGTTTAATGTCTTGCCAGTGTATTTACTGGGATTGTATAGACTAAACTACAGAAGGATAATGACTTTCCTCCCCAAATATTCTATTGTCATCTCCCGTTTTGATTCTCTATGCATGATTGTCTCCTCTTCACCTTTTTTATTATTCAAATTACATTAATTTATAACTAAATATTTTTATTAATTATATCTATACAACTATTGTGTGATGATGTAAATTAATGTAATCTTTGTTTCCTGGTTTTATTAAGACTCTATGGGCCTCATTCAAATGTGATTTGTCCAATTGAATAAGGCTCTATATACGCACACAGCATATTTTTTTTACAGAAGTTTTTAGGTAGTGAACCTCTATCCAAAAGCAACGTCTTCACTAACTAAAAACTTCTGTAAAAAAATCCTCTGTGCTTATATAGAGCCCTATTCAATTGGCCAAATAACATTTGAATGAGGCCCTATGTTCTTGAAAGCATGGAATCCTACTATATTTTTTAACATGCCTTACCATATATTTAGTAATTTAGTAATTTCTTGTACCAAAAACTATTGATAAAGATAATAGAAATAGTATATATTACATTGCTTTATAGACTAATACACTATAATGGAATATATTTATGTTCAGTGTTGCTTTAGCAGTAATTAGAAACAATGCTTTCTGTGCAGAAAAATGTGCTTGGCCTATCCTGTCTGCTTATTATTGATGAATACAATAATCAATTAAGAGATTTTTAAATCTATGTATGTTTAAAAAAAAAAAAAACAGTGTGTCACTGTTCTCCCCTGAATAATACATAACAGTATATGCCACTGCATCATCTGACACATCACATTAACGTGATTTAGCCTCAGCTGATATAGTCTATGACTATGCCTAAGAAAAAGATTTGTAATCAACAATGTACCATTTGCATCTGACCAGCATCTTATTCAGTAATAAACGGAATCGTTAAAAATGAAAAATGCTGCATACGTGACATTTTAGATCTATATGTAAATCCTCCGGGAAGCTTTCTCTGTCTTCTTAAGATGACACATAAACTGCATTGCTGTGCAGCTAAGTTACACTTAAGTAATACATACAGTATCTGGAAATGTTTCACTTAATTGAGTTTATTGATTTGCTGTCTATGCAAAACCATTTGGTAAATGCTTTTATTTGTGAAAGATTGGAAGGGCAATGGTTACACAATGTTTTCAGCAACTACATTTGGCCAGCAGAACTGAGCCCGAGTTAAATAATTCATCACTTTGGGGTATTCAATGTTGGGTGTTCTGCCAAGAATATGAAGAAATTGTCAAATATTTGGTTACATGCATTTAAGGCATTTTGTCAAATTGACCTCTGTAGAGCTCAGTTCTATATATTACTATTAAAATCAATTTTAAGGGTCATTGCTCTTTTTCCCTACTAATTAGACCAATGGTTTCTTTTTGGACATTTGACCACTATCAATGAAATAAGAGTTGCAGCACATTTTGTTACTGATATCATCTTTGCTTATAAGTAAATGCCCCTTCTGAACAAACAGAATGACATTCACAGATTTGTAGGCCATATCTGTTATAATTCTGGGCCATTATTCTACGATAGCGACAAAAAAAACCCTGATCCATTTGGTTTGCAATATTTCTATGCACCTACCTGGAAAAAGATATCTGCAGATTAAGAAACACAAAGATGGTAAGATTGTAGTCCCCAGCTGTGCAGATGTCATGTACAGTAATGTGTCATAGAGAGAAAAGAATAATAGTATCCTGGACAGACATGGCTTCATGCTCGTTACCTTAATGCAGTAAGCCATCTGAAGGTCTCAGGGGTCAATATTTTGTATATTGTGCTGGCCTACTGACCTTTACACAAAATAAATACACCCATCCTTTGGAATGGGGATTCCATTTCATTTTCAGATATATACTTTCTACTTTGATCAATTATACTGTATCAAAATGATGGATCAGAAATGCCTCAGAGTTCATTCCCTATTTTGATTGCCAATAACCTCTCCGATTATGTTGTTTTCCTGTACACAAATACCATCTGTTTCCAAATCATCATGTTTTATGTATGTAAACCCATAACCTTAAATTAAGGCATGAGAATGATAGTATTTATTATTATTCCCTTATGTTCAAAATTCAGGTCAATGCTTTTTATTAACATGTTATCATCCAGCTTCTAACAATCCTAATGTATGAATATACATTTTAATCTGCAGTGTAGTCATCTGATCTCTCCAGGCTGCCACTGCATTTTTTCCTTAAATGACTATCTTTTTTGTCTTCAAATAATATAAATATTGAAAATAATTACTTACTGCTTACAGTATATATAAAAACAACCAAAAATATATTTTTAAATGCGTTCTAGTAATATAGATATTGCATAGCTTGTTATGATTTCTTATACAAATAATGAATATGTTATCAGAGTACATTTTTAAGTATTGAACAATTCAGTATGTTTTTCATCAGGCAGAATATATAAGCAAAAACGTAAGCTTTGCACCTAACAATTGCACTGCAGCATGCCAAACAAAAGGTACTGTTTGTATTTAAAACATTACCTTATTCCTAACGTCCGCTTATCCGAATAGAATCTTAAGAAATGTGTGTTGTATTGTTACGTGTGCTCTCTAGCTGTGTGGTGCTGCAATGGTACCCAAAGGAATCCTTATGAGCTGTATCCTCATCACCCAAGCTTATTCCAAAAGCGCAATAATGGGGTGGGGTTTTTCTGTTCTGAAGCCTGCCCTGAAAATATCATAGCCCTTGATTTTTTTTCTGATTAAGGATTCTGCTTGCGGTCACATTTCTATAGTAGGCAAGGAGAAGTTAAATTGTAAAATGCTAAGAATATGCTGGTGCGTTATAAATACATGATAATAAAATATAAACTCTTCGTCTGACTATGACGGGGGGTGTGCAGCCACCCAAAGCTTTATTTTCTTGGGAATTTATTTACCTGGATGGGGATTTAATACCAACTGACCCCACCCATTTAGAAGTGTCACTTGATTTGATAAATGTTCTTTTAACCCTTTGGTGAGTTGATTCTTCTCAGTAATAAAGGGGTTTATACTATTTGAATCTTCTGTATTAACATCAGTCTAAGATGCCAATCTCTTCTAACAAATCTGCCAGCCTCTTGCCCTTTCTCACCAGAGGTGTTGGTTTAGCAGTACATCTTCCCTTTCCTTACTCAAACTGTAATGCAGATCCCCTCCCCCTCACTAGTGGGTAACAAGACCAGCAGTAATTACTAATGCCCCTGCACGTAAATCTGACAGCTCCAAAGGCTGCCTTTTGACGCAACTACGCAGAACTGTCTGGACGTGCAGCAAACCCCATTCAAGTGTCATCCTATGAGAAAATATATTTATTATATATTTACATTCATGGGTGTAGGAGACAGAATAATTCTGGAGGGGGGGATACAGCGCATTATATACACAGGCCGTAAAATACCTTATATATACATACATACAAACATAGAAAAATCCTACACCCATGTTTACATGATATATTATATTTTGCATTCTGAGCTTGTTTAAATACCATGATCATAAAAACATAACACTACTACTACAGCACTTGAATAAAAACAAGATTGCAGCCTTCTACTGCTAATGGCAATGATTTAACTCTAATGTTATAAAGGCAAAGATTGCAGCCTTCTACTGCTAATGGCAATGGTTTAACTCTAATTTAAATCTAATGTTATACAGGCACTGATTGAAGCCTTCTATTTCTAACAGCAATGATTTAACTCTACTGTTACAAGGATAATATTGCATTATTTGCATGATTACAAGCTGCATTGCTGCCATAGAATAAGCCAAGTCATAATAAATCACGTTCCTTATAATAAATCAGGGTCTCCAGCATGATTAGGGGGCACTATTTGGAGAGAGCTCCAGGCTTATGTGCTTATGGGAGTGATTGCTGCAGGGAGTACACAGTCACTGCACTGGCTCTGCAGTCAGGAGCTGTCCATGGATGCCTGGTGCTGAAACGCCCACCAGCACCAAGACTGCATGCACATATATCATCAGCTGTGCTCCAAGGGTACACACCAGGGCATGCTTTGCTTTATAACCCAATGCAAGTGTCAATCAGTTATTAATTTAATGTTTAATAGCAATGGATTTGTATTTACAAACAAACATGAAAGGAACTCATTATCACTGCCTGTCATTATAGCTAGCTCTGATTTGTGTGGGTAGGTGCAGCAGATACAGAAGGCTTAGACCACACATAGAGGAATATAAAGGACAAAAATAAAAGTATCTATATATCTAATCATTGTCTTACCGTGGACAGAGCGGAACCAGATTCAGCCGGTGTAGTAACTGAGTCTGTATCCCCAGCAGATCCTGTATCCCTCTCTCTCCCTCTCATGCACCAGCATTCAGATCCTGGTCCCTCCCCTGTTTCTGTCACTGCTCCCCCCACCACCACCACCTTGTTCATTTAAGGTGGATTGGCACAGTTGTTCACCATTGGATATGGAACATATTGTAGCAAATAAAACAATTTAAACACTGTTTAATATTCTATATATTTGACTTATTTTTTAAGTAGAGATCCTGACAAGTTAACGACCAATGAAGACTAATTTAATAGAGAACGCTAAATACATACACACAGGAGATGAAAAGTAATATCTGCCTCTCTCTCTCTCTCTCTCTCTCTCTCTCTCTCTCTCTCTCTCTATATATATATATATATATCGGTTTATGTACAAATATAATCACACGACTAGGAAAATGTATATACAAAAAAATTGGTCTTGAATCTTTCCTGTGTTCTATAGCAGCCAGCAGCAATTGGTGGCAGGGCCAATATTTTCTTCAATTTGTTGTTAGTGTAAAGCTTATGTTATGCCACTACCCTGTGCCTATCCCTAAACCCTAAATCAAACCATAACCCCTAACTCTAAATCCTACCCCTAATCCCTAGCCCTAAATCCTCACTCTACCCCCTAAATTTAACCCCAAACCCTACCCCTAAATCTAACCCTAATCACTAAATGTAACCTAATCCTAAACCTTAACCCATATCCCTAACCCCAACCCGTAACCCTTAAATCTAACCCTAACCCTTCCGGAATTGAAGAAAACCTAAGCCGCACCCTCTAGTAGCCGCTGACCACCACTGCTAGTGGGCAGAAAGCAGGAAAGGTCCATGGTTTTATTAGTCCAGAGAAATATAGATTTCGATGACAGGCAATAACCAATAGGTCCATCGTGACTGTTTATAATATCTACTAATACTGCTTTGGCTTAATAAATTCTCAGTGTAGTATTATGAATCTCCCGCATGCTTGAAATCCATTACTTTGTTGTTTCCTACCAAGTCCACTGGAAGGCTGTTACTATGCTCTCTATAAAGTAGTACTTGCACACATACTCTAAGGCCCCTATTCAATTGAGCAATTGTTGGTTACTGGCCCGTAATGTAGCCTGTAAAGTAATTTGCTATTCAACTGGCGTCTTTTAGCTGTCCACAAATGATTTGCGGGTTACAGGCTGAAAATCCCTGCGGTTGTCAAAATCGTAGCTCCAACCCATCTAAGCCTTTGATCTTTCAAGCCTGTAAATGGTAAAATCACAAATTGCTAATCAATTGCCACAATTTCTCAAGCCCGCAATTGTTTTTACACCCATAAATGGCAAATGTAGAAGAAAATCCTACGAGAACCAGATGGGACTCGCAAGGGGGTTAAACACCTGATCGTAGCACTGTAAATGCTAATAAAAAATCAATACTTCACTTTAAAAGACGGAGAAAGCTATGAAAGACATTAGAATTGATTGCACAACAGTCTCAAGCTTGCAAATCTGCAATCAAAAAGTATTTTTTTTACTTTTAATTTCCATGTTGGGTCAATCTTGGTAATCAAAATGTTAATACATATCAGGCCACCAACATGGACTGGAACATTTTCTTCATTTACTTTTATTATTTTGTACATTGATTAACGTTTAACCTCCATGTTTTACTGACGTCATGATGACGGTCTCATGTACTATTGGGTGTTTCTAAATGGGTAGTTACGGCCTTGCTTAATTGATCATGCTTTGAAATGCTACTTATGGGTGCATGGTTTACGGTTTTGGCTTTCGGCCAGGTCGTTGTAGGCTTGATCAATTGAATCACTCTGCAACTGTTGCAATTGAATAGTGGGCTAAGTCTTCTACTCTGTAATTTAACATCATGACTATGTTTTCTTGTATTATTTTCCCGAAATATGTTCCCTCTTGTGCATTATTATATGTTAAAAGTTTTCTATCATACTTATCCCTTCTCTCCTCTAAACTATACAACAAGGATACGCCTTGGGAGTCTAGGTAACAAAATGTTTGCCAAAAAAGTCCCATTTTCAACGTAGTAATGAATAACTGCAAACTACTACTGATGGATATATATATACAACCTTCCCTAAGCAAGTTAAAACTACCTCTGCTTGACTGACTACATGTCTTAGTGATAGTGGTGAATTGGATTCCAAACATGTTTACACTGATGCATTTAATCAATAACTATTCTACTTCAAGTCCCTAACCAACATTTTCTAGATAAAATATCAAACCATATGTTCAGTTCAGTTAACCAGTCAGACCTTTAACCATTGTCATGAATTACCACTAGATAGACTTCAAACAATGCAACCTCCCTAAGGGTGTAACGGTAAAATGTTTGGTTCTCCTTGTTAACAATCTCAAACAGTTTCAACAATAGACTCTAAATCATGTCTTGAAGTCAACTTGTGCTCCTACAAAGTGATAGTTATGTGATATTTTTAAGCCAGACTTCTCAATTCCACAAAGGCCTCAAGCCATCAGAACTGTTCTCTAAAAGAGATTATTTGTCTATTGACAATTATTAATTATAAGTCTTAGAAGAACATAGTGTAAGTATAGAACTTAAATGGCCCTTTAGTTTCTATAAAGTCCCAGCACCCAGCCCCACCATGTTTTTGCCACTGTGACCTTAAGACCCCACCCAAGAGGAGATCATTTAAATAATTGATTGTTACATTTTTTTTCAAAAATCCAATTTCAAAATAGCTGAAAATCTCCTCAGACTCTGTGAATGTTGCAGATGGTGTTTGTTGATCACTTAATTACTTTTCAGAATGTTTTAGACAATGGCAATGCCTCTTGTTATATTGCGGTGTAACGTGCACCAATAAACAATGTAATGATGTAACACAGTATTAGATGTGTCTGCAATGTTTGTTTACCTATTTGTATAAATTTAGTTTTGTAATCTCAATTGTCTATGGACTACCTCGGTGAAGATCACAAGCCACTGGTGGTCTGTAGACCACAATTTAAAGAGCCTCTGATCTATATAATGAGTCAAGTCTATATTAATATTGTTGCCAATACATAGTGACAAAAAAAGGAAAGATGGAAGTGAAAGGGAGGCATCTGAGAGAGTGGGCATCTTCCCTGTGCCACTGGTATGTGCATAATGTGGTCAAGTGTAAGCAGGCCATATGTTATCACATTTAATGCATGCTTGTCCACCAGAATTTAATGTACATCCCTTGTTGCAGGCAAAAGAAAGCATGGAGCAGTGGCTGCTTTGATAAAGATGGCAAGAACAGAGTGCGTCACATCCTACGACTGATTTTGCATTTGGATTGCTGCAGTACAGATTTCTAGGGGATGTAAGCTCTTTGGAGTAGGGACCTCATGTCTGTTATACCCAATTGTCTGATGCTGTATCATTGTACTGCCTTTATATTTCTGTATACTTCCTAACTTGTTTTACCTGTAATAGTTGCTTTTACTGTACTCTTTCCAAAAACTATAAAGAATAGTATAGTAATAGAAATAATATATTGCAAAATATGTTTCCAGTATCCAAATTACCAAACAGACCTCAGTACTAGCATATCTTTATATGGCTATATTTATAAATACACAGAAATTACTAATGCAAATATGCATACGAAGAAACACACACAGAGACGCATGGACATATACTCACTATTATATGTAAAGATAATATTGCATGAGCAAAACTATATATATATTTATATGTATATGTATATATATATACGTGAATATGTTTAATAAATAACTGCTGGACAGCAACTGTGATAATACACCTTAAGAGAACAAAGGGGAGAGACAGTGTGATAGAGGCAGTGGAGGGGGTTGGAGTTGGATGCTGGTGCATGAGACACAAGGATACAGGCTATGGATGGTGAATGACAGGGAGGGATACAATATCTGCAGGGGAAGCAGAATCCGTTCCTAGCCCATCCTAACAAACTAAGACTACTCTACAATGTTATTTGAAACTGCTGCTGCTGGGAGGCAGAGAACCACCATCCCTGACCTCCTGAAATCTTCTTCAATGGAAAAGAGCTCTACCATCATCAAAGATGGCTGTCCTTCTTGACGTCAGCAGCTTTTAATAGACATCTATCATGATGGGGCGGAGGGTTGGGGGGGTAGACTGGGGAGCTTGAGTCATCGTCTGCTGTACAATGCTGCAATCCTTTGCATCTTAAAATGTGTATGATTTGCAGCATCTCTTTCACATGACAATTTCAAGAGAGTCAAATAAAGATGTATTTTATGATTCTATAATATATTGTAAAATGATGATGATCTTTTGATTATGAAAAAAAACTAGCAAATGCTACGTTGATTTATTTTCGCCAAAGGGGTGGTCCAAAGGGATATCCCTCTGTAGCCTTTACTCCTTATATGGATAACCTACGTGAGCAAAGGATACAGACAAGCTCCTTAAGTGATTTCTACTCCCTGATGTGGTTTATATGGTAAAGAGGAGATTTTAAATAAGAAATGCAGGCTTCTTCATTTAGATTTTTCAAAAATGTCTTAACAGTTTCTAGAACAGCACAAACAGAAAGATGTACTATGTGGATGGTATTTTTGAAAAACTATTAATATATACTGTGATAGCATTTAATATGATTTTACTGAATTATATGTTTTATATAAAGCTATATATGCATATACCTGCTGTAAATCTTTGAGATTTTTTTAAAGTGTATTTATAGATAGAAAATGTATTGTTGTTGCAGATTTGCTTATTGATATTTTCTTTTTAGTCTAAGAAACCATAAGATAACTGCACAAACATTTTGCAGCTATTAATCATTTGACTATGCACCTGTGCAAACCCTTTTATGAATTCTGCTCAGTAAGGTGAGAAGTTTCTCATCAGTGAAGTGAGACCTCTGCTGTTCCTATGTTATTTAATGGAACATATTATATAAAGTGCTAACTGATCTCTCCAATAGGAAAATGAGCCATACAACAATTTAGAAAGATGTAGATCAGAGGTTCCCAACATGTTGCCCATGAACACCAGGTGGTCCACTGCTGAACTGGGATTATACAATATTTATGAAAAATCATTAGGGAATATGAATAAAAAAACAGTGGGACCTTTCCTGTTGGTTGGCCCGCAAGTGCTGTGAGCGCACTTCAAGGTGCAGCACCACCTAGTGAACGGAATGTGTTAATGCATGGTGCTGCTTGTAGAGCTGAAGTGCGCTCCTACAGTTTAGCAGCGCGCTCCCTGTATGAATATGGAGAATGAAGGGGGAGAATGAATGAAAAGAGATGGGTTAGGGTTAAAGTAAGGTTTTAGCGTTAGGGTTGGATGTAGGGGTAGGGGATAAGAGATTAGAGTTAGGGGGTACGGGTTAGGTTTACTGTTACGGTTTTAGAACTAGGCTTGGGGTTAGGGTAAGGGTTGGATTTAGAGTTAGGGGCTATAGGTTAGGGGATACAGGTGAGTGTTACCGTTTGGCTTTAGGTTAGGGGGTGAGGGTTGGAGTGAGGATATACAGGTTAGGGTTAGCGCATACGGGTTAGGGTTACAGTTAGGTTTTAGGGTTAGACTAGGGTTTAGGGCATTTAGAGTTAGAGGTAGGGTTAGAGTTAGGGTAGGGTTAGGGATTCAGGTTATTATTAGCAGCAGCAGCACAGAACAAGGCGTCAGCGTGGTGGCGCTCTGCTGGCAACCCTACTGTGTTGGGAATGATGCAGTGGCCACCGAACAGGAAAGATCCAAGCAGTGCATAAGTGCATAGATACTAGATGTTATAGATTCTAAAGGCACACACTATCTTTCAGTGTTGCACAGAACATTATAAGTGTTAAGTAGCACGCAAAAAAAATATTCATCCAAAAAGTATGGGAATGACTAATGCACACAATTAGAAATTGCCTGCTGTAAATATTTACTTACTGAAATAATATTTGGTACACAACAGAAACCATAAGTGTTAAAATGGATTGGATCTCAAATAAGGTTCCTGCAGCTTACAAAGGTAGCTAGAGGTTTGAAGATGGTTGCTCTGAGGCATTTATCTGCTACTCATTGGGCCACATTGAATTCGTAGTTCAAAAGCCCGTAAAGGAGCCCGCAAAAGTTACGGCTATTAAATTGGCCTCTTTTAGCTATCCACAAATGATCTGTGGGTTACAGGCGGAAAAACCCTATGGGCTGTCAAAATCTGAACTTCGACTCAACTAAGCCTTTGATCTTTCAATCCCTTAAATGTTACAATCGCAAATCGCTATTTCATTGCTACAAGTCCTCAAGACCACAGTTGTTTTCACACCCGTAAATGGCAAATTAAGCCAAAAATCCTACAGGTACTAGAGAAGACCCGCAAGGGGGTTACATTCCTGTCCATAGCACTGTCAAAGCAAATATAAACACGCTACTGTATTTTAAAATATAGGGAAAGTGATGTTAGGTATTAAAATTAATAGCACAACATTCTCAAGCTCGCAAATCTGCAATATAAAATCCATTTTTTTATGTTTAATGTTTCAGTGTATTAATACATATAATAGAACTTGCATGGACTAGAATATCATATTTATTGATTTTTTCATATTGCATTATTTCTTGAATGCGGGTCCGATCGCAACTCAGAACCTCTCTCTTTTACTATTGGCTCAGTCTAAACCTATTACTTCAGGTTTGAATAATTTATCATTTACGTCTGGGAAATGCTACGTGCCGAAGCTTGGTTTATGGATTTGAATTCTGGCCATGTAGGGGCTGTACGACGGCCACTGCGGGCTTGGAATTTAATAAAGCCCATTGTTTGCTTGAAGCAGCTCTAACAAACATTCTCTCTTTTAACCTATATAGGACAAAGTGTTATTAATGCCTTCAACCCCCAATACTTAGTGAATTCTGGCCTTTGTGAGTTGCTAATCTTTTAGTTTCCATAAAATGCCTTCACTCTCCAAATTTCACTTGTTTCTGATTAGATGATGACAAGTGTCATACTTACCTTATAATTTATCATGGGCAACATCTGTTTAGAATGTGCTTCCACTTAGGACTACTAATCTAAGTGGATAGAGCTCTTCTATTTACCTCAGTTGTTGAGTGTGGTGTGACGTCCAAAGATTTTGAGAGACTGTTAGACTATTGGGGGCTCTGGATTAATATTGATATTATTTCCTCCTTCTCTCCCTGGACACTGTCCTCCCTGAATACTTGAACTGTGACATTTACATTCTTATTTTGTGCCCTGTGGGATATGGGAGCCTTGTTGTTCATAGAGAGATGGTCACAATATGGGGGTGATCAGAATTGTTGTATTGTTGAATAGATTTATTCATGTAAAGGCATGCTTGGTATTGAAATGCTGCATTTTCCCCAGATAGTTTAATAAAGTGTATTACCAGGGTTCCTGGGGCAGAGGGATCACCAGTTATGAGGTGCTTGGTTATAGGGCAACCAGTACAGTGGGGGAGAGCTGGCTGGCACCAGGGGACAATGAGCACTTAGGTGTGGATGGGGAAGCAAGATGAGCATATGAAGGATCCTGCACATCAGAGACTGCACTCCTGATCTGATCAGATACCCCCTGTAAAGCCAGGATTAAAGGGCTATATAGCCTAGGAAGTAAGTTAGGCTTCTGGACCAAGAGGGGGGGGGGGGGGGAGTAAGGGCTGACATCACTGATGGACAACCCCCCTCCCACATGGTCAGGGTGAGGGGCTGGTGGAGTTTTGTTGGACTGGGTTGTGCATAAATATTGAACCACTTCAATAAAGGCTGTTGTCAGTTTAAACATGCATGATCAATGGGTGTGTTTAATTCTGAGGGAATAATAATCCTTATTACTGGGATTATTGCTGCTGAACCTGCATTGTTACAGTTGGTAACATTTGCTGGATGGCTCTAATGATTCCTGTGGTTTGCTGGGTGCTTTGGTGGCTGTAAGCTGGGTTGGTTCTGGTTTGAACTAGGTACTTATCAAGTCATGTTGTTCATAAGCATACTATAAATAAAACACGTCAGAGGCCCTTTAATTTAGTATGTATTTCAATATATTTTAATGTATAGATAACCCAGTTATTTGCAGGGAGGGATGTCTGTCATTCTCCAAACTCTCTTACACACAATTAGTGTAATTGTACATGTAACCTTGTATTTGGCCATAAATTGTTAGAAGTAGTTGTTCTGTTCTGTGTCAGTTACATATCTTCAAAAGTTTTTTCTTCTTTTTTTTTCACCATCTTGCTATCACAATTTGGTAACCATCTCCATTGACTTGAATAGAAAGGGAGATGGTTATTCATTGTTTAAAGCACAATGAAAGGTTAGCCTTAGCACATTTGCACTTAAAGGGCCATTGTACCCACTTTTCTTATTAAACCTAATTTTAGGTCACCATTAATTAAAATAAAACATATATGTGCAAACAGCAGCAAATCAAAGCATTAGCCAGAAAATATAATTTCATCAATTAATAGCCACTGCTGTATCTCTGAGCACTAATGAAAGGACGTGAAATATTTCAACTGAGATAACACTAATTACATTGTCTTGGTAAAGCTTGAATAATAAAATCTTTCATGTCCTTTCAGCAGTGCTCAGGACAAAAGATAACAGCCATTAATAAGATGAGATCCGTTTTAAATGATATTTTCTGGCTAAAGCTTTGATTTGCTGCTGTTTGCAGATGTATTGAAATAAAAATAGGTTTAGCATAAAAAATATTTACACTGGCTCTATAATTACAGAGCATCATGGACTTATTTAAGTCATAGTCTACCGCTGATAACATTGTAAATACAACCTTTGATATTTGAGGCTTTTATTATATTTTTGCAAACGACATAAGCTAGCCTTAATAAGATAAGGGAACTGTGTCCAAATCTCACTCTTCTTCAACTCTTATACTGCCTCATTAAATGTATTATGTATAAATGCAACTTGTTGGGTAGGATGTTAAAAACATCCAGACAGCCCATGATCCAATGGATCATTTTAGACTGTGACTGGCCCTCTCATACAACTTGATATGATGCAAATATTACAATGTTTATATTTGATAACGTTTATTGAGTTCAATGATCAATTTATAGACAATATATATTATGTTTATTACAATCTCTTGTGAATGATTGGATAATAGTTAGTTTTAACACATTTTTATATTCTATTAATACAATATAGGAATCAATAAGAAGTGTATATAATCTTATCAAGTTTGGTTAGCAATCTATCTTAAAACATTATATACTTGGTTAGTTCAAGATAGGAATATTACAATCCTTAACTGATTGGATAAATCTTAAAACAATCTATATTTTGTAAGTTCAATATATGGGTCAATAAGAAGTGTATATACTCTTTTTAAACTTGTATTAATTTATCTTAATACGGTGTATATTTGGGTATTTCAATGTAGAAATGATAAGCAGAGTATAAAGTTTTGTCACACTTGGATAAACAATTAAATGTCTATTCTATGCAATATGCTTGGTATTAATATTTGGTGATATAGCACGTTACTCTATGAAAGCAGTAAATAGCAAAATCAGGTACGACACCCTATATGGCAGCCAGAATATATACTGAAGCAATATAACTCCTTAGGTTATAATGTATCTATAGCAGGCTAAATAACTTTTGTATATCAGTATTAGGGTATTTAATTAGTGATATAGCGTGTTTCTATATATTTAATCAATAATGATATAAAACAGCTTTGTTGATTGTGAATATATGTGTCGAGAAATCCTAAGTAGATTTGTGTATAGATGTCTTTAATAATTGGTTTTGTAACAGAGTTAAAAGGATATATTTTTGAATAAAGTCAATCAGACTTTTTAGGGAATATGGGCACAGATTTAAAGATATCGATTAATACCTACAGTCCGGAATGCAGGTGCTAATTAGTATTTGTTCTGTAACCACTCCAAAAAGATAACAGAATTATTATGGATATACTCTACTACAAATTAGAAAGTTAAACAATTTTATACATTACCAAATATAGGATTTGAGAGTAACTCCCTGTTTAATTTTGGGACCCCTTCTTAAGATAGTTTGAAGCAATCCTTTTTGGTTCTTTTTGTTGTGGGAAAGATAGGATAGAAATTGGATATAGACAGATATAGTAGAATATGTTAGGTAAAATATAAGGGGGGCATAAGTTTATGCCAGAGAGTGACAGACAGAAAACCCAGAAACGACCCAGATCCCTTTCTCTGCCTATTAGATAAACACTTTCATCATCATTGTCACAGGTTTGGTTTCCACCAATTACTCATAGCCTCCTCCCTGTTCACATGTATATGCATAATTATATTGTGTAAAAAACATATTTTGTAATATTTTGTCTGTTTTTGCCTGCTGGGGAGCAATCTAGTTACATGTATTAAAATGAATTGGACCTTGTGAATTATCTTTACGTCACTGGTGCGTGCGCCCTGATATCGCGCGCCTGACCCGATTATGCACGCCCGCGTCACAGCGGCATCTAGTGGTAAGAGTGCAGAGCAGACCCTGCACACACCGGCATTGCAATGCAATATTCACACCGTGACAGTCATCGGGTGTCACTATGGTAAGAGAGACAGACAGGGAAGAGAGGTAAGGGGGTCACAGAAATGGAAGAGAAAGGGTAGAGAGATAAGGGGACAGAGAGACAGCTGGGGAGGGGGACAGGCCTGGGGGGTAAGAGAGAGGGAAAGGAGAATATTGAGGGATAGACTGAGCAACAGAGGGTAGAGAGATAAGGGGGGCAGAGAGACAGCTGGGTAGGGGGACAGGCATGGGGGCCAGAGGGAAAGGAGAAAGCAGAAAGAGTGTTATGCAATCGGGGTTAGGAGATCAGAAATAGGGGGGGGCTAGGAGATCAGAAGGGGGTGTGTGGTTAGATCATAATGGGGGAGCTGGGTGGTGGAGTTGGGTGGCCCTGGGGGTGTAGGAGATCATAATGTTGGAGCTGGGGGGGGATGGGGGGTTTTCGTGGCCATGGGGGGTTGGGGGTGTAATAGATCATAAAGGGGGTGCGGGGGGGGGGTTGGGGCCACACAACCCCACCCCCCTCAGCTCCCCCATTATGATCTCCTACACCCCCAGGTCCACCCCCCCAGATCCCCCATTATGATCTAACCACCCCCCGTCTGATCTCCTAGCCCCCTATTTCTGATCTCCTAACCCTGATTGTATAACACTCTTTCTGCTTTCCCTCTGGCCCCCAAGCCTGTCCCCCTCCCCAGCTGTCTCTTTGCCCCCTTATCTCTCTAGCCCCTGTTGCTCAGTCTCTCCCTCAATATTCTTCTTTTCCCTCTCTCTCCCCCCATGCCTGTCCCCCTCCCCAGCTGTCTCTCTGCTCTCCTTATCTACCCTTTCTCTCCCCTTTCTGTGCCTCCCTTACTTCTCTCCCCTTTCTGTCTCTCTTACCATAGTGACACCTGATGACTGTCACTGTGTGAATATTGCATTGGAATGCTGGTGTGTGCAGGGTCTGTCACCCTCCCCAGCTGTCTCTCTGCCCCCTAACCTCCCTGCCCTTTCTGTGCCCCCCTTACCTCTCTCCCCTTTCTGTCTCTCTTACCATAGTGACACCTGATGACTGTCACTGTGTGAATATTGCATGCAATGCCGGTGTATGCAGGGTCTGCTCTGCACTCTTACCACTTTATGCTGCTGTGACGCATCCAACCCGATTATGCAATATGAGGGCACGCGCACCAGTGGCGTAAAGATAATCCACAAGGTCCAATGAATTTATTAGAGAATATATGTGACCTTTGTACCCTTTAATGTCTGCCAACTTATTTTGGGTAATAGAATAGTCTATTGTGCCTAATTAAACACCTGCTCCGGTAACCGCTTCTTTGGACAATGGGGTATTTAGGACGAATGCATAGCCTTAGCACATACTATCTTGAGACAGCTGTAATGTTTAAATTTCAAGGCCTTCTGAGCTGTGTAAAAAAATCTAGCATTGGCTCCAGTCTTGTCTTGACTTGTTTACTAGACTCAGAAATGTAATTTGTACAAAGGAAATGATTTAACCACTGACATGTAAAAGAGGATACCATAAGTGTCTGTAGCCAATCAAATAATGTAGATAATATATGCATATGGTGTATGCATATGGTGGACCATAGCTGTATATGGGCTTTTTACCCCCAAATCTCAAAACAGCCCAAACAAGCTGAAAATGTCAGGTCCTGAAGCCAGTGAAACTTCTAGCTCAGTGACCACACTGTGTCTGATTCTATATCCCTCTTGAAGCATCCATATCTTAACATATGAGGTAAATTAGATAGTGTATAGAAACCTGGCTTTCAAACCATGACCTCATTTGCTCTTTAATGGAGCCTCAGTACTTATAGTAACAACATCAAACAAGTGAATATTTAAGTGAACTGAAGTCAATAAAGCACTTTTGTAAATTTAAGTGTCCTCAGCTCATTGCTTACAGAGCAAAATATATGCCAGGTTAGAAAGACTATTCAGAACAGACATTGTCTGAATCTTCTCTAAAGGTCTTCAGAGAGTAATTCATATTGAAGAGGTTTGCCTTTACATTTATATGTCAATGTACTGTAGTAAAACTTCCATCTTATCGTGTTTCCAATAAAGTATTTATGTATTATAAAAATGTAATTGGTGTACATTCTTTACATTTTTGATCCGAAATTACAATCACGCTGCAACAGGTCTTTGTCCAGGAATCTTGTGTACTGAAGGAGGAAGTGTTGAGGTTCTCATGAAGATGTTAAAACTTTAGTACAAAAGTATGACTGAACATGGGACAACAGAATGGTTCAAGATCAGAAAAGATGTATGACACAGTTGTATATTGTCACCTTATTTATTCAACTTATATGCAGAATACATCATACGTAAGGCCGGGCTGAATGATTCAAAAGCCGGAATCAATATTGCTGGAAAAATATCAACAACCTTATATACGTGGACATTGCTACTCTAATAGCTGAAAGGGATGAGGAATAAAGGTACTACTGGGGAAGGTAAAAGTAGAGAGTGCAAAAGCTGGCCTACTGCTCAACATTAAAAAGACGGAGATCATGGCAAACAGCAATCTTAGTTCCTGGCGAATAGAAGGGGAATACTGTAGCCATGGAATTAAAAGACGTTTGCTTCTGGGGAGGAAAGCTCTGGCTAGCTTGGACAAGCTAGTAAAAAAGTAAAGATATTAAGCTATCAACAATGGTCTGCATAGTTAGAACTATGGTATTCCCAGTAGTAACATACAGATATGAGAGCTGGACAATAAAGAAGTCTGAGCGCTGTAGAATTTATGCCTTTGAATCGTGGTGATGGCGAAAACTACTTAGAGTCCCTTGGACTGCAAGAAGATCCAATAAATCAGTTCTTCAGGTAATCAAGACAAACTATTCACTAGAAGGTATGATCATGAGGCTCACATATTTTCGCCATACCATGAGACGGCAGGATTCCCTAGAGGAGACTCTGATACTGGGAAAGATTGAAAGTACATGAAGAAGAGGACAATAGAGGTGGAGATGGATAGATGAGGTCACTGAAACAATGAACATAACCTTGATGGAGCTCAGAGGAGCAGTGACTGAGAGATGTACCTGGCGTGCTACAGTCCATAGGGTCACTAAGAGTCGGATGCAACTGAACGACTAAACAACAATGACATAAGAATGAAGTGGTTCCAGACAGAGTTTTCCAACACTTCCCTCTACATCTGACAATACACACTTAAAAGTGTCAAATAGTCCAACAAACTGTATAACAATAAATAGGTATTTCTTAAATAGTTACTCCAGTGGATTGGCCAACTTAATTATAACATATGACTGTATTATATGTTCCTGATATTAATTGGGTTGCACAATTTTTTTTTATATAATTAAATATATCTTTTAATTGGCTCCAGTCTTGTCTTGACTTGTTTACTAGACTCAGAAATGTAATTTGTACAAAGGAAATGATTTAACCACTGACATGTAAAAGAGGATACCATAAGTGTCTGTAGCCAATCAAATAATGTAGATAATATATGCATATGGTGTATGCATATGGTGGACCATAGCTGTATATGGGCTTTTTACCCCCAAATCTCAAAACAGCCCAAACAAGCTGAAAATGTCAGGTCCTGAAGCCAGTGAAACTTCTAGCTCAGTGACCACACTGTGTCTGATTCTATATCCCTCTTGAAGCATCCATATCTTAACATATGAGGTAAATTAGATAGTGTATAGAAACCTGGCTTTCAAACCATGACCTCATTTGCTCTTTAATGGAGCCTCAGTACTTATAGTAACAACATCAAACAAGTGAATATTTAAGTGAACTGAAGTCAATAAAGCACTTTTGTAAATTTAAGTGTCCTCAGCTCATTGCTTACAGAGCAAAATATATGCCAGGTTAGAAAGACTATTCAGAACAGACATTGTCTGAATCTTCTCTAAAGGTCTTCAGAGAGTAATTCATATTGAAGAGGTTTGCCTTTACATTTATATGTCAATGTACTGTAGTAAAACTTCCATCTTATCGTGTTTCCAATAAAGTATTTATGTATTATAAAAATGTAATTGGTGTACATTCTTTACATTTTTGATCCGAAATTACAATCACGCTGCAACAGGTCTTTGTCCAGGAATCTTGTGTACTGAAGGAGGAAGTGTTGAGGTTCTCATGAAGATGTTAAAACTTTAGTACAAAAGTATGACTGAACATGGGACAACAGAATGGTTCAAGATCAGAAAAGATGTATGACACAGTTGTATATTGTCACCTTATTTATTCAACTTATATGCAGAATACATCATACGTAAGGCCGGGCTGAATGATTCAAAAGCCGGAATCAATATTGCTGGAAAAATATCAACAACCTTATATACGTGGACATTGCTACTCTAATAGCTGAAAGGGATGAGGAATAAAGGTACTACTGGGGAAGGTAAAAGTAGAGAGTGCAAAAGCTGGCCTACTGCTCAACATTAAAAAGACGGAGATCATGGCAAACAGCAATCTTAGTTCCTGGCGAATAGAAGGGGAATACTGTAGCCATGGAATTAAAAGACGTTTGCTTCTGGGGAGGAAAGCTCTGGCTAGCTTGGACAAGCTAGTAAAAAAGTAAAGATATTAAGCTATCAACAATGGTCTGCATAGTTAGAACTATGGTATTCCCAGTAGTAACATACAGATATGAGAGCTGGACAATAAAGAAGTCTGAGCGCTGTAGAATTTATGCCTTTGAATCGTGGTGATGGCGAAAACTACTTAGAGTCCCTTGGACTGCAAGAAGATCCAATAAATCAGTTCTTCAGGTAATCAAGACAAACTATTCACTAGAAGGTATGATCATGAGGCTCACATATTTTCGCCATACCATGAGACGGCAGGATTCCCTAGAGGAGACTCTGATACTGGGAAAGATTGAAAGTACATGAAGAAGAGGACAATAGAGGTGGAGATGGATAGATGAGGTCACTGAAACAATGAACATAACCTTGATGGAGCTCAGAGGAGCAGTGACTGAGAGATGTACCTGGCGTGCTACAGTCCATAGGGTCACTAAGAGTCGGATGCAACTGAACGACTAAACAACAATGACATAAGAATGAAGTGGTTCCAGACAGAGTTTTCCAACACTTCCCTCTACATCTGACAATACACACTTAAAAGTGTCAAATAGTCCAACAAACTGTATAACAATAAATAGGTATTTCTTAAATAGTTACTCCAGTGGATTGGCCAACTTAATTATAACATATGACTGTATTATATGTTCCTGATATTAATTGGGTTGCACAATTTTTTTTTATATAATTAAATATATCTTTTAATTTGTTGATGTTTGATTAATACAATGTGCTTTCCTTATTCTAGATCAGTTTTTCTTCTCACAGACACAATAATTCTCTACTTTTTTTTGATTAACTTAGCGAGACAGGCTGTTATTTGACATTATTTGTGGGTTTTGTTTGAGAGAGGTTTTTTTAGTCTTGTTTTGAAACTTTTCTAAACTGTCACTGATAATTGGAGTTTGTGCATTACAACTGCACAGTGTGTCCTGCAAAATCTCCTAACTAGCACATTTTTGCAAAAACAAATGCCAAGGGAAAAAAAAGCTGTCTTCTGTTAGGGATGGATCTCGAAATGGTAAAATATACTAAAAAAACAAACAAAACTATATTTCATTGATGCAGTAGAATTGTATTTTCACCCTGTGCACGATTAGAAGCTGGAAGATGACCTGGAAAATCTTAATTTTAAATAGCAATGAATGCACCACTCAGCTTCGCAGAGCAGAGTCAGTACAGCGGTTTACAGAACAAATCAAACACTCAGCAACATTTAAACTAAATGCATATAAATCCAGCAAATCAACAGCAATTTTAAAAAGGAAACCACTTTTCCAACATGCCTTTCCATTATATGTGGTATTCATAGCACTCATAAAGTAATCATGAATGATAAACACAGGAAGTAACACAAATACATTGGCAAGCACAGTAAAACAGCACATTGCTAGTACAGTATAGCCCAAGATTCTCATTCTCAAGGTCTGACATACAAAACAGAGGCCAGTTGTGATCCAAGGAAGCAGATGGATTTGTTCCAGAAAGATGTTGGTGCAGGATGGGAAGGAAGTTCTTATCAGCAGGTTTCCTGGTGACTGACAGATGGTAATACTGGTTACTGGACACCACTGCAATGCTTTCCATTCAGTATTCATGTGCTGCCCCAGGCTGTCTGAATGTCCCACCTCTCTTAGAGCTTTATAGAACCAGTAAATATAAGACATAACTAGTGAAATGAGTGTGCACATTTGTGATCAGTTTTAGGCTTGAAATTACTTTAAAGGGACATGGAAGGTTCCTGGATTTCATTAGCAATTTTATACACCAATCCCTTTACATCTGTGTCCTTTTAAAAACAAAAATTAAGAAGCACTTAAAAGAGTGCTTTTTTTCTGACTAAAATCTTACAAATAGTTCCTAATTGGTTATTACACTATGCAACTCATGAAGATAGTGTACTTCTAAGTAAACAGTGTGTAGTGTCTCATAATAACCAATCAGTGGCAACATTCTGTAACATGATGTTTGAGAGAGGTCACTGACAGGCTAATTTAAAACACTGTACTTCACAGTTTGTATTCATTAGCTGCATGAGCTACAGAAGGCAGACCCAAACAGGTAAACATTGCATGATTTTAGGGAAAAAAAAACAAAGCTTATACATAAAAGTAAATAGGTATTTTGAATTTCTTGTGAAATCTAGAAACCTTCCATGCCCCTCTAAACAAAACAAGTCATTGCTAAACAGCATTTAAACTGACATCAGCACAACTAAGAGCAATACATGAGTTTCTAAATACTTCATGTATTGGAAAAATAATAAATACAAAAATAAATGATGCAAACATAAAAATATAAACTTTAATCTGAGCGCCGAAGGTGATCAGTGCAAAGCAGGAAACTTGAAGTACACGGGGGGAGAGGCTCGCAACGAGGGCCAAAGGTGCTCAGAGGAGCAAAAGCCTCACACTGTGTGGCACACAGCATTGCCAGCCTTACAATTTTAATCCCGTCATTTTTGACAGGCAATTTCCTAATTAAAAATAAAAGCCATGTCCCATGTGCTTTTCTTGATTTTGTCTTTCTGCTGCTGTCTCAGAAGAGTGTATCCTTTAAAACTAATATACTTTCCATTAGACCTTATAGACTTCCACCAAGTATCATTGATTCCTCCAGCCATCAACATTTTTCCAGCTTAATTATGCTCTTAGTCAGACTCATTGTTTATATATATATATATATATATATATATATATATATATATAGATATAGATATAAATACAGTGTTACCTTGATACTCATTGTTAATTGATACCAGAAGGCAAGACCAGTGATGAAACGTTAAGGAGTTCTAATAAGGAGTAATATAAATTGACTGATACAGATCATAGCAATAGCAACGTGTGCTGAGCAAGCGTCGTGTGCCAAAGCAATTACCAAGATACCATGTATACAGTGCCTTGCAAAAGTATCCCCCCCCCCCCCCCTTAGCATTTTTCGTGTTTTGTTGCCTCACAACCTGGAATTAACATGGATTGTTTCTAGGATTTGCATAATTTAATTTACAGAACATGCCCACAACTTTGACGATTTTTTTATTTTTATTGTGATGCAAACAACAAATAGGACAAAATAACAGAAAAAGTCAATGTGCATAACTATTCACCCTCTAAATTCAATACTTTGTAGAGCCACCTTTTGCGGCAATCAATGCTTCAAATCGCTTTGGATAAGTCTCTATGAGCTTCCCACATCTTACCACTGGGAGATGACCATTCCTCCTTGCAAAACTGCTTCAGCTCCTTCAAGTTGGATGGTTTGCGCTTGTGAACAGCAATCTTTAACTCTGACCACAGATTTTCTATTGGATTGAGGTCTGGGTTTTGACTAGGCCATTCCAACACATTTACATATTTCCCCTTAAACCACTCAAGTGTTGCTTTAGCAGTGTGTTTGGGGTCATTGTCCTGCTGGAAGGTAAATCAGGCACAGAGTGGTACAGGTTCTGCTCAAGAATATCCGTGTATTTAGCAACATCCGCCTTTCCCTCAACTCTGACTGAAAAACACCCCCACAGCATGATGCTGCCACCACCATGTTTTACTGTGGGGATGGTGTTCTTTGGGTGATGTGATGTGTTGGTTTGCGCCAGACATAGCGTTTCTTTGATGGCTGAAAAGTTTAATTTTAGCACCTTCCTCCATACATTTTGGGAGTCTCCCACATGCCTTTTCGCAAACTCAAAATGTGCCGTTTTGATTTTTGCTGAAAGTAATGGCTTTCTTCTGGCCACTCTGCCATAAAGCACAACTCTATGGAGCGTACAGCTTTTTGTCGTCTTATGTACAGATACTCCAGTCTCTGCTGTGGAACTCTGCAGCTTCTCCAGGGTTACCTTAGGTCTCTGTGCTGCCTCTCTAATTAATGCCCTCCTTGCCTGGTCTGTGACTTTTGGGAGGGTGGCCGTCTCTTGGCAGGTTTGCTGTTGTGCCATGTTCTTTCCATTTGGTTATGATAGATTTGATGGTGCTCCTGGGGTTTATCAAAGATTTGGATGTTTTTGTATAACCTAATCATAATTTTTTTATATAACCTAACCCTGACTTGTACTTCTCAGTAACATTGTCCCTTATATGTTTGGCAAGTTCCTTGGTCTTCATGGCAGTGTTTGGTTAGTGGTGCCTCTTGCTTAGGAGTTGCAGCCTCTGGGGCCTTTCAAAAAAGGTGTGTATATGTAATGACAGATCATGTGACACTTAGATTGCACACAGGTGGACATCATTTCACTAATTATGTGACTTCTGAAGGTAACTGGTTGCACCAGAGCTTTTTATGGGCTTCATAACAAAGGGGGTGAATACATACGCACATGCCATTATTCTGTTTTCTATTTCTAAAAAATAGTTTTATGTATATATTTTTCTCATTTCACTTCACCAACTTAGACTATTGTGTTCAGATCCACCACATAAAATTCAGATTAACAAAACATTGCACTTAAGGCTGTAATGTAACAAAATAGGTAAAAAGTCAAGGGGGGTGAATACTTTTGCAAGGCACTGTATATATATTCATCGTAGAATGGCGCTTTAATCAGCATTCCAGTTATTCCATGTAGGAACCCAAATAAATCTGAGGGAAGATACCGTTCATAGAAATGCAAACTCAACATTTAAACATAACTAAGCGTCATTATAAATGAATACAATAATTAATTCATCAAGTTAGATTTTTTTTAAATGCATGCTTTTTTGGTCAAGGTGAATTATGAGTAATGCACTGTATAATGTTAGTCTAATACAGGGTTGTACTATTTGTACCTTTTAAAGTTATGGAACTGTATACATTTGCGTTGGCTGTCATGGATTCAGCTATCAAACTCAGATATGATATGAATAAGAAAGGGGTCTTTTAATAACCCAACTTACATAAACTCATGTATTGGGGCAATCAAGTACAATATATGAGGGGTGGCCAGCTGAGTGCCTGACCTTGTTCCATTGTACCCCCTTCTAATATATCAATTTTTATATCCTCATATCTTTGAGTAAGTTTAGGACTTTATCCCTATTTTATTACTTATATATTCATTTATGTCTATTCATGGATAGTTCCAGGAATCGAAAAATCCTGGGAGCATGGATCCTAGAAAGTCTGCCTCTCTTCTAAGAGTTATATTTTTTCTGTGGACTCCTTGTTATTCTAATCATAAACACACAGTGTACATTGATGCGTTAAACCTACCAGATCTCGGGTGCAGATAGATTCAAGAAAGTGGTCCACCCCTGCATACACAGATGTTGAAAACTAAAGTATTTATTTATCAAATAAGTAGGACATAGGTGTTTATACACTGGCAAATGCATTGTTTATTTAGGAACAATATGATAGGAAACATAGGGCCTCATTCAATTGTGATTTGGTCAATTGAATAGGGCTCTATATAAGTACATAGCATATTTTTTTTTCAGAAGTTTTTAGTTAGTGAACTTCTACCCAAAAGCAAGGTCTTCACTAACTAAAACCTTCTGTAAAAAAATATGCTCTGTGCTTATATAAAGCCCTGTTCAATTGGCCAAATCGCAATTGAATGAGGCCCATAGTCATTCTACACACACCAGGATTAGCACATTTATCATTTACAAACATTAATAATTACTAATACATTTATGATTAATGTAATCAATAATTGATGGCGATACACAAGGAAAAGTCCTTATGAAATAACTTAGAGGTAGTGTAGGACATAGTACAAACAACAGTAAATGCACTGCTCATCACTCTACACCCAAAACATAAAAACATGCATTCATGATCATCGCACAGTCTGACAAATCATTATTTATCTATTAAATAAATGCTACACTCATGTAAAAAAACAACAAATAAGTCTCAAATAATAATAAAAAAAAAATAAGTCTCAAATTATCACACACAGCACAGGGTGAGAGCCAGGGACCCTGTGACTGAGGTTGCAACTTAATTTACGGGCATATTTGCCATTTTTTCAGGATCAAAAATCACAAAGTGACAAAAAATATGGAGGAAAAAAACGCAATAGAATGAAAACAAGCCCGAAGCTTGCAAAAAACAGCCCCAAACACGTAACACTTAAGGAAAACCAGTAACCCTTCCTCCACAACAGTAACATTTACACCAACGCAGTAACACTTCACCAAAAGCAGTAACACTTAACTTAAGCCAGTAACACTTAACCCAAGGCAGTGACACTCATGGTGAGGCCCCTAAACTACACGGGGGGAGAGGCTCGTAATGAGCGCCAATGGCGCTCATCGCGGGCCCTGTAAAGTACATGGGGAAGAGGCTCACATTGAGTACCGAAGGTGCTCAGAGGGCCCTTAGCCTCGCATTGTGTGGCAAACAGCATTGTCAGGCTTACAATTTTACTCCCGTCATTTTTGACGGGCAAGTTGCTAGTTAAAATATATTGTGCAAACAAAACATTTTGTAATGTTCAAAACAAATTTATGACTGCAATTTCTCTTATATTTTAAATTATACTTCTATGACTCTATGTGGATGAATTTAACAAACTGGGCCAAAATCTCAAGACATGTTATAAGGACAGATTGTAAAATTCAATGTACAGATGATAAATACCTTAATACTATATGAACATTTAAAAAAAACAAAAAAACATCACATGAGTAGTCCTGTAACTCCCTTCTGGATCGTTACATTCTCATAATGAAGCTGTGAGCTATACCATGTAGGGTCACCAAAGATGGGTAGGTCATAGCAATCAACAGGAGAAGGAACTGGCAACCCACTCCAGTATCTTTGCAAAGAAAACCTTATGGATAAGCACAACTATAGACATAACAATAGATGTCCCTGGCATGCTTCGGTCCATAGGACCAAGGAGAGTTGGACATGACTGAACAACTAAACAACAACAAACAACAAAAGTCATGTTACACTGTGTTAAAAATCTTTACTATTTCAGAAGTTTGTAAACAAAAACAACATTTTAAACAAAAAAAAGTATTTTATTCCAAGATAAATTACGAGGATATGAGTTTTAGTGATATATCTGTTAAATTGTATGCAATTAATTTTGATTATTAATGCTGCAGCAAAAATTTCAATGACCAAAGAATTCATGACATAAAACCATAAGCAAAACGATTTTAGGATTCTTATGGTATTCCTATGTTATCTGTGTTCGCCCAAATAAATACTTAAGTATTTTAGCTATTTTAGCTGCCTACACATTAGTGAATATATAAATACATATTAAATATCTTAGCTACCTCTACTATGCTGACCACACACAGCCCTATCTGTCCCGTGTCCCAGAATATCCCACACCACTTCCCAACAGATCTTAAAGAGTGGAAGAGTAGCAACTAAATGAGGGTATATCCAGAAAACATAGCAAGGATTCTTAATTAGATGTGGTCCTAAAGGGCCACTGCAGTCCAAAACTTTCAGTCATTTATCCAGCCCTATGCTGATGAGAGGCAATAACCTTAAAACACATGTACATGGGTAGGTTTCCTGGCTTGTGTAAAAAAGCTGTGAAATACAGCAGGCATAAGCTTAAAGGAAGCCATGTTTAAGATGCTATGGATTGCAAAAGCAAAGCCTTTGTGGGCACATGTGCATGTTTCTGCCCAGGTTCCCAGAAGTGTAATAACTGTATTTCTCGGAATATTGAGCAGGAAACAAGTTTTTTTTTACTTGTTTTAGACATTCAAATGTGAACATAAAAATTACTATTTATATACTAGCCATTTATTTGAAAGAGCATTTTTATACATTACAACAGATATTTCCCCATGTAAAATACATTATATTAATTAAAGAAAATGAACACTAAAACAACAGAAAACATTAATAAACTTACCCTAAAGTTTGCCAAATTTCTTCAGTATCCTGGCTGTTGATTTTGAGAAGAAATGCCCCTGAAAACCAAAGCTAAATTAGCATTACATTCATAATTCATGTTGGCCAATCAGAGTCAGCTACAACTTTGTTGCAATGTCTAGGTAACAGTCACTGCGGGAAAGCATCACAGTCTTTCCTGTGCACCACAAGGAAGCAAGGAAGCGCCTCCAGTCTTTGCTGCTCTGGATCTCTGAACTGTGCTGCTGTTGGCTTGAAGGTTAGTATAGTGTTAAAAAAACATACTGGAATGCAGTGTTTCTATTGGTTAGTACCAGGTCCTATTTAGGCAACTCTGGGGTTGTGGAAATATTTTTTTAATAAAATAAATGTGTATGTGTATAGAATACATCCATGTATTGCATGGTATAAGCAGTATGTGTTAGATTAGAAAATGTTAAAAACAGGGAGACTTCCATATACCTTTAACAAGTTTTCTTATCAGATTTACATTGAAAACAAAGAAAACAAAAGCACTATATGCTGCAATTCAGACATCCATAAGGCTTAAGGCCACTCTTTTTCCTGTAACATATCAGGTTAGGGAAGGAAAAAATAACCCCACCTGTCTATATTTAATTTTTATACACTATAGATCAATAATTTTGTTTACAAAAAACTTTTCCAATGTCTAAAACACAATATTTGAAATGTATGGCAGACATGTTTCATCTGCAGTGGTCCTTTAAAATATTTTGTCTCTTAGTGTTTCTTTAAATATTTTAGGAGCACAGAAGAATGAATCTTAAGGTTAACATAAATAAAGATGTAGCATTAAAATCCTGTCACATATCTGGAAGTACCTGGAGCCAGTAATGGCTTATTTAGCTCTGTGTCTATAGAAGATAGATGGTTTTATATGCACATTCATAATAAGGACAGTCTTATCCAGTCCAATTATCCATTTGCCATGGGATCAGACTCAAAAAAAGTACCGCTGTTTTAGAAAGCTGTCATTGCTTTTTGTACTGCCAATTTTTGCATCTGCAGCGTGAGGCTCCGTGACTCAAATGTTCTTGGGTTAGTCAGCATTGACATATACGGCAAATTGCACATCCTTGGATACAAAAGGTGTTTACTGATATATTTAAAGAGATAAATTAATGTATGCAATAAATCCACCTGGGTGCTGGCACATTTGCATGTCCCGGTTCCCAGAATGCAGTGTAATAACTGTATTTCTCAGAATTCTGAGCAGGAAACAAGTTTTTTTTATCTTGTTTTAGACGGTCAAATGTGAGCATAAATGTACTATTTATCTGCTGTACTAATGTACGGTGGAGGGCTTCTGTTGCTCTTTTGCCCACCATAAATTAAATGAGTGTTGTGTTAAACTACCTCCTCATAAAATCTACTACACAAGCTGGGAACCGACCACACTCTGATGATAACCTTGAAACAGCTGTATGTGTGTAGGTTTCCTGGCTTGTGTATAATCCATCCCAATCTTTTTTCAAAGCTGTGTAATACAGCAAGCATATGCTTAAAGGACGCCATGTTTAAAATGAAAATGGATTACAAGAGCGAAGCCTTTCTGGGCACATTTGCATGTCCCTGTCTAGGTTCCCAGAATGCAGTGTAATAACTGTATTTCGTGGAATTCCAAGCAGGAAACAATTTTACTTAACTTGTTTTAGATGTTCAAATGTGGACACAAATTTACGAATTACTATATATATATATATATATATATATATATATATATATATATATATATACTAATTAAAGTGCAACTGAGATATCATATCTATATATTATTTATTTTGGAGAATCTAACTTGGTAAAATAGTACAGTTTTTGGTTGAAATGATTATATTCATAAATGTTGCTTTGCTGGCATACTTTTCCCATAATAACCTGAGTAAAACCTTGGATACAAATGATATGGCCTTTAATTAATTATATTTTATATGCAGTTTTGCTGCAGTGCAATATACAGTTTTGGTTGTTGGTGATCAATTTTCTGAGGTGGCATGTGGTATCTAAAACTATCAGTGCTTTCAATAGGGCTGATGGGAAATTTGCATTAGTTTACCAGAACATAGCCTCTTGAGAAAACTGTGGACAGAATCAACTGAGAATAAAACAGACCCACACATTAAAGAATAAATTCATATAAAACTTAGGAATATAAAGTTTGTTTATACTTGTTTGTTTTTGCTTTCTAAAGATATTTTGCCCATTGTCAAGTCAAGTAAAAACAATTACCACAGTAGGAATAGATGGCAGTGCAAGTCACAGTTGGATTTTCCTCCAAGATATCAATTAAGGAAACCATATAAGGTGTGAGCAGTAAATAATAATTGTATGTGAAGAACCACTGTGTTGAGAAATACTTCATATGCTACAAACCATGGGCATAAAATAATTTTTGGGTAAAGTTTTTATTTTAGTAGATAGTACTTGAGCCTAAAGACTGCCATGTTTGTGTCTTTCAAGCTTGCTGCTGGTTTGGAGTCTGAGTAGGTGTGTTCTAATTTTTATTAACATTTTCAATGACGGAAAAAGGGGCAGGGAGGATTAAGGTTAGTAATATATGATCTTGGTGCTACTTGTATGTTAGCTAACATATGGTTCACAGATTGTAACTGAAATCATATGATTGAAAGTATGAAATGCAATATTGTCCAATCAATAATAAAAGTATTAGTCTCCAAAACTATGATTAAAAACTAGAACGATCAAATGTGCAGATCTCCAGTTTGGAAAAGGTTTTGAAGTGAAATATACTTTCCCATACTAATGAAGAAGATCACACTATAGGGATCCCATTGAGTTTTCTTTCCAAAGGATTCATGCATCTTTGGTTTTATTGTTTTTACGTAATTTTAATCATTGTGGTCTATAATAAAAATAAAGTAATGTTTTTGTGGGAATTTTGCCCTATATTATTATAATAGGTAGATTAGAAAAGATTTAAGCATGGGATACCTACCCCCTCAATAGAAGCAGCTTGCAAGTATACTGGCAAACATTGCTTTCTGAAACCACCACCTTATGCCTTGAAAATCAAGCATGACTATCATGGCAGCTTCAATGCACTAGTCTGCTAAAATTAAAGTTTTCTCTGAAATTGCTTTCAAGACTTTTTTGTGTCATTCAAGTGTTTCCGACTCTCCGTGACCTCATGGACTATAAAATATCAGGCACATCTTTATGCCCATGGTCATGCTGATCCACCTGGTTTTCATGGCAGAGATACTGGAGTGGGTTACCAGTTCCTTCTCCAGCGTGCCAGAGCTTGACTTCAGGGTGGTGTGACCTCTTGGTTCCTTAACTGGAATCAAACCCAGGTTGCAGCGGTGACAGCACTGAATAGTATCCACTGGACAACCAGGGAACCCCTTTCATGTAATACATAGCTGCTAATATTGTTTAATCAATAAATTCTAAGACTGTCTTTTTCACCATATCAAGGCTAGTTCTTTATAAGAGAATACTAGAAATATGGGACTTCAGTGGTCCTTTAAATATGAACTCAAGAAGTACCGAAAATGTAAGTGCGTAGGAATAAGAAAGCACTCATCAGTGGCAGGGACTGCAAGGCGTGGGCTGCAAGATACTAGCAATGAAAATCTCCAGCTTCAAACAGAGCCGAGCTGTGTCGTAGGAGGATGTACTGGGACTGCTATAAATGCTGCATGTCAGAAAACAAAAGCAAGAAAGCTGCTGCAAAAAAATCTCCCAGCAGCTACTGGAGATTACTGCAGTGCAAACCACAGGCCATTCAGTGTACTGAAGGGAAAACTAATAATGCAGAAATGAATAGTCACATTTCAGCTGGTTACAGAACCAAAGCCAAAAACACAGCACTACCCCACACATTGTCTAAACCATTTATCAGGCATTCAAATGTAATCTGCGCTGGAGCCTGTTGTATAAAATGAAGTGAATATAGAATGTGTATGTTTCTTTTCTGTTTCATCTATTAAAGAACAACGAGCAATTGCAGATTTTATGAAGTCTCTCAAAGTAAAAACCTCATTAATAAGAGTACAGTGTGAAACACAATTAGATACCATGCAGAGGCCAAACTGCACATTCATATTCTATAATATATAGTGGAGAAATGTTAGTTTCTGCACTATGTCTTATTTTAACAACATTGTAGAAATGTGCTAAATAGCTATTTTTTGCTGATTCACAGGAACAGGTTTTGGAGCAAAAAATAACTAATTTGCTTATTTATTCTCTCCATACGCCTATTTATTTTAAAAAAAAGCATAAAGGGCCATTGGACTTTAGGAAACGTATTTTATATTTGTAAAACACTTAACTATACAGCGATCAGTAAATAAAGAGTACATTTGTGTTCACATTAAACGTCTAAAAATAAGTAAAAAAGTATTTCCTCCTCACAATTCCAAGAAATACAGTTATTGCACTGCACTCTGGGAAACTGGACAGAGGCATGCAAATGAGTTCACAATGCACTTTCACTCTTTAATCCAATATAACATGGCATAGGATGGACTATGCACAAATTCGAAGACCTACCCACAGACAGCTGTCTCAATCTCCTCTGTCACACAAACCCCTAGTAGCACTCTGTCACAATATATATATATATATATATATATATATATATATATATATATATATATATATATATATATATGTCATGGTAAAGGAGCTTGTTTACTTCAATGATACTGTGTGGTATACCATGTAGGGTCACCCAAGATGGGCAGGTCATGGCAGAGAGGTCAGTCAAATCTCAGTTCACTGGAGAAGGAACTGGCAACCCTTTCCAGTATCTTTGCCCAAAAACGTATGTATAAGCACAACTAACTAGACATGATGATAGATGTGTCTGGTGTGCTGTGATTCATAGGGTCACAGAGAGATGGACATGACTGAACGATTAAACAACAACAAAAGTCATGTGACACCGTGTGTAAAATCATCACTATTTCAGAAGTTTGTAAACAAAATTTTTTTAAACAAAAAACTATTTTATTCCAAGATAAATAAGAGGATATGAGTCTTAGTGATATCTTGATTAAATTGTATGCAGTTTAAAGGGTCATGGAGATTTGGAAGCCTTATACAAATCCTACCACATTTTTTGCACTTCTGAACTTCATTCATTGTTACAATTAATTAAAAATATGGTAATAAATCAGGACCTATTTTTCCTAAAAACTTTTGTTTGAAAGGTGCTTTGCTGTACACATTATATACTATGTGCTTGCAGGTATTATTTTGCTAATGCTAACTATAGTGGATGTGTAATGCAGATTTTCTTATTCTTAACTATCAATAAAGTGGGTAAGAGTATTGTAACATATATGTGTATAACTTACTATTCTATGGCAAATTACTTAAGAAGCTGGCTTATGGACAAAAAAATACCTAAAATGAATGGTGCGGAATAACTGGCTTATATGTCAGTTACCTCCCCATCCTTTTACCGAAGATCCCTGATTCTAAGTTGCTCTAACCCTTGGTAAGACAATGCCAAGGAGAATGGCTCAAACCACATATGCCATCCAGCTACTTACCTAACTGCAAATACAGATCTTGAGGAAAAGTAATTAGCTATTCCACTACATATTTCACTTAATGACATAGGCAGGGCAGGGGACCGGTCTCTTAAATTACATTTATATACCTTTATCTTGATAGCTCCTCACATCTGCATGAACTCGTGATGCACTAGAACTGTCTAAAAACCAGAAGCCCTATATTGTAAAGTTACACTGTCAAAATGAGCAAAGTAAATCTCCCTAGCTATTCTATTTACCCATCGCAGCATCATTGCAAGTGAACTGCCATGATTAACTGTGGCAAGCCAAAGCCGCAAAATATGGCAACATTTCCCTGTGATTTTTTCACGGACTAAATATTATGAGCGACTCCTTCCCTAAACCCTATTAAATTACGACTTTACTGAGTACTCCTTAACATCAAAAATTTGAAGAAAAATGTACTGGTAGTAAACACCATTCGCAAATGGTTTTATAACCATTACTGAGGCCTGGAGCAGCAATTATAGTCAGGAAACCACTCAAATACAATACAAAAGCATTCAATAGCATCAGAAATGAATGCTGTACATTGCTATATGCACATATGTTTAATTAAAACAATTCATTTTCCACCTGTAACTCAGACATATGGGGACATAAAATGTTGTGCTCACAGCTGGATAAATCTATTAGAGACAGCACATTAAGAAATAGCCTCAGAAATAATATAACTCCATTAGAAATAATATGTTACAGTCACAGAGGCACAAATGTTAAAAATGATATTTAAACATCAATATCACATAAAATATTACAATGTTCAAGGGAACAGAACCATTGTACGCAATAGGTTAATACCAATCAGCAAACACACATGGACTACAGTGGCTGCTCTGAAGCACTCACTATTAAAGAGATAGACACACCCCAAACAATACTCAGCAACAGTAATGATCATCACCACAGCACAGTACTAACAGAGATCATCAACGGCACATCCATGGGAAGGTATGTCATCTACACACTAACCTTAGGTCTCATACACTGGGGAGGATGAGATATGTCATCATGGACAGCATGATGCCTTAAACAGGGGATTGACTGATACTGATGGTGGATAAATGGAGGAGGTGAACGCCACAGGTATATCACTAGATAGGACAGGCCAGGCATTGGATTTTCACCTGGGTCATGGAAGGAAAAGGGTGTTATAGGCACAGGGACATGGGCATATAGGGACATATCATTAGAAGGGGGGTTACACTAATGTCCTGAAACTGTTTAAGAAGGTCTACAAAAATAAAAGGAGCCTGTGCTGAGGGTCATGGAGCACCAAGAATCCTACTTCCATCAACGGAAATCATGTGTACACGTGTCCTGGCAAGTCCCACACCATTGCTGTTGTTCTTGGGGCAACATATATGCCAATGATTATGTGACAATTAGTGCTAGTCTTAATCAATTAATTATCAGTTAGACATGTCATATGGTTAACAACCCTTCAGCTGAATGGTGAGCCACAACAGTGTCACAATTTATATTCATCAAAGTATTAACTCCCAATAATCACTAATGATGTTGTTCACACATGCTTTAGAAAACACATTAGTGTTTGAACACAGTTTGGATATATTAATACATGTGATCATTGTAAACCAAGCAGTGTCAATGGAATGTTCTGGAATCATCAAATGAATGAAAGGATGGGTATACAGGATAATGATCAATATCTTAACACATAATAAATAGTTAAGTAATTGTTATGTATGTTGATGTTTCAAATCAGTAACCACAAGAAACAAAGGAAAGATGAATAACGGTGTAACAATATTATTGTTTATTATAGACACAGAGCACAGTCATAAACATATCCGACCGTGCATTCATATCATGGATGTGGTGTGGCCGGATCCGAGAGGTCAAGAGGTTGGAAAAACTGTAAAAAACCTAAAGGGGTAAAGATAATACTGTATACTAATAATGATACATAGCATCTACTAGAGTCACATGAGGTCATTACACCACAGTAACCATAATCTGATGAATAAAGATAAAGTAATTGAAAACTCCACATAATAGAAGTAATCAGTAATGAGCATAGCACATAAATGATGTCTTCATCTTCCCCATTACACATTGACTCCTGGGTTATATAATTCAATTCAATTACACACGTACAGTGTGTTCAGAAAATCAAAAATGAAAAAAAAGTGTTCATAAGCTAAAAAAGGCAGAGAAGGAGAAAAAGCTATCTAAAAAAATCTGTATGTAGAGTACAGTGGTAAATATTATAACTAACAATAAACCAGCTTACCTGAACTTCATCCACAAGCAGTTATGTCTATGACATGAGAAATCACCTGTGTCATGGCTGTAGCATGCCAAGGCACAAGCTGTGCAATGCCTTACAGTCTGATGCCCTCAGCCTTATAAGATAGGCTTATTGTGCCAGGGGAAAGGGGCCCACTGAGATTGGTTAACATTGGGGATGTTTATTCCTTGTTATGTCTGTTTAAAGTTGCCTGGGTACCACTAGGCCCATACTATGGTATCCATGTTTATAGTTGGGGTATGCGTATGAACATGATGGGATGTATGTCCGTGTTGTGCTTTGGGGGGGGGCTAGCACTTACAAGGGAAATATTGTATATGCCCAATATTTCATAGTACTGGACTAGCCCCCTATTAACAAGATTAGGGACATAATTGACCCCTAGGAGTCACATGACACCAGTATCGCTCTGTATTTATCACAAGCCTCAGCCTGGTATCTCCAGGCCTTTTGTATGTAATTGCCCCCTACTAAGAATACAGCAGTGGACAGGGAAAACAATGGGTAATTCTTCTTGGACTTGCAGGCAATGGTGATAACAGGAGCTAGAAGGAGACTGGAGTATCCATGGATGCACATTTAAATTGATTGGATTCTCGTTGCTAAGAGTGTGGTATAAATATGTCTGTTTTTCAATAATTAAGGTTATACTGGTTCACATAATTAAAGTGTGAATTTCGTTATTGATGCTGGGATTTCTGTTTGCTGGAGTAAGTTCTTTTCAGATCTTAGAAAGATCCTTATGCTACACAAGACCACAGACATCTCTCAGTCTAACCTAAGGGCTGAAAGTTCTTCCTGCTGTACAGAGGTAAAATGAACCGGGCACACCTGTGGAGAGGGGTTTGGGCAATAGGCTCTTATCGCCATTCAACATACAGGTTGTCACCTTCGATCACCAATAGTAATGATGTGACATCTGACAAGGAATGCTTAGTTGTGACCAGAGTCAGTGGGCTTAAAGTCACCATCTATATATGATATTGTTTATCCACATGGATATCCCATTCATTTGGTATACAGGTGTTATCAGATTATAACTGACTGTTAAGATATCATGATGTCTAATCACGTACCCATTAATACTGAGAGGAGACAAAGATCAGCATCCATAATGTCTGTTACTTACATCAGACAAATGTATATTTTCTCATATTGATGATGGGATGACATAGTTAACTAATGCATGTATTAATTCTGGCTTTGAAATACATGCCATTGTCAGACTTGCTAGTCCCACACCATGTCTGCTTTGGTATAAGTTAAACTTAACAACAAACATGTGTTATTAAACATGATATATGATTAATTAATGGTGTGTGAAATCATTCTGCTGGGGGATGTCACTGATGGAATGGCTGTGTAGATATTTCACTCACATTATTTGGTAGCACTGCTTGAATATGAAGATCATACCTTCATGGCCCTGAATTGTGCCTAAAAACAAAAATAAGGTCTGCACCATCTATTGTCAATGGCATTCTTCTGTGAACATCAATTGATGAAAATGTTAAACATAACCCTATGTGCCCACAGGATCATGTGATGGGGTAACCAAATTATTACCATTACATAGGCCATGATCCTCTACTCTGTTGCCAGGCTAGATTATGTTAACATGTTTGGACCAATAGATTGTCAATGACGAGTGTTGTTTTAAGTGCAGCCCCTATCTTCTCCTCTGCTTTGACACAGGGTTCCCACCCCCTGTGCCACCAGAGTCTAGGGGGGTTGCAGGAGGAGACACCCCCCATGAGGCATCAGCACCTGATAAAGAGGAGGCATGTAGGGAGGTGAGTAGAGGCTAGGTTGCGGGCGTGTATTGGGGAGGCCTCTGGGGTGGAGGAACCAGAGCATGTTGGGTAATGTCCATGCTCAGCTGCACCAGAACTGGAGTAACCTTGCCATGTAGGACTCCATCTGACAGTGGTGCCTCCTCACCTCCCTATAAAGTCTCCTCCAGTTGTGGCCCACCAAGGCGTGTTTGGTAGAGATAGCCTATAGTCCCTGCAAAGTGTCCCTCTGCATGACCATGAGGACCAGCATCTCCCACATGATGATCTCTAATGGTGGGGCTGGAGATGGAGGTCCTTCTAAGCCTGGCATGGCTGTGGAAGGATAAAGCGGTGGCTGTGGCCCAGTCGGGAGGTGCTCAGGAGAAACTGGTATCCTTGGGGATAGTGGTGGGCCTGGAGGTGGTTGCCAGGACGTGATAGTGGTGGGAGGAGGAGCCGATGGTGCTGGTGGCATGACTTGTGAGTCTGTCCAAATGAGTGAATTTATCTGGGGGAGGAGGGAATAATTTATGTGATCATTGCTTTGTATTATGAGCTTGTTTGTTATTGACTGTTAATGCAGCAGTCTGGCTTTTGCAGCACATGCATGTACCTGATCAGTCTATCCCTAGTGAAATCCAGGGAGCTGACATCTCACTCTCATTGGTGTGCAGCATTTCCAAGGGATTAGTGTTATCTATGTGTATTGGTGTAGATGTGGTGTACATGTGGTGTACATGTGAAGGAATGTTGGTGTATATGATATTCACCTGACAAGGAGTCTAAATACAGTGTTGCCACCTGGCCTGCAGCTCCGGGACAGTCCCTAAAGTCATCATTTCCTTCAGCAAGCTCTCCCACTAAGTCTGCAGTCACTCTGGGGCCACCACTTGGAGCCTCCTCTTCCATAATCCTCTTAACCTTTGCTAGGCTGTCGTAACGATGCCTTACAGACCTCAGATCTCTATCCGCAGCTGCTACCTCCTTGCAGGCCTTGACCCTGGGCCCAGGCTTAACTTCCCTCCCTCCATAGGAATAGCACGGGCATGGATGGTATTGAGGAGTATCACCATCTCCCTGGGGCCCAGTGTTTGCCTCAGCCTCCTGTCCTCCTGAATGTGGATGGGGATCCAGAGCTCTCTGCTCTGACCCTAAATGCCTGTCCCTCCCTACTATTACCCCCCGGGATCAGGCCCACCCCCTCGACCCTGGACTAAGATTACCTATAACAATGGGTGGTTCCCTCCCTCTACCTCACCTCTCACCCTCCCACCCAGCACTAACACTCCTAGCCCTCCCCTATCCACTCCCTCTATCCCTCCCTATCATTTCCTCACCTTCACTACCTCTATCCCTACCTCTCCTTCCCTCCACTACCTCCCTTTCTACCTCTCCTTTCCTCCCTTCTGCTCCCTCTCCCCCCCCCCACTCCCTCCCCTCTACCCCCAGGGACCCCTCTCTTTCCTCTCTTTCCTCTCCTCCTCCTCTCCTCCCCACTTCTCCCCTCCTTGCTCCTCCCTCCATCTCAAAAGTACAACAGGGATAAATAAAGTGTAAAAAAAGTGTAAATGTATATATTTCTAATGTAAAAAAGTGTGTATATATATATATATATATATATATATATATATATATATTGGTGTAACTTTGCGAGTGTCCCCTAATCCACCCCCTTCAATACTACTGATGAGAGCATGGTTTACAGATGCCTGGTTGGATCTGTAATATTGCGAGAGAAAAGCATTGAATACGATTGTAGTGTTCAGGAAAAAAGCTCTGGTAGCCAATTTTATATTGCAACGCAACTTGCCTTGCGTGAATAGAATAGGTCTCCAGGTAAGTAAAGCAACGCAAGAAAGCCTGGTTACATGTTTTTTTTGTTTGTTTTTTTTATTTCAAAAAGTTTTATTGATAGGTTCATGCAAGTTACAGCATAAAATATGTAGAGGTTAACATATGTAGATGGTATTTACACGCACAAAGGGTTTGTTTACATTTATAGAGTCAATGTTTGGTTTAAGATAGCTAGTCACATATTGTAGTTAATCTCTCAGTCTTCAGTATTCCCTGGTAGCGATATTAATACAGCAGATTCTGCCAAATTTTAGCTGAAAATAAGAATTAAACTAACACGACAAACAATTCTGTGAAGAGGGGAAAAAAAACAAGAAGGGGAAGAATTTGGGGGGAAAGAAAGAAAAGAAAAATTAAAAATTAAGGAAGAAATTAAAACAACAATGAAAATGTAAGTCTCCTGTTTTAGTATAGGTTAAAATCCATAATAAACAATACATACAGCATGTACACGTCAATTCAGTGCCCATAGTTATTATAATTGATAATTATGTATGTGGGGTTTCCACCCTATATGAGCATTGTAGAGTGCTAAATATGAGTATTTCTTTTTTTTCTTTTTTGTTGATATTTAATTTTTCTATATTATTTACAAGTACCTCCTCCTGGATTATTCTATTATGGATTATGGGCGTTATTATCTTTCTACTAGCGAATTGCCCGTCAAAAAATTACGGCAATGAAATTGTAAGTTAGCTAATGCTGTTTGGTGTGTACTTCTGAAATATATAATACATTAATAAATGAATATACTTTACCTATTTTGAAGCATTGTGTTGAAGAGCTGGCAATCTGTTTTGATGTTGCTGCAGCATTAGTGGTGTGGAGCTGCTGTGTAAGCGTGCTGAATGTGTGTAGTGTAATAGTGTGCGTGCGCGAGACTAAACCGTTAGCGTAGTTGTGTACTTCCGCATTGGCGTAAAATGGCGGGTTATGTGTGGTATGCGTGTTAACGGAATATCCGTAGGTCGTTTGTGGTGTTTTGCGAGTTTCTTGTGGTGTTTTGCGTGTTTAGAGTGCTGTAGCCTCGTTTTCGTTTTGTTCAGCGTCCATTTTTTCTCTCGCTTAGCGATTTTTTTAGTGTTCAAACTTTTATTTTTAGTTAAATGAAGGTGTAAGTTGTTTTTTTGAGGTCCTGGATGCTTCCTCTTGCTGTAGGTAAGCTTTTTATGTATGTGCTGTGTGTATTTATTGTGTTTTGAATTTTGTAATGTTCGCAAGTTGCGTCCGATTGTTGCAAGGTCGTAATGTGTGGTAACGTGTCTCGTATGTTGTTTGCGTTGCGAGGTAAAGTTTGCGAGGGTTGTAGTTGGTGTGTCGTGTTGTTTGTGTGGTCGAGGTTGTTCTGTGGTTGTTTGCGTTTGAACGTAAATTTTGCTAGGGTCGCAGTTGCTGGCAAGGAGCGCCTTTGGGGCTCCATGCCAGCAACTGAGGCCCCCGCCCGCAGTTAAGGTTGAAAAAAAGACTTTCAGTCCATCAAGGTCAACCTTTAAGATCTCCTCTGATCTGCAATAGGCGGATTAGTTATTAATTAATTCATTGTTAATTAATTATTAATCAGCTATTTAATTATTTATTTATTTTTATTATTATTAATTAGTTAACATTTCTGTTAGAGAAGATCAGCCTCACACTCCCCATAAGCACTGTTTCTCCTCCCATAGAGTAACTAAAATATCCCGCTAAAACAAATGTGACCTTTTCTGACCTGATGGACAGAGATGTAAGTTTATCGCTGACCTGACTACTGTTATTTGTGTTCTTACTTATTGCATTATATTCAAGTGTTTCTAATGTTTTTATTCCTTACTTCTCCCTTTCTTTACTCCTCACTCCCTCCTTCCTACTACCCTCCTGAACCCTGAGTTTTGGTTGCAGCACTCCTCTCGCCCATCTCCAGAAACCTGAGGAAGAGGATGACAACACTTATTTCTACCCCACCTTGAGTGGATGACATGCCTACTACACTTAATAAATCACATCATATCACAATTGTCACACAAAACTGAAAAATGCTTTAATACCCCAGAAAAATGCTCTGACTTTTATCGCCTGTAAGCAAAATTTGTGATCCTCAAAGAAACTAATTTCCTCAGAGGCAAAGAATCCAAATGTCTCATAAGAACAATATCAAAAAGCATATTTCAGTTCAGGTCCCTCAGTAGTGAGCTCATTTTCAATTATTGGACACCAAAAAAGACCTAGAAGGCCTATGTACATGCTTTTGAGGGACTCTCTCCTAGGCAACACTCTCACTATTGCTTGCCTATCTTGTTTACAGGAACAAGATATGCTTTATCATTAACACATTACAACTTTTGCAAGAATTTAAACAGAGGTGTCTGATGCTTGGGGCAACCTCATCATTCCACTTAACCTCTCCTTCGTCACCTTTCATGGGGGTCCTCCATACCCACTTCTAACCTAAGTACACTAAGAGACTTTCTACAGCAATGTTGTCTCATAGTTGGCACAAGTAACACAGCAGCAGAAACTATTACACATTCTATTCCCACCCCCACAGTTCATACTCCAGACTAGACGATATCCTACTAGAACAATACTCATTGCCCTCTGCAATATCCTCCAACCAACACAAACCAGAAAGAGTTTGGCAACACAGCCATTCCCTAATTCATTCATAAACCTTGCAGCATAACCTCCTTGAAATTACTCCAGATCAAACTTCCCTTTATAGCTGGTGGGTCCTTAGGGTCATATTCTTAAAACTATCCTCTAGAATTAAAAGAGAAAAAATGTCAAACAAAATGACCTAATCTTGCTGATTCATTCCCTGGAACAAAAACACCCTAGATCAGGACATAGAGTCACAAATAAGGAACACTAGGTCAGACCTTAAAGAACTGCTTCTCCTCAATACTAACAGATAACACCTAAAACAAACTTATTATGAATGGGGAAACAGACTAGAGTTCTCCATCAAGCAAAGCACACTAGGCAAAAGAAAGTCCCAAGACAACACCATTAAAAAATTGCACTTCATTGAACACACCCAGAACCCACTAGTTCTTTATATTTGCATCCCTTCAATACTTTTGTTTTTGGCCTAAATTCAGAACGCATGTTGTTGCCTTATACTATTCCCCTACGGCAAGGGTAAAAGTCAATGGCGATTATCTTCACCCTACCACATTTCGCATGGCACTAGGAAAGGCTGTTCCTTCCCCTCTTTCCTGTTTATACATGAATATTATTATACATATATGAAATCACAAAACTCACTTTGGAGGAGCCTAAAATAAGCCACTCTTCTAACTCAACGCTATGACGGTGTGGACATTTTGAACACACCGTCTCAGCAGTGGGAGTCCCATTCCATAAACTATGAGTCACATCACACAATGATTTCCTGTACGGGTGATAGAGGGAGGCTTGTGTCCCTTACTTTGCGACCTCCAACCTCCCATCCTCCAAAAAGAGCTCCTATGTCGTTCTCCCTGCATCTTTTCTTCTGTTCAGAAAGAGGTTGCTCTCAGAGTGGGTTATTATGTCCACAGAACTAACCTATTAAGGTTAGTTCGTTCTCTGATTGAGCACCTCTTTTTTATTTTTTTGTTTATGCAAATGACCCTTAGGGATTAGTCTCCCTAAGGGTGATACGGGAATCCAGACTTGAACTCCTTCCTCACTGTCCCTTAGGCAGTTATCAGCTACACGTCACTGACAAGGCCCAAAGAAGGCTAAAACGTTTGCTGTTTCTCCTGTTCAGGGTAGATTGCCTGGTATTTCGAGACTGGACCACTGTAGTGAGTGGTACAAGACTGATATAGTACAGGATATTTCTCCCTGTGAAGGGCACAAGTGAGCTAAAAGTGGTTGCTCTCAGAGTCCACAGAACTAACCTATTAAGGTTAGCTCGTTCTCTGATTGAGCACCTCTATTTTGTTTGTTTTTTGTTTCTCTTACCTTTTTTTTTTTTCATTCTACAACCATGTTTTCAGTACATGTTACTACTCTATCCTCCCTTGCCACCAGCCAGGAACATCATAAAAGGAGTGCAGAGGAGACAATGTTTTGGACTCTCTAGAGTGACTTATAGCCCACATTGTGAGGCAGATTTCTCTATTGATTCATAATGGATTTCTCTGTATGACTACATTTTTTATCTTGCTAAAATATCAACATTAAAAACCTATTTTATTAAAAACAGTCAGCCTTCACTAATTGTCCAATTTTCCCATGGTTGGTTGAAAAAGGTATTGACACCACTTTATAGCCAATCAGAAATAGTTAAGACACTTACAATAAGGAAACAAATAATTGAAAATATGGAACTTCTTATTAGAGTTTATTTTTATATAGTGCCATATTTTTATTTTGGATTGGCATATTTCCATGGGCCAGGAATACAGATTTGAGGGCAGCTGTTGACAATGTTGGGAAATAAAGGGTTCGTATTAAAAGCTCTGGTCGTACATATTTCAATCAGAAGTCTAAATGCTTCTCTACTTTCAAAGTAATGTCTTACTTGTTGTAACAGATACACTGCAGAAATACTAAATGTAACAACTAATGAATTCAACGCTGTTTTTTTATTTTCTTAAAAACATGCTGAATAATTATATCTCTTTGAAATAACCTTTTGAAATGTGCCTCATTTGTAAATTCATTTTCAAGGTTAGCCACACAATTTTACCAGACATGAAACGCATATCCCTATAGAGCAATATAGTAAAAACAGTACAGTATTTTAGAGACATGTGTAATTCCTATTCTAATATTGTAGGTTGTCTTATATCTATCTATCTATATACTGCAATACTCTGATTATTCATATATATATATATATATATATATATATATATATATATATATATATATATATATATATATGAATAATCAGAGTATTGCAGTATATAGTGAAACCTTTTTTTTTGGACAAACATATTCATAGGTTTCATGACTCTCTTTGTCGAGTCAGAGTCAATACTGATTATAGATTCACAAATACAGCAAAAAATTCCAGGATTAACAAATAAAGTTCTGATCAGCCAGCCGTGCAAGTGTGTGGGGGTGCAGACCAGAGTAAGTAAATTGGGGCCGTAAATAGTTTCACATCTAAGGAACCAAAGAGCTGTAACCAAACTCAGGCAGAGAACAAAAAATAAAAAAAAATCAATAAACACACATATATATTTACAATCATGAATGTTGGAGGTTATAAGAAATTTTGATAATGAGATAAGAATTCAATGTCAACATTTAGGTCTGACTTATTACTGTTAAAGAACATAATCATTTTGATTTCAAATGTCTTTATTTCCTTAGTGTTTTAAAAAAAACTTTGAGTATTTTAATTTTGAGATTTTTCATGGAGTGGTTATTCTGGGTGAAATGGTGTCCAACTGGAGTACAGTAAGTCTCCTCATTGTGCTTATTGATGGAATGTCTGTGTAGATTCATCCTCGTATGTAATTTCTGGCTGGTTTCCCCTAAGCATATGCCTGCTGAGCAAAGCTTAGGATGGATTATATATATACAGTGCCTTGCAAAAGTATTCACCCCCCTTGGCATTTTTTGTGTTTTGTTGCCTCACAACCTGGAATTAACATGGATTGTTTGAGGATTTGCATCATTTAATTTACAGAACATGCCTACAACTTTGAAGATGTTTTTTTTTTATTGTGAAGCAAGCAACAAATAGGACAAAATAACAGAAAAAGTAATTGTGCATAACTATTCATCCCCCTAAAGTCAATACTAATAATAATATGTAGAGCCACCTTTTGCGGCAATCACAGCTCCAAGTCACTTTGGATAAGTCTCTATGAGTTTGCCACATCTTACCACTGGGATTTTTGCCCATTCCTCCTTGCAAAACTGCTCCAGCTCCTTCAAGTTGGATGGTTTGCACTTGTGAACAGCTATCTTTAAGTCTGACCACTGATTTTCTATTGGATTGAGGTCTGGGCTTTGACTAGGCCATTCCAACACATTTACATGTTTCCCCTTAAACCAATCAAGTATTGCTTTAGCAGTGTGTTTGGGGTCATTGTCCTGCTGGAATGTGAACCTCCGCCCTAGCCTCAAATCATGCACAGAGTGGTACAGGTTCTGCTCAAGAATATCCCTGTATTTAGCATCATCTTTCCCTCAATTCTGACCAGTTTCCCAGTCCCGGCTGCTGAAAAACATCCCGACAGCATGATGCTACCACCACCATGTTTCACTGTGGGGATGGTGTTCTTTGGGTGATGTGTTGGGTTTGCGCCAGACATAGAGTTTTCTTTGATGGCTGAAAAGTTAAATTTTAGTCTCATCGGACCAGATCACCTTCCTCAATACATTTTGGGAGTCTCCCACATGCCTTTTCAGCCATTTTGTTTCTTGCTGAAAGTTATGGCTTTCTTCTGGCGACGGCTTATTGTCGTCATATGTACAGATACTGCAGTCTCTGCTGTGGAACCCTGCAGCCCCTCCAGGGTTACCTTAGGTCTCTGTGCTGCCTCTCTGATTATTGCCCTCCTTGCTCGGTCCATGAGTTTTGGTGGGCGGCCGTCTCTTGGCAGGTTTGCTGTTGTGCCATGTTCTTTCTGTTTGGTTATGATAGATTTGATGGTGCTCCTGGGGATCATCAAATATTTGTATATTTTTTTATAACCTAACCCTGACTTGTACTTCTCAACAACATTGTCCCTTACTTGTTTGTAGAGTTCCTTGGTATTCATGGCAGTGTTTGGTTAGTGGTGCCTCTTGCTTAGGTGTTGCAGCCTCTGGGGCCTTTCAAAAAAGGTGTGTATATGTAATGGCAGATCATGTGACACTTAGATTGCACACAGGTGGACATCATTTCCCTAATCATGTTACTTCTGAAGGTAATTGGTTGCACCAGAGCTTTTTATGGGCTTCATAACAAAGGCGGTGAATACATACGCACATGACAATTTTCTGTTTTCAATTTCTAAAACATTGTTTTATGTATATATTTTTTTCATTTCACTTCACCAACTTAGACAATTGTGTTCTCATCCATCACATAAAATTCAGATTAACAAAACATTGAACTTAAGCTGTAATGTAACAAAATAGGTCAAGTAAGTCAAGGGGGGTGAATACTTTTGCAATGCGCTGTATATACTAGCGACTTGCCCGTCAAAAATGACGGAGCAATAAAATATGAAACTATGGCAATGCTGTTTGCTACACAGTGGGAAGGTCTTTGTACTCTGAGGACCTTCAGCGCTCATTGCGAGCCTCGTGCTGAGCACCTTTGGCGCTCATTGCGAGCCTCTCCTTTGGTGTATTGTGCTCCTCTGAGCAGCTTCTGCGCTCATCACAAAGACATATGATAAAGATAAAGATACATATGTCTATATTTTTTTAAATAATAATCAATTAATTAGTTACTTAATAAATTAATATAATTTACCTATTTGTAATTAATATCTCCATCAATCAATAGCCTGAAGATCTAACAATCTCTTTTTATTTCCATGCAGTATATAATATCCAGTTGGACTGTTGCTGGCCTGAGGAGATAGTTTTATGAATGTGCCAACTGTGCATCAGAAGTAGGCTGTGTGCGCGAGGGCAAACCGTTGGTTTATTTGTGTAAAGCGCTACTGTATATGCGTAATGTTGTGAGTTGCAAGTTAGGAGTGTAAAGTTGCCTTGTTTGTGTATATGCTGCTCAGTTTGCAAGCATTTGGCGTCCTTTGTAGTAGTGTATTTGGTACCGTTTACGTTCCTGTGTAAAAGTGGTATCCGGTTGGCAGTGTTTTGCGCGGGCCACGGTCGAGTAGCCTCGTTTTCATTTTTTTGGCCGCCATTTTTTTCCACTTAGCAGATTTTCAAGTGGCGAAACTGTTTAAAATAGACTTAAATTTGCGTTCTACCTCACTTCCAGACGTCCTGGCTGTTCCCCTGTGCTGTGTATTTTTTTTTTTTTCATCAACTGCTTGCAGCCTAACAGCCTTATGAAATTGCGATTCGGACAATTGTATAGGGCTGTATATCTGCACATAGCATATTTTTTTACAGAAGTTTATAGTTAGTGAACTTCTATCCAAAAGCAAGGTCTTCACTAATTAAAAAGTGCTTTAAAAAATGCTATGGGCTGTTTATAGAGCCCTATTCAATTGGCCAAATTGCAATTTAATAAGGCTGTAAGGCGATCCCGCGTTTCCCAAGTGTTTGGAGACTAAGTCCTGTGTGTTTCATTGCCTCCACTGCTCGCCTTGTATTGTGAGGCTCGCAGGCAATGAGCGCCTTCGTCGCTCCTCGGCCAAGTGCTGCAAGTTGTAGTGCCTTAACGGCTCGCCTTACTAAGCGAGACTCACAGGCGATGAGCGCTTTCGGTGCTCATCGCCCAATTGCTGTGAGTTTTAGTGCCTTGACGGCCCTCTGAAAAAGTGGGAGGTGCCAATGGTGATACCAGAGGTGCCTGTGGTGATGGCAAAGGTGCCGGTGGTAATGGCAGAGGTGCCGGTGGTGAAGACAATTTTGGAGGACCCCATGTTGGGGGAGCCCTTGTTGGAAGTGCAGGAGTGGTGGTGTCCTGCCAAGGCTTCCATGGTAGGTCTGCTGATGGCTGTGTCTAACACCACAGCATCTGTGTAGATGGCAGTTGTTGCTGGCTCCATGACATGCGAGGTGGAGATGGAGATGGCTGACAAGTATGAGAATGTGCTGATGATGCATGTGAGGGCCTAGGGGGTGATTCCCACAATGTTGAAATGGGTGGCTCTCTTGCTGCTGATGGGCCAGCTTCCTGTGATGGTCCCAGGACCTCTGGAATGTTTTGGCCTTCAACCACCACTTCCAAGGGTGGATGTGGTTCCTCCTCTGGTGGGGCCACCGCCTGTGTCTGTGGTCGCGCTTGTCCTCTTGTGTACTGAAATGAAAAAACAATAGTGTATGAGTTGGGTTCTCTACAAAATTTATAGTTGTGTGTTTCCATATCCATATGCCCATTCATGTACTCTCTTTTGGATGTCAAATAAATCTTGATCTATTTGGCGACTGCTACTTAGAATCAGTTTTAACTGCAGGTTTTGGACAGACATTTTATTGATAACAATTATGATAATGATATGTTAGCTTCCTGGATTTACATGGTTATTGCTGCCCCATATAACTGTAGTCATAACCAGAGAGCTTACAATGCTATTGTATGTCAGTTATCTGTGTGTGTAGGGTTCATGTTTGTGAAGGTGTATATGATACTCACATTGCATGGTTCTCGCCACACCCATGTTCACCTGTCCTGGAAGGTCCAATACACTCCTCATCCGCTCCTTCAGGGTCTGCTCCTATGCACAGTATATAATGACGGGTAGTGGACCACCACTGATTGAACAGGCTGCTCTGGACTCCTCTGCAATCTTCCTCTTAACCTTCATCCGGCTGTCATCATATCTATGTTTGACAGTGTCTTCTCACTAGGCCTCACTTCTCTCCCACCATGTATGATGCTATAGCAGGCATGTTTTTTTCCTGAGGGAGCACTGTGCTTTGCCACAGCCTCTTGCCCTCCCAACTGTGCTTGGGGTTCCTGGCCCCCCTGTTCTATCCCTGGGGCCAGTCCCTCATCCCCTCTACCCCCTCCCGGGATCAAGCCCCTGACCCTCTGCCCCTACTCCTTGTGTGCCTACATCTGGGGGCACATCCCTACCCCTCCTGCTCTCCTACACCTGTACCTCCCCTCCCTGACCTGCCTCCTCCAATCCCTCTCTCCATACCTCTCCCTTTCCTCCTCTCCTCCTCCGGTGTTCCATTAACTCTCCTTCTCTCCTCTCTCTCCTACTGTCCTCACTCTCATCCTCTCCCCCTGTCCTCACTCTCCTCCTCCCCTCCTCTACCCTCCTTGAAATTTTAAAATAAATATAAGGATAAATCAATATAATATATAATTGTATTTGTATGAGGTAAAACAAGAATGTGTGTATTATATTATGGAATTGGAGGGGGTAGGTGGGGGTAAAGATGTGCTGCGGTCTAATGCTATTATTAGCTGTGTGTACATAGAAATCAATATGTGTGAATTATGCGATATCAGTAATTATGGGTGTTGTAAATTAAGTGTTAAAATATATTTGTGGTCAAAATAGAAAAAAACTCACAAACAGCTCTTTCTCTCTCTCTCTCTCTCTCTCTCTCTCTCTCCAAACTCAAAAACCCACCAACGCCTATACCTGTGTGTTCACTTGCTCAGCTACAGCACCGTCAGGGACTTATGACTTCCAGTAGCTATCCTTTCTTCTATCCTTTCCTCTAATTTGTTATATCATATTTGGATTTTGCCTGAATCGAAGGAATGCATTGCACTAATATACTCCACGTGGATCTAAATTGCAGTACAATACATCTGGACCTATAAGGCAAATTCCATTTACTGTGGGACTGTTTCTTTTGTAGACTGAACCATTGGTGGATAAGTACCCAAAACATTTGTTCTATATTGTAGTGTGTTTCTATTGTTTTTTAAGTATAACCCACACGTAAAAATACAATCCTGAAATACAGTACACCATCAATCTGTACAGTAATCATCAGCTCAATGCCTGAACGAAAACAGGCTATTTAACACTGTTGTAGAATTAATATCATAATTATACGATACATCATTTCCACATGGCTCATTTCTTCATTGTTCCCACCAAGCTGCTATATTTATTGACGTAACTGTCTTGGCGGTGATTGACGAACACATATGGCTGCCGTTTATATCCGTGAAAATAACAAGATATATTTCTTTTCAGTCAAGAATAGAAGTCAGGGGCATAAAAGAGTATTTTCAGAATATACTTTATTGAATGTCTGTTGTTCAAATTTAATAAACCTTTGATTAGATTTAAAAACAAACAAAATAAATCTTGAAATAAAGAACAGCATCAATGTATCTACAGTAATCATGAGCTCAATGTCTAAGATGCAAACAGGCTATGTAACACTGTTGTTGAATTAATATCATAATTGTACTCTTCACAATTCCACATGGCTCATTTCTTCATTGTTTCCACTAAGCTGTTACATTTACTGACGTCACTGTCTTGATGGTAATTGACTGAACACATAAGGCTGCCGTTTCTACCTGTGGAAAAACAAGATATATTTATTTATGATCAATAATAGAAGTCAGGTACATAAAATAATATTTAAGAATATGTTATAGAATGTCTGTTCAAATTTAATAAACCTTTTATTAAATAGCTATATTAATTTACAGATGTTTGCTGCCGATGTGAAATTCCCCCCGACATACACAAATTTGATACTCATACGTTCCATAAAGGACAACTTTAGTTCTTTATTTAAAATATATTCATTTGAGGAACTACACATGAAAGTAGGTGAAATGTTTTATGATGTAAAATCTATATATTTATATATATATATATATATATATATATATATACTATATATATATATATATATATATATATATATATATATATATGTAAATATATACTGTATATATAGCTGAATATAACACGTTGGTTTCTGATGAAGTCGGAAATAGAGCACAGAAAGCCTCTATCTGCACACGAGGAATGTTGAGCTTGCTAAAAAGTACTGTATAAAAATAGTCAGCCTTATTAAATTGCGATTCAGCCAATTGAATAGGGCTCTATATAAGCATAAAGCATATTTTTTGACAGACGTTTTTAGTTAGTGAACTTCTATCCAAAAGCAAGGTCTTCACTAACTAAAAACGTCTGTAAAAAAATATGCTATGTGCTTAAATAGAGCCCTTTTAAATTTGCTGAATCAAGTTTTTTCAAATATAGTTTTATACACAAAAACTATTTGAAAAATTAAAGTTTTGTGCAAGAGTATTACAATTTGTATTACAATCCATATACTATTGGTTTACTATTTTTATTTTCTTTGATTTTGCATTGCATTACACTTATTTTTGTATTCAAAATTAATGACAAATTAATTTAGCTCCGTGAGGGCTAAATAGAGAACAGTAAGCAACAAAGTACATTAAGTACAATTTAAGTAGTAGAGCCCAGTATAAACACATTTTAAATGTCATTAAAAATGTGTTCTTTTGTTAGAAATGTAATACTGACATTACCTGGTTTTGCCACCATATTTAGGTTGGATCTTCACCCATCTTTTTTTTAGACTGTGGCACAGCCTGCAGCTTACTTTATTGCAGCTGCCAATTAACTGTACAGTATTACTGACACAGCCTGGAATAAAAAAGATATGAGCAGCCCTAAACTAAATATTAACAGAAAAAGACCTTTTCACAAAAGATCAAATTTTTAAAATCAGTAATAAACTGAGCTTTACTATTTAAAGGATCGCTGCACTATAAAAATAATGACTGTTATAATGAAAGTACATGCATAAGTATATTTGATTTATAATGTTTAAACTTTGTTATGCTAGTAGTGATACTTTAAAGCTCTTGCTTTTTATATGTTTCTTGCCGGCATGATAGCCCCACCCCTTTTGCATAATTAGGTGTATGTCAGCTGTAACTGACTTCCTGCTTTGTCTTATTGTGTCTTATTTGGCCTCAGATCTACACCAGGCAGATACCAGAGCATACAACAGAAAGTTTTCTACAGCTGGTCTGCCCCAAATTATGCAAAATCACCAGAGCTAAGCAGCATAGCCAGTCAGTCAGAGACCTAGTATATGTATTCATGTACTTTAATTTTAACAGCCATTATTTTTATAGTAAAGTAGTCCTTTAAATTCACGAAACCATGACAGTGACCCTTTAATACAATATGCAGGGAGACTGAAGTTATTCCAAAATACAGTAATGAAAATAAGTAGATATTGCAATGGGATGCAGAATGTGACAAGAGTATTTACAATTCATATTATCTTATAATTGTTTGTTGTTATTGCTGGTAATATAATTTATGTATTATTATATAAATATTTAGCTTATTTGGCATGTGCTGTACATTGGAATTTGGTAACTGATCTGAATGAAACATCTTTACACCAATACAAATATATATGCAGACTGCATGCTGTCCAATTAAATAAATTATAATTTTTAAAACAGATTTTATTTGTGCCTTGCTTTGCAGATTCACGATATTAAAATGGCATGCTTTAAACATTAACAAAGTTGTGCTTTGCATTCAAAATATTAAGTAAAACCTGTTTAAACTTCATTGAAACATGCACCTATAATACTGCTTTGAAAAAAGAAAATACATAGTGGTACATTATCATACACACTGGCGGAGCTACCAGTGTTACTGCCTCTCATCAGTGTGGGGCCGGTTCCTAGCTTGTGTAGTAGCTTTTTTGGGGAGGTAGTTTATCACAACAATCATTTAATTTATCATGGGCAAAAGAGCGATAGAAACCTCCACCGTACAGTATTACTGTAAATAAATAGTACATTTGTGCTCACATTTGAACATCTAAAACAGGTTAAAAAAAAACTAGTTTCCTGCTCAGAATTCTGAGAAATACAATTATTGCACTGCACTCTGGGAACCTGGGTCCAGGCATGCAAATGTGCCCACAAATGCTTCACTCTTTAACCCAAATACCATTGCAAACATGGCTCCTTTTAAGTATATGCTCCTGCTGTATATATATATATATATATATATATATATATATATATATATATATATATTTGTATACCCCTCTTTGTAAACCCCCTCTTTATAATTACCTTCCCTGTATGAGGGATCTGCTTACTTACAGTGACCTCACCATCCTGTTACTAGGCTATAAACCCCTCCCTGGTTGGCAGATACGCCAGAGCTTGAGGTTATCTTGTTGGGTCGCTTCAGATTTTATGGCTGTACTTTGATCATGCATGAGATACTAGGGAGCAGAGTAACTTCTGGGAAGTTTATGCAGCCCAGGGTCAAGAAACTGTCAAGATGGCACCCGGCTAAGCACAATTAGGGCCTTGCAGGTCCCTACATCATTCTGACTGATAATAAATTCTACTAGAACCGGTAGGGCCCTGATAGCATAACTGTGAGCCACATTTTCCCAAAATCAGTCATGATACCCTCATTTAGATGGAGCAAAGAAAAATGCTTTCAAGTGGCTTAGCAATTTTTTATTGTAAATATTAGCTTAGCAAGTAATGAACTCATACGCATGCATTTTAAAGTAAATAAAAGTTAATATTTTTTTCTTACTTTTGAATATGTCAGTTTTCCCCAAAAGACAGCTGCTTCTCTCCACCTCCTTGTACCTATCAGTGGGCGTGACCAGCTATGTCTGAAGGCTGTACCAAAAAAACAGTCTGACTAGTCTAGTTTCTGGTGTGAATATGCTCAGTAAAGGAGGTGGGCAATGATGGCTGAGGTACTGTCACTGGGCCAACTGTGCAGCTGCAAGCAGGTTAAAATATAATGCAAACAAGATATAAAGGCAGTGGAGGTGGAGCTAAAGAAGTGATTGGGTATTATCAGTCAGTCTCATTTTAAGCTCTATGATGTCCCCAGGCAAAGCTGGCCACACACCCTGATAAGCCATAGGGAGGAGTAGAACGGCAGCTCTTCTTAGGGGGAAAAAAGCATTTAAAAAAATAAGTAACTTTTATTTTAAACTGCATATTGTTTTTAATAGTTAATGCCCAATAAACATATGAACTTTATATTTAAATACATTACAGTGGTCCTTTAAATGTATAATTTTCCAATATATACCTCACTAGAGAGTCTGACCTTCTCCAGTCAGATTTTCTCTAAATCAATGCTGTTTATGTTATTTAGCTTGCTTAGCATCTATATACTAAGTATTATAATATGTATTTAATCCACTTTATTTCATGTTCATTGTGGAAAAAAAACAAAAACAATATTAAGTACCATTTTATTTAAACAAACACATAAAAAGCAGAATTAAAAAAAAGAGGAATCCTCTTATGTGAAGAAACCAAAGGTAAAAAGATTGTCAGTCTGTGGTGATTTATAGATCGCCAGCACGAGCAGAGCAATTGGTCATTGTTATAATACAGGGCATCACTGGGACTGCAATTACAGGATAGGCAATCAATAAGGGAAATTTCAATCTGCAAGACGTGGACTGGAGAGCCGCTCCTGCGGGTTCAGTTGAGAAGAAACATGTTGGATTCTTTACACTGAGTATATTTCAAGCCATGTGAGAGCTTACATAAGCAATACGCAATGTAATATAGCACTTAGGAATGGCGACAGAACCAGATGTCATTTTCTGTAGGAGGCAATCATCAATCAGTGTGGCTCAATATGAAGAGAGAGGCTGAGTCACGACAAAAAATATATCGTTTTTGACGTTAGGAAAACAGGTTAACTATACAAGAAAATATTTGGCACTGTTAGATGTATACTTGTAAAGTATTAACACAAAATGATTTATGTTTACAGTATTATCTATTTTATCTATTTTTGTTTTATTATTTTTAAGACCAGCTGTACTAACTGATAAGAATATAAGTATGTGAGAAATAATTATACAATTTAATCAGGCAAATGGAGAGGCTAGCAAAACATTGTTCAGTGCATTTATTGGATTTGTGAGTAAATAGAAGGACTGCAATTACATAGGACATTAATTTACCATTTTAGGGTATGCTTCTCAGATCACATCACTCCATAGAAGAGATTTTTGGGGAAATAAAGTTATTTGCTACACAGTGAGTGAATGCGAGTTTCAGAGATTGGGTGCAATAATAGGTGAAGGTTTGAATAGGTGATGACTTGTGATACAGACAAAAGACAAACTCAAGTAGGACATCTAGTAAAGGCCTAGCTACTCTAAATAATGAAGGGCTGGAACGATGGTGGGTAATTAATCTCCCTTTACTTAATAGGTTCTTTCCACATTCAATATTACCCTAATGTTTTTCTTTAAGGTCCTTACATTTTCACCACCTTAGCATCAATACTAATTTCTACTTATTGAGGTGTTTTGTATGTATCCTCATGTACATGTGCCCCAGTAAAGCACTTACCCGAATCACAAAACTGCAGCTGGATATTATATTTGTATAATCCCAGCCCCAATTTATGGAACTGAAATGCCTATAATGTTAAGGGTTACTGCATAAGACCTGTTTATACAGTATTTTCCATATTATTGATCATGGGACTTAATGTGGAATAATAACCACATATACAGAAATATTGTTGCAAGTTAACTGGTATTGAAAAAGTATAGGGCATTCAATAGCTGCGGTTAAGTTGAAGGTAAAAGTATTATACTGCTTGGTTTTCAGTATTATGATAAAAATATTTGGAATATTAAGGAAAATCCCAAAACACTGTAAGTGTAATGCAAGCGATGAGAGAATAGATGCAATATTAAAAGCAATAAATCTTTGTGTCAGGCAGATTAGGCTAGAGAGTGTATGTATAGTGTTGTTCATTGAAATGTAAGGTTTAGCAAAGGCAAAATGATTTATGAAACATAGATAGTCTCAGATGAAGGGAAATATACAGTTATATCAGTTAAGATCGAAAGAGGGTACATTATAAGACACAAGTATGAAAAAAAAAAAAAAGCCTATTTGTACAAAATAAGACCAAACACATAATAAAAGTATATGGGTTTCTTGAACACTTATGTATGTATGGTATATTTGTAAAGATAGAAAAAAAATAGAGTTATTTAATACTCCACCATAATTTATTCAAAATGTGGATGAGATATAACATCCATTTGCAAATCATCATCCAAAAAGTGCATCTAAGGATCAATATGCACAGGCATTCTAATAAAAAGTACAATGAAAACAATTATTGTACCCCAGTTAGACATAATTTTACCCAGGATAATCACTCCAAACAAAACCTGGAAATCAATATTTAAAGGAAATGTAAAAAACATCCAGGAGAGAAAAACATTTTAATAGAAGATGATCACATTCTTCAAGACCAAAGATACTGGACTTAACATGGACAGGTTTTCTGACACGAATATGTCTTGTGATCCTGCTTCATTCTTTCTCATGTTTTACTGTGCCTTTTTAACTCATTAATATGCATGGGTATTTATGGCTTTTAACTGATTTACAAGGTAATGGATAAATATCGACATTGTTTTTTTTCCTCTGTCCACACAACACATATATTTGCTCTGACAAATTATTTTATTTATGATGCCTTCTGTCCCACATATTCATTTTAATGCTAAGTTACATTTTTGCCAGTATTGTTTCTGACTACATAAAGAGAAGTATACCTCTGGGAATCTCGTCACTCTAACTAAAATGTTTGACAATAAAAAGTTTATCACTATATACTGCAATACTTTGATTATTGATCTAGAATACTGGACATTCACAACTACTCCACGTTTCTGTCATCCAAACGAAAATGCAACATCAAGTCAAGATACTGCTAGCATACATCTGCTAGTTGTCTAATATACTAATCATTATACTGGTCATAGAGCATAAATACTAGAACACAGCTCACTGAGTTGTATCTGCATTGCCGATCAATATTGAGTCATTCTCATTTAGCTTTTACAAAGCTGTATCAAATGAATACAAAGCCTTTACATTAAATAAGGTGTCCAAGTTGTAGTAGAGATGCAACACCTATGCATCTTGTGCCCTTAATCTTAAAGGGTCATTTTAGGCATCCCTTTCTTTATTGTATTGAAAATGGATACACTGCTTTGAGTGTATAAGTGTCTTTGGAGGTTTGTCCCTGTCACCCACTGTGCAGCAAAATAGCTGTATGATTCATAGGTGTCTGCCAATGAGAGTCTTGCATATTCTCGGCTCACACAGAGGCATTTTCTATTAGTTTCCAATAAGTTTAAACAAATGTTGTTTAAATAAATAAATATCATTGTGTAGGAGATGGTCTAATGTTGTCAATTTGTATTTAATACTTTGCTTGCCTTTGCTCAAATGATCAATCTTAAACAAAACCATGCACAAAAAAATATTTATTAGTGGTGATTGTCTAACAAAGGGAAGCCAAAGGTGATTTACAGACATCGATTTTCTGCAATTTTCTAGTAAGCTCAGGTACATTTTAAATAATCTATTCTCAAACATTTTTAGTAATTTCTAATTGGTGGTCTACCATACGTCATGTGCCCTTTTAATTGAACTGCAGCAGCAGAAACAATTGCTTTCCCCTCTTCATTTGTTCAAATGTTAACCGGGATGATCCCTTGTGTATTAGGCAATGAACCAAGACCAAATTATCTCCTTAATAAAGCTTCAGTATCTGCCTCCTCCTGCGATCTGTTCTTTGTTCAATAACCTTTTAATTGGCTAAATCCTTGACTACATGCACTCCCATAAATTACCTTGTAGCAAATTGATCTGTATTATAGCAATTGGCAGTACGTTTCAAAATTGTGGTTAGTTTGAAAACATTTAAATCACTGATATACCTAGAGAAATTCCAACATGTTACTATTTTTATATATTTTTATTATAATAAGTTCACATTATTCATATATTTAATGGTTACTCTTTAACCAGACAGTAGCTAGACATATTAAGTGTTTCACATATTCTGGACTGCAATTGTTGTATCTAAACCAGTAACATCTGGTCTATTGTTTTTTTCCAGAATTTCTAGGTTACTGCATACCTTACGGGACATAACTGTTTTGTCAATATTTAAACTTCACAATATGTATCAGTGGGGAAAACAGCTCTCTATAGGAGACAGTGCTAATTATCATATACAAGTTTGTATCCAGACAGCACTTGATGTGTTTCGTCTTGAGATTTGCTTCCCTTGGTAATGAGCAGGTTATCAATTCTGGCTGGGAGGCAGTCAATGGAAGAGCATTGTCTAGGTATTTAGAACTGCTTCCCAGCTCCTTGATGACCCAATATAGAGTAGAGACAAGCAGCTCAGATGAAGACTTCAAGTGTGATCACATATAATACTGGGAGTTGTCATCACTCAATGTTACAAATTACGCCCTTGCACATGCGCAATGAGCGCCGAAGGGCTCGCTCGAAAGACTATACAAATGACAGGGCCAAAGGCTCTCATCACGAGCCCAGCAAGACTTTAAACCACCCTACATATGAGCACAAAAGGCACTTATGTCAATGGCTGCGGTCACCAACGAAACGCGTAGCACTTGCTCGCTGATCGCGAGGCACGCAACACTTTATGATTTGTCTCAACCGCGTAACTCCAAAAGCCAACAAAAACAGGCAAACAATTTTAAAAAATTACTAACACACTCACACACAGCACAGGTGGAGAGCCAGGAATCCGATGAGTGAGGTTGCAAGCTAATTTGAGCCATATTTGGCGTTTTTTCGCCGATAGAAAATCGTCTAAGCGAGAAAAAACATGAAGGATGAAAAAACTAAAAAAATCGCAAACAGGATCAAAACAAAGCAAAAGCCAGTAACACTTACCCAAACAACGGCAGGCACGCGGGACTTAGTAATGAAGATAGTAACACACATAAACAACGCCAGGCACGCAGGACTTTGAAAATAAAACCAATTGCAGTCAGCCCGCACCACGCAAAGATTCAGCAGAGACACAGAGGAGAAAGCCACAGGGAAGGGACAGGGGGGAGATGGTGGAAAGAGACACATGGCATTCCCAAGCACAAAAGTTGCAGGTTAACAAGGCCTGCAATGAGCGGCGAAGTGATGAGCGCTGAAGGTGCTCAGAGGGGGCAGAACCTCGCATTGTTTGGAAAACAGCATTGCCAGGCTTAACATTTTATTGCCTTCATTTTTGATGGCCAATTCCATTGCAAAGCACAGAAGTTGTGGGTTGAAAGGCTCTCATTGTGAGGCCTGTGCAATAAACGGGAGGAGAGGCTCGCAATGAGCGAGCGCCGAAGGTGAGTATTGCAGTATGTTGTGATACCTTTTGTATTGGACAAACAACTTTTTTATATTGATGAGCTTTTCAGAGGTCTGATCTCTCTTTGTAAAGTCTGAAGCAATACTAACATGAGATGGAACCCACAGATGCAAATAGAGTGGAAACAGCATCCGACATCATCAGGCAAATACATATAGACACATACTATATACACATATACAACAATATATACTGTACATGAAAGAAACATAGCACTGTAGTCCACATTGATATCTTTCCTGTTGGACAAACACCTCAGAGTGGCAGGTCTTTTATAGTGAAATACGAACAAATCACAGAATTTGATAATGTGTTAGAAAGCCTACTTCCATACTAAGTTTTGTATTTTTAGTGTTGAAGAATGTGATCTTCTTTTTTAAATGATTTTCTCTCTTCAATGTTTTTAAAATTGCCTCTGAGTATTTAGATTTTTAGGTTTTAGAAGGAGTGATCATTCTAGTTAAATTGATGTCCAACTCGGGTAGAATAATTATGTTCATTGCGCTTTTTTATTGAATATCTGTGTCAATTCATCCTTCAGTTTTTGGATGGTTTTTCCAATGTAACAGCCTTTTTCACATATATTACATTGTATTATATTAACCACATGGGAGGATGTACATGTATATGATCCTTTGATGTTATATGTATTATTGTTATGTGTGGCTTTGTCATCATTACAAAGTGCTGACATAACTTACACACACTTTTATTACAAAGTTTAGTTTAAAAGAAAGAGCACAATATATCTGTAACTAATTATTATGGTAACGGGGTATTATTATTTTTTACACTGTATTATTACCCCATATGAGCCATTATAGTATTGTTATTATTATTATTATTCATCAGGGATCCGACTTACATACAAATCCGACTTAAGAATGTTCTCAGGAACAGATCTCGCCTTAACCCAAGGTCCACCTTTATAAAGGAAGAAATCCAAAAGTAAAGCCAAAAATGCTAGGCAATTCTTACCTACACCACAGAAACTTCTCTGGCTTGTGATGTGTAGCCACATAGTATGAGAACACATACCCTAATAGTCATGATTCCTAAATGAATAAAACATGCATATTGAAATTGATTTTGTTTAACAGGTAACACTTCAATGTAATCTCCTCTTTAATCTTCATCATTAGAAATATATTTAATAAGCACTGTGTGGTAAAAGACATAAAGGAAGCAACTTTCTGAACATGAAAGCTATCAGTAACAGGAGCATACTGTGTGGAGGCAGTGTCACCCACACAACCACTAAAAAATACTGCACACACTTTTTACTGTTAGTTTGCTGCTAATTTAAAAGTGCAACTTGTGTTTTTAAATTTGAATTTGTAGAAAACAGCCAACATTTTTTTTAAAGCCAGTTTAGTTTTCTTAAGCTATACACTAAATGCAAGGCAGATAAGGAAAATAATGGTTTCTTGTTTCTTTATAGTCAAACAGAACAAAGTAAATCATTTAGTGAATCATATATGGGAGGGAGCATCTGTCTTATTAACATGTCAGGTTTAGTGCAAGGAAACACTGACTCATTTCTTTTTCTATCGCTTGGTGTTTTTTATTATACAATATGCTCCAACAAAGATTTCATGATACCAAACAGGATTTGGTTGGAATAAATATATTAAAATATTAGTGAACAATCATTTTTATATATATTATGTAAATGAAAATAGTTATTGCTTGCAATGTAGAATTAGAGCAAATAAAAAGATGAGAAATATGAGAAAATACCAACAAATGATATATATGTCTTTTAAAGGGGTCTTCAACCTTTTATTTATTGAGAGCAGCTGTACTTGAAATTAATAAGAAATATTGTATGCAACTTATCATTGCAAAAACACACATGCTTTATATATCTATTAAAATCAAGTATTCAAGCTGTTGAGTTCAAGCTATGGAGAGTTAAAGGGCCAGTTACCTTGCTACTATAGCTCTGCTTCAGCTGGCAGAGCAACTTATTTATAATATAAAAATGTTGGTTTTGTTTCTCAATTGTATTTGTATTATGGAAAAAAAATTACAATGTTTTTGTTAATTTACCTAATTCATTCCTCCCCCCAGTCCCCACCTACCTCTTTTCAGAAAGGTGTATGTGTGATGCAGCCTATCACTGCACTGCACTGTGCTTTGTACTTTAGCTCTATGGAGGAAAATCTGTCTGCAGATATGTCCCCACATGAAGGAACCTGGCTGCCTCTTCCTTATTGGCTGGGTGAGAAATTGGACGTTTCCCCGCTGGAACAGGTAGAGCTCTTCATATGAGCTGCTGGTACCTGTAGTTCTACAGCTTGCCTTGACCAATGTCTTTCCCTGCATGCACTTTTCTCTTAACATACTACTGAGCAGGTTGAATTTCATACATACAACCAGGTAAGGGGTGTGTATGGTCTTGATAGAGGGATCTCTGTTTATAAGCATCTGCATATCACTGCTTGTGGCTTGTTTAGCTATGTGCGTGGTGTGGATAGAGGGGTCTCTGCATATAAGGATCTGCATATTGCTGCTTGTGACTTGTATAGTTCTGTGTATGGTTTGGATAGAGGGGTCTCTGTTTATAAGTAGCTGCATATCACTGCTTGTGGCTTGTTTAGCTATGTGCATGGTGTGGATAGAGGGGTCTTTGTGTATAAGTATCTGCATATCACTGCTTGTGGCTTGTTTTGCTCAGTGCATGATCTGGATAGATGGGTCCCTGCATATAGGGATCTGCATATTACTGATTGTGACTTGTTTAGCTGTGTGCATGGTCTGGATAGAAGGGGTCTCGGTATATAATGATCTGCATTTTACTGCTTGTGACTTGTATAGCTGTGTGCATGGTCTGGATAGCGGGGGAACTCGGTGTATAAGGATCTGCATATTACTGCTTGTGACTTGTATAGCTGTGTGCATGGTCTGGATAGCGGGGGACTCAGTGTATAAGGATCTGCATATTACTGCTTGTGACTTGTATAGCTGTGTGCATGGTCTGGATAGCGGGGGACTCAGTGTATAAGGATCTGCATATTACTGCTTGTGGTTAGTATAGCTGTGTGCATCATCTGGATAAATGATTCTGTGTGTAAGCATCTGCATAATACTGCTATGTTTTGAAAAACATTAAAAAACCACTAGCTTAAAAAGAAATAAAGAGCTTTACTCATTGAACAGCTCTCAATGTGTGATTGTGGGATGGCACAACAACTTTGCTACACATGAGCTTAGAGAAAGTCTTCATGAGCTTATAGAAAACCTCCATTGCTACAACACATTCTGCCTAGCTTGGATCTTGCAGGTCTGTAATTATCTTATGTATCAGACAAGGGAACAGTAGGGAATAATGAAGTGGAGGTTTTGTTATCATTGGAGCATTTTGAATTTGTCACCACCATCATTCTCCAGCATGTGTTTAGATGCATATAGCTTGCAAGGATTACTGCAAGCCCTGCTCCTCTCATTCATGCAACATTTATCAAAGTATCACAAATGTCTCCAGTCACCATCAGATGCATCAACATTTATTTATTTCTAATTAACAAGTAACTTTATGACATTTTCCTATCTAATTATGCTCTCAGCAAGACTCTGTGTTTTTTCACCATACAGTTGTCATTTAAGTCATTACTCTTCTATATTTTGGTAGAATGCAAAGATAATGAAACTATAGAGATAACAGTATTTTTATGTAACATTCTCCTTTATCAATATAACAAGTCTGCAGGGAGAGCCATCTAGATATAGTGCTGCAATGAAAGTTCAATAAACAGTAGGCAAAAGGTATCATTGATTTTACTTTAAAGAACATTGGTAAAGCATCTCCTATGTATTTAATGCCTACATCTCTTGAATTATAAAAATTGAGTTAAGGGCCAAATGGAAAATGGCAAACTTAAATAAAGTTTCATGGATATGAATTGCATGGCTAATAATGACAATACTCTGCTTACTGTACCTTGCGCAGCAAATAGCAAGGGAAGGTTTACCAGCAGGAATGGATTTACATTTCTCATTAACATACAGGAAAACAGCAAATTAGGGTAGAAACTCTATTTATAAAAAACAATATGTGCAAATGGTTGTTATTACAAAAGCTAAATTAGTGTTAGATAATTGAATTTGAATGTTGCAATTCTTAAAGGACCACTGCACAATGAAATAATATTTATGTTTGAAAACTCTGAGTCTGACAAAGAGCATAATTAATCAAGAAAAATACATTTGAATAGAGCTCTCTATAAGCACATAGCATATTTTTTTAACAGAAGTTTTTAGTTAGTAAAGACCTTGCTTTTGGATAGAAAACTACTGTAAAAAAAATATGCTCTGTGCTTATATAGAGCTCTATTCAATTGGCCGGATCGCAATTTAATAAGGCTGATAGCTAGCTTTTAATTAGAAAAAAGTAAATGTTGATACCTCTGCAAGACCCTGGAGGTATCCATGATACATTGGTGCAAATTTCTTTAGATCTATGGCTGCATCCTTTGATGCAACCTTCTGCTTTTGGAACAGTGAGAGGAAGGAGTGTAGTGCAAGTTTTAAATTTATCCAGTTATCAATTAAAGGCTATGGACTTCTGCCTGTCCCTCCTCCGCCCTTCCCTTCACTGATAACTACAAACACCCCACCCCATCATCCATCACTCAGGATGTGATGCAACAAACACAAAATGGATTCCTATACTCATAAAAAGAGTCTTAAATCTTCAGATTTTTAAAATATGGTTTATTGTCATGGAGGGCTCAGAACCTCATGCGAAGGGATGAGAAGTGGGGCTGATTGTAAATGGAAGTATGTGGCTGGCTTTTTTTCTCCTTTTTCGTATTTGATCTGCTTCCCCCTTTGTGATCTCCCTCTCCCCTCCTCCCTTATCCTAAGATATCCAAGGGGACCGGTCCAGTGGCCCGTGTCCACCTCCTGGACAAGGTGATGGGAAGGGCAGTGTCCCAGGGGGCCCAGTTGCTGGAGACACAGCTGTTGCTGAAGCCGGAGGGAGGAGATGCAGCTGGCCCACCGCTAGGACCCCCAGCTTGGAGATGTGGTGGCCGATCTCCTCTAGATGAGCGACCATCCCTCTGAGGGATGGCTTGACATCATCAGATAGCATGGTAAGCTTAGGGGATCATTAAAATGTAGTTCTCCCTGTGTGCATACCATGTAGAGGAGGGAGGGCACTGGAAGACTTACAGCTCATCAACAGGCTGTCTGTGGGGGGTTTATGCCAATATAGTCCTTAACTGCACCCCTAACACAGATCTCTGGTCCACAGGGACATTTAACAGATCAATTGTGTTAGGGTCCCTTCCACATGACTTGACCAAGCACTATGCCTAAGGGTACAGATAAGCATAAGACCAGGAGCAGTTCCATAAAGGGGCAGGGCACCCAAAAAGTAGTGGCTCAAAAACAGGCCCTCTGGCCCTAGGAAGAGAAAACAATCTTTATAGCGCAAAGGTTGCAGATATAGCAAAAGATGCTACAGGAGGATGAAGTGCAGCTTGAGGAGGTACAGTCGGATCTGTGAAGCATACCTCGTAGAAGCTCATGCTCTGTGGACAGTGGCAGAGCTAGCCAATGGAGGGCCCCGGTGCAAAAAAAATATTTTGAGCCCCCCTCTGGTTTATATATATATATATATATATATATATATATATATATATATATACTCCAGGAGCTCGTGATCCCCCTTGGCCCCTCTTGATTCCCCCCTGCCCCTCTTGATCTCCCCTCTGCCACTTCTGATTCTCTTCTCAGGTTCCCCCTGCCCCTCTTGATCCTCCCCTCTTCCCATCTTGATCCCCTCTCTGCCCATCTTAATCATCCCTTGGCCCCTCTTGATTTCCCCTTGATCTCCCCCTTGGCACTTCCTACCTCACTATCACTCCTCCTGCACTGCAGCCTTCCCTTGTGGCTTGTGTGTGATGTCATCGGGATGTGCCGACAGGTGAGGATGCAGTTCGGGGAAGTGCTGCTGATGCGTTAGGGAGCGCCAATGGGGGGGGGGGGGGGACATCAAGGGGGATCAGGATGTGGGGGGATCAAGAGGGCAAAGGGGACGGTCAGAGGGGCTGAAGGGGGGAATCGGGAGGGGGAGAGGATTAAGAGAGGCAGAGAGAGGATCACAAGGTGCTGAGGGGGGATTAGGAGGGGACTCTGGGGCCCCCTTCCAAGAGCAAGGCATGCACCGGCTGTAGCTCTGCCACTGCCTGTGAGGTCCAGAAAGACAACTTTCATGTATAGTGCTCTCCCTTAAAGAAGACATGAAGAGGTAGTAGTGGCCAGGGTCTTTAATATATGTAAATATATGTAAACATACAAAATACATATATGTAAATATTTTTTTTCCATTTTTATATATTGTGCTATCAAATATGTTGGTATTCTATGAATAAACTAAACTAATACAAATATTATAATATAATGGATTACTCTAGACAATAGTAATATGGTAAAAACAATAAATTATTTTAACAAGCTTGGAGCAGACACCATTAACTTTTAATCAGGAAATGATTACACATCAATAAGGTCATGAAGGTTAAGGATATGGACATCATTTCAACAGTAACTTACATCTACACGATTAAATAGGCTAAGATTTGCTTAATTAAACTTGTTTTTTTTAGACATAACAGATAATGGTGAAAATAAATCCATGAAATGGAGCAAAATATTTAGATTCACCTCCCCAGACACTGGAAGGAAGTAAAAAAAATGCTGACAGTTCAATGACCCATGGGGACCCAGGCCCCACACCAGGGATAATTTTCTTAATTTAATATAATTTTCTAAGCAAAAAATATTTTGTAATTTAATAAACATATTCTTTTATATACGACAGGAAGGTTGGTACTACAATGGCTTTTAATTGATGATTTTAAATGTGTTGGATATCTTTGTTGGATGTCATTCTCAATACATATTCTGATTATATACGAATAACTATAAATATAAGGGAGGGTTGAGTGACAAAAACAAAATCATTTTGTGGGTGTACTAGAAATAATACAATGCTACAAGTATACATAAATATTTAATTACTTACACTTTAAAAATAAATAAATATATATTTATTAAAGTCATATTGTATTACATCGTCACATTTCACATACTTGAGTTATATAAGTATCTGTAAGTGGTACAGTATATGTGTTAACAGTACTTTCTAAGTTGTATTGTACTTTGTAAATAAAACATTAAGTACATGTATATTTTCTGCGTCTTGCCTTTTTTTTCTTCACATTTTTTATTATAACATTAATCGTAACTGTAAGAGTAAAAGCAGTAAATCAGAATATGATGCTGAGAGAATTATGAGTGCAAAGTATCTAACTCATTGTAACATATATGTGAAATCCTTCCTCCCAATAAGGGAAAATTAACAAGAAGGGTAATGGAGAAAACATTTGCTACCTCTTTACCTTGAATTCTCTTTCTGTGCCTCCAGGAGATGTCCCAACTCGGATTCCCTCCGCCTCACATGCCAGTTTATGAATACGTGTATTAGCAAGTAAAAATTATATGAGAGATATACTAATTGGATTCATTATCTAGGGTTCCCATGTTTTTAAAACTGGAGGAGATTACCCGATATACAATGGGTTAAGTGCTCATTTATTAGTATATAGTTAATTTTTCGTACAACTTCAGAAAAGTTTAAGGTCGGTAGCTTTCAGTTACTGGCTATATGAGTTTTGGCCACCAATGCCATAAATTGGAATAATTTATTTTGGGAAGAGGTTAAGCTATTAACATGTATCCCCAATAAGCATGATTCCATTTCCAAAGGAATCGGGGTGTTAAAAAGTACAGAAGTGAGTTGAATTAGCTGTCTTCAAATATTTCGTTAATGGAGTCTTTTGACATATGAGGGAGAACCAGGATGTCTTTGAGTGTTATTTGTTCCGTTAATTAATTCATCTGTCAATAAATTGTATTACGCATACATAGGCAGAGCACTGTTGCCTTACATTTTTTAAGATAAAACAGTCTACTACATAGAGTTGTCTTTTGTCTATTTGTGGTTTGTCTCATAATTTAAGTGTCAAGCCAGGCTTAGGACAGAAGAGCAGACCCACAAAACACACCAAGGTCAGGGAGCCAGATATCAGAAATATCTTAGAGACAAAGCCAACGTCAAAACCAGAAGAAACAATCCAGGAGTCTGGTTCTGGCTGCCTTAGGTAGCTCTAGGAGGAAGCAGCAGGTGAGGTGAATCAGAACCTACTCAGCAGCCCAGTGGTCAGTTGACCAGGTCTCCAAATGGTGTTACTTAGTATATGTAGGTCCAGGTAGTGTGCTGTGAGGCTTATTCAGCTGGTTTGATTCCAGTTGTGGCCCGAGCATTAGCATGACAAGCCTCATGAACCACCAGGTCTTCAAACTACATTGCTCCACATCATGACACTTTCTGGGGAAAAGGGACCTTCCCCTATGGGCTTTTATTCTACGATGTTTTCAGGACATTTCTCTTATTGAAATTACAGTCAGGTCCATAAATATTGGGACATCGACACAAAACAAATCTTTTTGGCTTTATACACCACCACAATGGATTTGAAATGAAACGAACAAGATGTGCTTTAACTGCAGACTTTCAGCTTTAATTTGAGGGTATTTACATCCAAATCAGGTGAAAGGTGTAGGAATTACAACAGTTTGTATATGTGCCTCCCACTTTTTAAGGGACCAAAAGTAATGGGACAATTGGCTGCTCAGCTGTTCAATGGCCAGGTGTTTGTTATTCCCTCATTATCCCACTTACAAAGAGCAGATAAAAGGTCCAGAGTTAATTTCAAGTGTGCTATTTGCATTTGTTGCTGTTAACTTTCAATATGAGATCCAAAGAGCTGTCACTATCAGTGAAGCAAGCCATCATTAGGCTGAAAAAACAAAACAAACCCATCAGAGAGATAGCAAAAACAATAGGTGTGGCCAAATCAACTGTTTGGAACATCCTTAAAAAGAAAGAACACACCGGTGAGCTCAGCAACACCAAAAGACCCGGAAGACCACTGAAAACAACTGTGGTGGATGACCGAAGAATTCTTTCCCTGGTGAAGAAAACACCCTTCACAACAGTTGGCCAGATCAAGAACACTCTCCAGGAGGTAGGTGTATGTCTGTCAAAGTCAACAATCAAGAGAAGACTTCACCAGAGTGAATACAGAGGGTTCACCACAAGATGTAAACCATTGGTGAGCCTCAAAAACAGGAAGGCCAGATTAGAGTTTGCCAAACAACATCTAAAAAAGCCTTCACAGTTCTGGAACAACGTCCTATGGACAGATGAGACTAAGATCAACTTGTACCAGAGTGATGGGAAGAGAAGAGTATGGAGAAGGAAAGGAACTGCTCATGATCCAAAGCATACCACCTCATCAGTGAAGCATGGTGGTGGCAGTGTCATGGCGTGGGCATGTATGGCTGCCAATGGAACTGGTTCTCTTGTATTTATTGATGATGTGACTGCTGACAAGAGCAGCAGGATGAATTCTGAAGTGTTTCGGGCAATATTATCTGCTCATATTCAGCCAAATGCTTCATAACTAACTGGGCGGTGCTTCACAGTGCAGATGGACAATGACCCGAAGCATACTGCAAAAGCAACCAAATAGTTTTTTAAGGGAAAGAAGTGGAATGTTATGCAATGGCCAAGTCAATCTCCTGACCTGAATCCGATTGAGCATGCATTTCACTTGCTGAAGACAAAACTGAAGGGAAAATGCCACAAGAATAAGCAGGAACTGAAGACAGTTGCAATAGAGGTTTGGCAGAGCATCACCAGGAATGAAACCCAGCGTCTGGTGATGTCTATGCGTTCCAGACTTCAGGCTGTAATTGACTGCAAAGGATTTGCAACCAAGTAGTAAAAAGTGAAAGTTTGATTTATGACTGTTAATCTGTCCCATTACTTTTGGTCCCTTAAAAAGTGGGAGGCACATATACAAACTGTTGTAATTCCTACACCGTTCACCTGATTTGGATGTAAATACCCTCAAATTAAAGCTGAAAGTCGGCAGTTAAAGCACATTTTGTTTGTTTCATTTCAAATCCATTTTGGTGGTGTATAGAGCCAAAAATATTAAAATTATGTCGATGTCCCAATATTTATGGACCTGACTGTATATGTTATTGTATTATTATTATTCTGATATTATGTTTTATATGTTTTTTATATATCCACTTATATATAGATAAATATACATTGGAAATTTCTTAGGAGGAACATCTTTCAGTATATTCCATTAATACAGACTTCTAATTGCCTTTTGTTCTGTGAGAGACTTTATCTGAACATCACTTACTAATCTTGAGGGATTAATGTTATAATTTAGATTCATTTATTCCTTAATTTCCCATAGATGAAATAGATATGGTAATATTTTTTTAAGAGACAAAATATCTGCGATAGTTTGACTCCCATACCATAAATTGCTTCTTAGTGTATATATAAAATGACAAATTAGAGCTGTTAATGGTAACCATATTTATTATTTAAGGTCTTAATGTGACGTGAGAGTTATTTTATACTAGCGACTTGCCGGTCAAAAAATGCCGGCAATAAAATTTTAAGCCAGGCAATGCTGTATGCCACACAATGCGAGGAGGCCCCTCCAAGCACCGTTGCGGCTCATTTCGAGCCTCTTCCCCGTCTATTTTACAGGCCAAAGGTGCTCATTACCAGCTCTGCAATGAGTGGCTTCGCTGCTCATTGTCGTTTTTGCTAAGCCGCACCTTTCCTGCTTTGCAATGATACCCTTGGGCGCTCATTGCGACCCCCACCATAACCTTTGGCCTCTCCCCCTGTGTACTTTATAGGCCTGTGTAGTTTAGGGGCCTACCACCTTGGGTTAAGTGTTACTTGGGTTAAGTGTTACTCGCTTGAGTTAAATGTTACTGCCTTGTATTAAGTGTTACTGGTTTGCATTAAGTCTTATTGCTTCAGCCTCGTTTTCTTCCTGTTTAATTTTTTTCTTCCACCATTTTTTTCTCGCTTTGCGATTTTTAATTGTGAAAAAAAGCAAAATATGCCTCAAATTAACTTGTAACCTCACTCACAGGCTTCCTGGCTCTCCCTCTGCGCTGTGTGTGAGTGTGTAAGTTAATTTGAGTCATATTTGTGTATTTTTGCTGGTCTTCACAGTTCGGCGGTTCGGCGTGAAATTTTTGCAAGCCCCACAGTCCATCAACCTGCTTCAGGTACTAAGTAGTACATGCCGTAATTTTGCATCCGTCCCGTAGGTCGTCTGCAGTGCTCATCTCCACCAGCGCAATGAGCGCCTTTGGCGCTCATTGCCTAAGTCAGGCAGGGCATTGTGATGAGCTCCTGTGGTGCTCATCTCCACCAGCGCAATGAGCGCCTTCAGCACTCATTGCCGGGCCGCAACCGCTCAAGCCCACAATTTTAACATTGCGTTACCAACAACTATTGGCAACCCCGCAATTAAGACAACTATATATGTGATTTGCTGGATTTAATTGATGGAACTAGAGCGCCAACTAGTGTCACAAGCTATTGTTTTTGCATTTTTCTGTTAATTCCATGTAACTTATCTCCCATAATTCACTGGGGCAGTTGTGACATTGAATCATCTCTCGTTGGTTATTAGAATCATGTGATTAGATTGAAATTTTGATAGGAAGATCAGAGTTTAATGTAAGAAGGGAAGGGGATACCATTTCTAGGAGAACTGACAAAGGAAAGACACTCTTACACTCTGAGAGACTCTCATTTACACAGACACTCCCAAAGGAACACACTGCCCAGACATCACACATTCCAAGAAGCAAGAGTTATTTTTAAACAAATAAGAACTTTCCCCTAATTGGGTTACCTGGAATATAAAATGTCATAGTTATTGAGAGTCATAATCCGGATATAAGTTTCAATACATAATATATATTTTTCTTTTTTTTCACTAAAACAGATACATTTTTATCAATTATTTCATAAAATAATTTACCATGATTGATTATTATGTGATGTTCATAGATACATAAAAAAATGCATATTACAATATATAAATATTCTTTTATCATTCTAATATCATTAATTTGATATTTGTGATTTTTATTATTGGTTTATGTTATTTTATTTCTCTGATTGCTATATGGTTTTACTGTATATGTGATTAGTGGTATTTTTACAAAATGCAATATCATTAAGATTGGTGTTATTAGATACCATTACCAGTAATTTATTAGATACATCGATTCAGCTGTTTTACATGTTATATCATTGAAATTTGATATTATACATTCCCTGTTTGGTAAAATGCTATAGGGATTCATGTTTCATAAAATTGATGTATACCTATTGTTCTTAACTTTATATCCGTGAATTTATTCTGCTAATACTCATGATTAGATCATCTTGTGCTTTGTTATTATGAATAAATGTTATTTTATATAAAAGTGAATATTTGGAACAGTGAGTCTGGTTATAATACCAAAACCAAACCGAAAAAGAACACAACAGCACCTACTAGGTTTGGGGCTCAAGAAAAGACTTATAAACAAAACCATTATAAGGACTATATAATAAGCAGTAACCTTTCATAATCAGAAGAAATTCTATAACAACAATTATTAAACTGAGGTGCCTCTTGCAAACACAATTCAAGAGAGCATGAGAAACCCACCTCAAGATCTACAAAAACAACAATGATATCACTTAAAACCCACCTACTGTCTCATGCAAGAAAAAAGGTCACACCTCAAGATGGGGAAACATAAAAAAGTATAACCAGTAAAAACATCCTAGAGCTATTCAAAACATCAGAATCCCAACAACCCTCTTCTCAACACTCAGGCTCAGGACAGTCTGATGTCAGACACTGAAGACAATCCAAGACAAACTCCTCGGAAAGATCCATGGCAAGAATTTAAAATTATGCTCCAGGCCCAAATCACAAAGGCTATGGACAGACTAAAAAAGACCTGCCAAACTCTGGGACAGAGTACGCATGTTTTGGAAGAAGTAACTGACTGAATCATAGCGAGATAGAATAAAATCCTCACAAATTACCTCCAGGATCACGATCTTGAAGGACAAAATTGAGTACTTGGAAAACAGGTCACGGAGGAGCAATTTAAGATTCAGAGGCATCCCAGAACAATTCTAGATCTAAAACAATATATATCTGTCATGATAAGCTCTGTTCTACCCGACGAACCAAACAACAGCTGGGAAATAGAAAGAGCACATAGAGCTTTGGGAGCCACTAACAAGTCAGACCCCACAAGGACATGAGGTTTCTGAGACAAAAAACAAGAGACTTAGGACCAGGAAAATGTCCGCAATCAAATGCCCAGATGGGACTGTAATACAAATCTATATGGACTTGTGCCACGCTGGGCGATGAAACCTACACTAATGGCCCTAAATAAAATCAAAATCCCATATTGCTGGGGGTTCTCATTCGCTTTAACCTTTAAATATAAAGGTACCTCACACAAAACTCCAGAAGAAAGACAAAATATACTTATCCGCCTGCAAATCATACAGGAAGAAATTAAAATGATCAGTTGGTGGCCCTATAAGGTCAAGTTATATATTGTTATGTTTTAATATAATCTGTTGTCTCAGAAATCTTGTAGCAACTGCAACTGTAAGATTGAGTCCTCCTAGATCCATAGGAAGTTCCCCCATATACCACTGTTACCACACGGCCGAAGTGGTCTGTATATATCAGACCTTGGTCTGGGCTTAAATTGCCTTATATATCGACCAGAACCCTACATTAATTTTAGCTCATGGAAACAAGAGGGCAGATAAGAAAGTCACAAGGTTCAGGATACAAAATCCATTATGCTTATCCTTCTTTTATCTCTTCTATAAAGACACGCAGACCATAAAACAATAGATAATCATTTTTCCTACTAGAGGCCACTACAGTACAGGAGGCAACAGACTCCAGAATATGCTAGATAGCTAGTATCCAAACACCATTAGACATGTAAAATCAAACCAAAACACATGAGACAGAACCCTCTGTAGGTCCAGAATGAATAACCTACTAGGCAAAATCTCTGATTATTTTTATGTTTTTTCATTACCTTTTCAGTTCATTTTGTTTTGGACGTCATGGTTTTTGACGTTACTGGATTTACCCAATAAAAAGTAACTTTTTATTTGCTTCTGGGGAGGAAAACGAGTTAGACTCCTCACGCCAGAACAAGTGAACACTTTTTTTTACCAGTGTTAAGAGAATCCATTACATAATTTTAAATATTGATTTGACAAACATTCACCCACACCTAGGGCCTCATTCTATTAGCGGCCACAGCCGTTGCGGGGCCGCAAGGACCGGCCGCAAGCTATTCGGCTATTCTATTCCCTTACGGCCGGAGGCTCCGGCAGGCTTGCGGCCGGTGCCTTGCTATCTCTTGCGGCCGCTCGCGCCAGAGGAAAGCCTTTGATCTAAAACGGCCGCAAGAGTTTTGCAATTCAATTTCTCCGGGAAACCTCTCTGCAAGGCTAAAAGCGAGCCGCAGCTTACTTGCAGGAAAGAGGTCTCGCTAGCACCAATTAAGCACATAAAATAGCTCAAATAAAGCCATCCTGCACTTTGCGAAGACTATAAAGGGATTTTAGGTGTTAGAAAAAATAGCACATAATTATCCTGTACTCAAATCCGTAAAATATTTTATTTTTAATATCCGTAAAATATCCATGTAAAAAGTCCAGAGTGCTTGGAGCACCTCAGACATGCCCACGCCGCAGCCGGAAAATAAACAGTTAATTTGAACTCGGGTTTGGGCAGATGTGCAAGCTTGAGAGTGGGTTACTTTTAATCCTCATGTCCCCCAATATGATCCCTAGCATTTACAGAGCTGTACAGTGCAGGCTTGAATTTATTTTTCAGTTTTTATATTTCTGAGATTACGGCCGGTTCCAAGATATGCGGCCGGCCGTAAAAGGAGATCCTTGCGGGGCCGTATAATAGAATCGCGAGTTAACTGAACCCCCGCAAGGAATCGCAGCCTTACGGCCGATTTACGGCCGCTAATAGAATGAGGCCCCTAGTATGGCTGACATAACATACAATGGCTTTCTTCTTAAAAAAAAAAATACAAACTCACTGTGATTTTTTTGGAAGAAACTCACTTTGCCACCAATAAATTTCCTACGTACTGTTAGAACTTTTACCACGAATAAAATCCAATCTTATATGATTATTATAAGCTAATATAATAATCCTATTAGAACCTTTCTTTTATATCCAGTGTATTAATATTTTATACAGTATTCCTTGATATATGGGACCCCTGGCTTAATTCCCCACAAACCATTACAATAACATAAAATTGATAAATCCCACGATGCAAATAGATAATTAAAGGTCACTTAAATTGGCTGGACTCGGACTTCCTGGAGCTGTCTCCAGGAGCTGGACAGGTAAGCAATTTATAAGCAACATAGGACAATAATTTTATTGTTAGAAAAAACTCTGAACCTAACATTTCTAATAGCAAGATCAATTAGGTCTCGCTCATGGGAATCTCCCCCCCCCCTTTTTTTTTTTTGTTTGGTATTTTCAGTTCTCAATAATATACACTTTTCAGTGTATCTCTTACTATAAACTGTTAAAGTTTACTAAGATATACCATAATTTAAATTAAAAGTGAAAAAGGAAAATATGGAAAGGCTATGAAAATGTATTGTTTGAACATAACAAGTCTTTAGTTGAATTGAATTGTAAAGTTTTTGACTGCTACAGTATATAATATGTTTGCAACAATAAAAAATATTGAAACAAAAGTGAATAGTTGTCTATAAATTGATGTTGAATTCACACATATCATTCTATTTAGTTAGAAAAGTTATGTCACAAAATTACTGACAGAGTCTAGTTTTTCACTTAATATTTTATGTATTCTACTATATATTTTGTATCGGGTAAATCTTAGAAAATTTCTAATGTAGACTTATTTTTGTTGTCTGAATGGATTTTACTAAAACATGTGAATGTGAAACCATGCACCAAGTCCCCTTTACCAATGTACTGGCCCAGACATTGATTAAGTCCTAGTGAGATGACTGGATGCCGTGACTCCAGAATTGCAATACATTGTACCGGGCCTCACTTTGGACAGTTAAACAAAGATTGTTATAAGCTTTTTAAAATTGTCCTCTGATTGATTTCTAAGTTTCGAGTTGGGTAATTCAACTTCCCTAGTCAAACGGGTGTACTTTTTCCTTAACTGACAACGATTTCTGCTCCAGGTCTAAAGCTGTTCTAGAAGGCTGGATTTTGTTGCTCTGGAAGTTCTTCCTGAATAGGTTTAGCTGAATCCCACATTTGATAGCAACATCAGATTCATTGTGGTCACAGTTGATGACAGTAGTGACACTGACACCTTGTCGAAACCTAATAACATAATTATACATAATTAAAATAAACCATGAGAAGGTTTATATACATTTTATTTATGTTATGTTTAATAAATTAATTGAGATGGCTGGTGATGAGCTTATTATTTAATATGAATCAGGCTATGTATTGCAGAGGCGGAGATGCTTTAGTATATATCTCTCTACAATTATTTAAGCTACTTAAATATAAATAATCTATCAATGAAAAAAAGGTTACCACAATGCATTTAGCATGTGTGGGATTTTTCTTGGAACTATAATCAGGTGTGTTCCAGACCACTAATTAAATTACTTTAAAGCCCAGCTTCATGTAGCCCATTGGAATCTCAATCTTTTATAGGGTCTCATTACAATTACAGAAAACAGCTAATCCATTTAAAATAATGTCAGTGGAATTGGCACAATATATTCCTTGACAACATGAGTTTTGTTGTTTTGTACAATTCTGGTTCATGGGAGACTATAATAGGCTATTCTATTTTATAAAGAGCCACTCACATTAACAACAGAAGACAGTGCAGTAATAAAGAGTCTCTTTATTAAGCTATTATATAGTGTAAACTGTTAGGAGGTAAGCACTTCACAGTTCACACTTTTATTATTAACCTTCACAATGTTGCCAGTTTCTCGTCTTTAATTAAACTAAAGCACTAACACTTAGATTTTTTTATTGGGAAATTGATACTGCGTGTTGTGGCCAACAGCCTGATTTAATATTTTTGTCAATCCTCCACTTTATTTTATGTGTATACTAAGCTCTAAATACAAAAAATATATACTGGTATATACTTGGGAGAGGGAGTGAGTGACTGCACCATACCTGCCACCCTATGTGTAGTCAGCAAAAGCAACTGTGCTGTGAATAAACTTGTAAGCACCATTGTGGATCCCATAGACCATATTTGCCACATTGGTTTTCCACTAAAGTGCAGTTATATATGATTGTTTCAAATGTAGTATTAAGCTAAACTCTATTCCATGGTATCCTAATTTTAAATGTTTTTCTGTGGTCCCATAATATGATTATTCCAACACAAATTGAGACTCATTGGCTTTTATTATGGAAGTGGGTTTACATCCTATGATTTGGGGGTACAAAGCAGAGTTCGGACTGTCATTAAATGTATATGATAAGGAATAATTTGCTTCAGAAATTTCCCATCCACAACACAGCACAAAGCTGAATGAATATATCCATCCATCTATAAAACTTAAAATGGATTTCTCTACAGAACAGGTGAACTTTCTAGACACTACTATATCCATCACCAATGGCACTCTCCACTCATCTGTATGTAGGAAATCCACAGACAAATGCTGCTACCTACACCGCTCCAGTTTCCGTTCCCCCCACAGACAATCCATAGTCAAGCAATTATATACCATTGCATATGCTCAAACGATGCAGACCGTGATAAAAATTTCAAAACCCTGTCTGAATCATTCAAACAAAAGGGTGATAAATCCTGTATTATTACCGGGAAAATAATCACTGCCATCAAAATACCCCATGAATACCTGTTAAAATACAAAACAAAATAAACTACTTCATGGATACCTCTACTGACCACATACCAACCAATTTTAGAGAAAATATGGAAAATAATCAATGATTTACAACCATTACTAACCGAAGATGACCAATTAAAAGATATGTTCCCCAAAACTCCCATCCTTGTATTTAAACAATCACCAAACCTGAAACAAAAACTTGTCAGCAGAAGATTGGCCAATGAACAACCAAATATATAAAATGGAACTAAACCATGTAACAAATGTGCCTGTAAGTTATGTCAACACATTTGTAGTGATGACACAGCCATACATAACAAGACCTATAACATCATTGTATACATGCACATCCTCCAATGTAGTTTATAAAATACAATGTACTTTATGTGACACAGGCTGTTACATTTTAGCCAGAATGATCACTCCATCCAAAACCTAAAAATCTAAATACTCAGAGGACATAAAAAAAAAAATCAAGAGACAAAAGCATCACATATATAGTTGTGAGCATGAGGGTCGTTGCTAAGGCTGGGGGCTCGAATAGCGAGGGCCTCAGTTGCTGCCATGGAGCGCCAAAGGCGCTCCTTGCCAGCAACTGCGGACCTCGCAACATTTACGGTTCTTACGACAAACACGAGACGCGGGACTTAGAAAAAAAAAATTATACGACCTTGCAAAGATACGACTTTAATGGCCGACCCGTGCAAACCTGAAAACATTAGAAACACAATAAATACACACAACAAACACATAAAAAGCTTACCCACACCAAGGGGTGGGCACCCAGGACCTCTGTAAGTGAAGTTACACCTCCATTTAAGTCCAAATTACAGAGTTTAGACACCCGAAAATCACCTAAGCAAGAGAAAAAATGGCCATCGAAAAAAAACGAAAACGAGGCTACAGGACCCTAAAGACACACAACACCACCAAACACATACAGATTTTCCGAAAAAAAACTGACGAGATCCAAAAACAAGGACGCCACATTAGGCGCCATTTTACAACACTAACTTACACAATCCGGAAGTACACAGCTACCCTAACGGGGTTTCCTCGTGCACGCACACTATTTACACTACACACTGCACACATTGTTGACACTTACACATCAGCACCACAGCACTGAAAACACACATTGTATGCTGCAGCAACATGAAAACAGATTGCCAGCTCTTCAACACAATGCTTCCTGCATATATTACTTCAAAACAGGTAAAGTATACTACTTGATTAACGTATTATTTATTTGATTACCATACACCAAACAGCATTAGCTCACTTACAATTTCATTGCCTTCATTTTTTGACGGGCAATATTCTAGTTTGAAATAAAGATGATCACATTCTTCTACACTAAAAATACAGGACTTAATATGGACTTGGGTTTTCTAACACATTATCACAATTTCTTTTTTTCTTATTTTTTCTTATTTTTAGTGAGGTGTTTATCCAACAAGAAGGATATCACTGTGGACTACAGTGCTCTGCTTTTCCATGTATATATTGATGTATATGTGTATATAGTATGTGTATATATGTTTCCTATACTATGTTGTGTCTGATCCCCCTATATGTATTTACCTGATGATGTAAGATGCTGTCTCCACTCTATCTGCAACACTGTTTGTTATTCAAACTGAGGGTTCCATCTCATGTCAGTATTGCTTCAGACTTGATAAAGAGAGGTCAAATCTCTTGAAAGCTCATCAATACAAATAAGGTGTTTGTCCAATACAAAAGGTATCATAATATACTGCAATACTCATTATTAATAAATATATATAGATTCATAATTACTAAATTAATAGATTACTGGACATTCTCAGCTGCTTCACTCTTCAATTATTTATATGTATATATATATATATATTATCATTTATGAAGGCAAATATGTTGGAATTTGTATCTAAGAGTGGAAACACACAATTTGTGCTTTCACATTTACTAATATACATTGCACTCACATACAGATCAAAATTAAAGAGTAAATTACTTTTTTATGATCATCCACGCCAATAGAGAGAGAGGCTTCACTCTACCAATGTCTTATACTGCTACAAACAGACAGGGAGGGGCATGTAGTGTGTCTGTGCTTAAGTAATCCCTATAAGAGTCAATGCAGATATCTATACCATTTTATTTTTTTCAGTAACTGAGCCCAGATTCACTAAAGGGTAAGTTAGTGTTGAATGTGGGCGAGGGTTCTGTGTTCCTTAATATGCACGGTACTAACCCTTGTTTTCTAAACAACATAATCCTTAAAATATACTATCTACTTTTTGAGTACCATGGTATGCTAAACAGTAGTACGACAGACGAGATGTACTTTGACTAGTTGAGTATAGAAGTTTGTTTTCAAATAATTTTTTTAAGACAATTTGGTAATATTATTACAGTAGTTTAAGGCACTCATTACATATATTTGACGTCACTTGTATATATTTCCCTGATTGCTTAAGGAAAGAAAAATAAAGATATTATTATATCAGGAACAAAATGTTTGTCTTCTATGTTTTTCTTTTTAAATGTTATTCATATCTGAATTAACTAAAAATTATTGCCAACTTGATTAACCTATTAACCTTCTAACTTTAATTTCCCCACTCTCAATTAAATTCTTAAGTTATACAGTCTGCCTGTACCAAATTTGCCTGGTATAGGTAAGGGTAGATCAGATTGGAGATTGTATATTTTTATCTAATTGATGAATTCAGTCAGGCCTAGGCTACCTGAGTATTTACACAGTGTGAATAGTAAATAATAAAGGGAAATAAGGTGGCGAAGAAGTGTCCTCCTTGCGTATGGAAGTTTAAGTAGCTACTACTAGTTATAGTATATATTTGATTATAAAATCTCTTTTGTGTCCAAGTAAAGGGGGGCAGCACAGCAAAAGTCTCTAAATTATGCACAAGCCAAACACAAAGAGGTCTTTGAAGTGCCTCCGTGGCTCCGAAACATAAACATATATTTTTAAAGATTTATAAAAATGTTTTTCAGGTTAGAAATACAATTTAGTACTTTTTTTATTATCTGAATTGTAAATAATTTTGAATTACATGTAATTTTAAATATTTACATGTAATTTTAAAGAAAAAACTGCATTGTAAGACCATGTTTAAATATGCTAAACATAAACTTAATTTAACCTGATACAGTGGAGGTTCCAAATATGGTATATTATGAAACTACTAGCGACTTGCACGTCAAAAAATGACGGTCTCAGCTTGTTACCTGTATAAAAGACACCTGTCCACAAAAGCAATCAATTAATCACCTTCCAAACTCTCTTAAAAAGACCAAAGAGCTGTCCAAGGATGTCAGGGACAAGATTGTAAACCTACACAAGTCTGGAATGGGCTACAAGACCATCGCCAATCAGCTTGGTGAGAAGGTGACAACAGTTGGCGCGATTATTCACAAATGGAAGAAACAAAAAATAACTGCCAGTCTCCCTCGGTCTGATGCTCCATGCAAGACCTCACCTCGTGGAGTTTCAATGATCATGAGAATGGTGAGGAATCAGCCAGAACTACACGGGAGGATCTTGTTAATTATCTCAAGGCAGCTGGGACCATAGTCACCAAGAAAACAATTAGTAACACACTACGCCGTGAAGGACTGAAATCCTGCAGCACACGCAAGGCCCCCTGCTCAAGAAAGCACATGTACAAGCCCGTCTGAAGTTCGCCAATGAACATCAGAATGATTCAGAGGAGAACTGGGTGAAGTGTTGTGGTGAGAAGAGACCAAAATCAAGGTCTTTGGCATCAATTCAACTCACTGTGTTTGGAGGAGGAGGAATGCTGCCTATAACCCCAAGAACACCATCCCCACCATCAAACATGGGGACAGGACAACTGCCCCGCATCAAATGGACGATGGACAGGGCCATGTACAATCAAGTCTTAGGTGAGAACCTTCCCTCAGCCAGGGCATTGGAAATGGGTCATGGATGGGTATTCCAGCATGACAATGACCCAAAACACATAGCCAAGGCAACAAAGGAGTGGCTCAAGAAGAAGCATTAAGGTACTGGAGTGGCCTAGCCAGTCTCCAGACCTTAATCCCATAGAAAATCTGTGGAGGCAGCTGAAGGTTTGAGTTGCCAAACATCAGCCTCAAAACCCCTTTGAGATGTGTGAAAACCTGGTGGCCAACTACAAGAAACGTCTGACCTCTGTGATTGCCAACAAGGGCTTTGCCACCAAGTACTAAGTCGAAGGGGTCAAATACTTATCTCTCTCATTGACCTACAAATCAGTTTATAACTTTTTTTACATGCGTTTTTCTTGTTTTCTGTATTTTTTTGTTATTCTGTCTCTCACTGTTAAAATACACCTACCATTAAATTTATAGACTGATCATTTCTTTGTCAGTGGACAAACTTTCAAAATCAGCAGGGGACCAAATCCCCCCCCCCCCCCCCCCACACTCTCTCTCTCTCTCTCTCTCTCTCTCTCTCTGTATATATATATATATATATATATATATATATATATGTATATGTTTTTTTTATTATTATTATATTGGGGGGGCAGGGGCATTGCGAATTTGAACAAAGAAATTAAAAAAATATTTTCCACTAAAGTGCAGTTATATAGGATTGTTTCAAATGTACTATTAAGCGAAACTCTATTCCATGGTATCCTAATTTTACATTATTTACCTGTGGTCCCATAATATGATAATTCCAACACAAACCGTTTTAGTAAACAAAAAACTAAACACAATCTTTACATTTTGACATTCTTATTAAATAGCATTTTTTTTACAGAAGTTTTTAGTTAGTGAAGACCTTACTTTTGGATAGAAGTTCACTAACTACAAACTGCTGTAAAAAAGATATGCAATGTGCTTATACAGAGGCCTATTCAATTGGCCAAATCACAATTTAATAAGGCTGTTAATGTTTGTATGCAATTCTTTATTGTGAGGTTCCATTTTTTGGGGGACCTGATTCTGTCTCCTACTTTCTCAGGAAAGTATGTCCTTTACATTGTGTGTTTGATTAATTCAGTTGTGTTTGACACTTCATGACCTCATGGACTATAACACACCATGCTGATCCACTTGGTATTCATGGCAGAGATACTGGAGTGGGTTTCCAGTTCATTCTCCAGTAGGCCACAGCATACAGGTATTCCCAATTGGTCTCCCATCCAATGACTGAACAGGCCCAACCCTGCATGGCTTCAGGGTGGTGTGAACTCTTGGTTCCCTGACTGGAATTCAATCAAGGTCACAGCGGTGAAAGCACCAAATCCTAACCCTGTCCTTTACATTAGTCCTGTTGAAAACATTGGAATGCTTAGCTGCCACATTCCCTTATGAAGATTGAAGTCTCCTTCAACTTAAGACAGTTGAGCAACAGAAAACAAAATGGTTGATTACAAAGATACATAATTGCATATAATGGGAATACATTAGAGACAGTTTTTTACATTCTAAAAATATGTTGTGTATTTTTAGATGTAATTTTTCAAAAAAGTATATTTTACATTTCCGTGGAATTAGGACCTACCAGATACTATGACCGAATACAAATCCACATTATAGTCATTGTTTCATTTTGTACAAGGACACAAGTTTTCAACCAGACACTGCAGCAGAACCTATGGGTAATGAATAGGCCATTATGGCTAGCAGGGACAGCTTGATAACATTTGCACATTTACATCAGCAGCTAACATCCTTGGTTACTGTGTCTGAATGATTAAATGAGGTCACTGTGCTCTTCCTTTCCTTGAGCATTAAACTTCACAGTAGATACATCAGGTGCATCGCATTTATGCATATTTAGTGTCCAGCCATCTATCTGTCTTACTTGCTATCCCATATATGTAACTTTATTTTGCCAAGTTTTCTTACACCCACTAGAACAGAAGGGGTTAAAATGCGTTAGGCAATCAATTCTGATTCTTCCACTACATTATATTGCAATGCTGCACCTATGGTCTCCCCTGCCACAAGACTGCCAAGTAATAAGATATGTGAATGAGCTTCTGAATACTAAACAGGTAAGATACAAGGCTATCACATAGACTGATAAGGTAAGTCGGAAGGACTGGTTATGGTAACCTTCACCTTAAAGTTTGTGCTTTTGTTAATATTGAGTGTGTAACCCAAATACAGTTTTTCCCTTTGGTTACCTTTGTGCTTATAAAGGAAGGTATTTACTAGTATAAAGTGGAATTAAACCAAACCATCTTGGTTAGAAACGTAGAATATTCTAAAATATATTTCTAGTATCCAGAAATATATGGCTCATATTCCATAATTTGCATTACGTTGGCTAACAATGTCCATACACTTAGGTGTAGGTAAAGGACTACTTTATAAAGGAAATATATATACAGTAGATATAAAAAGTCTACACACCCCTGTTAAAATGTCAGGTTTCTGTGCTGTAAAAAAATGAGACAAAGATAAATCATTTCAGAACTTTTTTCACCTAACAAACTGAAATCTTTTAGGTAGAGGGAAGAAAAAATATAAAAATAAAATAATATGGTTGCATAAGTATGCACTCCCTTAAACTAATACTTTGTTGAAGCACCTTTTGATTTAATTACATCACTCAGTCTATTTGGGTATGAGTCTATCAGCATGGCACATTTTGACTTGGCAAGACTTGCCCACTCTTTTTTTGCAAAAACACTCCAAATCTGTCAGATTGTGAGGGCATCTCCTGTGCACAGCCCTCTTCAGATCACCCCACAGATTTTCAATCGGATTCAGGTCTGGGCTCTGGCTGGGCCGTTCCAAAACTTTAATCTTCTTCTGGTGAAGCCATTCCTTTGTTGATTTGGGTCGTTGTCATGCTGAAAGATGAAGTTCCTTTTCATGTTCAGCTTTCTAGCAGAAGCCTGAAGGTTTTGTGCCAATATTGACTGGTATTTGGAACTGTTCATAATTCCCTCTATCTTAACTAAGGCCCCAGTTCCAGCTGAAGAAAAACAGCCCCAAAGCATGATACTGCCACCACCATGCTTCCCTGTGGGTATAGTGTTCTATTGGTGATGTGCAGTGTTGTTTTTGCTCCAAAAATATCTTTTGGAATTATGGCCAAAAAGTTAAACCTTGGTTTCATCAGACCATACCACCTTTTCCCACATCCTTTTGGGAGACTTCAGATGTGTTTTTGCAAAATGTAGCCTAGCTTGGATGTTTTTCTTCGTTAAAAAAAAGGCTTTCGTCTTGCCACTCTACCCCATAGCCCAGACATATAAAGAATACGGGAGATTGTTGTCACATGTACCACAGAGCCAGTACTTGCCAGATATTCCTGCAGCTCCTTTAATGTTGCTGTAGGCCTCTTGGTAGCCTCCCAGACCAGTTTTCTTCTCGTCTTTTCATCAATTTTGGAGGGAGCTCCAGTTCTTGGTAATGTCACTGTTATGCCATATTTTCTCCACTCGATGATGACTGTCTTTACTGTGTTCCATGGTATATCTAATGCCTTGGAAATTCTTTTGTACCCATCTCCTGACTGATACCTTTTAACAATGAGATCCCTCTGATGCTTTGGAAGCTCTCTGTAGACTATGGCTTTTGCTGTGGGATGCGACTAAGAACATTTCAGGAAAGACCAACTAGAGCAGCTGAACTTTATTTGGGGTTAATCAGAGGCACTTTAAATGATGGCAGGTGTATGCTGACTCCTATTTAACACGATTTGGAATGTGATTGCTTAATTCTGAACACAGCTACATCCCCAGTTATAAGAGGGTGTGCAGACTTATTCAACCACATTATTTTTCTTTTTTTATTTTCTTCCCTCCACCTAAAAGATTTCAGTTGTTTTTTCCATTGAGTTGTACAGTTTATAAGTCACATTAAAGGTGGAAAAAGTTCTGAAATGATTTATCTTTGTCTCATTTTTTTACAGCACAGAAACCTGACATTTTAACAGGGGTGTGTAGACTTTTTATATCCACTGTATATATATTAGCGGCTTGTTCGTCAAAAATTACGGCAATAAAAAGTGAAGCCTGGCAAACACACAATGGGAGCCTCTCCCCCCTCTTCTTTACTGGCCTCACGATGAACGCCATTGGTGCTCATCACAGGCCTTGCAAGGAGCGCCTTTGGCGCTCTTTGCAAGCCCACCCCCACCTCTCCTACCCTCTAATTTAATGGCCTCGCGATGAGCTCCTTCATTACTGGGGAGCAACCGTTCATTGAGGGACCTATGAATGCAAACATGTACTGTGACATACTGAAGCAGAGCATGATCCCCCCTCTTCGGAGACTGGGCCGCAGGGCAGTATTCCAACATGATGACGACTCCAAACACACCTCCAAGACGACCACTGTTTTCCTAAAGAAGCTGATGAAGGTTGCACATGACTGAACAACACAAATAAATATATATATATATATATATTTTTTTTTTTAAGCTAGTTTTTAATAATAAGAAAAATAATGTTGATATTGCTACTGGTCCATGGAATATTTTGGTGAAGGATGCTAGTTAGTGATGTCGCTAACATCACATTTTCGGTTCGCGAACAGCGGACGCAACTTCCATCAAATGTTCGCGAACGGGCGAACCGGGCGAACCGCCATAGACTTCAATGGGCAGGCAAATTTCAAAACCGTCTGGTTTTAAGCCATAAAGGACATAAATCACCTAACATTCCTAAATTGTTTGGAATAACATGCTTTAAAACATCAGGTATAATGTTGTATAGATCAGGTAGTGTAAGGGTTACACCCGCTTCACAGTAACAGACCAATCTCCCCATTTAATGCACCGCAAACAACTGCAAACAGTCCCTTTGCACAACCGCAAACTCCCCATTTGCAAAAGGTTGGATACCAAGCTAGCCATGTCCCGTTCCTTGTCCTCACTGATGTCATTGAAGGTCTCTTCCTCCACCCAGCCACCAAGGGTCCCCGAAAGGTGACAACAAGCCCCCTGGGACGACTGCTGTGTTTGGTCTTCCACCTCCTCAAAGCCACCTTCCTCCTCTGACTCCTCTTCTTCAGACTCCTCTCTTTGCATTGCCTCTGTCTGCGTTATTATAAGGTGTGTACTGTTAAGTAGTACTATTCCTATCGGTTTAATCCCTGTTACGTCCAATATTTACGGACGTGTATATGGCATGGATTTTTGGAAGCAGGAGATGTAAAAAGATGCTTGGTCGGTCCTCCCACTTCAAATTTGGGGCACTGCTCGTGCATTCTAAGGTGCCACCAGATAGGAGTGGCGTGTTCAGTTGTACTATTTATTCCTATCAGTTTAATACCTGTTACGTCACCTATCAGGTGACATGTATATGGCAAGGATTTTTGGAAGCGGGAGATGGAAAAAGATGCTTGGTCGGTCCTCCCTCTTCAAATTTGGGGCACTGCGCGTGCAATCTAAGGTGCCACCAGATATGAGTGTCACTGTGCACTGGCAAAAGTTGGCAGAGTAGGCGCTGTAGGCCTCACACACATGCCTGTATGCAGGCAACTGATATTCAATCGATTACAGTCAAAAAAGTGTTGTTTTATGTCACTGTACACTATGGTTGCACCAGATATGATGTATCACTGTGCACTGGCAAAAGTTGGCAGAGTAGATGCAATAGGCTTCACACACACGCCTGTAGGCAGGCAATTGCTATTCAATCTATTACAGTCAAAAAAGTGTTGTTTTATTTCACTGAGCACAATATAAGCTGTGAGCCTGACACAGGCAGGCAGCTAAAATTAGATTACAGGAAAAAAATGGTTGTTTTCAATGTATGGTACACCACCAGGTATGAATAGTGAAAATAAGCACAATATAAGCTGTTAGGTGTTAGCCTGTCACACACACGCTGGCAGGCAGGCATATGCAATTAGATTACACAGAAAAAAATTATAAAATAAAATAAATGATGTTCTAGCCCTAAAAAGGGCTTTTTGGGTTGCTGTCCTTGCAGCAGATATCTGTAATGGAAGCTAAATACACAGCCTGGCAATCTAATTCCCTATTAAATCTCCAGCAGCTACACTATCTGTCCTCTTACAACGAATGCAGCTTCAGAATGATTCTAAAATGTATGCTGTCCTTCAGATGGAAGGCTCTGGAAGGGAGTGTATGCTGCTGATTGGCTGGAACGTGTCTGCTGACTGTGAGGTGCAGGGTCAAAGTTTCCTCAATGATAAAGTATAGGGGGCGAACCGAAAAGTGCATGTGTTCGCCGTCCGCTGAGAACGCGAACATGCCAAAATCGCCGCGAATAGTTTGCGGGCGAACTGTCCGCGACATCTCTAATGCTAGTGTAAGGAGGGTATTTACATTTTTGTAGAAGCAGACTTGCATGTATTGTTCAAGGCTGCCTACTTCTGAGCATGTAAGGAGGAAGGGGTAGGTGTCAAATTTGAAAATGTACAATTATTTACCAGATCCCCAAACCCTTTATCTCCTTTACCCATTAATAATTCAGTACATAAGAATATCCCTCAGGCTTCAAGCTATCAGGAAATCAGAAACACACAAAAAGAGTCTTCAGAAATCTTCAAAAATTAAGATGGCGCATACAGCCGCTAATGTAGCTAGTTTGTTACTTAAGAGTGACAGCATCGGTGCACACTTGTCCATCAGATTCTTTATTGTTTGTCCTATCATTTTAAAGGCCCTGTGTAAGGACCACATAAAGGACTGTGAATATTTAGATCACTACTTCTTACTTGAAATGTGTGTTTATAAAGTCAACAACCAAGGTATGTGCAATTAAAATGGTTTTAAAATGAATGTTACCAGCCTGATGTGTAGGGAGTGTCTCCATCTCCATCCTGTCATATGACAGGAGATATTGCAGTCATATGGCAGCTTGTGCGACCATGCTTCACTTGATGTCACTGGTGGTGTCATTAGTGGTGTCACAGGTCTTCCATCTTGGGCTGCTAGTTTGCCTAGAGATAGGTCTATCTTACTGGCACTTGGTTCTCTTTTCAGTTCTATTGACAGTTGGCTATTTATAAATAATACTTCAGGGGTCCTTTAAAGGACCACTGCACAATGAAAAATCATTACATCATTAAGGAAAAAAATCATACAGCTAGTGTTTACTTAGAAAAAAATAAGTTTCATGTTTCTGGAGGATCCTGGAGAGATCCATGATATATTGGCGGAAGTTGTGCGGGGGAGCAGGGCATTTACATTTCTGGAGAGCTGTTTTCCATCTTTTGATGCAATGTCCTGCTTCTATGCCATTGAGAGGGAAGGGGTGTAGTTTCAATTTCAGTCGTATCCAGTGACCAAACGAAGACGATCTGTTCCCTCCTCAGGTGCAACTACCTCCACTGACAACTACACACACCCCCATCATCCTGAGGCATGTAATGTAACAAACACAAAATGGATTCCTCTAGTCTTCATAAATTCAATGTTTTATGACCATGACTAACACAGCTGCAAATATTGTTACCTTGGTACATACTTACATAGTTACATAGTAATTGAGGTTGAAAAAAGACTTTTAGCCCATAAAGTTAAACCTTTTTAGATCTCCTCTGATCTGCAATATGCAGATTAATTGTTAATTGATCCAGAGGAAGGCAAACAGAAAAAAACAAGTGAAACTTTGCCATTTGTCTCAAATGGGGATTTTTTTTAAATTCCTTCCAGACTCCAGATACTGGCGATCGGACTCCCTGGATCAATACTCCTTCTCTAATTATCCAGGATAGCCCTGAATGCATTTTTTATTTGAAAATATATCTAATCCCTTTTTAAAGTTATCTATCGAATCCGCTGTCACCACCACCTTTGTTAGAGAGTTCCACAGTTTAACCATCCCTACTGTGAAGAACCCTTTTTCTTTCTTTAAGGTGGAATATTTTTACTTCTAACCTCACAGGACGTCCTCTTGTCAGTTGAAAACTTCTTGGTCCAAAAAAGTCACTTGACAAATCTTTATACTGACCCTGGAAATATGTATATAAGGTAATCATCTTGACAAACAAGTGCCATTTTTCTTGTACTGCAGTGGTCCTTTAATCAGCATTATAGCAGAGCAAAAAAAAAAAAAAGACAAAAAATAGTTGCGTATGTGTGTATTTGCTTGTTTGGCGGATATAATTTAATTAATTCCTTTTCACCTATAATAAAAAGCACGTGCATAAAATTATAGCTTCAGGGTTTTATACATTTTTTGGATCAGAACCTAAAGTTACCAATAATGAGTCCTGCTATTGCTGTAATCAGGACAACACACATTGCATAGTTGAAGTTGAATGAGAAATAATATTTTATCAGAATATGAATACAAAATGGCAAATTTGTTCTCGCCGTAATAGAGCTACACTGTAGGGATTGAAGGATCCTTAAACCAAGAAAGATCTACGCTACTTTATTACCTCTGAGTAATGGACCTGCATGTTGTAAGTGCGTTTGGTTTGCTGTCTGTTAGTTATAACTCATAAATATGATGCTTCAGCTCACTCAGCTGTCTGTAGAACCACACCAGTGGAGGAAGTGCTATTAAATATGTATGGATGAAATATTTACACCGAGGTGAAAAATGTCAGATGTAACTTTTTGTTAAGTTTTTATCAATTTATTTAACCGAATAAGACATTGTACCAAGAGGATTGAATCACTGAAATGAAATTTTCTCCCTCTTGGTCACTGAATGGTTCTATGACTGTCATATAACCTATAGACAAGTAAGTAACAGATGGGCTTTTCTTTAAGCACAATATTGCTCTAACATTAATATTTCAGGATAGTGCTGTACACAACAGTAATCAGGCACTGTAATAATTGCACAAATCGTTTACTGTGTTGTCATCATTTCTCAAGTTAAAGGACCACTGCACAACGAAAATAAATTATTTACTTTAAAACTTGGAGTCTAAGAACATAATTAAGAAGGAAAAAAAGGCATACATTTAGTTTTTAATTAAATAGTACACATTGATGTCCCTACTCTGCCTTATTGGTATAAATGATACATTGGTGGAAGTAGCTTGTGTGTGAAATGTGAATTCACATTCCTGGAGAGATATAATTGCATTTCCTGATGCAATTAATCTGATTCTGGGCCAGTGAAGGTGGGTGGGTTGTGGTGTCAATGTCAACCCTCCCTCACTCCCTACCCCTCTCTCCATCGATAGCCACACCCTCATGATCAGTGCTGGAGCTAGAGAATGGATATTAATATAGCCGGGAGGAAAGGCTCACAGCGCTCATTGTGAGCCTTTCCTCCCGGCTACTGTACGGGCTCATTGCAGGGTTTGTTAACCTGCAAATTTTGTGCGTGGGAATGGCATGTGTCTCTTTCCACCATCTCCCTCCTGTCCCTTTTCAGTGTCTTTCTCCTCTGTGTGTCTGCTGAATGTTTGCGTGTTACGCGCTGACTGCCGTTGGTTTTATTTTCAAAGTCCTGCATGCCTGCCGTTTTTCGTCCGCCATTTTTTCCTTCGGATTGCTGAAAAATGGCAAATATGACTCTAATTCGCTTGGAACTTCACTCCCAGGCTTCCTAGCTTTCCCCTGTGCTATATGTTTGTTTTTTTATTTTTTTATTATTTTGATTGTTTTTCGAGTTATGCGCTTGAACTAAGTTTGGCCTTTAAACTATCAAACTGTGTTCCTCGCGGTCAGTGGCAACGTGCTATGTTTTTAGGCGGATGCTTCACGAGGCTCGCAGTACAATGAGCACCTTCGGCGCTCATTGCAGCCTAAGTCCCATGTGCGTCAACTGCTCGCCTCGCTTCACAAGGGCTGCAAGTGCCTTACCAAGATCGCAAACATGTAATATATATACAGTGGATATAAAAAGTCTACACACCTCTGCTAAAATGTCAGGTTTCTGTGCTGTAAAAAAATTAGACAGATAAATCATTTCAGAACTTTTTCCACCTTTAATGTGACCTATAAACTGTACAACTCAATTGAAAAACAAACTGAAATCTTTTAGGTGGAGGGAAGAAAAAAAAAAGAAAAATAATGTGGTTCCATAAGTCTGCACACCCTCTTATAACTGAGGATATCGCTGTGTTCAGAATTACGCAATCTCATGCCAAATCATGTTAAATAGGAGTCAGCATACACCTGCCATCATTTAAAATGCCTCTGATTAACCCCAAATAAAGTTCAGCTGCTCTAGTTGGTCTTTCCTGAAATTTTCTTAGTCGCAACCCACAGTGAAAGCCATGGTCCACAGGGAGCTTCCAAAGCATCAGAGGGATCTCATTGTTAAAAGGTATCAGTCAGGAGAAGGGTACAAAAGAATTTCCAAGGCATTAGATATACCATGGAACACAGTGAAGACAGTCATCATCAAGTGGAGAAAATATGGCACAACAGTGACATTACCAAGAACTGGAGCGCCCTCCAAAATTGATGAAAAAATGAGAAGAAAACTGGTCTGGGAGGCTACCAAGAGACCTACAGCAACATTAAAGGAGCTGCAGGAATATCTGGCAAGTATTGGCTGTGTGGTACATTTGACAACAATCTCCCATATTCTTCATATGTCTGGGCTATGGGGTAGAGTGGCAAGTCGAAAGCCTTTTCTTACGAAGAAAAACATCCAAGCCAGGCTACATTTTGCAAAAACACATCTGAAGTCTTTCAAAAGCATGTGGGAAAAGGTGTTATGGTCTGATGAAACCAAGGTTGAACTTTTTGTCCATAATTCCAAAAGATATGTTTGGCGCAAAAACAACACTGCACATCACCAAAAGAACACCATACCCACAGTGAAGCATGGTGGTGGCAGCATCATGCTTTGGGGCTGTTTTTCTTCAGCTGGAACTTAGTTAAGATAGAGGGAATTATGAACAGTTCCAAATACCAGTCAATATTGGCACAAAACCTTCAGGCTTCTGCTAGAAAGCTGAACATGAAGAGGAACTTCATCTTTCAGCATGACAACGACCCAAAGCATACATCCAAATCAACAAAGGAATGGCTTCACTGGAATGGCCCAGTCAGAGCCCAGACCTGAATCTGATTGAAAATCTGTGGGGTGATCTGAAGAGGGCTGTGCACAGGAGATGCCCTCGCAATCTGACAGATTTGGAGTGTTTTTGCAAAGAAGAGTGGGCAAATCTTGCCAAGTCAAAATGTGCCATGCTGATAGACTCATACCCAAATAGACTGAGTGCTGTAATAAAATCAAAAGGTGCTTCAACAAAGTATTAGTTTAAGGGTGTGCATACTTATGCAACCATATTTTATTTTTATATTTTTTCTTCCCTCTACCTAAGAGACTTCAGTTTGTTTTTCAATTGAGTTGTACAGTTTATAGGTCACATTAAAGGTGGAAAAAGTTCTGAAATAATTTATCTTTGTCTCATTTTTTTACAGCACAGAAACCTGACATTTTAACAGGGGTGTGTAGACTTTTTATATCCACTGTACATATTTACTCATAAGGTCCACTACACAAGCTGGATCCCACCCCATGCTGACGATAGGCAGTAACCGTGAAATGACTGTCCATGGGTAGGATTCCCAGCTTGTGTATAATCCAACCTTGGTTTTGCATCAAAGATGTGCAATGCAGCGGACATAAGCTTAAAGGAAGCCATGTTTAAAATGGTCTATGGATTGAAGAGCATTTGCATGTCCCTGCTCAGCTTCCCGGAATGCAGTGTAATAACTGTATTTCTCGGAATGCTGAGCTGGAAGCAAGTTTTTTAACTTGCTTTAGATATTCAAATGTGAACACAAATGTGATATATATATATATATATATATATATATATATATCACATATAATAGTGGTGGACCAAGAACATTGCGAGATGTCGACCGTGCAGGACTTAGGCTTCGATGAGCCAAAGTTGCTCATTGCACTACGAGCCATGCAGGACTTAGGCTGCTCATTGCAGGCCTCGCGGTGAGCGCCACACACGCTCATCACCAGCAGCACAAGCAGGACTTGCGACCCGTACGACTTAGGACCGAAACCCGTACATGCACTGTCCGCCTTGCAAAAATCCGACTTTAATGGCCGAATCGCGGAACTCGAAAGACCTGAAAATAACAACAAATATGCCTCAAATTAACTTCCACACTCACACACAGCCCAGTGGGAGAGGCAGGAAGCCTGTGAGTGAGGTTGCAAGTTAATTTGACCGATATTTGCCATTTTTACCACGATAAAACTAGCCCGTAGGACATAAAAAGAATACATAAGCAGTAACACTTAACGCAAGTCAGTAAGACTTAATCCAAGCCACTAACATTTACCACAAGGCAGTAACACTTAACCCAAGGCAGCAACACAACCCAAGACAGTAACACTCAAGCGCGATGCCTATAAAGTACACACGGTGAGAGGCTTGCAATGAGTGGCAGAGGTGATCATTGCAAGGCGGGAAAGTTGTGGCTCACAATGAGCGCCAAAGGTGCTCAGAGAGCCCATATCCTCGCATTGTGTGGCAAACAGCATTGCCAGCCTTACAATTTTACTCCCATCATTTTTGACGGGCAATTTCCTAGTATATATATATATATATATTGTATATATATATATATATATATATATATATAAATATATGCATATTACCACTGGGTCCCATCCAGAGCAGGACCCCGGTGCTTTGCACTGCCTGTACCAGCGGTAGCTCCGCCACTGCTTCAGTTTTGAGGAGCCTCATTCAATTGAGCAATGGTAAGTTACAGTAGCCGTAATGGAGGCGTAAGTTATTTTGCTATTCAATTGCCGTCTTCTTGTGAGCCGCAAACGGTCTACAGGTTACGGGCTGAAAAACCCTGCGTTTTTTTCAACCATAACTTACAGAGTTATGATCTCTAAAATCGCAAATTGCTATTCAATTGCTACAATTTCGCAAGTCCACAAATGTTTTCCCAGCCATAAACTGAAAATGTAGGAGAAAATCTTACAAGTACTAGAGAGGACCCGCAAAGGGGTGAAAGACATATGCGCAGCACTGTAAAAGCAGATAAAAAATCAATACTGCACTGTAAATGATGGGGAGAGCGATGAAAGACATTAGAATTAATTGCACAACAGCCTCAAGCTCGCAAATCGGCAATCAAAAATCATTTTATTTTAAGTTTAAATTTGGTGTTATAGAGATATCAGAAATCAATGAGTTAATACATATCAGTAATGATGACTGTCTCATTTCTATTTTCTGTTTTGAAAATGGGTAGTTATGGCCTTGCTTAATTGATCATGTTCCCGCCCTGAAATGCTACGTACCAGTGCATGGTTTAAGGTTTCGGCTTTCGGCTTGTAACTTGTGGGCTTGCTTAATTGAATAGCACCAGAATTATAGCAGACTGCGAGCCCTCAGCAAGCCCGCAGACATACAGCCAGTATAACGCGAGATGCGGCCTTCAAATTGAATGAGGCTCCGATACTCCTATAAACAGAGTCTTCAAAAATTCAGATTTTCACAAAAATATTTTTGTATCCATGGTGTACACATCTGCTAATATTGTTAGCTTGGTACATACTTGGCAAGCGTCTTTTTTCTTAACTGCTTTGGTCCATTAAATAGTGTTTATAACCACAATATTGTTTAATCTAGTTGAATGTGCCTTTTCTGTTTGATTTTCAAAAAATAAAATTATATCTCTGCCAAACCAGTAAATATATGCATACGCAATGTAGGAATGTTTGCAATATGCCCACAAGGTTTTGGTTCAGACTGTATATAAAATTCTGTATAGATCTGCAACGTTATTCAGGTGAAAAAAAGCAAAGTGATCATAACTACAGCTGTTCATGCCTTGAATACAGAGTGATTTCTGTAGTGGGCTTGCAGACCTGAATGTCTAACCTCAAACTGCTTTGCAGACTTCTCATTATTCGGGCCCACAGCATCTACAGTATATTTTCCAACCAGCAGGTAAACTGCATACATTTTTCTTCAGCTTATAACTTTGGGCCCGCATGTCTGTGATTGAGTTGTGGGCTCCCGTTGGTCTCCGTTTGCGAGGCTATTTAATTGCTCCAGCCATGCACTGGTTCGGAGCAGTTATGGGCGAATCGGCCAATAGAAAATGAGACAATAATGAGACAATAAAAATGAGTCATAATTACGGTAATAAAACATGGAGGTTACATGTCACTCAATCAGGTTCTTTGAAAATGAAGAATTATGAAAATGAATGCCAATACTGTTCTAGTCCATATGATGGCCTGATATGTATTAACTCATTGATACTCAAGATAATTTAACCACAAAATGACACATAAAAATATAACTTATTTCCTGTAGTTTTGCAGACTTGAGACTGTTGTGTATTAAATTGAATGTCTTTCGTCGCTTTCCCAGTAATTTACAGTGTAGGGTCACTATTTTATTTGCATTTACAGTGCTAAGAATTGGTGTTTACCCCTCTCGAGTACTTGTAGGATTTTTTCCTCCATTTGCGGTTTACGAGTCTGGATACGTTTGCGAGCTTGGGGAATTGGAGCAATTGAATAGCGATTTGCAATTTCTTCCCTGCAAAAATGACAGATCAAAGGCTTCTGAATGGTGTAAGTTACGAGTTTGGAGGCCCACATTTTTTCAAGGTCGTAACTCGTAACCCAATCCGAGACAGCCAAAAGAAGTCTATTAAATAGCAAATTTGACTGCAATCTCACTGATGGGCCTCTGGATCTCAAATTCGGCCAATTGAATGAGGCTCTTTATTCTCTTTACACTCAGTGGGGGAGATACACTAAATCAATACATGGGTTGAGATGGGATCCAGTAGGCTGTAATGCATCATTCACAGTATTTACTAAGTCCTACCTCCTAGCGTATCTTCAAAAGCTATCACATATTACCATGGTCTTTGTTGTTTTATGTGTGTGTTAAAGGAAAACTGACAATATAACATATTCCCTATGTGTCTCGTATTTTTATTTAATTGCATTTATCTTAGCTCTAAACTGCAGTATTACTTAATTAATTATATTCTCTCTGATGCAGTCAGGTCGTGTTTTACTATTTGTGTGTAGTGTGGTTGGGGTGGCTATATTTGTTTCTGGCAGCCCTTAAACAGGAATGTGGAGTTTAGTTACAAGATCAGTCACTTTAATATGACACAATAAAATCACCATTTAAGGAAATGTATTTTTTTATTATTATTATTATTATTATTATTATTATTATCATCATTTTTATTTATATATCGTCAACATATTCTTTAGTGCTGTACAGCTGTTGAATACATGGCAAAAAAAAAACTTAACACCTTATAAAGAATGGAGGGTCCTGTTTTTGAGCATAAAAAATCAAACGTACATAGAGCTTGTTTCCAAGGCATGGACACAAGATTGAAAACTCACAAACTTAAAATCTAAGGGTGTATGCTTTATGATCTCCATCATTTTAAAATGAACAATATGTTTTGAGGTCTGCAGAGCTTTTGTTAATTTATTTGTCTTTTGAAGGACCACTGTGTTCATTTATTTTCTATATGCAAAAGATTGCAAAGATTAAAGAAGTGGTTTCATCTACTATTGTTTTTTTATGAATCTGTTTTCTTGCTCCTCACAAAATTTTTGAATGGTAGAGTGTGACAAGGTTAAAAAACTCCTCTTTCATATTTTTATTAGCAGGTTCCACAGAGTCATAAAATCTCTGGAGGAAAAAAAGAGTCTGGGAAAAGTGGTGGCTTATGGTTGTGATGTCATAATGTTTCACACGTTGTCCTTTCATTGCACAATTTTCTACACCTATGATCCACTTCAAGGGGTTGCTTTTTAACTTTATTTTAGTAGGCTATGATTTTTCACTTATTTTCTAATGTGTACCCACAAGTCCTCAACTTCCTTTGTTCCTCAGAGTTTACCTTTTGTTTTGCCGAAGGCACTCATTGCAGGCAGCAGAGCTGTCACACATGTGAGCCTCGCAAAGCGAGGCAAGCAGCTGCGGAGCACGTAACTCTAAAACCCCACCAAAAAACAAGAAATGTACACAAAATTACATTTCACTCACACACAGCACTGGGGGAGACACAGGAAGCCAAGTTGCAAGGGAATTACACAAAAATTGACTAAGCAAGAAAAAAATGACGGACGAATAACTCAAAAAACTTGAAACAGGATGAAAACGAGGCTTACCAATGCTAAGCACGCAGGATTCTGAAAAAACACAAGGAAGAACTCAGTAGCAAGATGGACTTTGAAAATAAAACAAACGCTAGTAGGCGCCTTCAACCCGGACATGCAGGACTTAGAAAATACACGACAGGGAACCCAGTGGCACGCAGGACTTTGAAAATAAAACACAGAGGAGAAACACACAGGGAAGGACAGGGGGAGATGATGGAAAGAGACACGTGGCATTCACAAGCACAAAACTGCCAGGTTAACAAACCCTGAAATAAGCGCCCCGTTCAAAGGTGCCGGGGCTTGCGATGAGCATTGCAAGAGGGAGAGGTTTGCAATGAGCGCCAAAGGGCAATTGGCTAGTAGTATAATAATGTGTAAAGTTTGTCAAGCATGACATGTTATTTAATCCAGAGGAAGGCAAACAGTAAAAACCCAAGTGAAATGTAGCCAATTGTTTAAATTGGGAAAAAAATTAATAATTCCTTCCTGACCCCAGATACTGGCAATTGGACTACTCCCTGGATCAATGCCCTGTCTGTAATTATACATGAAGATGTAAAAATCCCTACATACATAGTAAACCTTGTAAGAAAATACAATGTAAGTGATAATTAAATTAAATGAAACCAAAAACAGCATGAACAAAAAAGAGCAAGTACATACAAGAACAGTGGTAACTACATACATTAAAAGTACAATATTCAATGAAACCAATAAGTATATTACATTTGTTGATTGCTTTGTCAAGTTTTGTGAAGGTCTGTTACATAGTGTTGTCTGTGTGAAACAGTGGTCCTCTTAGAAGAGCCCAAGTGACATTAAAATTTGACCTCAAGATAAAACCACTTTTCTGTCTGTTTTAAGTAGTTGTTTAGAATGGCACATAGAGTTGTCTACGTGAAATAGTGGTTCTCTAAAGAGAGCCCAAGTGACATAAATGTTCGTCCTTGAGATCAAACCACTGTTCTGTATGTTTTTTGCAGTTGTTCAGAATGGCACAAGGATTTGTCTATGTGAAATAGTGGTCCTCTAAAAAGAGCCCAACAGATGTTGGATTTTTCCTTTGGGATGTAACCACCTTTTTTTTTTTTAATAGACTCTGTTTTCTTATTTTCAGGTTTGGGTTTAGAATTTACACCTCATAGTAGACAATATTTTTAGTAAATACTCGGCCATCATCTAATAATTTGCCATGACTTTAGTTTTTTCTAATGAAAAGTTATTTTTTTGTGAATTTTTGCATCTTGAAAATGCCACATAAAGTTGTCCATTTTGCATCTTCTAAAAATATGCCAACAGAGTTAAACATTTGTCCTTGCGATTTATTAATGGTCATTGCAAATGCCATACTAATGGGAAATCTTTTTCTTTTGAAGTACAAAAGGCAAGCTAGTCTCACTTGGAGCCAAATCTATTCTTGGTATTAATACTACTTCACCTTTATGGGTCCCATTCAGAATTTCTGCGTGTATGAAATGGTCTCTTAATTCCTGAACAATTAATCTGGTCCCATTACAAAGTCCTTTCTTTGGATTCATATTTCTCAGTAACATGACAATTGCTCCTTTTTTGATTTTCAAAACATGTGGTGGCATTCCAGAGGGAGTAAATGTATTCAGAAATTCAGTTGTAAAATTAGATTCACTCAGTTTGTCATCAACTAGAACAGAATCTGCACTGCAATAATTCAATAACTTTTTTGTGGGCCGTTAATTAATTTAAAAATTTCATTATTGAGCATCTTTGTTTTTGGATGTTAATATTACTTTCTGTGCAAGGTCAGCAGAATGTTCTGTAGTTATTAAATTTGGGAATACAGCTGATATGAGTGAATCTTGACAGATCATGTCTGCTGGGATTTCCACAGTATCATCTGTTAAGTTATTTATTAGGTTGGTTTTTCCTTCGCCAACGGAATGTGTGTAAATTCTTTTTATAGTGGATTTGACTTTATACATGTTTCCACAGTGCCTGTGCGATTTCTACGTACAACCCCAGGTAATGATTGTCTGAAATCGCCACTTAATAACATCACTTTTCCACCAAAACGCAAATCATTACCCATGACTTTACACAATAAACGATGAATACATTGCAGAGCATGGCACGACATAATAGTGGCCTCATCTATGATAATCAATTTAGCTTTTTTAAACTTATTTTCGGGATGTTATTTCATTCGAATTTTCGACACTGATGTTTCTAAGATTGGAACTGGAAGCCTAAATCCACTATGTACTGTTCTGCCACCTTCTAACAATAGTGCAGCAATTCCAGTTATTGCAAAGGGAAGTGCAATTCCTAATTGCAGTTTGAGCCACTTTAAATTCAAGCATGGAAATATTATTTCTGACACGTTGTTTAGTGTTTGGATAACTAGGAAGTATTAATTTTGGTTGCCAACCTGCCTCCCCATTGGGATACAAAATTGGATAAGTGATTGGATCCAAATTGGTACTTGATATACTAATGTTAATAAAAGGTTGCTCTTCTTTTCTGGGATATATTCTAATATCCCTCTGAAAAGGTGGTTCCCCCTCATCATTTTGAAAAATCATTGCAACCTCATTAGCTGTTGGTAAGTTGTAACGTTGTTTATCAGTATGTTGGTCTCTTTTAAGAACCATATTAACATTGGGCATTGCCAATTGATTTTGTTCAGCATGAATGCATTCTTGTTCTTCAACTTCTGACAGTATTTTATAAGACTGAGTGTATGGATTTTTTTACATTATCTTATCAAGCTCATGAAAAACAACAGGTAAGTATTTTGTATTCTCAGGAAGCTGCATACAATAGACATATAATAGACACAGGGTAGGGAGAAAACAGACACAGGAACTGGAGAGGGTGTGGGGTGAAGAAACACAGGTGAGGGAAGGGCTAGAGACATAGGGAAGGGGGGAAGGCGGTCCGTGATCGTGGAAATTTCGTAATGATTTTTCTTAATTATAAACATAATAATATCTGCAATTATTAATTTATGGGCTACGCTAATGAAACATACTTTACCTGGTAGTTGTACCTAAAGCGTCACTGAAGCGATCTGCTGTGTGGCAGTGAAATTGACAGACACCTGCAAAATATCAAACAACATTACCAGTATATATTATATTATTTTAATGAAGTAATGACTCAATATTAATGAAATGTAATATGCAAAGACGTCTCAATGATATATAAGAAATATGCCATAAATGATTTTAAAGAAATATACTGCACCGTCATTATAAATGTGTGAAGCATATAAAATGGAATTGCCTATAAGGTATTCTACAATCTGGTAAAAAAAAGGCAAAATCTGATAACAATTAATGTAATGAAAAATACTGTTCCTTGTCCTTCTAAGTAGCTAAATGTATGTCACTGGCAAATTCACATACACCTGCAAAATGTAAAATGAGATTTCAGTCATTAGTATATGTGCACTACAAACATATACAGATTGTAATGTGGTAAATGAAGTCATGCTAACATGTTTTTTTTTTTTTATCAATTAATGAATACATGAATTAATTATCAGATGTTATGTCTTATGTTTCTCTGTATTTACTACAATTCATAAAGAAGTAAGTTAGTATTACCTCAATGACATGATGGCAACATTTCCTTTTATGCAATTTTTTTTTTAAATTAATGAATCCATCAATTAATAATTATTAATAGAGTAAGTGTGAATTGAATTAATGTAATGCAATATCATTTGTCTTTTTAGGTTGCTCTCTTTTATTTCACGCACATGTGTCAGTTACTAAACAGCCAGTGCAGGCAAATTCTGTGTGACTGAAATTCAGAGACACCTGCAAAGTGTTATACAATACAAACATATACAGCTTGCAATGTGTTAAGTAACATCAGTCTAAAATATACATTTGTTTTAATTGTTTTTCCTGTTAATAAATTAATTAATCAATTAATGAATAATACAGGTTTAACTGTTAGCTTTCTATTTATATTAAACAAATCAGAGATGTAAGTTAGCATGTCTTAAATTACGTAATTGTAAAATGTGGTATGTAGTAAAGTTATTTATTATTTTTGTTAAATAAAATAAATATTCCTAATTTGAGCTAACTTGGCATGTCTTAAATGACGCCATCCTAAAATGTAGTATATATTAAACTTCTTTATTTTTTTTTTATTAATAAATTATTAAATAAATAAATAAATAATAATAACTTACCTATTATTTTTTTAGGTATTTGTTGTAATTCATCAAGAGGTAACAATCTCTTAATCAAACTTGTCCTCTGATAACGTCCAGGCACTCAGTTCATCATCTGAGGAGAAAGTGGAAACTTTCCAGTATTTATAGAGTGCAAGCGCGAGGACAAACTTACACATGCGCAGTTTACCGTTTTTCCGCCATTTCATTGTGTAAATCATACTTTTATGAAGTTACATGCTTGGTCAGTACAAAATGGATCATGTTACTTGCTTTGCGATGATTGACTGCGTGATTTGCGTTGTTCGGGTAAGTGTTACTTGCTTCGTGAACGTCTTTACTGTCTTGCGCTGTTTTTGCAGCGGTGTATTTTCTAAGTACCAAGTTGTTTGTGTTTTTTACTATCTTCAGTGTTGTATATTTTCAAAGTTCCACATGCCTGGCGTTGCTTAGTCTCGTTTTCATCCTGTTTCCTATTTTTTATGTTTTTTCGGCGCCATTTTTTTCCATCAACGAAAATAGTGCTCAAATTGGCTTGCAACCTCACTCACAGGCTTCCTGTCTCTCCCCCTGTGCTGTGTGTGAGTGTGTTATTATTATTTTTTAATTTTTTGAGCGTTTTTGGCGGTCTTATGTTATGCACTTGAAGCAATTTCGGCCATTAAATAAGTAAACTGTGTGCCTCGCGATCTGTGGCAAAGTGCAACGTTTTTCAGCAACCTATCGCAGCCATTGACTTTAGCGCCTTGTGTGCTCATGTCTAGGCTGTTTGAAAGTCGTGCAGGCCTAAGTCCCGCGTGCCTCAACTGCTCGCCTCGCTTTGCGAGGCTCGCAGTGCAATGAGCGCCTCTGGCATAAGTCCTGCATGCCTCAACATTGCAATGAGCACCTTCGCCTTTGGAGCTCATTGCAGCCTAAGTCATGCGAGGCTCGCAGTGCAGCCTAAGTCATGCCTGCATCAACTGCTTGTCTCGCTTTGCGAGCCTCGCAAGGGATGCAAAAGCTTAAGTTGTGCGTGTGTCAACGGCTCACCTGGCTTTGCAAAACTTGCAGTAACTACAGCATTTAGCGTGTAAGGGTTACACCCGCTTCACAGTGACAGACCAAACTCATAGGCGTCCCTCAGTGCATGAGGGTCGCAAGTGCATTACCAACATCGCAAACGTCCCCAACACTGACAACTATATATGTGATTTAAAACTATAGGTTATAACAAGAACTTTATCAGTTGAACGTTATTAAAAGATGCATTAAAGTTTGCAAGTTTTATCCATCAGTGTTTCTCACTAGTGAAACGCATTCTCCAATCCCTCCTATGGACCCACTTTTTTCTCCACGTTATTGAATAGGCTGAATAAAATACAGATGGGTTAAAGTCTTGTGTGAATGTCCAGATGTTTTATGTCAATATATAATGGGATCTATCCACATGCAACTTGAGCAAATTCTCCCATTACTTCAATCCTTACCGTGATCAAGTGGAGGGGAATGTGAGAGAATGCTGAACAGTGCTTCTTTTATAGCGAAGTCAGTTACTGTTGACATCTAAAAATTGTGTCCTATCAGTAAAGCTATGTCCTATCAGAAAAGCCTCCTGGGCAGATAATGTTCCACCCCCTGGACACATGATATAGGATTGCAAGAAATATGGGTATATTTACAAAATTTCAACGGCTGCAGTAGCAAGTTTCCACATAAACAGAATGATGCCCATTGTAGCCACTCTAGTGTAAATCTCCCTTCTTATCTGCCAAAGCCTAAAATACTAAAGTTTAAAAGCTACAATTAATTTATTTTCTTTGCATACTGATTTTATTATGAATCCATTATTAAATAAAGAAATTAAATTAATATTTCCATGTATTTCAACCAGTCACAATTAATTTTAGTTAAAGGCACTGCGATATCAGAGCATTCCCATAAAGATTACAAATGAGCGGACACAGCCATTCCACATGCAATACACAAGTAAATGGGAGCATAAACATTTAGATGGGTTATCTTTTATTAAGATACATATGTTCGCAGCTTCCTACCTATAATAAACTATGTTAATTAAAAAGCAAATGTTTGCTGTGCATTCCATAAATGTTGTGCTGGAAACAGAAGCTGCGTCCTACTGCAATGAAACTGTAACCTACAGAGTAGAGGATTTAACAAATCACTGCTGTGTGGCAGAATCGATTCATTGCAGCATTGACTTGGCACAGGCAGTGACATTTTTTTTGCTTTGCTGCAGTGTTCAGCTTCACGATCTCGACTCATTCCTCTTGATCATTTCTGCTTATCAGAGAGGTCATATAATGATGGCAATGCTTAATCTTATATTTATTAAGGAAAAGGGTGATGTTATTTAGTATAAACAACCAAGCCTGAATTTGTTAAATTTAATTAGGTCAGTAAAACAGTGGCATTGTCTGACTTATGGATGACTTAGCAGTAAGATGGTGTGAAAAAGTACAGTATAATACAAATATGGGCTGCGTTATATTTTTATTTTTATTATATTTTAAGTAACACTTGTCACCTCAAAAACATAGGCATTCAGAACTTGCTATAGCTTATTCACCTTGATACTTCTGCTACTACTACTACTACTAACACTACCACTACCACTGCTAATATTATTATTAATATTATTAATAATAATAATAATATCCTTTATTTTTTAAGTAAAAACATTTTACACAGTTCTCTATACAAAATTGAATGGGCTAAATTAAAGCTGACTGTTTTATATAAAATAATGGAACAGCAAAAAATACCTATACATTGTGTTAATATTTAAACCTTCTTTGCTTTTTTAATAAATGCATCTTACGCCTCAGATCACTTTAAATATCTATCTTCATGTCACAATTATTTAAATTAGATAACTAGTGATCCTATTCCATAATAGCTGATCCATCCCCTCTCTATCACACTTATCCCAGCTCTCACACATCTGAACACTGGCAAGTTTCCATCACCTTTACAACATGCCATCATTACACCCATACTTGAGAAACCCTTATCTGGTCCAGCTTCTCCATCTAATTACCATCCTCTCACTCTACTACCCCTGGTTTCATAAACGACTTGCATGCATCCCTCCTCCCATTCCTGCCTTCCGGACTTTTCTCTTGCTGCCCCTATTCTTTGGAACTCCTTGCCTTGCTCCACTAGAGTATCCTCCTGCCTCAAATCCTTCAAAACCTCACAAAAAATGTATTTATTTAAAGAAGCATATTACCTTCAGTCTGAATTTGCACAATACCTCACCCTTCTATACCTCACCCATACCCTCTAGACTGTAAGTTTGTGAGTTTTCAATATTATTGGGTGCTTTAGAGAAAGCCCTTGGTATGCTTGATTTTAAACTCAATATCATTGCTCTCCATTATTTTGCAATTAGTTAAAATTGTTTTTAACTTGTATTTATCCTGTTTAGCGCTAAGGAATATGTCGGAGCATTACAAATAATAATAATAATAATACATTTATTAATATCCTCCCAGTAGCTTAAAAGCTCCAGTACACTTAATTTATGACTTACATTCCCCTTCCTATTTATTGCCCCTGTTTGAAATAAAGGATGATGAGCAGACAGATCAGATAATAGTGGAACTTGCTCTTTCAAGCTCTTCCTGATTGAGGTGACTGCCTAGTGAGGGTTTGTTGTTTGTACTGGTCGGTTGACCATGCTTGTGAGTTAATGGCTTGGATGCAAGTCAGACTTTACTCCTCTGTGACTGGGATTATGGTATAATTGATACATTTGAGGAATGTTTATGGTGTAATTCATAAAAAAAGTTTGCACATTTTATTCTAACAAAACAAAGAAGGCATTTCCAACTGGCAGGGCATGAAAGGTAATTTTAAATGGCTTGAATAAAATGAAATGTTAATCGTATATAATGTATTATCCTCAATGTAAGCAACATATCTCAGAACTGACAAGCCCATGTTAAATTATTATTGAGATTTGCACAGACTCAGTATCATCATGTGTGGTGTGATATGGTTCTTTGAGACACAATGGTGAAGATTCACTAATCTATTGCAAGAACTGCATAAAGCCTTGAAAGGATATGCATCAATAGGATGCAAATCACACTCCCTGCTTTGTGTATCTAGGGAAATGCTAATTGTGACAGCATGCCAAGGTTTTGCTATAGTTGCAAGCATGGACTATGACTTTGTTATCATGCAGATCAATTTCACTATCATAATTACATGCTATACAACAAATTAGCATATAGAGCTGTGCATAAAGTAGATATCTCAAGAATAATGTCCACTCTTCATTAAAGGGACATTGAAGGGTTAAAATAGATATATAGTTACATTATATTACTATTGAAATTCAGAAACCTTCCATGTCCTTTTAAAGCATCACTGATGTTATTTTAAGTTATTAAAGAGCATTAAAACTGGCTATATGATGTGCTAGTACCTTTTCTAAAGTAAATTATTCTTGAAATATTCACCACTGCTTGAGTTATTCTTATAATATATGGCTCCTGAATGCTAATATGCAGTTTTGAAATGCTAAGGTGTAACACACTGTTTATTTCTAGGCAAAAACTATCAACTTCATTGTCATGCAGCACTTGGTTTCCCACCCCTACACTTACCAAACCCATTGAGTCACAAATTAACTTATAGAGCTGCATATTAGCATAATGGAACCACTCAAACAATCCTGTATAACTCAGCAATTTATAACTAGATAAAAAAATGGTATTTCAATGGATAGCCAGTTTTTAATGCTTTTTATGAAGAAACTAACTTGCTATTCGGGTGATGGAGTCCCTTCAAGCCACATATCTGTGTTTGCTTAGCTGTTGAGTGTTCAAAAGGATGGCAATATATTACAGCCTCAGTTTTCTACTGTATAGATTACTTGTATTATTTGTTATATGGATAACAGAATATTTTGGACTGCAGTTTCCCCATTTCCTCATGGAGTACTGCTAGGACATGAAATGCATTCTTCAACATACAACCTTGGGTATAGGAACTGGAGGGAATGTGGGGATAAATCCCCCCCAGATTTTCCTATTTTTGTATGTATGTATATATAAGTTATTTTACGGCCTGTGTATGCAATCAGCTGTATCCCCCCAGAATTGTTCTGGCTCCTACACCCCTACAAATTCTAAATAAGAAACCTATCTACTTCAATCAGTGTATTGTTCTGCTACCTTACAGACAACAGTGGTGTCATTTGGCTGTATGGTGTATGTTGAGCTTCTCTGGCATACTTTTGACCTAATAAATTCATAGCATATAGTAAATGAAAGTAGCATTATCATGTGTAAAGAGACAGAGTAACATCATTTAATGAAAGAGATTTGAATATAATTTTATCACAGCTGTTATATGATATAATTTGTTTTGATCATGTCACCTCTTAATATTGTATTTTGTTATGAGCTCCAGTTAGCACTACTTAGTCAATACCATCAATCTTCCCACACATACTGTATTGGAGTTGACACAACCTAATCATGCCTCTCTTTTTCATATTCATACTGAAAGGGCTGCATTAATTTCAATATCAACCTGTAGTTTGCATTGATCACATATCAGAGGAAGCTGCATTCTTTTTTTTGTATACAATATTATTAAAAGATGACTTTAATGATATATTTTTAATACACTATTTTAAAGAAATTCATTTAAAAAAAGGCAAAATGTTTCTAGAATGTAAAAAAACAATTTAGCTTTTTTTTTTGCTGAGGTGAATTCTATCATGTAATTCCTACTGATCTACGTCCTCATGATAGAAATTTTGAATGGACAGAATGCTTCTATCTAGACTAGTGCTTTAGTTAGGACTAATGGAAAACTCATTAGTGTATAAGATCAAACCCTATTGAGACAGATACTGCAAGAAGTAGCACATTAAAGGAAATCAATGCTTATAAAGAATGATTCCATTTAAAAGTGAAAAATGTAAACTCTACATTTGCCCATTATCAAATTTAATTACTGAAACTTATAGAAAAAATATGATTGGTGTGGCCACTTAACCTACAATGGGATACTGCTTCTTCCAGATTTCTATACATATACAACACATGATCTAAATGCAAATCAAACTATGTAAACTACCGTATTTATCGGCGTATAACACGCACTTTTTCTTCCTGAAAATAGGGGGCAAATGATGTGTGCGTGTTATACGCTGATATTCCCTCCCCCCTCCTCATCCTCAACCCCCCCTCCTCATTCTAACCCCCCGTCCTCAACCTAAATCCCCCTCCTCAACCTAAACCCCCCTAAATACCTCCCCCTCTCCCTTTCCCCTCACTTACCTGCTTCTGCTCCGGCCTCCGCTCCTTCTTGACCCGGCACCCGGTATATGCTAATGGCGTGACGTCACAGGCGTGCCACGCCATTAGCATATACCGGGGCACCAACATATTCCGTAGCGTTAGCCTTTAGAAATGTTTCTTAGCCAGTGATGCTCCCACTCCAATAATGACCTCATAATGGTATAAAACAGGCAGCTGAGAATCTAATGTTTGAAAGTAAGTATAATAATGGATGCGGAAATTGATTTTTATTAATTACTAGCGAATTGCCCGTCAAAAAATGACGGCAATGAAATTGTAAGGTAGCTAATGCTGTTTAGTGTGTAATAATGAAATATATAATACATTAATAAATGAATATACTTTACCTATTTTAAAGCATTGTGTGGAAGAGCTGTGAATGTGTTTTGATGTTGCTGCAGCATTAGTGGTGTGGATCTGCTGTGTAAGCGTGCTGAATGTGTGCAGTGTAACACTGTGCGTGCGCGAGCCCAAACCGTTAGCGTAGTCGTGTACTTCCGCATTTGCGTAAAATGGCGAGTAATGTGTGGTATACGTCTGTATCGGAATATCCGTAGGTGTTTTGTGGTGTTTTGCGAGTTTCTTGTGGTGTTTTGCGAGTTTAGAGTGCTGTAGCCTCGTTTTCGTTTTGTTCGGCGGCCATTTTTTCTCTCGCTTCGATTTTTTTTTAGTCTCTAAACTGTTTTATTTCGAGTAAAATCGAGGTGTAAGTTGTATTTTTGAGGTGCTGGGTGCTGCCTCTTGGTGTAGGTAAGGTTTTTATGTATGTGCTGTGTGTATGTATTGTGTTTTACATTTTGTAATGTTCGCGAGTTGCGTCCGAGTGTTGCGAGGCCGTAATGTGTGTGAACGTGTGTCGTATGTTGTTTGCGAGTGTCGTAATGTGTGTGTCGTACTGTTTGGGTTGCGACGTGAAGTTTGCGAGGGTCGCAGTTGCTGGCATGGAGCACCTTCGGCGCTCCATGCCAGCAACTGCGGCCCTCGCTTTGCGAGGTCCTCAGGTGCTGGCATGGAGCGCCTACGGCGCTCCATGCCAGCAACTGAGACCCTCGGGCAGTGCCCTCGCTTTGCGAGGGCCGCAGCTCGCTCCGCGAGTCGCGGCCCTCGCTTTGCGAGGGCCGCGACTCGCGTAGCGAGCCCGCAGCGTTAGCAACAACTCGTACGCTCACAACTATATATGTGATGTATTTCTAATTAAAACATTGAAATAGACTGTTGTTAGGGAGACTCTAAACCGTATTTATCGGCGTATAACACGCACCGGCGTATAACACGCACCTCATTTTAAGAAGGAAATTTCAGGGAAAAAAACTTAAATTTCAAATAAAGAACTTTGAAGCAAAATAAGGGTAGCTCAGAACTTTTTTTTATTAATATTATTAAAACTTATAAGGTAAATAATGTAAAATGACAGTAAAAGCAACTGTTTTAACAAAAGTTTACTCATGTGATGTCACGCCATTAGCATATACCGGGTGCCGGCAAGAAAGAGCAGAGGCCGGAGCAGAAGCAGGTAAGTGAGGGGAAAGGGAGAGGGGGAGGTATGGAGGGGGGTTTAGGTTGAGGAGGGGGGTTGAGGAGGAAGGTTGAGGAGGGGGTTGAGGATGAGGAGGGAGGTTGAAGATGAGGAGGGGGGTTGAGGTTGAGGAGGGAGGTTGAGGTTGAGGAGGGAGGTTGAGGATGAGGAGGGAGGTTGAGGAGGGGGGTTGAGGTTGAGGAGGGGGGTTGAGGAGGGGGTTGAGGATGAGGAGGGAGGTTGAGGATGAGGAGGGGGGTTGAGGATGAGGAGGGAGGTTGAGGATGAGGAGGGAGGTTGAGGAGGGGGGTTGAGATTGAGAAGGAAGATTGAGGATGAGGAGGGAGGTTGAGGAGAGGGGTTGAGGTTGAAGATGAGGAGGTGGGTTTTGGAGGGGGGTTGACGAGGGAGGTTGAGGATGAGGAGGGGGGTTGTGATTGAGGAGGAAGATTGAGGATGAGGAGGGAGGTTGAGGAGAGTGGTTGAGGTTGAGGATGAGGAGGGGGGTTGAGGAGGGGGTTGAGGATGAGGAGGGGGGTTGAGGATGAGGAGGGGGGTTGAGGATGAGGAGGGGGGTTGAGGAGGGGGTTGAGGATGGGAGGTTGAGGATGAGGAGGGAGGTTGAGGATGAGGAGGGAGGTTGAGGAGGGAGGTTGAGGAGGGAGGTTGAGGTTGAGGAGGGAGGTTGAGGATGAGGAGGGAGGTTGAGGAGGGGGGTTGAGGTTGAGGAGGGGGTTGAGGAGGGGGTTGAGGATGAGGAGGGAGGTTGAGGATGGGGGGTTGAGGAGGGAGGATGAGGAGGGAGGTTGAGGAGGGGGTTGAGGATGAGGAGGGAGGTTGAGGATGAGGAGGGAGGTTGAGGATGGGGGGGGTTGAGGAGGGGGTTGAGGAGCAGCAGCGATTTCTGAGTAAACTTTTGTTAAAACAGTTGCTTTTACTGTCATTTTACGTTATTTACCTTATAAGTGTTAATAATATTAATAAATAAAAGTTCTGAGCTACCCTTATTTTGCTTCAAAGTTCTTTATTTGAAATTAAAGTTTTTTCCCCTGAAATTTCCTTCTTAAAATGAGGTGCGTGTTACACGCCGGTGCGTGGTATACGCTGATAAATACGGTTTAGAGGCTCCTTAACAACAGTCTATTTCAATGTTTTAATTAGAAATTCATAATTAATAAAAATCAATTTCCGCATCCATTATTATACTTACTTTCAAACATTAGATTCCCAGTCTCTAGCTGAGCTGCCTGTTTTATACCATTATGAGGTCATTATTGGAGTGGGAGCATCACTGGCTAAGAAACAGGTCTAAAGGCTAACGCTACAGAATATGTTGGTGCGTTACAAATAAACAATAATAATAATAATAATAATAATAATAATAATAATAAAGGGCTTCCAGACCAATGTACTATAACTTCTGAGATGCGTAATTCAAGTAATAGGAAAATCCTACAAATGTAAAACAATGGGAAAGATAAACTAAACTGCAATACAGATTTCATTATTGATAAGTCTTCTGAAACATAAAATACAAACAAAACCCGGCATGAGCATTCATTGATATATATAATATTAGACATATAAGGCATTTGATCCAAATTACCTTTCAATGCACACAAAATAGTCTTGTTATCAGGAGTTTTCTAACAACACTTAAACAACATGCAATTCTAGTTAACCTAATGTTCTGGAGTAAACACTGTTAAAACATGTACATTAGCTTATTCCCGATGCAACTTGCTGAAATAAATTACTGCCTGTAGCATTGTATCATCCCCTGAGACTCAATCTCAAAAGCAGCCTCCAGGTTTTATGTAAAATTCCTCTGGATTTTCAAGAAAAAAATGCAATGTTAGATACTTTTAGATTATTATTGGTAAACACTCAAATGTTCTCCGAGTGATGCTCTACGGCCAAGCATTTGCATCCCTGTACATTGTTTCTTATGTGTAGCTACTGTTTCACAAGGTAATCTGATACTGGGTTTAGTACAAGAGAAGGCACCATATGATCATGTCAAACTATTTAATAGGAAGCTGTTGACCTTTTTGCCTAGTAGAATATGGAATATGGAGATTCACATCTTGTTGCCCAACTCACACATACTGCAGCCCCTAGAGGTAAGCAGAGGGAAATTATACATAACTTCATAGGGTAATAAAATGTTCTTCATGTTGGATGCAATCTATACTTTTAAAGGACCATTCATTTTTTAATCACTACAGTGTCCATTTAAGAAAGAGATCTCAAAAAAAAAAGTATGTATTTCTACTAAACATATATTCACTGATTTTTTATTTTTTTTTTCTTAGTTTTTTTGCAGCCACTATGAGTATTTATTGAGCCAGATTACATGATCACTGTTTTCAACATGTTTTTTCCTTTCCTGGAAGGTCCTAAAAATGTGTTCAAGCTCAGCTGCTTGTTTAAGAAAGTCTTAGTGTCCTTGGTGTACTGTTGCATCTTGAGACTATGACACCAAAATAGAGTTCAGTGACTAAAGTGTTCAAAGTACAATTTTCAGGATTCAACCCACTTCACTATTTATAAGGTAGAATCCTGTTGTTGAAACAGGTACAAGATACTAATTTCCAAAAGGTTAGTTAGCTAGTGGTGTTGCAATATGAAGGAAGAACCAATGCTGATTTACATATACACAGTTCTTCCTGAACTGTTGCTAGTGTCAGGACTACTTTAAGTGGTAACCCTTCAGTTCCATTTGGAGCTTTCTGGAAACTCCTGCCTTTTCAGCTTCTGTTCTTTAGACCTTTGTAATGAAGTCTGCTGACTTCTGATTTTGTTAGTTCTTGGTTTGGCAGCTATCCTGTTATTATTTTTCATCCCTTGGTTCTGCATTATTTCTATGTAAAATGAGTGGTCCACTAGGTCATGTGATGCAGGAACAAGAATCACATGAACATGTTGACCATTAGAAACTGCCAACCATGCACATTAAAATATGCAATATGGAGATTCGTGAGAGCCGCAGGCTCGCTATGCGAGCCCGCAAGCGTTAGCAACAGCCTGCATGCTCACAACTATGTATGTGATTATGAGCAAGTTATCCTACACCAGTCCTGATGAAGGTTAATCAGCTATTTCCTTATATACTCTGTGAGTCTCAATAAAGCGCTTCTTTCTAGCTGGTGACACAGCAAAATTCTAAATAATGCAGTTATAATTCTTTTCAACTACAATGATTTTCTTCTTATAGGCCTACCCACTAACAATCCAATCCATAAAATATGCCACTCTGCTTCCCTACCCAGCACATACAAACAACATTATCTCTACTGGCTTTCATTAAGTACATTATTTAGATTAATTTTCCATTTTTTGTCCCTCCCACTCTCTTATTTCTTACTGCAACACTACATGGAGAAAAATGTACTGTATGGGTAGGTAGCTAAACATTTGTGTAATCCACGAGTATATCACTTCATTGTCACCTGTAGCGCTATATACACATTTATTTGTAAAGGCTGCAATAATGTGAACTCACTAGTTATCTAATTGACTGCAATTCAGTATAAAGTACAATAGCTTAACTTGTCATTTTTATGTGATAAACCCCCCCCCCCCCCCCCCCCCCCCGGATACAGTTTAATTTGTAATTAATGTCATGCATGGAAACACACAGAGGATAAAAATTAAATCACCATGGCCCTCATTCAATTGCAATTTGGCCAATTGAATAGGGGTCTAAATAAGCACATAACATATTTTTTTAAAGAAGTTTTTAGTTAGTAAACATCTATCCAAAAGCATGGTTTTCATTAACTAAAAACTTATTTAAAAAAAAATATGTTATGTGCTTATTTAGAGCACTATTCAATTGGCCAAATCGCAATTGAATGAGGGCCTATGAGTGTATCTTATCATTCAGAGATACTGACTAAGGCCCTTATTCAATTGCGATTTTGCTAATTCAATAGGGATCAAAATAATCACATAACATATATTTTTTAAAGAAGTTTTTCGTTAGTGAAAACCGTGCTTTTGGATAGATGCTTAATAACTAAAAACTTCTTTAAAAAATATATGTGATGTGCTTATTTAGACCCCTATTCAATTGTCAAAATTGCAATTGAATGAGGGCCTAACAGATTTGCTACTATGCATTTAAAGAGCAGGATTTCAACATTACAAACTATTTTGCTTGCATGAAAACAATGAGTGCGGCAAGTTTTATACAATTGTCTTATAATCACTGTACAGACTGATTTGGAATAAAGTGAAATACACCATTATGACTAAATCTGTTCAGGATGTGTCCGCGTACTGTACCAGTTGAGTTATAATTTGTGTTGAAAAAGAGCTGTCACGGACCCCTTTTCAGGTTCTGGATTTTGGCGACAAAAAAATGGCTGCAGAAAAAACGCGACACAACAAAAACAAGGCCGAAGGACGTTAAACTAGCCCGAAGGACATAAAACTAGCCCGTAGGACGTAAAAAGGAGGCTTACAATTTTACTCCGGTCATTTTTTATGGGCAATTTACTAGTATATATATATATCACATATATAGTTGTGAGCGTACGAGTTGTTGCTAACGCTGCGGGCTCGCGTAGCGAGACGCGGGCCTCGCGAAGCGAGGGCACTGTGCCAGGTTCTCAGTTGCTGGCATGGAGCGCCGAAGGCGCTCCTTGCCAGCAACTGAGGACCCTCGCGAAGCGAGGGCCTCAGTTGCTGGCTTGAAGCGCCGCAGGCGCTCCATGCCAGCACCTGAGGACCTCGCAAAGCGAGGTCTTCAGTTGCAGCAACTGCGACCCTTGCAAAATTTGAACAAAAGTTCACGTCGCAACACATTACGACACTCGCAAACAACATACGACACACGTTCACACACATTACGACACTCGCAAACAACATACGACACACGTTCACACACATTACGACACTCGCAAACAACATACGACACACGTTCACACACATTACGGCCTCGCAACACTCGGACGCAACTCGCGAACATTACAAAATTAAAAACACAATACATACACACAGCACATACATAAAAACCTTACCTACACCCAGAGGGAGCACCCAGGACCTCAAAAATACAACTTACACCTCGATTTTACTCGAAATAAAACAGTTTAGAGACTAAAAAAAAATCTAAGCGAGAGAAAAAATGGCCGCCGAACAAAACGAAAACGAGGCTACAGCACTCTAAACTCGCAAAACACCACAAAACACCTACGGATATTCCGATACAGACGTATACCACACATTACTCGCCATTTTACGCCAATGCGGAAGTACACGACTACGCTAACGGTTTGGTCTCGCGCACGCACAGTGTTACACTGCACACATTCACCACGCTTACACAGCAGCTCCACACCACTAATGCTGCAGCAACATCAAAACACATTGACAGCTCTTCCACACAATGCTTTAAAATAGGTAAAGTATATTCATTTAGTAATGTATTATATATTTCATTATTACACACTAAACAGCATTAGCTACCTTACAATTTCATTGCCGTCATTTTTTGACGGGCAATTCGCTAGTATATATATATATATATATACACACATATATATATATATATATATATATATATATATATATTTATATATACATATATGTATACAGTATCTCACAAAAGTGAGTACACCCCTCACATTTTTATACATATTTTATTATATCTTTTCATGTGACAACACTGAAGAAATGACACTCTGCTACAATGTAAAGTAGTAAGTGTACAGCCTGTATAACAGTGTACATTTGCTGTCCCATTAAAATAATTAAACACACAGGCCCTCATTCAATTGCGATTTGGTCAATTGAATAGGGGTCTAAATAAGCACATAGCATATTTTTTTTAAAGAAGTTTTTAGTTAGTGAAAACCTTCCTTTTGTATAGATGTTTACTAACTAAAAACTTCTTTAAAAAAATATGTTATGTGCTTATTTAGACCCCTATTCAATTGACCAAATCACAATTGAATGAGGGCCACATACATTAATGTCTAAATCGTTGGCAACAAAAGTGAGTACACCCCTAAGTGGAAATGTCCAAATTGGGCCCAATTAGTCATGTGACTCATTAGTGTTACAAGGTCTTAGGAGTTAAAGGGGAGCAGGTGTGTTAAATTTGGTGTTATTGCTCTCCCACTCTCTCATATTGGTTGGTCACTGTAAGTTTAACATGGCACCTCATGGCAAAGAACTCTGAGGATCTGAAAAAAAGAATTGTTGCTCTAGATAAAGATGGCCTAGGCTATAAGAAGATTGCCAAGACCCTGAAACTGAACTGCAGCATGGTGGGCAAGACCATACAACAGGCCTCGCCATGGTGGACCAAAGAAGTTGAGTGCACATGCTCAGCGTCATATCCAGAGGTTGTATTTGGGAAATAGACGTACAAGTGATGCCAGCATTGCTGCAGAGGTTGAAGGGTTGGGGGGGGGGGGGGCAGCCTTTCAGTGCTCAGACCATACGCTGCACACTGCATCAAATTGGTCTGCATGGCTGTCGTCCCAGAGGGAAGCCTCTTATAGAGATGATGCACAAGAAAGCCTTCAAACAGTTTGCTGAAGACAAGCAGACTAAGGACATGGATTACTGGAACCATGTCCTGTGGTCCGATGAGACCAAGATAAGCTTATTTGGTTCAGATGGTGTCAAGCGTGTGTGGAGGCAACCAGGTGAGTAGTACAAAGACAAGTGTGTCTTGCCTACAGTCAAGCATGGTGGTGGGAGTGTCATGGTCTGGCCCTGCATTAGTGCTGCTGGCACTGGGGAACTACAGTTCATTGAGGGAACCATGAAGGCCAACATGTGCTGTGGCATAATGAAGCAGAGCATGATCCCCTCCCTTCGGAGACTGGGCCGCAGGGCAGTATTCCAATATGATAATGACCCCAAACACACCTCCAAGACGACCACTTCCTTGCTAAAGAAGCTGAAGGTAAAGGTGATGGTCTGGCCAAGCATGTCTCCAGACCTAAACCCTATTGAGCATCTGTGGGACATCCTCAATTGGAAGGTGGGTGAGTGCAAGGTCTCTCACATCCACCAGCTCAATGATGTCATTATGGAAGAGTGGAAGAGGACTCCAGTGGAAACCTGTGAAGCTCTGGTGAACTCCATGCTCATGAGGGTTAAGGCAGTGCTGAAAAATAATGGTGGCCACACAAAATATTGACACTTTGGGCCCAATTTGGACATTTCCACTTAGGGGTGTACTCACTTTTGTTGCCAACGGTTTAGACATTAATGGCTGTGTGTTATTTTGAGGGGACAGCAAATTTACACAGTTATACAGGCTGTACACTTACTACCTTATATTGTAGCAGAGTTTCATTTCTTCAGTCTTGTCACATAAAAGTGTATAATAAAATATTTACAAAAATGTGGGAGGTGTACTCACTTTTGTGAGATACTGTATATATATTATCCTAAAAAGAACATGAGCACAGATGAATGACTTAAAGGGCCACTGTGATCAAATTAATTCTGCCTGCTATGGTCTTTTAAATAATTAAACTTGATGATACGCAAACTATTTTTATAAAGCAAAGATAAATAAACACAATCTGTAATTTTTGTTTTTTTTGTTTCAATAATTTTTCTAATCACACGTTCAGATATTAACTTACAATCAGCCATATTAAATTTCCCCACCGTGTAAAACCGTAGCCCGTAATGTAGCCAGTAAGACTTAGGCTATTAAATTGGCCCCATAAAGCAAGCCTCTGCCGGTTTGGAGCTAATAAAGTCTATGGGACGTGGAGCGTGGAACTTCGCGTCCGCAAATCCATTGTTCTCTCAAGCCCGTAACTGCTACGTTTCCAATCATGCTATTAAATTGCAACAATTTCACTTGCCTTCAACCCTGTAACATGCAAATTGAGCCAAGAAGCCAACCAGTGCTAGAGAGGACTCGCAAAAAGTGTAAAGTCCAAATCGTAGCACTTTAAATGCACATATACACACTACTGTACTTTTATTAACAGGGAAAGTGATGTTAGGTCTTAGAATTAATAGCACAACTTTCTCAAGCTCTCAAATCGGCCCAATGAAATACTTTATTTCATGTTTGATTTCCGTGTTATATCAATCCCAGCAATCAATGTGTTAATACATATAATGTAACTCGCATGTAATAGAATATCATATTTACAGCTTTATTAATATTGCATTATATCTGGAATGTGGGTCTGAACGTAAATCGCAATTGAACCCAGTAAGACTTTGAAATGCAACTTCCATTTTTCTGTGACGCAATGATGATGATCTCTGTTTCCATTGGCTCCAACTAAACTCTACACTACAGGTTAAACTAAATGATCACGTTCAAGGCCATGCATCCAACAGTCGACAAACGGTTTACGGGTTTGCATCTTAAGCTTGTAACTCTCAGCCTGTTCTAATTTAATAGCTATTTAGCTCTGCCAAAGTTCAAGCCCGCAGCCCTTGCAAGCTTCCCAATGCAGCTACGGGCTTCTAATTTAATAGGGCTGTAAATCTTGTATAATCAAAATAAACTTAACAACAATGAGGTAGAAATTATTTTTGATGTTTAGAAACATTAAAGTGTGATCTACAATTTTACATTTTCAATTTTTAATAGGGAAAAGTAAAGAGAAGGTGCTGGTTATTTGACTATTGTAGAGGGTCAAGTATTAGAAGGTTGTTTATGGTATAATTAGGAAATTAATACTCGAGAATTGAATAATCTGTTTGTTTACTTTAGCCTTATTACTTTAAGGACGAATAAGTATTAAGGCAGCCACCTTTCATCCCAGAACACTAGTCGGGTAAGAGGGAAGTAGGGGAGATCAAAAGTTTCTGACTTACTGTTCGGCTCTGTCTCCAGGGTTGGCGCCGAGCAGTACCCCCAGTGTGCACCATCCTAAGGTTTTTGATGAATTTGATAAGAATTAGGGAGGATATATTCCCCTTACCGTAAGGTAATGCTGCTGGGAGAGCTTAGACAGATTTCCCAGATTTTCATAAATGAGGTGGACTGTATCAGATATTGTATGTGCTACTCTTTCATTAATCATATTACACTAGTAACTTACCCTTCAAAAATGACGGGCTCATATTTATTGTGTTTCCCCCCCCTCCCCTGTGTCTCTTATTCCCCTCTCCCTCGCCTGTGTCTCTTTCCCCCTACTTCCTCCCCTGTATCTCGTTCCCCCCTCCCCTGTGTCTCTTTCCTCCATGTCTCTTCCCCAAGTCTCTTTTGCCTCCTCCCCGTGTCTCCCCCCAATATCACTCTCTCTGATCCCCTGTGTCTCTCTCCCGCTCCCCTGTGTTTCTTAACCCCCTCCTCCCTCCCCTGTTTCTCTCCCCTCCTCCTCTGTGTCTCTTTCCCCATGTATCTTTCCCCCTCCACTGTGTGTCTTTCCCCCTCCCCTGTGTCTCTTTCACCCCTCCCCTGTGTCTCTTTCCCCCCTCCCCTGTGACTCTCCCCCCTCCCCTGTGTCTCTTCCTCCCACCCTGTTATGATATTGGTGGTACAAAGTTTGGAGTCCAGTAGCCAGATCAGCAAAAACTCCCTGCCAGAGATAGCCACTCGTTACCCAGGTGGATGAGCCCCTGAGCCTTGAGTGGCTGTCTGCTCTGAAGCAGAGATGGGAGTCAGGAACAGAAGGATAATAATCTTTGTGAGGCAAGCCGAGGTCAGTGGGAAGGAGAAGCAGCAAAGTCAAAAACGATCCAAGTTCAGCAACAGGTAGGAGATACAGGAACAAGCTTGATTAGAGAGTTCAGGAACACAATAATCTGGCAAGGATACAGAGACAGGAAGTGCCTTATATAGGCCAAGAACCGGACAGCTGACCAGACACAGCTAAAGAGAGTTGGCACTGATTTCATTGCTTTTAGAGTCAAGGTATCAGGTCTCAGGCAAATCTGCAAGAGGCAGGCTGGTGTACAGGTAGGGAAAAGGTTTAGCAAGCATGCAGACCAGGGTTCGAATCTCAGCAGAGTCAATTCCTCACATTACCCCCACCTCTATAGGCGCAGCCTCTGGATGCCCTATTACCCGGTTTAGCAGGGTACTGTGCATGGAAAGACCGAAGAAGATCAGGAGTGTGAATATTGTCCACTGGTTCCCACGATCTATCCTCCTCACCATAGCCTTTCCACCGAACCAAATATTGAAGCTTGTTACGGAATATACTGGAGTCAAGAATTTTTTCCACTTCATATTCATCTTCACCATCCACGAGGACTGGAGGTGGGGCAGGTAGGGCTCGGCCAGGGAAAGTATTTTCATGAAAAGGTTTAAGCAGTGCAACGTGAAACACTGGATGTATCTTCATGGAATTTGGAAGTTGCAAACGGAAAGTGACAGCATTGATCTGAGCAATGATCTCAAAAGGTCCCATGAACCTTTGACCCAATTTATGAGAAGGAATCCGAAGTTTAAGATTCTTTGTGGACAGCCACACCTTGTCACCAACATGATAGACTGCGGCTTCCTTTCTATGCCTATCAGCAGCTCTTTTGTAACATTCCTGAGCCTCCAAAAGAGTCTCTTTCAACAGTGTTTGGGAATCACGTAAGGCGGTCAGGAGCATGAATATTGTCCACTGGTTCCCACGATCTATCCTCCTCACCATAGCCTTTCCACCGAACCAAATATTGAAGCTTGTTACGGAATATACTGGAGTCAAGAATTTTTTCCACTTCATATTCATCTTCACCATCCACGAGGACTGGAGGTGGGGCAGGTAGGGCTCGGCCAGGGAAAGTATTTTCATGAAAAGGTTTAAGCAGTGCAACGTGAAACACTGGATGTATCTTCATGGAATTTGGAAGTTGCAAACGGAAAGTGACAGCATTGATCTGAGCGATGATCTCAAAAGGTCCCATGAACCTTTGACCCAATTTATGAGAAGGAATCCGAAGTTTAAGATTCTTTGTGGACAGCCACACCTTGTCACCAACATGATAGACTGCGGCCTCCTTTCTATCAGCAGCTCTTTTGTAACATTCCTGAGCCTCCAAAAGAGTCTCTTTCAACAGTGTTTGGGAATCACGTAAGGCGGTCAGCCGGTCAGTGACTGCAGGAACGGGAGTAGTAATCGGGAGACTCACCAGAAAGGTCAGATGGTAACCATAGTTGGCAAAAAATGGGCTCAGAGAAGTGGAGCAGTGTTGGGCATTGTTATAGGCAAATTCCGCCGTGGATAAAAAATCCAGCCAGTCATCCTGCAGGTATCTAATATAGCACCGCAAATATTGCTCCAAAGTCTGGTTGGTCCGCTCAGTCTGTCCATTACTTTGTGGATGAAAAGCTGATGACAGATTTACATCGATACCTAGACTAGAACAAAAATATTTCCAAAAACGAGATGTAAACTGCACTCCCCTGTCAGAAATTACCTCATCAGGCACTCCATGCAAGCGAAATATTTCCCGAATAACTAGGTCAGCAGTCTGTTTAGCTGAAGGGAGACCACGAGCTGGTATAAAATGACTCATCTTGGTTAACCGGTCCGCAACAACAAGAATGGTAGTGTGTTCCTTAGAGGGAGGTAGTTCCACAATAAAGTCCATGGATATAGATCCCCAGGGCCGATGAGGAATAGGAAGAGGCTGAAGCAAGCCAACAGGGGATGAGCGAGGAGTCTTATGTCTGGCACAGACGTCACAAGAGGACACATACTTCTTAACATCCTCACGATATTTAGGCCACCAAAAGGATCGGGCAAGTAGTTCTTGTGTCTTTTGGATTCCTGGATGACCTGCTGATTTTGAGTCATGGTAGAGAAGTAAAACGTCCAGTCGCACTGAGTCCGGAACAAACAGGCGTTGTTGAAAAATCCAAAACCCATTATGCATTGTCATATGAAGATCACGAGGAGGATCACGAAAAACTGGATCTTCAGCGTAGCCCTTCTTAATGCGGGACATTAGATCAGAAGGAAATGTAACACCTAAAAATCTACTCTCCGGCAAGATGGTAGCCTTGGTAACTGTAGTATAGAGGGGGTCAGCTATCCTAGACAAGGCATCCGCTTTACCATTTCGGGAGCCCGGGCGGTATGAAATCAAAAAATTAAACCTTGAGAAAAATAGAGACCAGCGTGCTTGTCTGGCTGACAGTCTCTTAGCTGATTTAATACATTCCAGATTTTTGTGATCTGTGAGGACAGTAATTGGATGGGTAGCTCCCTCCAAGAGATGTCTCCATTCGGTGAAGGCAGCTTTTATAGCCAAAAGTTCTTTATTCCCTATGTCATAGTTCCTTTCTGCTGGCATCATCAGGCGGGAATAGAAGGCACACGGATGTAACAACATCTTAGGTCCAGTCCTTTGAGACAGTATAGCACCAACAGCTGAATCAGAAGCATCTACCTCTACAGTAAATGGCAATTCTGGCTGAGGATGTATCAGGATAGGGGCAGATGTAAACAGAGTCTTTAATCTGGAAAATGCGGTATCAGCCTTATCGGACCACTGAAAAGGAGTCCCCTTACGTGTAAGTTCAGTGATCGGTGTAATAATGGCAGAGAAATTCTTAATGAATCGCCTGTAAAAATTGGCAAACCCCACAAATCTCTGAATATCTTTTACATTCTTGGGGATGGGCCAGCACAGCCTTAATTTTACTTGCGTCCATACTTAAACCTGTAGGAGTTATTACATACCCCAGGAATTGAATTTCTGTTTGTTCAAACTCACATTTTTCCAGTTTAATGTATAGGTGGTGGGTACGAAGGCGCTCAAGAACAATGCAGACCTGTTTTCTGTGGTTTTCAAGATTATCAGAAAATATCAGGATATCATCCAAATATGCCACAACAAACTGATCCAGGAGATCCCGTAGTACATCATTGATTAGATGCTGAAAAGTTGCGGGGGCATTACAAAGTCCAAATGGCATTACTAGATATTCGTAATGTCCGTACCTGGTTCTGAAGGCTGTTTTCCATTCATCATTTGGTCTTATACGAACCAGATTATATGCCCCTCGTAGATCAAGCTTCGTAAATATTTTAGCTGAGCGAAGTCTCTCCAGAAGTTCAGGAATGAGAGGCAAGGGGTAGCGGTTTTTAACAGTGATGTTATTAATGTCTCTGTAGTCAACGCATGGCCGTAGGCTGCCATCTTTCTTTTCCACAAAAAATATAGGAGCTCCTGCTGGAGAAGTAGATGGTCAAATAAAGCCTTTGGCAAGATTTTCTTGTATGTATTCACGAAGTGCTTTCAATTCAGGCTCAGAAAGGGAATATATACGGCCAAATGGGATAGCAGCACCAGGTAGCAGCTCTATGGGGCAATCATAAGGCCTGTGGGGTGGAAGCTGATCAGCATTCTTCTTATCACAGACATCTGCAAAATCCCGATATTGTAGGGGAAGCTTAGGTAAGTTTGTAGCAACCATTTCATTAATTGTTGAGGCAACAGGTTTTACCTTAGAGGGTTGACAATTCATTAAGCAGTGTTCTGAAGGAAAGGACAAGGTTCTAGTCTTCCAATCAATCTGTGGGTTATGCAGAGCAAGCCACGGTACACCCAAAATCACTGGAAACTGTGTTGAGGAGATTAGGTGAAAAGATATAGACTCATGGTGATTCACTTCCAGAATCAATTTTAAGGGCACAGTCTCATGTGTAACCGGGCCTGACGTAAGTGGAGAACCGTCTACTGTTTCCATTAACACAGGTGAAGATTTAGGGATAGACTGAATTTTATTTCCTGCTGCAAATTTAATGTCCATAAAGTTTCCGCCTGCTCCAGAATCTATCATAGCTGTAGTCGAAATTTTATTATCACCACATTGCAAAGTGATAGGCACCACCAAATGAGAATGTTGAGTCATCATACCCTCTTCACCATGAGCCAGAGAAAACAAGGGTTGTGTGACAGAATCCAGTTGGTCTGAAATCTGGGATTGGGGTTGAATCTGCGCACCCTCAGCAGCCATAGCTATTGTTCTCTTGGATTTGCTAGGGCAATTGATGGCATAATGCCCTGCACTACCACAATACATGCATAAATTGTGAGTGCTTCGCCACTGTTTTTCTTCGTTGGATAATGGCCCTCTTATTAGATTTACCTGCATAGCCTCTGGCTCAGAGTCGGTAGGTGTTTGTGGGTTTGGGGTAGAACTTCTTGAATAGAAAGTAGGAGTAGCACTTTGTTTAAAAGAGCTCTGTCTTTCCAATTTTCTTCCTGAAAGTCTCTGATCAATACGGATAGCCAAACGCACAAATGCATCAAACTCAGCAGGAAGATCAACACGAGCAAGCTCATCTTTTATAGCCTCTGAGAGACCTTTTCTGAAGTGGAACCTCTGGGCTGATTGGTTCCAAGTAGTATCAGCAACCCACTGTCTGAATTCCGCAGCATATTCAGCCACAGAGCGCCTCCCTTGATGCAAATGACAAATGAGTGGCTTCTGCTGTAGCACATCGATTGGGGTCATCAAAAACTAGGCACATGGCCTCAAGAAAGTCATTTAGATTACCCAAGACTGGACTGTCCTGTTCCAGAAGAGGGGAGCCCCAAGCCAGGGCTTCATCTTTGAATAGGGAAATAATAAATCCCACCTTCTCTCTTTCAGATAGGAAACGATTAGGTAACATCATGAGATGCAAACGGCATTGATTTAGGAAACCCCTAAATTTTTTGCGGTCTCCTCCAAATTTTTCAGGCAGAGGCAAGCGGGCATCTTGTGCAGGTGTAACATTAGTAGTAGCAGCAGCCGCAGCATCATGTGCCCTGTAGCTGGTAAGTTCACTATGCATTGATCGAACTTCATTTTGCAGTTCAGCTACTTGATCCTGCAGCACTTGAATGGTCTGTGCCTGGGTCTGCATAGTTCTTGTATTAAAAGCAACCTGCTGAGCAAATGCAGAATCTGATCCGACGGTCTCCATGATTAGTCCAGATTATTCTGTTATGATATTGGTGGTACAAAGTTTGGAGTCCAGTAGCCAGATCAGCAAAAACTCCCTGCCAGAGATAGCCACTCGTTACCCAGGTGGATGAGCCCCTGAGCCTTGAGTGGCTGTCTGCTCTGAAGCAGAGATGGGAGTCAGGAACAGAAGGATAATAATCTTAGTGAGTCAAGCCGAGGTCAGTGGGAAGGAGAAGCAGCAAAGTAAAAAACGATCCAAGTTCAGCAACAGGTAGGGGATACAGGAACAAGCTTGATTAGAGAGTTCAGGAACACAATAATCTGGCAAGGATACAGAGACAGGAAGTGCCTTATATAGGCCAAGAACCGGACTGCTGACCAGACACAGCTAAAGAGAGTTGGCACTGATTTCATTGCTTTTAGAGTCAAGGTATCAGGTCTCAGGCAAATCTGCAAGAGGTAGGCTGGTGTACAGGTAGGGAAAAGGTTTAGCAAGCATGCAGACCAGGGTTCGAATCTCAGCAGAGTCAATTCCTCACACACCCCTGTGTTTCTTCAACCTCCCCTGTGTCTCTTCCCCCTCCCCTGTGTCTCTTTCCCCTCCTCCCTCCCTCTCCTGTGTCTCTTTCCCCTCTCCCTCCCCTGTGTCTATTTCCCCTCCTCCCTCCCTCCCCTGTGTCTCTTTCCCTTTGCTGTGTTTTTCTCCCCTCGGTCTTTCTCCCCTCATTTATTCCAAATTAGTGGAACTTTGGGGCAGCACCACCAGGTGTGTAAAAATGTCCCTAAAGTTGAACATCCTCTAAACCAATCGCTTTCTTGGGGGTTTCATTTTGTGGAGCGTATCAGGGTGATGTAGGTTCTATGCAGTACTTTAAACAAAGTTTCCAATATACTATAATTCAATGATCTCTTGGCAAGGTTACAACAGTGTATTCCCATTTCTCTGAATCCTATTCTTGGGTTAAGTCATGCTCCCATTTGCCCATGAATATGGGTTTGGGATTTATAGGAGGGGTATTAAAGATTGCATATAGTGAGCCTAAGATACCCCGGGTTAATGGGGCATCTTTACAAATGCGAGGTAACCAGCTTGTTCTGGCAGGCCCCCAGGTCTTTACTAAGGTGGTAATTTACAGCCTCATTAAATTGGAACCTAGTAACTCCAACGTGAGGTTGGCAGCGGCTACGGGCTTTGAAATCCCCCATGTTATGGTGCTATTAAATTGGAAGGGGCTGTGTGCTAGAGGTCAGAGATGCAAAACCGCAACGCAGTCTGTCGCACGTTGGATGTGCAGCTGTGAGCTGTGAACACGATCAATAAGTCTAACCCATAGTTAAGGGTTAGATGTAGCCAATGGCAATAGTGATTGCCATCCTGGCTAATTAAAGCCTGTGGGCACACCTGCAGTCTCCTGACCTCAGACCCTGCTGTGGGGGTCCCATTCGGCAGCGAACCCCTGCCACGGGGGTTACTTAAAGTACCCCCCGGCCCCTAAAATTGCCCCCCCCTATGCTGGAAGTCCCCATCAGGACCCCCGCAGTGTCCCTATACTACCCCTTGCAGCAGAGGTCCCAATCGGACCCCCGCTGCATAAAAAAATTCAAATTTCCCGCCTTGCGTTTCCTTATAGGACCGCAAAGGTCCTTAAGGGCCAGCGTTAAGAAAAAAATTAACCCCTATATACCACTATAAGTACTCCCTCGGCACCTAATTAACCTAATTAACCCCATCACTCATGGGGGTCTATCTAGACCCTCATGAGCCTCTAATTAACCCTATCAGTCCCATAAGGGACTATACAGACCCTTATGGGACAATACTTTACACTCCCATTAAGCACTTTAAGTGCCATGACCCTTATGACACAAAGTCTAAACACTACACTATTAACCCTTTCCTACTCTATGCCATTCTATAAACCCCCTCTAACAAATTAACCCCACGTCTGCCCTATTCAAACCCCTCTACACTATTAACCCCCCTCTACACTATTAACCCCCCCTCTACCCTAATAAACTCCCCTCTACACTATTAACCCCCCTCTACACTATTAACCCCCATCTACCCTATTAAGCCCCCTCTACACTATTAACCCCTACACTATCTACCTAACCCCCTAATAAAATCCCTAGCACCCCACTAAGTACCAAAAATAATAAACCCACTAATTACACTCAAAAATAAATAAACACTACGTTACAGAAAATAAAAAATAAGGATTACTGAAAATAACAAACTACATTACAAAAAATAAAAAAGATGCATTACTGAAAATAAAAAAAGCTACATTACTGAAAATAAAAAAAATAACAGAAAATAACAAACTAAATTACATTACACCTAAAACAACCCCCCCTCAAAACAATTTGCTGTCTCTATAACCTTACTAGAACTAGAATAGGGTAAATTAGGCTACTTACCTTGCCCAAATGCCCCTCTAGCGACAATGGTCTTCTGTGCTTCGTCCCAGACAAGGGCCCTCCATAAATGTCCCCAGGTCCGGCACACCTAGAAAAAAAGAAACATTACAATTAATACATAAATAAATACAATACATTCTAAATGGGCTACTAACCTGTCCAAAATGGCCATCCAGCAATGCCCCGATCCTCCTCGAAGTTTTCGCAGGCAGGGCCCCTTAAAAAAAAAAAACAGACGGTCTAAAATTTAGAAAAATCTTGAGGAGCTCCCTGCTGCAAATGAGGGTTCTTGCTCATGCTCCCCTAAAATGCAGAAATGGTGCCTTCTGATTGGCTGAAAATGATGTCAATCATATGTCAGCCAATCATAAGATGCAAAGGTGAGCCAATCAGAATAGTATACACCCCTTTGTCCCATTCTGATTGGCTGATGTAACTGTCAATCTTTTCTAATCCGGTAAGAAGGTGCTATTGCCTTCAGCCAATCAGAATGGTATACACCCCATGAGGTTTATCCCATTCTGATTGGCTCCAAGCATCTGCATCTTCTGATTGGCTGTTGTAACTGTTAATCAGATTGCAGCCAATCAGAAGACACATATGTTTAGAGCCAATCAGAATGGGACAAACCCTGTGGGTTGTATCCCACCCTGATTGGCTGAAATATGATTGATGGCATTTTCAGTCAATCAGAAGGCACCAGTTCTACATTTTAGCTGAGCAAGCGCGAGAACCCTCATTTGCGGCTGGGGGAGCTTCTAATTTTTATTTTTTAGACAGCCAGGGGCCCTGCCTGCGAAGACTTCAAGGAGGACCAGGGCATTGCTGGATGCGCATTTTGGACAGGTAAGTGGCCTATTTAGAATGTATTGTATTAAATATTGTATTTATTTATATATTAATTGTAATGTTTCTTTGTTTCTAGGTGTGCCGGACCTGGGGACATCGTCGCTGGAGGTGCCTTTGGTCAAGGTAAGTAGTATAATTTACCCTATTCTAGTTTTAGTAAGGGGGGTTGTTTTAGGTGTAATGTAGGGTTTTTTATTGTATATAATTTAGTTTGTTATTTTATGTGATATTTTTTTATTTTCAGTAATGTAGCTTTTTTATTTTTTGTAATGTAGTTTGTTATTTTCAGTAATACTTCTTTTTTATTTTCTGCAATGTGGTGTATTTTTTGTGTGTAATTAGTGGGTTTATAGTTTTTGGTACTTAGTGGGGTGCTAGGGATTTTATTAGGGGGTTAGGTAGGCAGTGTAGGGGTTAAAAGTGTAGAGGGGGTTAATAGTGTAGAGGGGAGGTTCATAGTGTAGAGGGGGTTAATAGTGTAGAGGAGGGCTTAATAGGGTAGAGGGGGGTTAATAGTGTAGAGGGGGGTTAATAGGGTAGAGCGGGGCTAATAGTGTAGTGTTTAGACTTTGTGTCATGAGGGTCCTGGAGGACCCTCATGGCACTTATAGTGTTAATTAGGAGGGATACGTTTTGTCCCATAAGGGTCTGTAGCATGGGGATTAGTCTGGGGAGCAGGGGAGCTTTAGGGGCCGGAGGGAGGTTTGGGGGCTGGAGCGGGGGTCTCTTCTGCTGCTCACGCAGCAAACGCAGCACACGTTGGGCTTTGGGCTCCATTTGCGTGTTATGGGCTTGTCAGATCAAAGGGTTGTGTGCTGCGATGTTCCACATTCCACAAAACGTAGGCCTTTTTCGGCCGTTCTGTGTTTTCACACGCAGTTCATCTGTGGGTAAGTTTAAGAGGCTAATTTAATATGGCCTTCAGGCCTACTTTTTTCACTACTGACTACTTTTTCAAACGTAGCCCCAATTCAATGAGGCTAATAGTGTCTGAGTTTACAAAGTTAAAGTGTTCTCTTAATGGTAGTTCGTAAATATATTTTATCTGTTTAAACAAATGGATTTGGTCATTTATGAACCAGCGGTCAAGCCTATCTAGGCATTTGGAAGCCCACCATAGTTTTGATTCTGGATGTAGATCTCTGGAGATGTTGGGGGAAGAAAGGATTGGGGTAAGAGGAGAGAGGCTGTTGTGAGTTGACACCTGGAGTTGGCCCATGTCCGGTTCATGAGGGAAAGTTTAATCAAGGGTTTGAGGGAGCCAGGTTATATGAAGGGGCTCATTTGGAAATTCTCAGTGAATACCCAGGCCGGTAGTCATTTTAAGTATTAATATACAAGTCATTTTATGGAGTTTCATCTTTTTCTGACATGACCCTGTCTGCTACTTCCTCAGGATAGTTTTTGATTGTAAACAATGAGTATTTAAATGAATCCCATTGAATGCACTGGAAACTGTAGCTAGTAGAATGATTCTGTATAAAAAGGTAATACATTACAAGCTGTAATTTTTTTAAATTGTAGAAACATGTCTGTTTTCAAGTATAATTCATCAAGAGACCATACAGAAACATTCTGACAATGATTCTTTAAGTGTGCAAACACATTTTTATTAAAAAAACATAATAATTATGTTAACGCTGTATGAGGGGTCTGTGCCAGGGTAGATAGTTGTGGTACAGATTGTAGTGCTGTTTGTGATGATGACTCTGCTGAATCTAATCTTTCAATGACAGCAGCACTGGATGCCCTTGCCATAGACTCTGTAATAGACTTTGCTATTGATTTACAACTACTTGGCAAACCTTGCAGCTGCATTGCTTTCTTGATCTTCATATTGCATTTGTGTTTAGGAGAACCCCTTGTATTTTTAAATGTTTTGCAGGAGCAATATATCCTTCTGTCCTCTAGCAATGTTATGATTATTGTCTATTATTTATTAATCTGCAGTATAATCTATAGCATTGTACAATGAAGGAGAATCATAAAAATAGCAGCACAGTAGTAATAAACATTACAGCAAATGCAAAGGTTATTATGGACCTGCAGGGTCCAAAAGTACTTAAAATATAGTGGGGAATAAAAGAACAACAGGAAGGATTACACTTTAAATGAGTACAACTTACAGTAGGCGCATAGCAGGACCAATATAAGGCCTCACAAGCATACAATGAGGCTGTGTTGTGTGTATGTGTAAGGTAGGTTGGATTAGCAGGTAAGTTTGGACAAAATATGCCCTGAAGCTCTAAATAATGATAGAGTCCTGTATAGATGAATAGTTTGAGAAAAACGTCATATGTACAGCAATACCCTGTTTAGTGCTCCACATGCCTTCCTACCTGCAAGAGTGCTATGTGAAACAGAACTAATCAGGGCATTGGCGCTAAAAAAACGTGATATGTCAAAACAATGTAGCCAACCTAAAGTTTGTCTCATTTATCTTTACATAGAAATCAGATCCTTCATTGAGTACTGCCTAGATACAATATTTCCACCAGTAAATTGCAGATGCTTAGTCTACAATATGTGCACTTATATAGATCTCTTAGACTTTGATGGAAAGAAAAGAGTGTTTACAAATCTCATTCAATTCGTCAAAGTGTGTATGAAGAAGAATAGTGTAAAATGTCCATGAATATATATTGAAACTACAGATAATTAATATTATATAAATATATGCATATATATATATATATATATATATATATATATATATATATATATATATTGATAACCAAAAAAGGATAAAAACATAGGGCCTCATAAAATTGGCCAAATTTTAGATCCGGAGGCCAATAAGTAAGCTTGCAGGAAAATTTGCTATTCAATTGGCATCTCTTTGCGGGCTCAGATCGGGTTACGAGTTACGAGCTTGAAAGGATGGCGTCCACCAGACTCATAACTTACACCCTCCAGAAGCCTTTGATCTGTCACTTTCGCAGGTCTAAAATCAGAAATAGCAATTCAATTGCTCCAATTCCCCAATCTTGCAAACGTATCCACACTCGTAAACTGCAAATGGAGGAGAACATCCTACATGTACTCGAGAGGACCCGCAAAGGGGTTAAACACCAATTAGTAGCACTGTAAATGCAAATAAAACAGTAATCCTGTACTGTAAATTACGGGGAGAGCAATGAAAGCCATTAGAATTAGTTGCACAACAGTCTCAAACTCACAAAACTGCAGGAAATTTGTTTTATTTTTATGTGTCAGGCCACCCATATGTACTAGAACAGTATTGACATTTATTTTCATAATTCTTTATTTTCTATGTCTTGCAAGTCTGATTGCATATCGGATGCCCGAATCTAATTGATTGACATGTAACCTCCATGTTTTACTGCTCTAATTATGACGATCTCAATTTCTATTGTCCGATTCAAAATGGGTGGTTATGGGCTTGGGGAATTGATCCGGTTCCCTCCCACTACTGCTCCGAACCAGCGCATGGCAAGATCAATTGAATAGCCTCGCAAATGTAAGGGAACCGAAGCCCGCAACACACATTGCGAGCCTCTCCTCTGCTATTTTTATTTTTTATATATATTTTTTTTTAATAATAATTGATTAATTAATTAAATAAATAATATACTTTACCTATTTCTAATTAATATATCCATCAATCATCCGGAAGAGCTAACGATCTCTTTTGATTTTCCTGCAGCATACAATGTACATTTGTACTGTTGCTGACCTGAGGTGTAAGTGTCAGCAATGTGGCAAGTGTGCAGTGTAAATAGGCTGTGTGCACAAGGCTAAACCATTTTTTTAGATGTGTAAAGCGGCATTTTAGAATGGTAATGTTATTAGTTGCAAGTTAGTGTTGTAAATTGGCGGCAATTGTGTATGTTTTACGTGGCTATCAATCATTTTCGTTCCTAATAATGTATTTTGTACCTTGTACGTTCCTGGGTAAAAGTCTTATGTGCCTGACGGTGTTTTGTGTGGTTATGGGTCGTGTAGCCTCATTTTTATTTTTTTCGTCTGCCATTTCTTTTGTCGCTTATAGTTACATAGTTACATAGTAATTAGGTTGAAAAAAGACTTTCAGACCATCAAGTTCAACCTTTTAAGATCTCCTTTGATCTGCAATATGTGGATTAAATATTAATTAATTAGTTGTTAATTAATTATTAATCATTTTTTTATTTATTTATTTATTTTAATTATGAATTAATCTAGAGGAAGGCAAACAGAAAAAAAAAAAAACAAGTGAGACTTAGCCAATCATCTCAAAGGAAAAAAAAATGAATTCCTTCCTGACCCAGATACTGGTGATCGGATTTCTCCCTGGATCAATACTCTTTCTCTCTAATTATCCAGGATAACCCTGAATTTCCTTTTTAATTAGAAATAAATCCAGTCCCCTTTTAAAGTTATCTATCGAATCCACTGTCACCACCTCCTCTGGTAGAGAATTCCACAGATTAACCACCCTTAATGTGAAGAACCCTTTTCTTTCTTTAAGGTGGAATATTTTTACTTCTACCCTCAAGGGATGTCCTCTTGTCAGTTGAAAACCTCTTGGCACAAAAGGCTCCCTTGACAAATCTTTCTACTGACCCTGGATGTATTTATATAAGGTAATCATATCTTCTTTTAGACGCCTCTTTTCTAGAGAAAATAAGTTTAATTTGGATAGTCTTTCTTCATAACTAACTCCCTCCATTCCCCTTATTGGTTTTGTTGCCCTCCTCTGTACATTTTCCAGCTCTAAAATGTCCTTTTTATGAAGTGGTGCCCAAAATTGTACTCCATATTCCAAATGAGGGCATACTACAGATTTGTATAGTGGCAGAATTATATTTTCTTCCCTTGCTTCTATACCCTTCTTAATAAATGCTAATATTTTATTTGGCTTTGCAGCTGCTGCTTGGCTTTGAGCACTGTTACCTAGGTGGTTGTCCACAAGCACTCCCAAATCCCTTTCAATATCTGATACACCTAGATTTGCTCCATTAAGATTATAAATTGCATGGCTATTTTTCCTTCCCAGATGCATAACTTTACATTTATTCGTATTAAATCTCATCTGACATTTAGATGCCCATTTCTCAATTTTATGCAAACCCTTTGGAGGGAAAGCACATCATTATCTGATTTAATTACCTTGCACTAATTTGTGTCATCAGCGAAAATGGAGACACTACTTTCCAGTTCCACCTCTAAGTCTTTAATAAGTGTGTTAAAAAGGAGAGGACCTAATACTGAACCCTGAGGAACCCCACTTACCACATTAGTTCAATATGAGTATGTTCCATTTACAACAACCCTTTGCTTCCTGTCTTTTAGCCAGCTCTCAATCCATAGGCAGATATTTACTGCAATTCCTGTATCTCTTAGTTTGCACAATAGTCTCCCATGTGGCACTGTATCAAAAGCCTTTGCAAAATCCAAAAAGACTACATCCACTGAGTTGCCTTTATCCAGGTTCCTACTAACCTCCTCAAGAAATTAATTAGATTTGTTTGACATGACCTATCCCTCATAAATCCATGTTGACTCCTACTTATAATCCTGTTCAAATAGACATATTCTTGTATATTATCCCTTATTAACCCTTCTAAAAACTTCCCCACTACAGACGTGAGGCTCACTGGTCTATAATTCCCAGGATTTGCTCTTGCTCCCTTTTAAATATAGGTATCACATCTGCTTTTCTCCAGTCATCTGGTAGAGAGACCCTGTGTTGAGTGAATCTTGGAAAATTAAATATAATGGTTTGACTATTATAGAACACAGTTCCCTCAGTACCCGTGGATGTATTCCATCAGGACCCGGGGCTTTATTAACATTTATTTTTTACAACCTCTTTTGGATTACTTCCTGTGTTAACCAATTATTTGGCAAAGGTAGTGTAGCCTCATTATGTTGCAGTGTCCCAACCACTGGTACCTCCCTTTTTAGCTCATCTGTCTTTAGCTGGTCACTAATTTTCAGATGACCTGTGTCACATTGTAATGTTTTTAAAGCTTACTTCCTCACCTTCTTCCCATTAATATACATAAAAAATATTTTAGGGTTAGGCTTACTCTCTTTTGCAATTAATTTTTCATTTTCTATTTTAGCCAGTCTAATAGCCCCTTTGCATGCCTTGTTGATTTCCTTGTACTCCCGTAAAGCAGTCTCTGTCCCCTCTTGTTTGTATAATTTAAATGCCTGTTTTTTACTCTGTATCTTAATTTTTAAATCATTGTTAAGCCACATTGGATGGGATTTACTCCTTTTACTTTTATTCCCATGTTGTATATGCCGATGTGTATGTATATTTAGTAAGGATTTAAATGTTGTACATTTATGTTCAGTATTTTTACCTATCAGTTCTCTGTTCCAGTCTATATTTTTTATCGCTGCCCTTAGACCGTTAAAATCTGCCCTTTTAAAATGATGAGTTATTGTTGGCCCCTTACAGTTATGTTTTAGATGAACTGCTGGTCTCATTTATCCAGTTTATTTCAGGGTAATTAAAATCTCCCATTATTAGAATATTTCTATATTTAATTGATTGAGCAATAGTAATATTTGTCCACTAAATTCACTAAAATTGGTGACCCAAATACTCACTATGCGATTTTCGATTGCTGAAATTCGCCAAATTCTGTTTCAATTCTGCAAAATCAGTTTAAATTTGTGTGCAACCTCCCCCCCAGACGTCCTGTGCTCATCTCCACCAGCGCAAGGAGCGCCTTTGGCACTCCTTGCCAGCAACTGCTGCCCTCGTTTTGTGAGGGCCGCAGTTGGGGCGGGCTCTCAGCTCAAGCCCGCAAGCGTTAGCAACAACCCACAATGCTCATAACTATATATGTGATGACATTTTTAGGATTTATATACCAAACTTACATTTTAAACAAAAAAGGAAAAAAAAATGATTTTGTTTCTTAAATGTCACAAGAGTATAAATTGTTTGCTGAAATATTGTATTTCTATTTAGTGACTCATATTTTACATTTTTATTCATACTATTTAGATATGTTACCTTGGAAACATAATTCTATGAAAGGAGATGAAACAGAAATAAAATACATCAAGGTCGGAAAGAATTAGGCTATTAGTAAGAGTTTATGCTCAAACGTAAATGCCGCATATGTACAGTATCTAAGCTCAATACACTTTGTGCACGTATGATGGATCCTTACGTTGCCTCTCAGGCTATCCACCTGTCACCAATTGTACCACTCTTCACCCCAGACAAAGAGCTCAAGTACATTGCTCCCACAAAAACTCCTGCAGGGCTGTTATGTAGCTACTTGAGATTTTGCTGCTGTTTTCTAATTCTCACAAGGTCTTACGTATATGGTGCCAGGTGGGTTTGTATGTTAGGAAATGTAGCTTGCGAGTATCTTTAACTGTCCCTACTTGATACGTAAGCAGCAACTAATATGAAGCAGAGAGTCAGAGCCAAGAAACTGTAGCAACATCATTTAGTTAGTGGCGTGATTTTTTGTTTGTTCAACTTGAGATGGAGTGAGGAGGAGGACGAGAGAATGGGATGGGAAAGGAATAAATGAGAGCTAAGAGAAGAGCAGTAGAGACAGGGAGAGGAAGAAAGGTGGGGAGAGGGTGCCAAGGTATGGAGAGAAGGAGAGGGGGAGAGAAGGAGAAAGTGAAAGAGGAGGCAGGGAAACGAGGAGAGGGGAGGAGAATGGGAGAGTGGCAAATAGGAGAGAGAGGGAGAGGTGAGATTAGGGGAAGAGGAGCATGGGAGGGTCCAGATGCCTCTAGTGTATTCACATACAGCTTAAGGACATTGGAAGAGGCCTCTGAGACTAGAGGGGGAGAAGATGGATGCTGATTAGAAGCTTGATGCCTCAATTTACTCCCAGGAGGAATTTATGGTCCATTACTGGTCACACATTGTTCACGGTGGCCATAAAGTTAGAGCAGGTCAGAAGACAAGGATGTGGAGAGAAGTGGCATGTAAGAGAATGTAAGAGATGTTAAGAGTGTGAAGGATATATATGATAACTGCTGGGCTATGGTGAAGAAGATGATGGCAGAGGAAACAGCCAGTGCAAGAACCAGAGATGGCGGTCAAGCTATGGTGGGGGAGTACAACATGTAAGAGGAGCTTCTGAGGGGGAGGATGTCCACAACATTGCTCACTTATTTCCCTGGCACAACACACAGATACAACACATTCATATTCACCAAAACATACACTCCTACACACTGATATGGTTTACATCACATTACAATGGCTCTGGAATTCAGATGCAATATAAATGTCCTAAACACGTTATTACCAGGAATTATTCATCATTGGGCCCTGGAAATGATATGGAATGTGTGTTGTAATATTGACACTAATATTATAAAGAGGCCATATTGTTATACCCATGGTTTAACCTGTCTTAGGTCAAACCATGGATATATCAGCAAGATGATAATTCCCAGACCCATGATATCTTAAAGGAACATGGAAGGTGTAAACAATAATAGCAGGTGTTTGGATTCTCACTGCAGAAGTATCTCAGGGAATTTGAATAAGTGGGCCAGAGTCATAAATTGTAGTCAAATGGGAAACAAGCCAAAACGTCAATCCAAGTAGCAAACCAAAGGATAGTCCAATAACAAATACAAGGTCAAAAACAGGAAAGCAGGGACAGGAGTCACAAATACAAGCATGTTTAGTAGTGGTTAAGCCAAACAACTTAGCAAAGTCTGTTTGCACTCTGGTGATATTTAAATCCCATGTTCAGATCAGCTGAACACAAACAGACCACACTGGCTGCAGCCAACCTCATTCACCCCAGCAGACAAGATTTAGCTCTTGCAGAGTCATTAACAGCACTTTGCAGTTTTCTGTTTGAATTACAAGACCCTTGTGTGATAAGGTTTAGCCCTTGTGCTAACAAGTCTGATTGTTGACCGATGTGCATGACATAAGGTTTTCTGCTTTTAATATAAAAAAATAGTCTACTGGGTAATTCTTCGAATATGTAAAAACCATCTTCTGCACAAGTGCATAAAAGCTTTGTTTTGACTCGCTGGAACCTTCCAATTAGAGAACCTTCCATGCCTCTTAAATTCACTGATATTAAAATGATCAAATTGTATCCTAATCCTTACCTATGATCAGCAAGCAGGGGAGGAACAGGACGGGGACAAATAGCAGTTAATGTAGAGATTAAAGGAGATGTCGCAGGACAATTAGCATGGACTTTGACCCCACAGTAGCGCCTTTCCCACAGACTGACCCACCTCCTACACTTACTCAACTAAAGTCGGGGGCAGCTGCATCTCCACCACCATCAAGCCACCACCAGCCAGCCCACCGTCAACTCAATTTCTGAACCCAGCAGCATCACTGAGACTCTTATTGCAAAATTGAGGGCCTCTTCAATGCTGTGTATGAACTTTTTTCATAGACAATCTGCGTCACAATCCACCACACTGGAGGCTAGGTCCCCCCAACACTTATCTCTAACACTTGCCTGCACAACAATCTGCTGGGGCCTTGCCTCCACCTCTGTCACTATTCGGTCTTCGTATTCTCTCCAGCAGGGGTAGACCCCATGATGGTGAGGGAGTGGGGTCCTCTTGGATCAAGAGTGAAGGAGATAAGGTGCTCATCCTTTACCTTCATGGATCATTTACAAATTGTTTGTAGCACTATTGTAAGAATTCATCATATATATTTATAGAATGTCCTATCGAATGCACATTCAATATAGACATTTGTGTAGAGCATGTGCTCTTCTTTTTAGTGTACTCCCAATGCATCATTGTGAGATCACAAATCAGTTAGAAATAATATGCAATGTATTTTATTACTTTATTGTTTAATAAATAAGACAGCATTTGTAGTTTGAAGATCAACTGCAGGAAGGATTGCTTATTATTACATATACATCTTTTTTCCTCTCCTTTTTTATTTTTTATATTTCCCACGCAGAGCATTCCATAGATGTATCATACATTTTTTAAACATTTTCAATTACACTTGCTGTGTTTAGGTAAATGTGATTCCCTTCTCTTTGGTGATAGTCATTCTGGTGTACTGATTAGATATGGAAAATATGTAGGTGCTATGCACTATTAGTTGCATTTTAGCAAATCAATTGTTGGAGAATCTCTGACCAGGTATGACTGACATTTAAGAGCAATACATTTTTCTTCAGTGTTAAGGGTTAGGATTCTGATTTAATTATTAGCCAGCCTCCTTGCCTCCTGGAATCAATTCGCACCATTCTGATTATATCTGTATATAGTCTTGTTATAATATTGACAGTGCTTCTTTTAAATTACAACATTTTCAGTAAAGTTTTGAAATTCATTATAGTCTTGTTACAATGTTGACAGTGCTTATTTTAAATTACTAAATTTTCAGTAAAGTTTGGAAATTGATTCACTGTGTCTGCTTCTTTATTTTGTGATGGATGATTCTTATGTGCACAAACACTTCGACGAGTGGTGGTGAGTTTGTCCTGTGAGTGCCACCATCAGATCAATATTGCAGTATGTTTCTGCTTGTTTATTCAGTTTGATTGCGCTCAGGTAAGTTACTCAGTGTCAAACTGAGAGAACCTAAATATCTGCCTTATTACATTATGATTCGGCCAATTGAATAGGGCTCTATATAAGCACAGTGCATATCTTTTTACAGAAGTTTTTAGTTAGTGGAGACCTTTTTGGACAAGTTCACTAACTAAAAACTTCTGTAAAAAATATGCTCTGTGCTTATATAGAGCCCTATTCAGTTGTCCACATCGCAATTTAAAAAGGCTGTATATATGCAAAATGCTCCTGAATCATGGACTGGTGGTGGCACTCATTGTACTGTCTCTACATCAGTGTATTAAGAATTATATCATATGTTAAGGTGTTAGGAATAACATACAGATTGCTAACAAATTGATGAGGTTTACTAGCGTTGCAAATGGACATTGTAGTTGAGACATATGGCATTATATGTTAATTTCACACATATTACATATTATTAAATGTTAAGGAATGCACATTGAGTGCTAAAACAGAATTATTATTTAGGGGGATTATAAATGTATTTGTAGGGTTTGTGGGTAGGTATTACCCACTGGGGCTCTGTGTTAAGCTGGTGTGACTTTGCATTAGTTGGGTGTTAGTGTTTAATTGTGCAAGCTGGTCAATTTGTAATTAACACTGAAATGTATTTTATTATTCTTTAGTATTTATTGTTGTAGAGAGCTGGGTTAACAATTAGAAAGGCTTCTTTAGTGCTTAAAGATGTATAAACATATTTTTTATTAAGTTCTTGTAAAATCTTTTTTTAGGTTGCTTTATTTTTCTGGTACTAGAAAGCTAACAAGTCTCATGAGGCATTTAACTGCTCTTGCAGGAGGTTAAGGTTACATTTAAGAATTGGCACCTCCATAGTATACAAAGCTATAACAATGAAGGTCATCATGGACCCTCATGACACCTAAAGTTATCCCCTATACCATGAGGGTCATCATGGATCCTCATGGCACCTAAAGTTACTGCTATACCATGGGGTCTCATGGACCCCCATAGTATTCTAAACTAAAACCATGGGGTTCCTCATTGACCATTTGGCACCTAAAGTTAAGACCCTTTACAATGGGGGTCTCCATGGACTCCCATGATATTCTAAGCTAAAACCATTATTAAATTGCGATTCTGCCAATTTAATAGGACTCTATATAAGCACATAGCATCATTTTTTTACAGAAGTTTTTAGTAAGTAAACATCTATGCAAAAGCAAGGTCTTCACTAACTAAAAACTTCTGTAACAGAATGTGCTATGTGCTTATATAGAGCCCTATTCAATTGGCAGAATCACAATTTTATAAAGCTGTAAGATTTTCTTTGTTCTAGGTAGTTAGGGTGGGCAAGACCTTTGGTCCTTATCGATCATAATTATTTAGTTGTTTCTACAAATAATAGAACTCTAGTGCTTGGTTAAGCCTTTTAAACCTCCTGTTTCTTTATACAAGGGAGACAAGCCCAGCTACATTTTATCTAAACTTTGTACTGACATATATAAATTATTTTACACATTTTCAATATGGACAATTACTTTATACAGATTTTTCTAACTATTTGTCTTTCTTTATTATACATAACAATCAGCTAGCACATGGAGGGGACCAGTGCAAAATAATTTAATGGCCTGCTTGCATCTTCTCTATATAAGGTAGGTGCCTATAGGAAACATTAAAGAAGACAAAATAGATGTAGGTGGTTAAATCACCCCTAGTGTGATCAGATTACCTTTCTATAAAAATAATTAACTAAATAATTTAACTTCAGGTAACAGAGGACCCTACACTGTTGTGGGCCCCGGTGCTTTACATCTGCTGCACCAGCAGTAGCTGCACCACTTTTCACAATTCCCCCAATGTACACATCCAGCTCACACATGTGCAACATTTATTTCTGCTCCCTTTAGATAGTTGCCAGGTGACAGTAGGCCCTATGGGGTAATCTATCTGATGAGCCGTCTACCGAGACACTGTTGTAATCCTTACTACACTACAGTGCATTCTATGTCATGATTTTCCTCTAAACATGATAATAGACTAAAATGTTTCTAAAAAAAAACAAAAACGAATTTAAATATTTAACTTTCATACATAATTTACTATGGTGTTCAATTCCAGCTGCTCAATCAGGAGGGGATTGGCACTGTTGAAAGCACTGATAGTTTTAGCTGCCATATTTCCATCCTTTGTTTTTAAAATCTCCTCTTACTTGTGTTAGAGCTGGCCAAAATGAAAGGCTCCATTTATGCATAAGTACAATCTATTCAAACAAGACATCAAACAGTTAGCTGTCTGCTGCCCCCACAGCAAAAACTTGTTGCAAAGAGAAATACATTAATACAATATACTGCCCACAGAGTCTGTAGCTTTATAGTCTCCATAGCAATGCTAGCATAGCAATGCTACACAATGGTACCCACTTTGTTAACACACTACACTAGCTCTAACATCCCCACTTTCAACTATCTATATAAAACTTGTCCCTTGGCAAGGAAAATAATAATAAATAATTATAGAATTGAATTGAGGGGGATTATGCACCCATCTCCTATAACCCAGTAGTACCTCCTATGAGTCGTGGTATAACTAGGATTCCCCTGCTTACATGCTATGAGCAGTGAAATCCCAGGAATTCCCACATACCATGATCATTCCCATCTATCTATAACCATGGTAGTCTCTATTTGGCTATTTTTCCACCTAAAAGTTAACCCCCTGCCACGGAGGTCCTTAAAAGACCTCCATAGTAGCTAAAAATTAACTTCTGCCACTAGAGTTACTAATGAACCCTGGTGGCAGTTAAAATGATTCCATATGGAAGAACTCAAAGGACCCCTATGGCATCTCTAAGTAACCCTTGTCATGGAGTTCCTGTAAGGACCCCCATTTAAGCTATATTTAACCCCTATGCCACAGATGTCCTCTAAGGTGGTGGGGGTTAATTTTTAGCTGCCATAGAGGTCCCTTAAGTTGGAGGTTATAGAGACCCCCATGGTTATAGATAGATTGGGGTCCCCCGAAATAGCACTTGGGATGGTAGAATCCCTGGGGTTCTCCCAATCACAGTGTGTGGGAAGAGGGAATCTCAAAGAGGGTTTAGAGAGGGTTTTGGGTATAATCCTAAGGATCCCCAGTATAACTGTTGGTAAATGTATTTAGTAGGTGTTGTGGGGGTTCACGAGGCCCCTGTTAACCAATTAATTAACCTAATTAATTTGGTTGTTAATAATGTCAGATCTGATGCTTGTTTGCTTCTTATAGTATTCTTTACAATCTGAGGACTTACAAGCAATCAGAGGGTAACATTTAGCATGAAACGGACTTAGCTAAATTTTTAATGGGACAGCTATGTGTCGATTGCTATTTTGGGTCTTTTTACACTATTTAGCGTGCACTTCTAAACTAAAGTCCTTCTGTAATCACCACAGGTTACATTCATTTTGTATGCCAATTTACCTAGCGCATCCTCAATTTGGAGATGTGGGTTTATTGTATTACACCATTCTCCTACAGTGTATGCGCCAGATAATGTGACATGCATAATTAATGCACCTAGACAATAACGTCCACGACAAGGAGGGAGATGAAAATGCAATGCAGCAGCTGCCATGATTGAGGGGAAACAAAGGTATTGCAGTAAATATATGCACATGGATTGAGAGCTGGCTAAAAGACAGGAAACAAAGGGTTGTTGTAAATGGAACATACTCGGATTGGACTAATGCGGTAAGTGGTGTTCCTCAGGGCTCAGTATTAGGTCCTCTCCTTTTTAACATATTTATTAACGACTTAGAAGTAGGATTGGAAAGTAGTGTCTCCATTTTTGCTGAAGTTGTGCAAGGTAATTAAATCAGAAAATGACATACTTTCCCTCCAAAGGGATTTGCATAAATTAGAGAAATGGAGAATTAAATGGCAGATGAGATTTAATACGAATAAATGTAAGGTTATGCATCTGGGAAGGAAAAATAACCATGCAATCTGGAAACGTAATGAAGCAAATGAAGGGATATCTGATATTGATAGGGATTTGGGAGTGCTTGTGGAAAACCACCTACATAACAGTTCTCAATGTCAAGCAGGGTATAGAAGCAAGAGAGGCAGGTATAATTCTGCCACTATACAAATCTCTAGTATGCCCTCATTTGCAATATGGAGTACAGTTTTGGGCACCAATTAATAAAAAGGACATTTTAGAACTGGAAAAATTACAGAGAAGGGCAACAAAACTAATAAGAGGAATGGAGGGGCTAAGTTATGAAGAAAGACTATCCAAATTAAACTTATTTTCTCTAGAAAAAAGGAGTCTAAGAGGGGATATGAAGGGAGCTTTTTGTGCCAAGAGGTTTTCAACTGACAAGAGGACATCCCTTGAGGTTAGAAGTAAAAAGATTCCACCTTAAAGAAATAAAAGGTTTCTTCACAGTAAGAGTGGTTAATCTGAGGAATTATCTATCAAGGGAGGTGGTGACAGTGGATTTTATAGATAACTTTAAAAAGGGATTGGATATATTTTTTATTAAAAAGGGTATTCAGGGTTATCCTGGTTAATTAGAGAGGGAGTATTGATCCAGGGAGAAATTTGATCGCCAGTATCTGGGGGCAGGAAGGAATCCGCATATTGCAGATCAGAGGAGGTCTTAAAAAGTTGAACTTGATGGGCTAAAAGTCTTTTTTCAACCTTAATTACTATTGTTTTTTTTTACTAATGCTTTCGTATGCTGCTGTTTGCATATACCATTTTGATCTTAAATAACGATGAACTTGCACTGGCCCTTTAAGCTGGAGACTAACAGAATCAGAAATAAATTAGCACAAAATATTGCTTTTCTTTATAGTTATTTAGCCTTGTAGGGAAGTAGAGTACTTTAGACTAAATAAAGGGGATAGATGAGAGGAATTCAGGATTGCCTTGGATATGTATATCTTAATTATTAATTAATCTTTGTCTTTTATGTTGATAGAATAATTCACAGACTGAATGAGCCTATTGTATTTTCTCTGGTGCCAATATCCATTTCTAAGGAGCAATCTGGGCTAATGCCTATTTTAAGTTGGCTAGTTACTGTAATAGGTTGAATCAGTAATGTCACGGGGAGGGCAATATATGTCTATTTCCACTGTCCATATCATTACATATGCTCTTAGAGCCTTAACCTCAATTAAAGTATTAATGAGGACAAGAGTGCTTTAATATAACAATGTTGGAATAAAGTTATGTGATTCTAACTACAGCAAATCATTTACCATCTGTCCAGTAATATTGCTATCTCTCAAACCATGTTGCACAGGAATGTACTTTGGCATGGTCTGAAAAATCAATTTAGAAAGAATATCCTTGTAATGTGCTTCTCTATATAACTGTACAAAGCTGTGTGCATTTATTGAAATTGGTGTCATTTATGTATTTAAATGATAAAAACATCCATATAAAGCAGATACACAAAATGCATTTTTTAACATTAGCTATTTTCCAAGGACAAATATATTGGAAATTATTTCTCGGATTCAAATTTGCTGTGGATACATTACAAATATACAAAGAAATGGTTTTTCTTTCTCAGGGGAGTGTTTAAATATTTCAGTATATTTTATTGCAATATATTTTGCTCGTTTATTTCTAGACAATACTTATCCTGAAATGACCTAGAACGAAAATACAATTAAAGGACTAGTGGTCTTCTCTGTTACAGTTTAACTTTATATATGTAAATATGAATCTGACTAAGGAGCATAATTAGGCAGGAAAAAGCTTAATTAGGAAAATGTATATGTTGATGCCTCTTCTGGTCCCTGGCGCATTCATGATAAATTGGTGAAGGTTGCCAAATTGGGTAACCTTCACCCTCCCAAAAGTCAGCTGAAAAATAGGGCAGAATTATTCATTCAAGCAGTTTGTTATACATAGCTATGCTCTACTTTCTTAAGTCTAAATATTTCTTCCTTGTTATATTACTTTTTTATTGTTTGTGCTATTATATGTTTTGAGTGGGCATATCTTGTTTTGCCTACCCCTGTTTTATATATTTTTCTATCCTCCACTGATTGAGTCTTTTTGTATCTTCCATAATGTAGTTTTTTTATTTGGAAATGGCTGCCATCTGTCTCAGTACCAGACTGGTTTTATTTTCCTTGTACTTTTCTGAAAAATTTAAAAGCAGTGTGAGGTAGGAACTAAAAATGCCTGCTTCAGATATTGCCTTGGTCCCCACACTCCACACAAAATATTTTACTCTGCCCAGGAATTTCTTAAGTATCTTTCCATGTTAGCCTTTCAAAAACATTTATGTGTATGGTTAGACACAACGTTTACTTGTATACCGACTCATACTCACTTGTCATCACTAGTCCCTAACCTCTTATCTACAGATACATTTGAAACTATATCACCAAATGTAAGTGTTTAATCTAATAAAGCTTCCTTGCAAGTAGGCTCCTTAGCCAATTGAGTAAGTGATGCCGTTTGCAAAGAATATAGAATATAATTTCTCCTGGCTGATCCAGCAGTAAGAATCTTCCAATTCACATTTGCAAATTAAAATCTCCCATTACAATTACCTCACCTATCATTGTCATTTTAATTATTTCTTCAATTAGTATGCTGTCTAATAACTTAGCTTGTCCAAGAGGCCTATAAATGACAACTATCCTAAAAACTTGTCTGTCACTTACTATATTTACCTCAATGATCTCAATAATGTCAACAACAGTGGCTTTAATATTTCTTTCAACACCTCCTCGTTTACCAAGGTTATCTTTTTTTTAATAAACTATAATCAGATATACAGTACATGTCCCATTCATGTAATTCATTATCCATGAATACTTTATAGCCACCATATGCAAATTGTATCTTGTTATTATTGAAATTAGTTCTGGAGGCTTATTCCCAAAGCTACAAGACTTTAACGTTTGTACAATGCACTCACTGACTAAATTATCCGACTTTCTAGTATTGAAACTAATGTTAAACAGCCACATTAAATTGCAAGCCCATAAGTGCAACGTGAGACCTGCAATGGCTGCAAGCTTTAAAATCTCCCGTGCTACGGGGCTATTAAATTGGAAGGGACTGCGAGCTACGGGCAACCCAGTCTGTTGCACATTGGATGTGCGGCCGTGAGCAGGATCAATTAGTCAAACCCGTAGTAACATGTTAGAAGTAGCAAATGGCAAAAGAGATTGCCAGCAGGCTTCCGACAATAGCGCTTGCTGCAGGGGTCCCGGCAGTTAAACACTGAACCCCTGCCACGGGGGGTACTCCAAGTACCCCCCGGCACCTAAAATGAATACTTCCTATGCTGGGGGTCTACATCGGGACCCCCGCAGCTTCCCCATATTACCCCTTGCAGCAGGGGTCCAGATGGGGATCCCCACTGCCTTTAAAAATTCAAATTTCCCGCCTAAAATTTTCCACCTAATAACCCACCTACCTAACCACCTACTAAAATCCCTAGCACCCAACAAATTGCACAAAATAAAATACCCTACAAAATAAAAAAAAGTACATTACAGAAAATAATAAACTACATTACAGAAAATAATAAACTACATTACTGAAAATAAAAACACCAACATTACATAAAAAAAGCAAACAGCCTCACTAATATAGGGGTTAATAGTGTCCTATAGGGGTCTATATAGACCCCTATTGGACTGAGGGGGTTAATTACAGGCTCATGAGGGTCTATATAGATCCCCATAAGTGATGGGGTTCATTTTAAATGTGATTTTAAGTGCCGGAGGGGTACTTATAGTACCCCTGCGGCAGGGGTTAATTCATTAGTTAGCGCAGGTTCTTTAAGGACCTTTAAAGTCCTTTCAGGACCCGCAAGGCTGGCAATTTGAATTTTTAAATGCAGTAGGGTTCTCCATTGTGTCTCTCGCTGCAAGGGGTAATATGGGGACACTGCGGGGGTCCTGATGGAGACCCTCAGCATAGGGGGAGGTTAATTTTAGGTGCCGGGGGATACTTGGAGTACCCCCGTGGCAGGGGTTAACCAGTTAACTGCCACAGGGTCCGATCAGGGCACCCGTAGCAAGGGGTGATATTAGGACACTGCGGGGGTCCCAATTGAGACCCCTGACGCATGGGGATTTGTTTGGGGAGCAGGGGGGAACTTAAGGGGCCGGAGAGAGGTTTGGGGGTCTCTTTTGCTGCTCGTGCAGCAAACGTAAGAGCTGTACAAGCCTTTGCGAGTCCTACCCAGCACTCATTGAGCTTTGTCCTCCTTTAGCATTTTACAGGCTAGCTCATGGGGGACTTTGTTGCAATTTAATATCATGATTAGAACGTAGCGGATATGGGCTTGACAGATCAAAGGGTTTGTAGGCATTTTTCGTCCGTCATGCGTTTTAACCCGCAAGTCATTTATGAGGCTAATTTAATACCCTTAAGTCCTACTTTTGACAATATGGACTACGTTTTAAAACGTAGTCCCAATTTAATATAGCTACAGGGAGTGCAGAATTATTAGGCAAGTTGTATTTTTGAGGATTAATTTTATTATTGAACAACAACCATGTTCTCAATGAACCCAAAAAACTCATTAATATCAAAGCTGAATATTTTTGGAAGTAGTTCTTAGTTTGTTTTTAGTTTTAGCTATTTTAGGGGGATATTTGTGTGTGCAGGTGACTATTACTGTGCATAATTATTAGGCAACTTAACAAAAAACAAATATATACCCATTTCAATTATTTATTTTTACCAGTGAAACCAATATAACATCTCAACATTCACAAATATACATTTCTGACATTGAAAAACAAAACAAAAACAAATCAGTGACCAATATAGCCACCTTTCTTTGCAAGGACACTCAAAAGCCTGCCATCCATGGATTCTGTCAGCGTTTTGATCTGTTCACCATCAACATTGCGTGCAGCAGCAACCACAGCCTCCCAGACACTGTTTAGAGAGGTGTACTGTTTTCCCTCCTTGTAAATCTCACATTTGATGATGGACCACAGGTTCTCAATGGGGTTCAGATCAGGTGAACAAGGAGGCCATGTCATTAGATTTTCTTCTTTTATACCCTTTCTTGCCAGCCACGCTGTGGATTACTTGGGCGCGTGTGATGGAGCATTGTCCTGCATGAAAATCATGTTTTTCTTGAAGGATGCAGACTTCTTCCTGTACCACTGCTTGAAGAAGGTGTCTTCCAGGAACTGGCAGTAGGACTGGGAGTTGAGCTTGACTCCATCCTCAACCCGAAAAGGCCCCACAAGCTCATCTTTGATGATACCAGCCCAAACCAGTACTCCACCTCCACCTTGCTGGCGTCTGAGTCGGACTGGAGCTCTCTGCCCTATACCAATCCAGCCACGGACCCATCCATCTGGCCCATCAAGACTCACTCTCATTTCATCAGTCCATAAAATCTTAGAAAAATCAGTCTTGAGATATTTCTTGGCCCAGTCTTGACGTTTCAGCTTGTGTGTCTTGTTCAGTGGTGGTCGTCTTTCAGCCTTTCTTACCTTTGCCATGTCTCTGAGTATTGCACACCTTGTGCTTTTGGGCACTCCAGTGATGTTGCAGCTCTGAAATATGGCCAAACTGGTGGCAAGTGGCATCGTGGCAGCTGCACGCTTGACTTTTCTCAGTTCATGGGCAGTTATTTTGCTCCTTGGTTTTTCCACACGCTTCTTGCGACCCTGTTGACTATTTTGAATGAAACGCTTGATTGTTCGATGATCACGCTTCAGAAGCTTTGCAATTTTAAGAGTGCTGCATCCCTCTGCAAGATATCTCACTATTTTTGACTTTTCTGAGCCTGTCAAGTCCTTCTTTTGACCCATTTTGCCAAAGGAAAGGAAGTTGCCTAATAATTATGCACACCTGATATAGGGTGTTGATGTCATTAGACCACACCCCTTCTCATTACAGAGATGCACATCACCTAATATGCTTAATTGGTAGTAGGCTTTCGAGCCTATACAGCTTGGAGTAAGACAACATGCATAAAGAGGATGATGTGGTCAAAATACTCATTTGCCTAATAATTCTGCACTCCCTGTATAAATCAATAGCTACATTAACAGACAACTGTTGAGTGTAACTTCCATATTTTGATGAGTAGATTGAAGTTATAAAACTACTCCCCTAATCTAGTTTAAATGACTGCTGATGAAGCATTTAAACTTCTCACTGAGAATCCTTGTACATTTACCACAGATATACAGACATTGGCCCCTATTAAATTGTCAAAATCACAATTACTGTAGCTCATACAGTTGCCCACAAAAGTTACTGCTATTAAATTGGCCCCTTTTAGCTACACACTGAAAATCCCTATGGTTGTCAAAATCGTAACTCCGATCCAGCTAAGCCTTTGATCTGTCAAGCCTGCAATCGCTAAAATCACAAATAGCTGTTAAATTGCTACAATTCCTCAAGCCTGCAATTGTTTTCACACCCGTAAATGGCAAATGTAGCCAAAAATCCTATGAGTACTAGAGAGGGGGTTAAACATCTGATCATAACACTATAAAAGCAAATAAAAAATCAAAACCACACTTTATAAGACAGAGAAAGCAATGAAAGACATTAGAATTAATTGCACAACAGTCTCAAGCTCGCAAATCTGCAATAACATTTTTTTTTTTGATGTGTCATTTCCGTGTTTTATTGATCCGAGCAATCAATGGGTTAATAGATATCATTGAACATTGACTAGAATAGTAGATTTATTGATTTTTTTAGATTGCAACATTTCAGGATTGCGAGTCCGATCGCAAATCGGACGTCTAAACACTGATTGTAGTTTAACCTCAATGTTTTACTGACGTCATGATGACGGTCTCAATTACTATTGGCTGTTTTTAAATTGGTAGTTACGGACTTGCTTGATTGATCATGATCATGCCATGAAATGCTACTTACGGTTACATGGTTTACTTTTGTCATGGCCAGGGCCTGACTGGACTGTTTGGAGTGTGGCCTGGGCCTGGGCTGGCCAGAGTTATCCTGTTGTATTGTTATAGTTATGTATTTTTGTATTACTTATGGTTAAAATGACATATAAATGTATGTATTTTGATTATGTTACAGTGTGGTTATCTGGTGATTATTCACTCACCCCCACCTAAATAAACAAACACAGGGGGTCTTCAGCAGATAAACAGTCTGAGTGTTTACAGCAAATGGTCATAGGTAATACAATTACCAGGATAAGCTGGTACAAGGTTTCCCAGTAAGCAGGGACAGCCTTTTATGTTAATTGACCCCTCTTCTATGTACCTAAGGATGGGGCTTAGTGTGATTGGCCAGCCTGTGTGCCGGAAATTGTATAAAGGCAATGGAGGGCTTGGAATTTAATTGGAGCCCATCTCTGTTAAATATCCATAGAACCACCATGATTAGAGTTTAATATAGGACTTAATGTTCGGTACCATGGAAGTCCATAAGGACTTCCAAGGGTTATACTTTAGATATCTATGGGTGTCCATAGGGATTCCATGGTAATGGGTTAATCTTTGGTGCCACAAGGATCCATAGGGACTCCCATGGTTATGGCTAGAGGCCCCAAAAGGGGTCCATAGTAACCGCTTGGTTTTAATAGACTCCATCCCCACAGCACAAGCATTGGGAAAAGGGGGCCCAATGGCCCCCAGGTATTGATGGGGGAATCCTGTAGGGGATACCTGGGCTCATAGAAGATAATGCTACATGGTAGAAGCTCCATAATTGTTTCAGATTTTAGCAATCAAGTCTCAAATCCAACACAATTAAGGTTTTAGCTCCTTCATGGTGTCAGATTTTAGGCATCCATATTTATTTGAGGAATTTTATGCCTTTGTTGCGGTTGAAGGTACTCAGAGGCTTTTAAAAACCTTTTGGTCGCTTATACTTGCGGTTAAACTTTAGCAAGCTTGAATATGATTCCGGAAAGCATGTGATAATGATTTAGTAAATAGTTATGGATCAGGCATTCATGGCTTAAGATATTACAAACACACCATGGCATTGGTAGTGTTTTGTGCATGAACTTCGTACAGTTTTTGCTTTGGGTGGTATAGAACAGTGGCCATAGCTAGCTTAAAACACCAAGAAATGTATTTTTGTGTCACAATACTGTACAAGGGTGGTCAATTATTTTTAATGGCTAAATCAGTCTGCCAGATGCAGTGTGTGGCATTATTATTCTGATATAAAAAGGTGTATCGTTGTCTGTTAGATACAAGTGATGCCAAGGCTCAACTTCAATAAACTGCACCTCAGAGATAAATGTATTTCACTTTACATTCAGTTGATAAATATCACCCTGTGTATTAAAGGCAATTTCCTTGCTACATTTTTCTTGTAGGCATAATCTGTGTAATTTGCCAGAGATGTGAATATTTAATTATAACATTGCTGTGGTGATGTTCTGTAAGTGAGATTACATCAGCATCTTTCTCTCAAACAACAGTCTTGCATATTAGCCTCCTGAGAGCATGGTTGCGTAAAGAGAATATGTTACCAAGATGTAATCACAGGGGCTAAATTATTGTGCTTTCCAAAACTGATGGAAACCAGTTAAAGACACATTTGCAAATACACAATATAATGCCACTGCGTAAAAGAACAATTATGATGCTAAATCATATTACCAGAAGCTTAGTCTTGTTGTTGTACAGAATTTCACGTATGACCTCACCTCATGACTTCAGTGATGACATCACTGCATTTAAGTCATTGCATCGACTAGACTTGATGAGTATTTATATTTTTCATTTCATGTGTTGAAGGCTGACTGTATTGATCACACAATAGGATGTTCATTGTTTATTTAGTAACGAATTAGCAATAGAAGCAAATTTTAATTTAGCTTTTAAAACTTATATTTGAATGTAATATAGCAGGCTCTTGCAATACTACTTCTCTCTTTGTTTCTTCTAGAACAGTCTATTCTGGGCAAGGAGGCAAATGAAGATGCCTATAAGGACACCACTCCCCAACAGATACTCTCCCATTTCCTAGAAATCATTTTTTGTTCTTCAGTTGTTCAGTCATGTCTGTCTCTCTATGACCCTATGGACCGCAGGCACATTGTTGGCCACTGCCCCTCTGAACTACCTCAAGCTCATGTTCAATGTTTCAATTATCTCATATATCTCTGTCCCTGCCGCCCCTTTCTTTGTGTGCCATCAATCTTTCCCAGCATCATAGTTTTCTCTAAGGAATTCTGTCTTCTCATGATATGCCCAAAATGTTTTAGCTTTAGCCTCAAGATCATAACCTCCAGTGAACAGATTGTCTGGATTACTTGTATTATTGATTGCTTGGATCTTCTTTCAGTCCAAGGAACTCTAACCAGTTTTCTTCAACACCACAAATAAAAGGCATCAGTTCAGCATTCTTTTATGGTCCAGCTCTCACATCTATATGTTACTACCCGGAAGACCATAGTTCTAACAATGCAGACCTTTGTTGCCAATGTAATATATTTTCTTGGGGGGGTCGTAACAGAAGATTTGTCTGAATCTGCCATGCTAAAGTTCAAATGTAAGTTTTACAAACTGAGTTGATTTTTTTCTTGATTTCATTTTATTGCTATGCAATTATTAAATAAACATGCGTGTAATACAAAGGACTGTTTTACCTGAGAACCAAGAAGCGGTTTTCAGGGCTAGTGAGGGAACTAAGCTGTGAGCTAGTCCATTTAAGTAGATTTTTGTTTCGTGCTGCATTAAGCTATTTTTATTTATATTTTGTCTTCACAATAAAAAGTAAACAAGAGCCCAGAAGTCTCTGCCGTTTCTCTATGGGAGTAGGGATCGCCGAAGGCGATAAGGACCCCCCTGGTGTTCAAAATATTATTGATGAACAGGCCCGTGCAGCCATCCTTGTCACACTGGTGTCAGAGGTGGTATTTTACCTTTTTGTCTGTGATAAAGAATACAACCCACAGCACAACATGGAGGACTTGTTAAAAGTTTTGAAGCAGGCTGTATCTGCTCAACAAGGGAGCAACAGAAAAGGGGCTATCCAGTTAGCTCAGACACAAGCTACTCTGGAGAAACAAATGGAAGGTGCAGCAAGAGTTAGAACAGATGAACTTCTCCTAAAACTGACTTGATGATTTGGAAATATACCTCACCATTTTTGAAAGGACGGCCATAAGGGAGACGTGGCACAAAAGGTACTGGGTCAGCCTCCTTTCCCCCTATTTGACTGGTGAAGCTCAGAAAGTTTACCTTCATATGAATGAAGAAAAGGCGATAAACTATGACGACCTGAAAGCGGAAATCCTTCGCCGAGTTGGCGTTAACCAGGGTGTCAGGGTACAGAGACCGAACCCCTGAATTTTTTTCGACAGACAGGCTTACCGCTACCCAAGGGACATACTCGTCTATCCAAGTTTAAAATGCAGTTTCCCTGTTCAGGGAAGGCAAACCAAACCTGACCTAGAAGGAGACCCGGAGAAAGGGACAAGGTGGATGGCAGAGAGAGGGCAAAAAGCCACAGTGAGTGAGACTGAGAGAGCCAGCTGAGACGATGGGAGAGGCTGCTGCAAAATTAAGAGCAGGCACAGAGAAGTGGATGAGAAAAGCAGATGAGGGTACTGGAGTGCCTAAAGTGACTGCGGGAGCCACAAATGAGATCACAGAGAAAGTAAAAGTGACTGCTGCGTTGACGCTCGAGAAAAGCAGCCGCTGGTGCAGATAAAGAACCATTGCTCCTGGAGCAAGATGATGATTATGCTAACCTGACTGGAATTATATGCCCAGGCCAAACAAGAAAATGACAAGGTGCTTTTACCTACGGGGTGCAAGCCCAGTCTCTGCATGAAGCATGCTGAACAAATCATTGGTGGAGATCTGGATCCAATCAGGTGTATGGGTAAGCACAATGAAGATGCCTCCCTAAGAAACCTGGACAGACACCGCCAGCTGTCCTTGGTGAATACTCCTGAGGGGGAGCATACTAGTGATAGAAAGTGCCTGACAATGATCTCAGACCCAAACAAAGGAGAGATCAAATGGATGAATATAGCCAGTGTACTTTCAAAGGAAGAGTGTCCTGAATGTGGGGAAGAAACTGGATACCTTAACAAAGGGAAAGATAAGGACAGAAAGAGTCTGAAGATTGAGAGGGTGAAAGAACCCCCCCCCCCCCCCCCCATCCCTGAGAGGACCGGAGAAGCAGAATATGGAGATCGGTCCTAAAGGCAATATAAAGTATCCCGAGAGCGCTTTGTCTCAGGTTGCAGTAAAACAAAGTGCTATGGTCAAGGAGAGCCAAGGCGGGAAACCAATAAAGCAAGACGTACAGATGAACTCTATCCCAGGGGGACTGGAGAAGCCTACAAAGAAATTGCTATGAAAATGAAGGGTATAAGGATGATGCCGGATTATATTCCTGAATGGAGAAGGAAGTCCGCACTTGATGACAACAGAGTGTCCTATAGGAAGAAGACCCAGATGTCTATTTGGGAGCAGTGGAAGAGTCCTCCCATACATAAGCTGAAAGAGGAATATATGCAGAAGCCACCACAAAAGGATCGACAGGAGAAGCGAGATCTTCTCACTAACCATGTATCTCTCTAACGGGGAGGCACAAGAGAAGGTGGAGGAGCATCATGGCACAGACAAGTAGAAGATCTATTCTCCCAACTCCAAGAGCAGAGGATGAATGATCCGTTTGAGATGGAGATACGGTTGGAACAGGGTGATGCATGTCCAGAAGAGATTAACCCTGATCTTCAGGACCGGTGTTGAACACAGAGCTAGGTCCAAAGAAAACTCCTATGTATGGCATAGTGAAGGAACTTGTACCCAAGAGACAGAAGGATGAAGAAAGGGTGGTGGAGCTGCCAGATATATCTTTAGAGGACCTGATTAAAAAGGGAGAGGAAATCCTTCAGTTGAATATACAGCCTGAGATCCAGTGTCCACAGAGTGAACCAGATTTACCAGCTAATGGGGAGAAAATACAGCTGAAGCGATTAAAGAATGATGCAAAGCAAGCTTTAAAACTGAAGAGAAACAGTTAAAAGAGATGAATTATGGGTGAAAGCTGAGGATGCTGAAAATACGAGCTTTTCTAAGAAACCGAATATTCTAAAGGCTTCTAAAATGTCTACTAGCCTATGGGTTGAGGTACAAATCCAAGAGATAGACGCAGCCCTGGGAGAGGATGTGCCTGTGGAGCCTATTAAGGAAACCAGAACAAAACAGAAACAAGATGGCGATAGGAAGCTGATCCAGTCTGGTGAGAATGTCCAGCCAATGGGACCACTTGGAAAAGGAAGAGCCAGATTATCTCTCCGACTAATTCTTGGGCAACAGACAGCTTGCTGGACTGCAAAGTTAATTGGGAGGAAAAGCTGGAAGCGAAACAGCCGGGAAATTTGCCATCTCATAATGACTATAAGAATGAAGATGTGGAACCTAATAAAAATGCTGAGGAAGAGAGCCCAGTCAGCTCAAAATGTCACCGAGCTTGACCAAGGGTTACACAGACTGGTAACAGAGTCAGTTGTTACCGGAGCCAGACACCAAGCCCCATCTAGAGGCGTTAGCAGAACCACAGAGTGGTGTGGAAGTGTTGGAGAAAGGAAAGTCAAACCTCATAAGCTAGCTAAGCTGAAAGCGCAAGATGTCAGTAGGCAAGAAGAGGCGAAGGAGCTTCACAGTTCATTAGTGAATAAAGGCATCCTGATCATTGGTGTAAACCAAAATGCTCTAGTACAAAGCTTCACCAAGAATCAGAGCGTCTGGATTTGCCCCAAAGTGGTTTGTGAGATGGATGTGGGACAGTCAGAAGTTGAGGACTCGTGTTCTTGGGGATAGCGGAGACACTAAAACATGATAAGCAGGCACTGAAAGTGACTTGCCCGGCAGGGCCATGACCTCGAGCTCTGATTCTGAACCAGATAACCCCTCCACAGCGATGTTAAAATGGAAGAAACTTCCAAACTGGTTACTTGTAGATAAGGCTATCAATGAGGATATCGGAGTGATGTTGCGGTCTCAGGTCAAGATGGCTGAGCGTCAATTGTTACAAACAGACACTGGCTATCCAAAAGGGAAGAAGGGACAGAAAGCTGTATATAGTGCTTTTTCAGATGACACCTGCCCAGATGAGATGTTACAGCTGAACAGAATTACAGGTGACCACCCGAGAGAGCAACGTGGAAATCTGACCAGTATCCAGCCATGTCCTGAGGTGAAGGATGGCGAACAATCCAGGTGCTACCTATAGACGACATTATGGAAGGAATCGCTGGTAAGCTATTTGAGGGGTATCTCAAGCCCTGCTTCTTGAACGCTTACGGTCCAAACAAAAAAGGGGACATCTTCATCGTTCAGGATGAGATGCGTGCCGTGGTGTTCCAGGCGGTAATGACAGACCACTTGTCAATTGCGGTTGTGCATATGTGAAGTTAGTTATTTAGCTACTTCAGACTCAGCGCCCTGGAGTTTTATGAATGTATTATCTCAGTGAAGTTTAAATTGCAGTTAGGGAGGATTTCTCTTGGGTTAGGTGTGTATGATATGTTGTAGGACTGTAAGATTAATGTAAGGTCTTGCATGCAAGGATTTTTTTTTTCCCCAGAAGAATACCACCGTACCATGTTGTCTTGAAAAGGAAAGTAAAAAAATAAAAAGAGAATCCTAGGCCAAAGGCCTGCCCTGAATGGATGTTTATCCTGGTGTGTACATGCATGTATCTGAACATGTGAATTTGCTGGCAAGCAAGAAGATGCAACTCTGTGCTTGAGAAATATTTCAGAACTTGAAGCTCCCATGAGGGCGTTGTTGTTGTTGTTGTTGTTTTTGTCATTCAGTCATGTCTGACTCTTTGTGACCTCATGGATCATAACAGCAGGCTTATTTATGTCCATGGTCATGCTGATCCACATGGTATCCATGGCAGAGATACTTGAGTGGGTTGCCAGTTCCTTCTCCAGTGGGCCACAGCATACAGCCCCTGGTATTCCTAGGTGGTCTTCCATCTAAGTACTGACCTGGCCCAACCCTGCTTGGCTTCAGAGTGATGTGACCTCTTGGTTCCCTGACTGGAATTGAACCCAGGTTGCAGGGGTGAAAGCAGCGAATCCTAACCACTGGACATCCAGGGAACCCATGAGGACATTATGGAATAAGAACATTTAAGCTAGGTGAAACTCTGCACCTGCTAGACTATTGCCTTGACTGAATAGCTTATATTATAGAGAACTGATTGTTTTTGTTTTTGAGTGTATTACCTCAAAGGGACCTGGCTGTGTTTGTATGATGTTTGTTTGGAGAGGGCATGAGCCTGTGTGTATATATCATTTGTCATTTTTTACTTGTGATAGTTGCTGTATCTGTGTCCCAGCTGAAGATGATGATGATGATGATCATGGTAATCTTATTATTGGCTATTATTAACCTCCATCTGCTCAATGCCTATTATAATCAAGAAACAGGTATAAGAGGAGATTGGTTTATTGGTCTGTGTGTTGGTGGTTGGTTGATTGGTGTCTGGAGGGCATTATGTGGGACTATGTTGTCTGTCCTTGCCATTGTTGTTTTTCCTGATCTGTCTGTGCTCTGGTAAGCAAATCAATGTTGTTGGTAGTTTTGGAAGATTACTCACAAAACTTGTAACATTTTCATTTCTCATATTTCATGTTTACATTTCATTTTTTAATGTTTCACTTTTCATGTTTCAGTTCTCCTGTTTGTTTTCTTTTGACAAACTTTTAATAATGAAAAAATAGGTTAGGTGAACAACAATAATAGGGGTCTCCTTGTGTATAATAGGAGTGACTAATATATAGCTTCAATATCCATACATTTATAAACACAAGGAATAACTGATGTGATCAGCAGTGTATAATATAACAGAGATAAATATATGGAGAAAAGAACAGACACCTTTAAATTCCAATCACAAGTTATAAACCCCTCCAGCCATAAAAATTGGCATGTATATAATCAAATTGAAAAAGAAGGATGGAATTGATATATTAAAATATAACTTTTATTTACAAAAAAACAATAAAAAATTGTATATACAATATAAATAGAAAATGATCCAATTGATTATATAATGGCTTCTGTCAATAAGTAAATTGCTCAATCAATAGTCATATGAATTGCTGACAGATATTACCAAATATATATAATTCATTGAGGGTGCCAAATATATCACTTAGGTAGCCAAAAAATGTCTATACATATATACAAATTGAATGTATAGTGGCATCTATCATTAAGTAAATTACTAAATCAATAGTTGACAGATATTGCCAATTATACATAATATAAGGGTACCAAATATATCACTAAGATAGCCAAACAAAGTCTATACATATAAGTATACTGAGAGGGCTGAAGTGGAGACAGAGGGGACAAAAATAAATTACTGTGGCCCTATCTAACACTTATAGTGGAAGGCCCTAAAGAGAAATCTATGGGGACCCACTATTTATCCCATATCCCTCACAGAAATCTAAGTCCTATACTACAAATAGCTAGAACTAGTCCCCTCTGCTCCACTTACCTTATAGCCCTAGTAACAGACTTGCACAGCAAGGCACAATGAAGAATGGCTCAGAGACAGCGTGCACACGCTGTTAGTGACGTCATCACCAGGCGACCCGCAATGCAGCTGATCGATGCGCGCGTTTCGCTTACTTCCGCTTCCTCCAGGATCAGTGTCATTAGAATGATAGTCTGGGTCTTTTATACCTCCCAGCCAGGTTCGTGTGCAAAAAAATGGAGACTCATGGCAAATGGAGTAGGTCCTGTAAGGACAATAGAACATTAAAACAATAAAACAATATATTCATAAAAGTGACATATTACTTACTTAGATATGAAAAAATTATTGATACAAAGAACAAATATAATATACTCTTCATAATGAAAAACTGTCCATATAATTTAACAGTTACTGATGTCAAATGAATGTAGAGAATTACTAAATAATTATATTGGATTAATGCTTTGTCATGGTTGGAATATACTAAAATAATTATGTAACACCAAGTCTAATCTACACATTTATTCCACATCTGACATTTGCATATTATAAATATATAACTTATATCTCTAACGCATCTATATAATTACTAAGATCCCTGGTTGCTCTATATTCTAATTTAAAATGAAAGGTCCTTGAAGATAAATATAAAATTATGGAGATCCAAACAAATCTACATGTATTTATAAGACCTAATAGGGTCAAATATTAGGGTCAAAAAAATGGTGGAGTTATTATCCAATCAATTGTCTATGACAGAAAGTTGTATGTCAGTATAATCTGATTCTAGATATATACCCCAAAATTATTATATTCATTAAGACCGTTAGGTGAAACTGTATCAAGTATCGAAATCTATTTTGTTTCAGCTTTTAAAAGCTCCTGTTCAAGATCTCCTCTCCTAATACCCAAGGATATTTTCTGGAGCACCCAGCATCGTAATTTGGGTTTGGACTTATGTACTTCATGGAAGTGCCTGGCCACTGATGTTAATTTTTTTCCATTGGTAATGTCCCTAAAGCTATTACAAATGTTGCGAATATGTTCGCCCACTCTTTTTTTAAGAGTACGTGACGTGATCCCAATATATCTCAAAGGGCAAGGGCATTCAAGACAATAAATTACGCCTTGTGATCCACAATTGAACAGCCCTTTTAAGGGTATAATTCTACCGGTTCTATCAGTCACATTATTGATTTTGGTCATATAAGGGCAGAACATACAACGACCGCATCCAAAAGTTCCATTTGGTAATTGTATGGATCCTTTCTTCTTCTTAACAAAATGGCTTCTTACCATCGTATCTTTGATGTTTTTAGATCTCCTCTATCCCATTTGAATTTGGTCACCTATAAATGTATTAATGACTGTATCAGTCTGTAAAATATTGATATGTTTATTCAATATTTTAGTAATGTCACTTGAATCCTCGCTATATGTCCCGATGAATCTTACGGGACCATCTTGTTTAGTTCTAGGTTTTGGACACAGCAAATTATCTCTTGTTGTATGAAGTGCTCTTTGATACGCCTTTTTCAGCGACCTATTGCTATAACCTCTATCCTTTAATCTGTCCTTAAGTTCCAAGGCTCTTTTCTTAAAGATCTGAGTGTCAGAGCAATTTCTTCTCAGACGAAGGAATTCGCCTATTGGTATGGCTCTTAGAGTGGGAGGGAAATGTGAACTTTCAAAGTGCAAAGTGCTATTAGTGGCTGTTGGTTTCCTGTACAGGTCCGTGGTCACATAACCCATATCATTCTTGATTATGGTGATATCCAAAAAATCAATCCTATTAGGATCAATCGTGTGTGTCAATTTGAGATTGAGATTGTTATTACTCAAAGTTGAGATAAATTGTTCAAGATTGTGGATTGTAAAATCTGTAACTAAAGATTTTGAGAAACTTATTTCTAGTAATAAGAACAATATAACATCAAATGAAAAAAAGGCTCTTAAAGAAATAAAAGATTGGGATGATGTGTTACTCAAACCTTCTGATAAAGGTGGCAATACTGTTATCTGGCCTATCACCATGTATAGAGAAGAGGCAGAAAGATAATAAAAGAATAAGCAATGTTATGAATGCTTATTTGGTGATCCAACTGATGATTTTGTCCAGATATATGATAATATGATCAAAGAGGGTAAAAATGACAATGTCATAAGTGCGAAAGAATCTGCATTTTTAACCATGAGTAACCCCAGAATATCAACATTTTATATGTTGCCAAAAGTGCATAAAAATCAGAGCAAACCTCCAGGCAGACCGATAATTTCGGGAAATGGAAGTCTGGGAGAGAAAGCCAGTCAATTTTTGGATTCAAAGTTAAGATCATTTGTCTTAAACTTACCGAGTTATGTCAGGGACACAATGGATGTCCTGAATAAACTCGATGGCATCCTACTGTCCGCATCCTCATTGTTTGTTACATGTGATGTAGAAAGTCTTTACACTTCAATAGATCACAGAGCAGGATGTGATGCTATCAAGCATTTTCTTAATATGGATACGATTATCAATCAAAGCAGGAATATCTTTTTAATTAGGATGCTTAAGTTTATTCTCTATCATAACTATTTTGTTTTCAATGACAAATTCTATCTACAAAAACGTGGCACTGCCATGGGGTCTGCAGTGGCACCTACCTATGCCAACCTATATCTTGGATGGTGGGAAAGTGAGATAGTCTTTAATGATAGTAATATAAAGTTCACAGAACACATATTACTATGGCTAAGATATATTGATGACATATTTTTTATTTGGAATGATACAATCCACAATCTTGAACAATTTATCTCAACTTTGAATAATAACAATCTCAATCTCAAATTGACACACACGATTGATCCTAATAGGATTGATTTTTTGGATATCACCATAAACAAGAATGATATGGGTTATGTGACCACGGACCTGTACAGGAAACCAACAGCCACTAATAGCACTTTGCACTTTGAAAGTTCACATTTCCCTCCCACTCTAAGAGCCATACCAATAGGCGAATTCCTTCGTCTGAGAAGAAATTGCTCTGACACTCAGATCTTTAAGAAAAGAGCCTTGGAACTTAAGGACAGATTAAAGGATAGAGGTTATAGCAATAGGTCGCTGAAAAAGGCGTATCAAAGAGCACTTCATACAACAAGAGATAATTTGCTGTGTCCAAAACCTAGAACTAAACAAGATGGTCCCGTAAGATTCATCGGGACATATAGCGAGGATTCAAGTGACATTACTAAAATATTGAATAAACATATCAATATTTTACAGACTGATACAGTCATTAATACATTTATAGGTGACCAAATTCAAATGGGATAGAGGAGATCTAAAAACATCAAAGATACGGTGGTAAGAAGCCATTTTGTTAAGAAGAAGAAAGGATCCATACAATTACCAAATGGAACTTTTGGATGCGGTCGTTGTATGTTCTGCCCTTATATGACCAAAATCAATAATGTGACTGATAGAACCGGTAGAATTATACCCTTAAAAGGGCTGTTCAATTGTGGATCACAAGGCGTAATTTATTGTCTTGAATGCCCTTGCCCTTTGAGATATATTGGGATCACGTCACGTACTCTTAAAAAAAGAGTGGGCGAACATATTCGCAACATTTGTAATAGCTTTAGGGACATTACCAATGGAAAAAAATTAACATCAGTGGCCAGGCACTTCCATGAAGTACATAAGTCCAAACCCAAATTACGATGCTGGGTGCTCCAGAAAATATCCTTGGGTATTAGGAGAGGAGATCTTGAACAGGAGCTTTTAAAAGCTGAAACAAAATAGATTTCGATACTTGATACAGTTTCACCTAACGGTCTTAATGAATATAATAATTTTGGGGTATATATCTAGAATCAGATTATACTGACATACAACTTTCTGTCATAGACAATTGATTGGATAATAACTCCACCATTTTTTGACCCTAATATTTGACCCTATTAGGTCTTATAAATACATGTAGATTTGTTTGGATCTCCATAATTTTATATTTATCTTCAAGGACCTTTCATTTTAAATTAGAATATAGAGCAACCAGGGATCTTAGTAATTATATAGATGCGTTAGAGATATAAGTTATATATTTATAATATGCAAATGTCAGATGTGGAATAAATGTGTAGATTAGACTTGGTGTTACATAATTATTTTAGTATATTCCAACCATGACAAAGCATTAATCCAATATAATTATTTAGTAATTCTCTACATTCATTTGACATCAGTAACTGTTAAATTATATGGACAGTTTTTCATTATGAAGAGTATATTATATTTGTTCTTTGTATCAATAATTTTTTCATATCTAAGTAAGTAATATGTCACTTTTATGAATATATTGTTTTATTGTTTTAATGTTCTATTGTCCTTACAGGACCTACTCCATTTGCCATGAGTCTCCATTTTTTTGCACACGAACCTGGCTGGGAGGTATAAAAGACCCAGACTATCATTCTAATGACACTGATCCTGGAGGAAGCGGAAGTAAGCGAAACGCGCGCATCGATCAGCTGCATTGCGGGTCGCCTGGTGATGACGTCACTAACAGCGTGTGCACGCTGTCTCTGAGCCATTCTTCATTGTGCCTTGCTGTGCAAGTCTGTTACTAGGGCTATAAGGTAAGTGGAGCAGAGGGGACTAGTTCTAGCTATTTGTAGTATAGGACTTAGATTTCTGTGAGGGATATGGGATAAATAGTGGGTCCCCATAGATTTCTCTTTAGGGCCTTCCACTATAAGTGTTAGATAGGGCCACAGTAATTTATTTTTGTCCCCTCTGTCTCCACTTCAGCCCTCTCAGTATACTTATATGTATAGACTTTGTTTGGCTATCTTAGTGATATATTTGGTACCCTTATATTATGTATAATTGGCAATATCTGTCAACTATTGATTTAGTAATTTACTTAATGATAGATGCCACTATACATTCAATTTGTATATATGTATAGACATTTTTTGGCTACCTAAGTGATATATTTGGCACCCTCAATGAATTATATATATTTGGTAATATCTGTCAGCAATTCATATGACTATTGATTGAGCAATTTACTTATTGACAGAAGCCATTATATAATCAATTGGATCATTTTCTATTTATATTGTATATACAATTTTTTATTGTTTTTTTGTAAATAAAAGTTATATTTTAATATATCAATTCCATCCTTCTTTTTCAATTTGATTATATACATGCCAATTTTTATGGCTGGAGGGGTTTATAACTTGTGATTGGAATTTAAAGGTGTCTTTTCTTTTCTCCATAAACTTTTAATAATATTTACAAACCTTCCTTATAAATGTTATATACAGTGTCTTGCAAAAGTATTCACACCCTTGACTTTTTCCCTATTGTGTTACATTACATCCGTAAATTCAATGTTTTGTTAATCTGAATTTTATGTGATGGATCAGAACACAATAGTCTAAGTTGGTGAAGAGAAATGAGAAAAATATATACATAAAACAATTTTATAGAAAACAGGAAATTGTCATGTGTGTATGTATTCACCCCCTTTGTTATGAAGCCCATAAAAAGCTCTGGTGCAACCAATTGCCTTCAGAAGTCACATAATTAGGGAAATGATGTGTGCAATCTAAGTGTCACATGATCTGTCATTACATATACACACCTTTTTTGGAAGGCCCCAGAGGCTACCACACCTAAGCAAGAGGCACCACTAACCAAACACTGCCATGAAGACCAAGGAACTCTCCAAACAAGTAAGGGACAATGTTGCTGAGAAGTACAAGTCAGGGTAAGGTTATAAAAAAAATATCCAAATCTGTGATGATCCCCAGGAGCACCATCAAATCTATCATAACCAAATGGAAAGAACATGGCACAACAGCAAACCTGCCAGAAGATGGCCGCCCACCAAAACTCACGGACCAGGCAAGGAGAGCATTAATCAGAGAGGCAGCACAGAGACCTAAGGTAAACCTGGAGGAGCTGCAGAGTTCCACAGCAGAGACTGGAGTATCTGTACATAGGATGACAATAAGCCATACTCTCCATAGATTTGGGCTTTATGGCAGAGTTGCCAGAAGAAAGCCATTACTTTCAGCAAAAAACAAAATGGCACGTTTTGAGTTTGTGAAAAGGCATGTGGGAGACTCCCAAAATGTATGGAGGAAGGTGCTCTGGTCTGATGAGACTAAAATGTAACTTTTCGGCCATTAAAGAAAATGCTATGTCTGGCGCAAACCCAACACATATCACCCAAAGAACACCAAACCCACAGTAAACATGGTGGTGGCAGCATCATGCTGTGGGTATGTTTTTCTGCAGCCGGGACTGGGAAACTGGTCAGAGTTGAGGGAAGGATGGATGGTGCTAAATACAGGGATATTCTTGAGTAAAACCTGTACCACTCTGTGCGTGATTTGAGGCTAGGACGGAGGTTCACCTTCCAGCAAGACAATAACCCCAAACATAGTGCTAAAGCAACACTTGAGTGGTTTAAGGGGAAACATGTAATTGTGTTGGAATGGCCTAGTCAAAACCCAGACCTCAATCCAATAGAAAATCTGTGGTCAGACTTAAAGATTTCTGTTCACAAGCGCAAACCATCCACCTTGAAGGAGCTGGAGCAGTTTTGCAAAAATCCCAGTGGTAAGATGTGGCAAGCTTGTAGAGACCTATCCACTTGGAGCTGTGATTGCCCCAAAAGGTGGCTCTACAAAGTTTTGACTTTAGGGGGGTGAATAGTTATGCACATTGACTTTTTCGGTTATTTTGTCCTATTTGTTGTTTGAAGATGTGTTTTTTTTTATTTATTATTATTGTGAAGCAAAGTTGTGGGAATGTTCTGTAAATTAAATGATGTAAACCCTCAAACAATCCATGTTAATTCCAGGTTGTGAGGCCACAAAACATGAAAAATGCCAAAGGGGGGTGAATACTTTTGCAAGGCACTGTATGGCTAAAGCCAAGTGTTATAAGACCATACCACTGCACATTTCCTAATGCTATCTGTTTTATGTTCCCCATGCTTGTAAATAAAAGAAACTTGATTGACATCACTAGTTTCAACTGTTTCATTGGATGAGGTCTGCAAGAAGATGCACCAACAAGGGATTTTTCCTCTAAAAGTTGTATGGCCAGTTGATTGGGTTCTTGGTTTCATTTTCCATTTTAATTACCGTACTTTTTATAGGAAGATATGCTAATTAGCATTCATCAAATACAACTTTATGAGCTTCCTATATTGCGATTGGATTTATCGGGTCTGTATTAATGTCAAAATTTTTATTGGCTTAATTAATATTCTAACATTACTGGGATGTCTTGGTGGCTGAATGTTGGTTAATAAAGCCTAAAAAATGACATGATCTGATTATTCTATATTATGAAGGTGCATTTTCAAAACTTGTGCTAGTAGTTGTTGGCCTATCATGATGTAATCTATCCTAGAATAGCTGTATATGGCAATAGAAAGTATAATCCTTCTCTGTGGGATGATAGCATCTCCAGGAATCATGGACAAGGCAACATTTTGTAACCAATTTGAGAAATACATTATATCTGACTTTGTTCCCATTGGGTGTTTATTTAATACGGTACATAGTACATAGTTACATAGTAAGATAGAAATTGAAAAAAATAAGTTTAATTTGGTTAGTCTTTCTTCATAACTTAGCCCCTCCATTCCCCTTATTAGTTTTGTTGCCCTCCTCTGTACTTTTTCCAGCTCTAAAATGTCTTTTTTATGTTGTGGTGCCCAAAATGGTACTCCATATTCTAAATGACAGCTTCTAGGAATTTGTATAAAGGCAGAATTATATTTGCTTCCCTTGCTTATGTACCCTTCTTAATACATGGTAATATTTACTTGATTTTGCAAATGCTGCTTGGCATTGATCACGGTAGGTGGTTCTCCACATGCACTGCCAAATCCATTTCATTATCTGATAAACCTATATTTGCTCCATTATGATTACAGTATATATTGACTGGCAATGTTTCCTTACCGAATGTACAACTTTACATTTATCAATTTTAAATATCATCTGCATTTAGTTGCCCATTTCTCTAATTTATGCAAATCCATTTAGAGAGAAAGTACATCATTTTCTGATTGACACAACTTAGTGTCATCAAAAATGTAGACTATACTTCCCAGTCCTACTTCTAAGTCATTCATAAATATGGTAAAAATGAGAGAACCTAATACTGAACCCTGAGAAACCCACTTACCACATTAGTCCAATCGAAGGACTGTTCCATTTCCAACAACCCTTTGCTTCCTGTCTTTTAGCCAGCTCTCTATCCATGAGCAGATATTTACTGCAATTCCTGCATCCCTTAGTTTGCACAATAGTCTTCCATGTGGCACTTTATCAAAAACCTTGGTAAACTCCAAAAACACTACATCCACTGAGCTGCTTTGATCCATGTTCCTACTAACTAACTAGATTTGTTTAACATGGCATATTCCTCAAAAATTGTTGAATACTACATATAAGCTTGTTCAAATATACATATTCTTGTATAATATCCCTTATTAACCCTTCGAAAAGCTTTCCCAATACAGAAGTGAGGCGTACATGCCTTTAATTCCCCGGATTTGCTCTTGCTCCCTGCTTAAATATAGGTATCACCTCTGCTTTTCGCCAGTCATCTGGTAGTGACCCTGTGGCGAGTTACAAAAATTAGATATAATGGTTTGGTTATTACAGAACTCAGTTCCCTCAGTACCCTTGGATGTATTCCATCAGGACCTGGGGCTTTATTAACATTTATTTTTTCCAACTTCTTTTGGATTTCTTCCGGTGTTAACTAAATATTTAGTGAAGTTAGTGTAGCCCCATTATGTTGCAGTGTCCCAACCACTGGTATCTGGTTGAGGAAAAAGTTAAAGAGTTAATTGGACCCAATGATAGGGTCTAGTGAAGAAGGATTTATGTTGGTACTGTAATCTCTGGAACATGATTAAATCCATATGTTCAATATCTCATCTACAGTGTAATTGAATAGAATTCTTGACAAATATGGTTGGTTTATGGATCAAAAAATCATAAACTATATGTTGCCATGGAGTGTTCATCCTATATGATATATTAATTAATAGGTTTTCAATAAATAACATAATGAATGTAACATGGAAACATATATACAATTTTGAATAATGGAGTCTTGATTATAATATCTCTATTATTTGTTCTTTCTTGTTTGTTTGCAGAGCGTTTTTGCGGTCCTGTAATGAAAAAAGATGAAGTGGTTATGAATGTAATTTTAGCATTAAAATAATAAATCCATGTAAACTGCTTGAAAACAGTAACTATGTAACTTATGTGAGAGAAGTAATGGATGAGCAAAGAGTTAATTGGTCCAATTGAATCCTCTGAAAAAAATCTGTAAGTGCTCTCACAATGCAGGTCCCGGAAGAAGCGTGATGACAAACGCTTGCGTCGGTCTTCAGCGTCTCCCTTCAAGATATGTGAAATTACTGTTTATACACATCCATAATAGTACTGGTGATTTAAGATCTGTACAGTTAGTTTAATGTGCAGTATAGGACTACTGAGAATTTGAGCTATATTGTATATCATTATTAGAAATTATATGGATATTGTGTCACATGTACAATATATGATTTATACATATGATTGCTATAGATTGGAGGCACATTATATAATGTTTTTAGAATACTATAGGATTATGGATCGTGTAAGGTCATGATGTTCCTGTATAGATGAATTTAATAGTTATTGGCATATATTACTTTATATAAGGCATATTTAATTGGCATCTAGCCCTTATTATTTAAATTATTTTTTGAGAGAAGCGCACTGTAGTTTTTGGGGGTAAATGGTGGATACCCAGTTCTACCACTAGAATAGTTTTTTTTTTTTTTTTAAATAGGCCGGTAATAGCTTAGTTGTGATAAGGAGTAAGTGTTGGGCTCCACTATAACCATAAGATTATATTTATATTAAGATTATATTTTAGTAACTTTATATATATATGTACATACATATATATGCTAATGTTTGTCTTTTTTTTTCTTTTATTCCTATTGTAGCTGGGCGTTATTTTTGATGCATTGTGACAATAATGTGTCAATGGCTATTACTATAAGATAGCTTAGTCATTCACAATTGGGATTTTAGTTGATCATTTTATTTTAATCTTCGTGATTTTGTTTTATTTCTGACTAATAAAATGTGATTTGTATTTTAATGGTTGTGTGATTTGATAATTGGAGTTCCACACTCATAATATACATTTTAGGTAATATATCCTTGATGAAGATACCCTGAAGATGTATAAGTGTCTTTTCTCTGTAGTTTTAATGATTATATTACACTTATCTTTATGGGTAGGTTCTTAATATATTTGCATATAGTTAATCTGATTATATAAGCATGATTGTTAGTAATATTTAATTTGAGAACTACCCCTCTGTAATATACTGTCTTTCTTGATATAGTAAGCAAGTTCTCTGTCCCAGTCTATAATTTGTATTGCTGCCCATGGACTGTTGATGAAGATGTTTTGTTGGCCCCTTTCTGGTTTGAATAAACCATCTCAAATGAGACTTTGTTGTGATCACAGTTTCCCAAAGATTCCTCTATTTCAACATTTGATACTATGTCAATATTATTTGTGATGGCAAAATCCAAGCCTCATTTCTGATAGGGTCTGGTATAAACAGGGCCAGATAATGTCTGAGAGTACTCAAGAACCTGCTTTCCTTAGCTGAACTGCTGGTCTCATTCATCCAGTTTTTTTTCAGGGTAGTTAAAATCCCTCATGTTTAGCTGCATTTCCAATCTGTAACAATTATTTGCTTTCAATTACATTTGTGGGTTGATAGCATACTCCAACCAATATCCCTTTAGTATTTGCTCCTCTGCTATTTAACCCTACCCACAAGCTTTCAACATTATCGCAACATTATCTTTCTTGTATATAACCATCCAAATTAACAGTCCAGTCATGAGAGTCATCCCAGTATGTTTCAGTAATGCCTATTATGTCCCATTCTCATTTATTTCCATTAAGTTTAACTAGTCCATTTTCCCTGTCAAGCTTCTGGGATTAGCAAGCATACACCTTGCTTGCCACTGTACTTGAGTTACTCAGCAATACCTCCCTATTCACTAAACTAACCCTTCCCCCCTCTCCTCTCCCATGACTAGTTAAGTCATTCCTTATCCCTCTACACTTTCTACCCCATTACTTCTATTTAGTTCCCCCATGTACTAGTTTAACAACTTCCCTAGCCTTTCTACCATCCTTTCCCGTAGCACACCAGCTCCCTCGTCACTAAGGTGAAATCCATCCCTGCTACAGAGGTTGTACCCAAGTGAGAAGTCATCCCAATGCTCTAAAAACCCAAACCCCTCCTTAGTGCACCACTCTTTTAGCCATACATTAATCTCCTTGAGCTCTTTCTGTCTCCCTGGGTTAGCAGTGGTAGTATCTCACAAAATACTTCCTTGGAGATCCTGCCTTAATCTCTAGTTCTATAAAGTCATTCTTCAGGACACTCCATCTTCCATTTACTTTGTCATTGGTACCAAGACCGGCAGTTCATTTGCAGCCCATCCCAATAATTTATCTACCTTATCCACAACATGCTGAACATGTTTGATTGCTGGGACCTGGTTGACAAATCACCCTGTCTACCTTCCTCATAAAAGAGACCACTACCACAAAAACACATCTGTTGCTATGCCTATGCTGCCCTCCCACTCTGAAGTATCCCACTAGAACTGTTCTCCCAGCTGTTAGAGCTGTTCCCTCTATCTGAAATTGACTTTCCTGAATGGACATCCCCAACAGTTTCACTCAATCTGGCAAATCTGTTTGTGTTTGCTAAATCAGAACTGGCCTGCCTCCTCCTACTGTTCCCCTGCTTCCCCTTGTAACTGTAACCCAGCTACTTCCCTGGACATCCTCACTAGCCCCATCTCCACCCTCCATGCTAAGCCCAGCTATACTGTGCTCCATGAGCACCAACTTCCTTTCCAGTGGAGCAATATTACTAAGTGCTGCAAGTCTCCTCTCCAGTTCTCCAAGTTGAGCTTCAAGATAGGTAACATGCCCACACCTCTCACAGAGGTATGGATCCTGGATCGACTGTTCAGCAGTTCATACGTGACAGGATGCACACTGAGTGAGGTTGTCACTCAACTGCAGTAAATCACTGACCTCAGTAAGTCACATTTGCATGCAGACCCACACAAGTAACACACTTTGGTAACTTAACACAGACAGAACCACTCCCCCCAAAGAAATCTAAATTGTTCATTAAATACATTAAAAACACCTCCAACAATGAGTATGCTTCACTTAAGTTTTCACATTTTCACCAAGTCTAATGAAGAATTATTTTTTGAAGAACTACACTTGAAAATAGGTGTCATATTTTTAGAATGTAGAAAAATTATAATTCAGCCTCTAATTATTACTTTTGTAGGCAATTATACTGCATTGGAATCTAACATTTTGGTTTCCAGTGATCTACTGTACTTCCTGAGACAGGAGGAGACTTTGAATATGCAGAAAATTGGTGTCTATAAAATAGAATTCTGATATCTACAATTCCAAGTACATTCCTTAAGTCTAAAGGAATGCTTATTAGTTTACAAGGACAAACCATGTTGAAACAGAAGCTGGAAGAAGAATGCTCAGCAAAGAAAATGGAAGCATGCAGTAAAGAGTAATAGCAAACAAAAGCAAACAAATCTAAAGACATTGTTCATTTTTATTCCAAAACATTTTGGGCATTATCAAATTTTGTTATTCGAAACATAACTTAGAATAAATTGACAACAGGGGCCCCTTACATTCATAAATAAAGACATATTCATAAATAAAGACTTTTACTTTTAAAAATTATTTACATATATATGAGAAAAAAAGTTCTGTCCAGCATAACTTCTGATGATTCCATTACCACTATTGATGCAAAAGGACTACCGTATATACTCTAATATAAGCCGACCCAAGTATAAGCCGAGGCACCTATTTTACCTCAAAATACTGGATAAAATGAGTGACTCGAGTATAAGCCGAGGGTGGGAAATGTGCTGCCCCCTGTGTCCCTCTTGTGCCCTTTGTGTCCCCCTCTTGTGTCCCCCCTCTCTCTCCCCTGTGTCTGTTCTCCCCTCTCCCTCCCCTGTGTCTCTTCACTCCTCTCCCTTCCCTGTGTCTCCACCCCCCTCCCTTATCACCCTCCCCACCCCCCTCCTCATTCTCAACCTCCCTCCTCAACCCCACTCCTCATCCTCCCTCCTCATCCTCAACCTCCCTCCTCAGCCCCCTCCTCAACCTCCCTCCTCATCCTCAACCCCCCATCCTTAACCCCCTCCTCAACCCCCTTATCCTCATCCTCAACCCCCTCCTCAACCCCCCTCCTCAACCTCCCTCCTCAACCCCCCCATCCTCATCCTCAACCCCCCCATCCTCAACCCCCTCCTCAAATCTCAACCTCAACCCCCCTCCTCATCCTCAACCCCCTCCTCAACCTCCCTTCTCAATCCCCCTCCTCATCCTCAACCCCCCTCCACATTCTAAGCCCCCCTCCTCACTTTACCCCTCTAAATACCTCCCCCTCTCCCATTCCCCTCACTTACCTTCACAGGCAGCTTCTCCTCCGGCCTCCGCTCCTTCCTGCTTCGGCACCCGGTATATGCTAATGACGTGGCGTGCATGTGACGTCACGTCATTAGCATATACCGGGTGCAAATGCAGGAAGGAGCGGAGGCCAGAGGAGAAGCTGCAGATGAAGGTAAGTGAGGGGAAAGGGAGAGGGGGAGGTATTTAGAGGGGTAAAGTGAGGAGGGGGGGTTGAGGATGAGGAGGGGGGGGTTGAGGATGAGGAGGGGGGAGGAAAAGAGACACGGGGGGGTTAGAGAGACACGGGGGGGGTTAGAGAGACACGGGGGGGTTAGAGAGACACGGGGGAGTTAGAGAGACAAGGGGGAGTTAGAGAGACACGGGGGAGTTAGAGAGACACAGGGGGGTTAGAGAGACACGGGGGGGGGGGAGAGTGACTCGAGTATAAGCTGAGGGGGCCCTTTTTAGCCTTAAAAAAAGGGCTGAAAAACTCGGCTTATACTCGAGTATATACAGTATATTTTGTTAGTAGAAATTAAAGAAGATCATGTTTTAAATTTGTCATTTTAGGCGATTACAAAATCTCTTATGGACCCACCTGAGCTGCGGCTAGAAAATATAAATTTTTTGCTCACTGGTGATCTATTTTGGCAAATATCTTAATTTATTTTCCTTTTTATATGATTACATTTAATTGCCGATAATTATAGCTGATCCTTGCACTACTAATATATATTTTTATAATAACTTCTGCCAGTATGGGGTCCCCTTCCTGGACAGGCCCATCACAAAATTACCCCCTGTCAACTGTCCTGCTGATAAGACAGCATAAATATATTATATTATTATTACAGTTTTTTTTATAAAGTTCCAACATATTGAGTAGTGCAGTACATTGGTTAAGTATAGAGACATTTTCTTAAATACTCTGCTTAAAAGTGTGATATTCTTTGTATCTCAAACTTTATATTGTTTTTCTTCAAAAATAAATCAACCCTGCATATTTTTGGCCATCCACTTTGTAAACCCTAGAAACAATGTTGCTCCATATAGTGCTAGTAGTTTCATATATACCAAATGTATCATATATGTTATTCAGAATTGTGCCTAATAATAATTACTCTGGGTTCTGGGTGCAAAAATAAAGTTTTTGTATAAGGAATAATTATACAAGGAGGATGAGTGGGTAGTATGACAGTTCAATACATTACATGTTTTTATTAAAGTAGTGCAACAATCTAAACTTTTTCTGTGCCCATTTAAGAGGATTTTTCACTTCTGTAAGGGGCTTGTAGTATTTCTGAATTTTGGGAAAGAATTTTATCTGCACAATCTATTATTGGAAAGTAAAGATGTGTCCATGGTATAGCAATCTAAGGAAATATATAATTGCCAGACATACAATTCATCTATAACAGTTAAATTACAAGTGATCTAGTATGAAAGGTTATGAGCACAGGTAAGTGATACAAGATCAATCAAAACATGTAAATGCAATGTAGGTATGAGACAAGGCATTGTAAATTACAATGTTCTGATCCTTAGTCCACAGTGACAAAACAAATCAATTGCTGTGGACTGTCCTTGTCAAAAACCTGACAGAAATAAATCAAGCAATGTGCCCTTGGTAATGAAAAATGATTTTTTTTCTTTTAATGTTTAGCTTAAAGAAATGTCAGCTTTGCATATAATGTTAGGGTTTTCATGAACTGTTTTATTGATGTGACAAATTTGCCATATATGAAAAAAACTCAACCATGCAAAATATTTTAAAATTATTATACAGACAATTGATTATAATTAAGATTAAGCTTGCCAGTGTATCTGGTAGTGCTGAGAATGTTTTTATTGGACTCAAAATCAAGAAAAATGGCTCCAGTGGAACCCAAAATCAAATTATGGAGTAATTTTCTTCAGGGACTGGTCACACAAAACAGAATCTCAGGATTTCACAGACTAACAGTTTTAGAATAATAATATATTGTTACGAGGTCAATTATAATTAGCCTATTTATAAGGCTATTCCTTAAAATCTGAGAAATCTTACAGAGTTTAGTAAATCCACTACCTAATACAGCTCAATTACTACAGCTTGTCAAATCTTCAGTAGCTAATGAGGTTTCATGTCAACAAATCCAGTTGATCTCATTATGGATCTGTATACAGAACATGCTTCTGACCAATCACAATTTTTCCAAAACAGACTTCTGTTCTTCAAGGTCCTGTCCCAAAATAATACTGTTTGTTTAAGATTACTGGCTTTCTAAATCCTTAGAATTACAGTGGAAGCTATATAAGCCCCTCCACCACTCCGCAGGTTAAAAATTGTGATGCCCTCTAGCGACACATAACAACATATAAAAGCTAATTTTACTTTCTTAATAAATTTTTTTGATTATCAAGTTCAGTTCTACAAAACATCATAAGTATTTGTAACCACTAGAGAGCAGTACACTTAAAATTATAACTTACTACATTTACAAAACTGACATACATTAATCTTCATTAAAGCACGTATGGTGATCTTGTGATGCAGGAAAGGTAGCTGACAGTAACAACATCCCCAGGTTAGTAATATGCCTAACTATTATAATATTAGAATACAAAAAATCAATTTAGCAAAAAAATAGGGCTACACTACCATCACCAAATAATTGATAAACGCAAGAAGAGGTCCAAAAGAAGTTGGAAAAAATATTAATAAAGGGATTTACATAAATTAGAAAAACTGGCAACTAAATGGAAGATGATATTTAATACAAATAAATGTAAAGTTATGTACGATAGACTCTCAGTTATCCGGCACTCATGGCGATTGGTAGATGCCGGATAAATGTAATTTCTGGTTGCTTAAGAGTCACTATTACCGGAGGCCTAGATTAGCTGTGCATAGGATGCTCTGCTAAATATATTAGTAAGTGAGGGCTGTTCTAGTAGCAGCAGCTTTCACTCCTCACTTACACACAGGTACATTCGACTGGAGTGTGGCAGAGTTCTGTGGAAACAGGAAGCAAAGTGAGAAAGACTGTTACACTGTAAGGAGGAGGGAGGGTCAGTTACAGGCATCAGGAAGGATGTTTTCCATGTAGTAGGAGACAGTAGAAGTCAGATATTACAGTTTTTATAGTTTATTTATAACGCGCCAACATATTCCGTAGCGATGTACATAAATTAGGTTCAGACAGTGATAAATACAGATTAACATTTAGCAAAGGAAGGATGGCCCTGTCTTTGAGCTAGGAATCCAATGTCCATGGCGAATTCCCAAAGTACTTAGGATAGAAACTTGCAGACTTACAAGGGAGTGATTGTGAAGCAGTGGTGCTACTATGCAGTTTATTTTGTTTACTTAGTGGAAGTTTAGTGTCAAGCACAGGGGACAGTGCTATGAAGGTAATCCTGGTGGTTATGGTGGGTGGAGTGGTGACATAATAGGATAACATGCACTGCTAATTGGTCAGGTGCAAGTTATTTCCATGCCTCCATAAATTGAATCTGAATAGGGGCAGGTGGGTGTGGGGCAGGGAGGGAGGGAAGTGTTCTCAGAGTTATCCCAGAGCAGAGACCAAGAGGGGATTTCAAAGGCACTAAAAAGAATGGTGGTAGAGGGTGAGAAAGACAAATGGACATGGAGTGAGAGATAGGACAGACAAAAAGAGAAATGAGAGAGAAAGCAAATAGGAAATTATAAAGGAGGTCTTAACAAGTAATACAGGTTATAACATGGGAGTTGGGTGAAGAGAGTGGAGCCAGGTACAGCAGGGGGCAGACAAATGTACAGCAGGGGGCAGACAACATATTGTGAGAGGTTGAAATTTAACAGTAAAATACATTCTATTTCTATCTCCCAGTAACGAATAACATGAATACATTAGTATATTAATATTAATATTGATAATAATAATAATTACTTTGGCTCCTGTAATGGGTCAGACTCCATGGTGTTCATACCTCAGCTGTGTAGGACGCTTCAGAATCACTCAGTTATCTCAGAGCAGAGGCCAAGAGGATATTTTAAAGGAACTAAAAATAATGATGGGAGAGGGTGAGAGAGCCAAAGGGACATGGAGTGAGAGATCAGACAGAGAGAGGGACTAAGGGAATTAAACTTATGTTTTCTAGAAAAAAAGGCACCTAAGAGGGGATAGGATTACCTTATCAACTATGATAGATGTGGTACTGCGAGTTGTCGTCACGCTTGCCCATGGGACTTTAAAACAGCAATGAGAGCCAAAGGCGCTCATTCCAGGCCTTGTGATGAACGCCACAGGCATTCATCACAAGGACCGCAGGATGTAGGCTGCAATGAGCGCAAAAGGTGCTCATTGCAGGGCTCATGATGAGCGCCTCAGGACAAAAGACGTAAATGCAACTGCGGCCCTCACAAGATGAGGCCCACAGTTGCAGGGCTGCACTAAATTACAAATTTAAGGGCCGAACCACAGAACTGGAAAGAACAGCAAAAAAAACAAATATGCATCAAAATAACACACTCACACACAGCACAGGGGGAGACCCAGGGAGCCTGTGAGCAAGTTCATTTGAGCCATATTTGCCATTTTTTTCACGATCGAAATTCGTTGAAGCGAGAGAAAAAAATGGCAGCCAAAAAAACATAACAGGATGAAAACGAGCCCAAAGCAGTAAAAAGGAGCCCCAAGCCAGTAACACTTAACCCAAGACAGTAACATTTAACCCAATCCAGTACCACTTAACCAAAGTCAGTAACAGTCATCGCGTGGCCCCTAAACTACACGGGGTGAGAGGCTTGCCATGAGTGCTGAAGGTGATCATTGCAAAGCAGGAACTCACATCATTGCGAGGCCTGCAAAGTACCTGGGGGGAGAGGCTCGCAATGAGCACCGAAGGCCTCGCATTGTGTGGCAAACAACATTGCCTGGCTTTAAATGTTATTGTCGTCATTTTTTGATGGGCAAGTCGCTAGTATAAATATATCCTTGGTCGATAGGGCTTTGTCAAGTGAACTTTTTGTGCCAAGAGGCTTTCAGCTGACAAGAAGAAGGAAAAAAAAGGGTGGTTAAACTGTGGAATTTATAAACCAAATTATAAAGAAAAGGTACACTTATTGTTCTTGTTTTTAAAACAAAATGATATCAGGCATAGGTATGGATTAATAGAAATAGAACAAAATGTATCTTTTATTGATACTTGTTCTAAAAGTACTTGTGTACAACATATCCTAAAAAAAACATTGATTAAAATAGAAATAAGAAAGATACAATCTCTTGGATTTCTCTCTATAGTCTCTCAAAAATTGAATAAACAGTCTCTGGATTAAGACTTATTATATCTTATATATAATTTCATATATATATAGATATATAACATCTTTCTTGTTTGTTCATAATATTCTGTGTGCATCAGAACTGACATATTTCCCAGCAGTCTTTGGGGTCAATCATAAACTGGTAACTAACAGCCTTATTATATTGCGAATCAGTAAATTTAAAAGGGCTCTATTTAAGCACACAGCATATTTTATTTACAGACGTTAGTGAAAACCTTGCTTTTGGATAGAAGTTCTAACTTCTAACTAAAAACTTCTGTAAAAAAATATGCTGTGTGCTTAAATAGAGCCCTTTTACTGAATCGCAATTTAATAAGGCTGTAAATGTGTCCACAAATAAAGGTTTGTAGCCCAATCTCCAATTCACAAAATTACCTCAAACCAATTTTCCTTTATCTACACTCACATTATATTTTCCTAGTAGTTATATAAGAACTTTTCTATCACATATATAGTTGTGAGCAATACGGGTTGTTGCTAACGCTTGCGGGCTTGCATATCGAGCCCGTCGCAACAGCGGCCATAGCAAAGCAAGGGCCACAGTTGCCGGCAAAGAGCGCGGAAGGCGCTCGTTGCGCTGGTGGAGATGAGCGCTGTAGGCGCTCATCCCTATGACCCGCGGGACTACAGTTCAACATAAATCTACGAGCCGCGGGACTTCACTTTAACAAAAACATTCATTATCCAATTCACATTGCGAGACCCGTAGCAGTTTGAATTTTTTTAAAAAAATTACGACCCATAACACTTTACAAAGGAAAGCGCGTAGTTAGAAAAAAAAAATACGAAAAACATTTAAAAATATCACACACACCACGGGGGGACAGGCAGGACATCTGTCAGTGGGGTTGGTTGCGAATTTAACTTGGATTTGATCAATTTTGAGATAAAAAAATCGCCTAAGCGAGAGACAAAATGACGGACAAAAAAACGAAAACGAGGCTAAGCAGGTAAATTTACAACACCTACTGGGAACACTTACCCAAACTCAATAACACTGCATACGGCACGTAACACATATCATGCGCTCCTGAACACATACAAAATCACAGACATTTTATATGCAAGAACTAACTAACTTGCGCAAAATGGCAGCTGGAACACAAATTGATGGATGGAACGCAAATCGAGCATGCGTATTGCGTTCTAGCGGTTTTTACTTCAGCTCCAAGTTTATAAATACTGCAAACTTTCCAGAAATTTCTACATTTCTCCTCAGGTGATGAACAGTGTGACTGGACATTTCACTGGTGGCATTACTTCTGAAGCAACTTCATTATCACTTTAGAAGTTTAAAATCTGCAAATTACTGAAAATAGGTAAGCTATAATTAATTAATGAATTAATACAATATCATTATTACATTAAGAAATAAAAAAAAAAAGAAAAAGATTGCAAAGGACAATGTTGTTCATATACAGTAACATTTCAAATATATCTAAAGTTTGACCATTAATTAATATCAATTAATAATTTACAAAAAAAAATAATTTCAAATATTGACACACAAAAAAAAATGTACTGAAGAAATTAGAAGACATTATTCATGTATAGTAAGATTTCAGAGAGAGAGAAATGTTTACGTGGGCTAAAATGCTAGATATTTCAAAAGAAAAAAAAGGAGACATTTCTACAACAACATAGCTTTTATTAACATATCTTTTAAAACCTAATTTATGCTTTTAGAAAAAAAAATAGATATACATATATATTTATACTGCATTTCACAAATTGCTGATTTTATAATTTTTAACAGACTCTTTCACTGAAAAATTGGCAGCACCGCACGGTTTAACACGGACTGTCAAATCTGCAGCAATTTACAGACAAGAAATTAAAACCAACAGGTAATGTATAAAACTAAATGTAAAAAAAAAATATCAGTGACTCAAAAAATATATATTTTTTTATAATATTTCAGCTTTTCCATTTCTCTCTATCTTTTTCAACAGACACTGCCTGAAGAGTGTTGCAGGAAGGTTGGCAGCAGGGGACCCTCTGTCATTTACACACAACTAATAATTGAACACAACAGGTAGAGTATAGGAAGAAAAAAAAAACTGTTTGTTGTCAAAATGCACTGCAACATAACTAACCATCTAAGCCTAACCCCATAACCTACAACCCTAATGCTAACAGTGACGCACACAAAACAGAAAATCACAAATGAAAAAAAATAAAAATTAACTCCATAATGCCAACAGAACAGGATACTACAACAAATGTTGTTAACACATATAAAATACAAGAATATATCCTGTTTTCTGTGCACCAAACTCAAAGCCTAACCCCATAACCTAAACCTGTTATGCCAACTGTCGTGCACACAAAACAGAATACTACTACGAATATTTTCATATTTCACCATTTGCATTTCTGTCTATCATTTTCAACCGACACTGCCTAAAGATATTTGCAGGAACATTGGCAGCAGGGGACCCTCTGCCATTTATACACAACTAATAATTCAACTTAACAGGTACAGTATAACAAGTAAAAACAAAAGAAAATATCTATCCTGTTGGGTGTGCGCCAATTTCAAAATGCACTGCAGCATAAATAACCCTCTAAGCATAACACCAGAACCTACAACCCTAATGCTAACACTCACACACACAAAAGAGAATATCACAAAACAAAAACAAAAAAAAATCAATCCATAATGACAATAGTGGCGCACGCAAAACAGAATACTACAACAAATTTTGGTAACAGATATAAAATGAAAAATATATTATGTTTTCTATTCACATTATCTCAACAGTGGCATACACAAAACAGGATACTACAACCAATATTGTTAACACATAAAAAAATAGAAGGATATATCCTGTTTTCTGTGCAACAAACTCAAACACTAACCCCATAACCTAAACCTCTAATGTGAACTGTGTTGCACACAAAACAGGATACTACAACAAATATTGTTAACACATATAAAATTGAACAATAAATACGCTTTTCTGTGCACCAACCTTTAAGCCTAACCCCATAACCTAAACCCCTAATATCAACTGTGATGTACACAAAACAGGATACTACAACAAATGTTGTTAACACATACTAAATCAAACAATACATCCTGTTTTGGGTGCACCAACCTCTAAGCCTAACCCCATAACCTAAACCTATAATGACAACAGTGGTGCACAAAAAACTAGATTAATACAACAAATGTTATGAAAACATAATAAATGCAAGGATCTATCCTATATATGCACCACTCTCTAAGCCTAATCCCATAGGCTAAACGGCTATGAATACATACAAAATGGAAGTATATATCCTGTTTTATATGTTCCTACTGCAAAAAAAAATATTGCTAATCTTATTTTAACACTTCTATCTCTCTCTTTAATTCGCAACAGAACCTGTCTGAAGACTCTCATCATCTCCACAGCAATGTCAACAGAACACATTGAAACAAAAGAGGTACAGTATTACAAGTAAAACAAAAAACTACTGCTGCACACAAAATAGGATACTACAACAAATGTGGTTAACAGATATAAAATGGAAGAATATATCCTGTTTTCTGTGCACCAAACTCAAAGCCTAACCCCATAACCTAAACCTCTAATGCCAACTGGGGTGCGCACAAAACAGTATACGGCTATCAATATTGTTAACACATATAAAATCTACACAACCTTACCAACCTCTAAGCCTAACGCCATAACCTAAACTTCTAATGCCAACTGTGTGTGGGGCACAGAAAACAGGATACCATAACAAATGTTGCTAACACATACTAAATCAAATAATATATCCTGTTTTCTATGCAACAACCTCTAAGTCTAACCCCATAACTAAACCTATAATGACAACAGAATAATACAACAAATGTTCTTAAAACATACTAAATGCAAGGATATATCCTGTTTTATATGTACCACTCTATAAGGCTAACCCCATAAGCTAAACCTCTGTGAATACATACAAAATTGAAGAATATATCCTGTTTTATATGCTCTTACTTAAAAAAAAATGTATACCTGGTATTTTAACTTTTCCATCTCACTCATTAATTCTCAACAGACACTGACTGAAGACTCTCATTATCTCGACAGCAATTTCAACACAACACATTTGAAGAAAAGAGGTACAGTATTACAAGTAAAAAAAAACAACAACAAAAAACACTGTTGTTTAAAATGGAAGTACCTATCCTGTTTTGTGTCTACCTTTGTACAAACGTGCTGCATGCTAACTAACACTCTAACATAACCCCATAACCGTAAACCCCCATTAACAATATTGGCGCATGCAAAACAGGATAGGAAGAAAAAACAAAAAAAGCCCTACCCTAAACCCTAATGACAACATTGCTGCACACAAAACAGAAAACGACAATGTTCTTAATGTATACAAAATGGAAGGATATATCATATTCCTGGTGCAAAACCATCTAAGCCCAACTCCATACGCGAAACACTTAATGACAACAGAAGCGAACAAAAAAAAAACAAATAAACATATAATAAGAAACACGGACACAAACAAAACAAGATAACACAAGAAAGGCTGTTCACATATACAAAATAGAAGGAACTATCATATTTGCTGTGCGCCTTTCACAACCTAGACTGTAACCTAACTTATCTGATAAGTCTAACCTCACAAACCTAACCTCATAATGCAAACAGTGGTGCACACAAAAAATGACATGAAAAAAAAAAATGGTAAAACAAATCAATAAACAAAGGAGCAAAAGTGCTAATGGACTACTTTTATTTACAGATTAATATGGCAGATACTGACAAGAAACAGAAAAAGAAAAGACGTCAAACTAGAGAACATCAAAGAACATGGACAGATCATCAGACACCGGAGCAGAAGGAAATTCGACGACAAAAAGAACGGGAGAGACTCGCAAGCAAAAAATTAACAGCTGACAAACTAACATCCAAGCCCAAGAAGGCTACTAAAAAACAAAAGCATTTAGAAAATGTGGATCAACAATCAGATAAGAATTCTAATGAGAATTTAGACCGTCACATTGATATATCTTCTCACAATTGTCCTTTACTTAAATCTTTAGCAGTAGAGGTTCATAATTGTGGTAATATGAATATTGTCTGTCAGTTTTGTGGGGCTTATCATTTCCAACAGGAAAGACCCAGAAATGGCCAGTTCATTAGTTGCTGTCAAAAAGGCAAGGTAAGGCTTCCCCAAAGACAACAATTCCCAACATATTTAAAAAGTATTATGACAGAGCCTGCTTTCCCTAACTACCAAAATTTTAAAACAAACATAAGATCCTATAATAGTTCCATATCCTTTGCATCTATGGGTGCAACTTTAGCTGCTAATGTGCGAGGACATGTCCCTGTTTCAAAGTACAAGGACACATTTACCATTGTACTTCTCATTTACATCCAGAAGAAGGGGAGCAAAGAAAATGTGCTCAACTATATGTCCTAGATACTATGGAAGCTGTTGAACAACATATGCAGCTTCCAGAAAATAAAAAAATGCTTACCCATTGTGTTTATAGAGCTTGATAAAATAATGTCCCAAAACCTGTACACTCAATCCTATAAAAAATTATCAGAAATAGAACAAGAACAAATAATTCATGCACAATTACACCAGTTACCAATCCCAAAAGTCAATATGGTTCTTAAACGAGATCGCCATACTGATAAACGCCGTTACAACTTACCAACATCAAATGAGGTTGCAGTGGTCTTTCAAAATGATGAGCGAGAACCACCATTTCAAAGTGATATTAGAATATATCCCAGAAATGAGGAGCAACCTTTTATCAACATAAGTATCTTAAGTACAAATTTAGATCCAATGACATATCCATTTTTTTTTCCAAATGGGGAAGCCGGATGGCAACCCAAATTAACACTTGAGAGTTACCCAAATTCAAAAGTACGTGTTAGAAATAACATTTCCATGCTCTAATTTAAAGTGGCTCAAACTGCCATTAGAGATGGATTTTAATCCTATTTTATGTGGTGAAAAACTGACACAACAATGGATCATTGATTCATATTTGCAAGTTGAGGCAAATAATTTAAATGTCATCAAATATAAACAAGATAAACTATGTGTAGAACAGTATTCTGGACTGATGGATTATGTCGCTGAGGCAGCTACAAACAGAGAGCTAGCAGCTGGCAAAGCCATCATTTTACATTCTTCTTTCCAAGGATCTCCTCGTAATATGCGAGAAAGATACAATGATGCTATGGCTATTGTAACTAAATTTGGAAAACCAGATTTATTTATTACATTTACATGTAATCCACAATGGCCAGATATTGTACAGAATCTGCTAATTGGACAAACTGCTTCCGATAGACCAGATTTGGTGGCAAGAGTCTTCAAAATAAAATTAACTGAATTAATACATGACATAACCATTATTTGGCAAATGTCTGGTTTTTATTTATACCATAGAATTTCAAAAAAGAGGCCGTCCACATGCACATATGCTTATAATTCTTCAAGAAAAATATAAATTGGATTCTGGTGATAAAGTGGATTCAGTCATCATTGCTGAACTACTAGATCCAGAAATACATGGTAGACTATATGAGATTTTAATGCATCACATGATTCATGGACCATGTGTAGATATTAATCCACAATCACCATGTATGGAAAATAAAAAATGCACTAAAGAATTTCCAAAAGATTATAGAGACAAAACCTATGCCAATTGTGATGGCTATCCATTATATAGAAGAAAAGGCCAAACTGCCATTATTCGTGCGGACGAACTTTGATGTCTGACGGTCTCCTTTTAGAGGACCACTATTTCAGTTAGGAAACTCTATGTGCCATTTTCAACAACTACAGCAATTAAAAAAAACAAGAAAAAAAAACAACAATAAACAGTGGTTATATTCCAAAGACAAAATTACAAGTCTGCTGGTCTCTTTTAAAGGGATCCACTTTGACAGACAGAACAAAAAAAAATGGAATGTCTTGGAAGTCACTTTTGCCAGGATTGGCCCCACAAAACATTTACCTTGCATTTTCTTAGCTTTACGGTTTCCATTTTAATACTTTAAGTTCATGTTGGTAATGTTAAAATTATATTTTCAAAGGACTGAAAAGTTGTTTCATTCTATGTAATTAAGGTGTAATGTTAGTAGCAGGATCATCATTTGTTGCAAAATTTTAATGTTTCATAATATAGAGAGTATTGATCCAGGGACTAATCCGATCGCCAGTTAATGGGGTCAGGAAGGAATTAATTTGTTTTGCCCACTTTGAAACAATTGACAAAGTTTCACTGGGTTTTATGGGGGTTTTCCTTCCTCTGGATTCAATATTCAAGATATACTTTCACTATATATTTAAATAAATTCATTTTAAATGTTATTAACTTATGTTAATGTTTGCATTGTTAACACTGTATTTTACAAGGTTTGAAAAGTTAATTTCTTGAATGTTATTAAGGATTTTTTATTTTATTGACTTTCATTTTTTGACGGGCAAGTCGCTAGTTTGTTTATAATATTCTGTACATATGTAAACTGGTTATATGGTAGTATCAAGTGTGTTTAAATTTCACGGCTACATAGCCGCATCAATGGCTCATACCAGTTTTCTTTTTTCTTCCTTCACTGCTAAATATTCCCCCTGGATATCCTCTGCAATTCGTCTTTTCTATGTAGTTAAGTAAATATATCCATAAGGATTTGATTCCCCTTAAAGCCACATATTTATATAGTACCTCTAATCACTTTTGCTTTTTGACTTTATTATTCTGCTGATAAAATATAGTTCCCAATACAGGTTAGGGTAATCTTAATACACTTTATTAAATGAGCGGAAGTGTACCTTTTCTTTATATATTGGATTTTACATGGTGCAGACACTATACTTGGTTCAACCTTGTGAGTTGGAATTACTTAGGGTATTTGTACATTAGTGGTGTAATTTAAACTGTTGAATTCTCTACCAAAGAAGGTTGTGACAACGGATTTGATAGATAACTTTAAAAAAGTGTTGGATATATTTTTGAATAAAAAGGGCATTTAGTTATCCTGGATAACTATAAAAGGAGAATAGTGTTACAGGGAGGAATCTGATTACCTGTATCTGGGGTCTTATGAGACAATTGGCAATTATGTAATGTTTTTTTTTCTGTTTGCCTTCCTCTGGATCAATTAACAATGAATCCACAAGAATCAGAGGAGATCTAATAAGATTGAACTTGATTGACGGAAATTATTTTTTCAACCTCAATTATTATGTAGCTATGTAACTTTATTATAATTTTCATAGCTAGAAACCAAAACTAATACATGAAACAGGTAAATCAAACTCGAACATATGACTTGTTTCCACATTATTATTTGAAAATGCATGTATGGAACTTATATTCATATACTAAAATTGTTTATTGTGTTTATATTTACATTAAGAACTTTTTCAAGGGGGCTGAAAGCAACTCAGTACCTCTTCCTCCTCAGATTTAATACACTTACAGCCCCATTAAATTTAAAGCCATAGCAGCATCGGCAAGCAGACAAAGGCTGCGGGCTTGAAGTTCGGCTGTGTTACAGAGCTATTAAATTGAACCATGCTGTGAGTTACGGGCCGTAGACGCAAACCCGTAAACCATTCTTGCAGATGTTGGATGTGCGGCCGTGAACATAATCAATTAGTCAAACCCATAGTTACGGGTTTATACTGAGACAATGGCAAATGAAATCGTCATCATTACGTCACTGAAAAATGGAAGTTAGATTTCAAAGCATTACTCGTTTCAATTATGAGTTTCGATCGGACCTACATTCCAGAAATAAAGCAATATTAATAAATCAGTAAATATTATAATCTAGTCGATGTGAGTTCCGTTATGTGTATTAACACATTGATTGCCTGGATCGATATAACACGGAAATTAAACAGAAATAAAAGTATTTTTTATTGCAGATTTGTGAGCTTGAGAATGTTGTGCTATTATTTTTAATACCAAACACCACTTTCCCTTTAAATGAAAATACAGTAGTGTGTGTATATTTGCATTTACAGTGCTACGGATAGGACTTTAACCCCCTTGCGGGTCCTCTCTAGTACCCGTTGTTTTTTTGGCTCCATTTGCCAGTGTATTCGTAGCAATATAATAGCGATTTTCGAACGTAACAGTTCTGGGCTTGACAGATCAAAGAATTTGCAGCTATGGAGTTCAAATTCCGATGTCCTGTAGGGTTTTTCTACCCGTAACCCGCAGATCATTAGCGGGTTGCTTAACAGAGCCAATTTAATAGTCGTAAGTCTTGCGAGCTACGTTACGGGCTACGTTTTTTTCACGTTGAGGGAACTAAATAAGACTGTAACACTATGGACTCACCTCTTCAGATTTAATACACATTCACTAAGGACTACTTGATCTTGTAAGTGAGGACGAAGTCTCCAGTTTACTATCACCCTCTCCCCTCTCGCCTTACAACCTGCCCATAGTATCCTATTACACATATATTCAATCTTTCCCTTAAGACTGGCAAGTTTTCATAAGCTTTAAAACATGCAATAATTGCTCCCATAATTTAGCATAATGGCCAAAAGAAAGCCATTACTTTCAGCAAAAAAATAAAATGGCACGTTTTGAGTTTGCGAAAAGGCATGTGGGAGTCTCCCATAATGTATGGAGGAATGTGCTCTGGTCTAATGAGACTAAAATTTAACTTTTCAGCCATCAAAGAAAACTCTATGTCTGGCGCAAACCCAACACATCACCCAAAGAACACCATCCCCACAGTGAAACATGGTGGTGGCAGCATCATGCTGTCGGGATGTTTTTCAGCAACTGGGAAACTGGTCAGAATTGAGGGAAAGATGGTGCTAAATACAGGGATATTCTTGAGCAGAACCTGTACCACTCTGTGCATGATTTGAGGCTAGGGCGGAGGTTCACATTCCAGCAGGACAATGACCCCAAACACACTGCTAAAGCAACACTTGACTGGTTTAAGGGGAAACATGTAAATGTGTTGGAATGGCCTAGTCAAAGCCCAGACCTCAATCCAATAGAAAATCAGTGGTCAGACTTAAAGATTGCTGTTCACAAGCGCAAACCATCCAACTTGAAGGAGCTGGAGCAGTTTTGCAAGGAGATATTGGCAAAAATCCCAGTGGTAAGATGTGGCAATCTCATAGAGACTTATCCAAAGCGACCTGGAGCTGTGATTACCCCAAAAGGTGGCTCTACAAAGTATTGACTTTAGGGGGGTGCATAGATTTGCACATTGACTGTTTCTGTTATTTTGTTCTTTTTGTTTGCTTCACAATAAAAAAGGAAAAATCTTCAACATTGTGGACATGTTCTGTAAATTAAGAGGCAAATCCTCAAACAATCAATGTTAATTCTAGGTTGTAAGGCAACAAAACACGAAAAATGCCAAGGTGGGTGAATACTTTTGCAAGGCACTGTAACTATCTAGTTTAGGGTTGTGTCCAGGTGGTGGAGAGAACTGTGTGTTCTTGCTATTGTAATCCAATGATGGTATGGAATACTCCTTTGTTGTAAAAAGTATTCTGTGAGCCTCAGCATTCTGAAGAATGTTTCCAGGTCTGAGTACTGTTGAATTTTCCTGCTTGGACAGAATGATTGGCCTTTAGATAGAACAGAGAACTCTGGTCTTGTCCGTTGGTGGTTTGATAGTGGGGGTTTATAATTCCTGTGTTGTCTGAGCTGTCTGCAGGAAAAGTAGGATACAGATAGTCTTTTGCAGTGCCACCTTGTGGCCAGGATACAGATAGTCTTCTTCTAGTGGGAATAGTGCAACCTTGTGGCCAGGATACAAACAGTCTCTTATTATTAGAAGTCTTTACTCGGTAGACCGTCGTCTTTAAACTTCATACCATAGGGTTCTGGCCCGCCCTACTCTCCAGATACCCCAACCTCCAGGGACCCTTAACACCCTCTTTTGGTGAAGGCTACAAATCCGTTTAACGACACAGACTTCTCCCTGGGGTTATCAGACTCTGCAATGGTACCTTTACATCCAGGATTGCCACAATTAGCCTGCAGGGCTGGCTTTGCTCCAACAGCAGCTTTACTTTGTTATCTGTGTGAGCAAACTTTCACACAAGCTTCTCTTATAGCAGTCCACCCAGCTGACAATGTTCTCTTGTTAGCTGCAACTCCCAGGCTCCTCACTGGCATAGACTTTGTCTTTTTTAGGCTACTCTGCCTGGGAATCCTCCTCAGTCTGTCATTCACTTGCTTGGTGCTTTTGTAACTTCACCTCCTAACTGTGTAGTTGCTCTAACCGCTCTGTTAGTCCAACGACTTCAAGACAGCACACACTTCTTTCTGTAATCCAAAACTGGCAGCCACAGTAAAACAATATTTCCTCCAGGTTTGTTTTCCAAAGTTCAAACGGTAGATCCACAAAGGATCAGCCAGCCAGCTCCACTCTTGTGCCTTGCTCTGGCTGCTAGCAGCAGCAGCAGTACACAACTTAGGCCAGAGCCTAATCAGCCACCCCATTCCATGTCTGCTTTCCAGGCTTTAAAGAGAAACTGCACCTGCATCAATTAGTAGGTCTTCAGGAGTTAACTCCATCACTCCTGTCAAGAACTCTTTACTCTTTACTTGGCACCATCCTCTAGGGGGCAAACGGTCACAATATATATTTAATTTTACACAAGCTGATGATAGCCAGTAAGCTTGAAATAGCTGTACATGGATAGGATTTACAGCTTGTGTAAAATCCAGCCTTGGCTTTGCATTAAAGCTGTATAATACTGCAGGCATAAGCTTAAAGGAAGCCATTTTTGAAAATGGCTATGGATTGAAAGAGCAAGGCATTTGTGGGCACATTTGCATGTCCCAGCTCAGCTTCCCAGAATGCAGTGTAATAACTGTTTTCTCGGAATTCTGAGCTGGAAGCAGTTTTTTTTAACTTGCATTCAAATGTGAACACAGATGTACTATTTATGTACTATATATATATATATATATATATATATATATATATATATATATATATGTGTGTGTGTGTGTGAAATAATTGCTGTATAGAACTACTCTTTACAACAATCAACACACAAACCAGGCACTCACACCATACTGAGGATCGGCAGTAACCGTGAAACAGTACTGTATGTGGTTAAGTGACCTGGTTTGTGAAAAACCATCCGTTGCTATGCCTAAAACTGTGTAATACAGTACGCATATGCTTAAAAGGAGCCATGTTTAAAATGGTTTGGATTGACAGAGTGATGGTGCATTATGTGGCCTCATTTGCATGTCCCGCCCAGTTTTCACAGACTGCAGTGCATATACTGTATTTCTGAGAAATTTGAGCAGGAAATACGTTTTTATCAACTTATTTTTAGACATTCAAATAGAATCACTAATGTACTATTCCTTATTTGTACTACTGAAAATGTATTTGAACTATAAAGGGGTTAATAGGTCGTTATATGAGACAAATATAAGTTTTATAATGCTTTTAATTTGCTTTTAAAATTAAAGCATAAAAATAACAGTGTAAAAAGGGAAAAGGGAAGAAAGTGGACTCAAACGCACAACCTACAGCTCTCAAATAGATTATATTACTGACTGCACCAGATCTCTGCACAAAAAGTGATGAGTAAAGGAATCAATAAAACTAAATATAATAAGCGTGACAGCAACAGGCTGAATCTAATTATCTATGTAATTTCTTGCTGGAGGGCTCAATGAGCTATACAAGCATGAACTCAAATGGCAATATTAAAGTAATTTCTTGATCAATTTAAACACCTTTTCCACATGATTTTCCTACTCTGTCTCAGAGAGCAGAGAACATACAGTGACTTCAGTATCCCTTTAAGCATGCCTGAGTTAAGTATAAGGACATCCTAAGATTTAATTAAAGGGACTCTTCTCTACACTAGTGGGAAAATGTTATTTCAAAAAATAAAGTAAAATAGTTAAATAATTTTTTTAAAGTGCCTCTTATTGTACGTACAACTGAGCATATTGTAATTATATTGAAATCAACCTGCTGTTTGTTACACCTTTACTGTACTGTACTGGTTTTGAGTACTACCACCTATGACAACTGGGGGGGGGGGGGGGTATCAAGCCCCCTGTTACCTCTTGTTCTTTGGGGTACAGGCACATAAACCCTATTGAGTCCCTATGGACTATCATGGTTACCAATGGGGACCATACGTACCCCCATAGTAATCTAAAATATAACCTTATGGACCCCCATGGTACCTGAAATTAACCTATTACCATCAGGGCACCTAATATTCTCTGATTGACTGTTTCTATAGCCAATCAGAAAAGGGCAATAGTAGAATAAAACCCTTTTCAGAATAGGGGAAAATACAACCCTCTGATTGGTTAAAGTCTAAACAATTGGAATGCATAGATTTGGTTGAAATCAAACAAAGTGGTGGTAGCCTTCTCTGGTTACAATGTTCTATTATGCTTGCATATTGTTTCCTGATCCTTGCTTGTGTATTTGATCGTATGGATAAATACTACACTGTAATTACAGAACTGACTGCTTCATTGTAATCCCTATTTGGGAAAATCCCACTCGCTTAGGGCTCTCTCTGACAAATATAAATAAATCCAAGACTGGAATGGGGTAGAATTTTAATTAGTAGCCCGTAATGTAGCCCGCAAAAGTTACTGCTATTAAATTGGCCTCTTTTTGCTACCTGCTGCAGGTTACAGGCTGAAAAGCAACTGCTGTTGTCAAAATCGTAACTCCGACCCAGCTAAGCTTTTGATCTGTCAATCCCGCAATCACTGAAATTGCTACAATTCCTCAAGCCCGCAATCGTTTTCACACCTGTAAATGGCAAATGTAGTCAAGAATCCTACGAGTTTTAGAGAGGACTCACAAGGGGGTTAAACACCTGTTCGTAACACTTTAAAAACAAATAAAAACTCAATACTGCACTTTAAATGATGGGGAAAGCAGTGTAAGACATTAGAATTAGTTGTACAACCCTCTCAATTCGCAAATCTGCAATCAAAAAATATTTTATTGACTATAACAGTTTCTTCATTCATTTTTAGAAATTTTTAAATTGCTAGATTGCGAGCTTAATTGCATATCGGACCTCAAAACACAATTTAATTGACCTTTACACACCATGTTTTACTGACGTCATGATGAAGGTCTCATTTACTATCTGCTGCTCCTAAATCGGTAGTTACAGACTTGCATAATTGATCATGATCATGCTCTGAAATGCTACTTCCGGGTGCATGGTTTACAGTTTTGGCTTTCGGCCAGGTAGTTGCGGCCTTGTTCAATTTAACTGCTCTGTAACTGATGCAAATTTAATTCGGGCCCTTGATTAACGGCATAGAAGTATACATTGGATGGCAGCTAAGAGCTTAAAATGCCAATCAAGTCTTTAAACAAAGTTTGACTCTGTTTAGACAGAGTTTCGACAAAACATTCAAAATCTAAAAAAAGAGAGCGAGTGGTTCCTAACATTAACTGTCTTAGGATGTATTCTTCAAAAGAAGTCATTAAATCAAATTATTTAGAATGCATATTTTAGGAGTCAATGAGTTAATAATAGAGTTATAATAATAAAAGTTAATACATGTTTATCAGGAGTGTAATAAAAAAACTGAAGAAAGCTTTTTGTTTAAAAAAGTGACAATATCTATAGCCTAATAAACACAGGTATCAGAAGCCTAACAATAAAGGGACAAAGTAACGGTCCCAGTTATAGCAGAAATTAAAAGTATACATATAAATGAATATAACTGCATTTAGGTGAAGAGGTTAAGCACTAGATAACTGAGCTTTAAAGCTAGTCACATATAATAGTTGTCAAACTGCGATTTGTCCTCACGTTTGCGACAAATCGCAGTTTGACAACTGCGCATCGCGCAACGGCCCGCCCATGCGCATTGCTCGGCATAAGCTGCGCATGCGCATAGCTCAGCATAAGCCGTGCATGCGCATTGCGCAAACAGGCCGCACTTCGCATAGCACTGCGTTAGCCGCGCATGCGCATAGCACTGTGTAAGCCGCGCATGCGCATTGCGCAAACAGGCCGCGCAAGCTCACTTTGCAGGCGCATTGCGCACTGAAGTAGAGGGAAGAAACACAAGAAAGGATGGGGAAGACCGAGGAGAGGGGAGAGACACAGGGCAGGGAGAGGAGTGGGGACAAACACAGGGCAGGGAGAGGAGGGGGGGGGGGGGTGAAGAGACACAGAGGAGGGGGGGAGACACAGGGGAATGAGAGTGGGGAGAGACACAGAGGAGGGGGGAGAGACACAGGGGAGTGAATGGAGGAGGGGAGGAGAGACACAAAAGAGTGAGAGGAGGGGGGAGACACAGGGGAGTGAGAGGAGAGACACAAGGAGTGAGGGGGAGAGACACAGGGAAGGGAGACGATGGGGGTAGATACACAGGGGAGCGGGAGACACACAGCGGTGGGAGAGGATGGGTGTAGACACACAAGGGAGGGGGGAAAGACACAGAGGAGGCGGAGACACAGGGGAATGAGAGGGGGGAGAGACACAGAGGAGGGGGAGAGACACAGGGGAGTGAGAGGAGGGGGAGAGACACAGGAGAATGAGAGGTGGCAGAGACACAGAGGGGGGAGAGACACAAGGCAATGAAAGGGGGGAAAGATACAGGGGAGGGGGGAGAGACACGGGGAGTGAGAGGAGGGGGAGAGGGACACAGGGGAATGAGAGGGGGAGAGACACAGAGGGGAGAGACACAGGGCAGTGAGAGGAGGGGGGAGAGACACAGGGGAGTGAGAAGAGGGGGAACAGATACAGGGGAGTGAGAGGGGGGAAGAGACACAGGGGAGTGAGAGGAGGGGGAGAGGCATAAAGGAGTGAGAGGAGGGGGAGAGACACAAAGGAGTGAGAATGGGGGGAGAGACACAGGGGAGGGAGAGGAGGGGGAAGAGACACAGAGGAATTGGAAGAGACACAGGGGAGGGGGGAGACACAGGGGAAGGAGAGGAGGGGGGTAGAAACATAGGGGAGGGGGGAGAGACACAGGGGAATGAGAGGGGGTAGAGGCACAGAGGAGGGGGGAGACACAGGGGAGTGAGAGGGGGAGAGACAAAAAGGAGTGAGAAGACGGGGTAGAGACACAGAGGAGGAGGGTGAGACACACAGCGGAGGGAGAGGAAGGGGAAGAGATAAAGGGGAGGGCGGAGAAACATAGGGGTGGGAGAGGAGGGGTTAGACACAGGGGAGGGTGAGGAGGGGGGAGAGACACAGGGGAGGGAGAGGACGGGGAAGAGACACAGGGGAGGGAAATGGGTGGACAGAAATGAGGGAGGGAGGAAGAGACATGGGGAAAGAGACACAGGGGAAGAGACACAGGGGAGGGAAAGGGGGGGGAACAGACATGAGGGAGGGGGGAAGAGACATGGGGGAAAGAGACACAGGGGGAAAAAGAGACACAGTGGAGGGAGAGGGGGGCAAGAGACACAGGGGAGGGAGAGGGGGGCAAGAGACACAAGGGAGGGAGAGGTGGGGAAGAGAGAAGGCTCTCATCACAAGGCCAGTAAAGTAGAGGGGGAGGGAGAGGTGGGGAAAGAGACACGGGGGCAAGGGGGAAAGACACAGGGGGGAGAAGTGGTAAAAACATGGGGGGGAGGAGAAACAAGGGATGGAGAGGAGGGGGGAAATGAGGCACAAGGGAGGAAATAGACAGAGGGAGAAACTCACAATGAGCGATCATTGCGAGGCCCGTGATGAGCGCAGAAGGCGCTCACCACAAGGCCAGTAAAGTAGAGGGGGAGAGGCTCCCATTGTGTGGCAAACAGCCTTGCCAGGATTCACATATTATTGCCGTCAATTTGCTGGCAATTTGCTAGTTATATTATATTAAGTATAAGAGACACCTCCTCGTTGCGACCGACTTTATCTAAGTGGGCAGTGATATGTAAGAAGTGCATGCCCTGTTATTGTAAATAATATTGATGACAGAAGCCTTTCTGATTTAACAAACTGAGAATGCTCTACCTGCTTATTAACCCCCATGGTCAGAGTTAATTAATCACCTTAAATACAGTGAGTCTCAATCAATTGCAAGGCCGCAGTAGCCTTCATACCGGCCGTAAGTCTACAGGCTTGAAATTTGCTACAGTTACGGAGTGATTCAATTCATCAAGGCCGCAACTACAGGCCCGAAGCCTCAAGACCATAAATCCGCGCCCGCAAGCTATTAGTGGGTTGGAATAGAAGAGGTCCACGGTTACAATCCAATCCTGTAATTATAGAGTGCGACACAGGCCTCTGAGCCAATAGAAAGCAGTCTAGCGGAAAATGATTGGCAGAGAGACATTATAAAGCTGCCTTCCACCCACTCATGTGTTGACTGTGTTGTAGATTTTCACAAAGTAGCACGCAGGTCCCGGATTTAGTGGTTGGTTATTGAGAGGGAGAGAGAGCAGGCGAATTTTCAAAGCAGAAAGTTACTGTTTTATTAATTTATATTTTTCTAACAACTATTTTACACTTAAACGTTGATTACACATATTTACAGATTACACATAATACAAATACACATATATTAAATAACACACATAGATACACATAGAGCTAGGTCACTCCATACACACACACCCACCCTATACCCCACACCACATCCCCCAACAGTTAATAATTACACATAAAACAAACTTTTTTCTTTTCCTCACATATATATATATATATATATACAGAAATACTTATGTTGATTTACCCTTATTTTCTGTTTGGGGTTAACATGGAGGGAGCAAAGAGGAGGGGAGAGAACTGGAGAGGTGGGGAGGAGGAAAAGAGGAGAGGCGAGGACGAGAGAGAGGTGGCCCTGGGGAGTGGTGGAGAGGAGGAGCTGAGGAGTGGTGGAGGAGTGGAGGAGGTGAGGAGTGGTAGAGGAAAGGAGAGGAGGAGGTGAGGAATGGTGAAGGAGAGGAGGAGATGAGGAGTGGCGAAGGAGAGGAGGAGAGTGGAGGAGTGGAGGATGAGGAGAGTGAAGGAGAGGAGGAGGAGGGAAGTGGAGGAGTGGAGTAGGAGAGTGAAGGAGTGGAGGAGAGTGGAGGAGAGAAGGAGGAGAGTGGAGGAGAGGAGGTGGGTGGTGGCCAAGTTCAGGGTCAAAGGGGGAGCGGCCTGATCTTAGGGTGGTGGTACTTCGGTGGAGGGACAGGCCTCACGGGCAGACAAGGGAGTGAAGGATCCCCATCCAAAGTCAGAAGAGCAAAAGGCTGGGGGCAGGCAAAGGGCCCCAAACTAAACGCACAAGGAGAATGTGTCCCTCATCTGTACGATGCGCAAGCGCCCTGCTATCCTTGTGGGGGGAGGGAAGGTTGGCCTGGAAGTGGTAGCGGCCGCAGTAACAGTGAAGCACCAGTCTGATGATGTCCGGGCCAAGGTGAGGATGATGATGGCCAGTTAAGCCACAGCACCAAGTGGTGGCCCCAAAGTGACTGTCAAATACAATGAGTGGAGAGGGTGGCCAAGGATCTTCTAAACCAGTTGCCCGCCGTTGGAGCTTCAGGCCTCGTGGACCAGCAGGATCCAGCCTCCATGTCAGGTGAATATCACATACACCAACATGCCACCACATGTATATCACACACACTACATATCTACATGATGACCAACAAGGACTCTGACATGCCAGATCTATAGAATTAACAAGGGATAGATGGATCAGTCATGCGTCTTTAAATCCATGAAGCTGACAAATCACTGTCATTCATGGGCACAACAACAGTAATCAACCAATAGACTGTACCTTCTACAGGTGTACTCAGCGCAGCGTATGCAGTTACAGACCGCATCTGGAATCAAGCTAGTGCTAGTAGTCAAGAACAACCAAGATCAAGAACCAAAGAATAGATCACATCTAGCAAATGATAGCTACTCATAGTTGCAATTAGGTTCAAGCCTAGATGTCAACCAGGTTCAAGCCTAGATGTCAAAAATTTAGGAATGGACACAAACCAATGTTTTATTCATCATACTTAACACATATACCTTTCTTTGCTCTTTTCAAGCTTCCAGGAGGTCTAGGTCCAGTGGTGAGGGTCTTGTGTACTTCAATGAAGCTGTGAGCTATTCCATGTAGGGTCACTCTAGGTGGGCAGGTCATAGCAGAGAGATCAGACAAATTGCAGTCAACTGGAGAAGGAACTGGCAACCCACTCCAGTAACTTTGCCATGAAAACCTTGTGGATAAGCACTGACAGAGAAATAGATAAGTGTGCTGCAGTCCATAGGGTCACAGAGAGTCTGACATGACTGAAGGACTGAACAACAAAAAATAAAATGTTCCCCTGGTCTTTGATATATGTCATGTGGCGGTGTAATTTGGCCACTATTTGTTTTCCCAATATAGATCTGAAGATCGAGATGTACAGTATATAAGATTATCTTTGTATTTTTAGAGTCCACATTAGAGACTCTGTGAGTGAAAAAGGCATAATATGGCAGGCAGTTTCATGTTTTTGTGTTGCAATTTAATCAGGTAGTGTGTCTTTAATTGCTTTCAGCATCTTGCAGCCACATGAAGTGCAGATCATTTGCAGCTCTCTAAAAGACGCAAATTGAATAGCAAATTAATTTACAGGTTACATTACGGGCTCCAGTAACCAACAACTGCTCAATTAAATAGCGGTATACGGGCCATGGCCCTCATTCAATTGCAATTTGGCCAATTGAATAGGGCTCTTAATAAGCACATACTGTAACAATTATTTTTTAAAGAAGTTTTTAGTTAGTAAATGTAACGGTACCCCCCAAAACATAGAAGGGGGCGCCCAGGCCTTTTTAGCCGATCCGCCCGTCCAGTGCTATAGGGACAGCTACTGCAGGACACCCATTCCCCCAAGCACGAGACACACGCTCTGTGGTTGAGGGTCAAGCAGAGAACTCTCTTCTTTATTAAAAACCAAAAGACATATATAAAACAAACCATTTCCACATACACCGTAGGGGCAGTCACTACCTTAGGTCGGCCCCTAATTACCTATGGCCAATCAGACAGGGTAGGAACCATGAGACTCCTCCCATGGGCCACCCCCCAGGCATGGCTACCATGCTCATTCTCACCCAGACTGTCCTCATGGAAACTTCCTGTTTGCTCCTTGTCTATGCCCCTGGGGAAACCCCATACTGGCCCTTTGTTCAAGTCCTGGCGACACCCTGTGTTTACCTAATGGGGGATGGTCAGAATCTGTAACACATTTCTACACATTTTTCATAACTTTAAAAGTATGCATCACATTCACATAAAACATACATTTTCAGAATCAGCATACTCCAAATACAAACATGTGTCAAAAATGATACAAATTGGTCCAGTGGTTCAAAAGTTAGATCATAGTCCTTTCTGACCAAATGGAACATGGCTTCTATGTCTTTGTAGGTGGAAAGTCAACGTGGGCCATAGTCAATAGGTAGAATGTGGGCCTCCAGACTTCTCCAATTCGCATTGACGAGACTGATCTCGTCACATCTCTCCCCCTTTCCAAAAAGACTAACCGGATATCTGACCTCCTGCCGGTCAGATTCCGGGTTAGTCTGGAAGGCCACCCACAAAACACAATCAGCAGTACAGCCCACCCACAATAACTGGTTACTACACCTGGGTAGAGGAGAAACTTGTCCATGTCCAGGTGCCTCACCACGGCTGTGCTGGGCACTGGTAAGCTGCCTTGGTGGGTTGCTGAGTGGGCAGAGACCAGCGGTACTCTGCCCTGGTGCCAGCGCTACCACGGAAGTAGCCTGTTTGGGGCCTGGTTGTAGGGTGGGGAGACCGACGGTCTCCCCTTTGGCTAAACAGCCCTGTTGCTGGGGGACAGGACCGACCGTCTCTGCCCCTGGTAGCTCAGCCTGTTGCTGGAGAATGGAGTCTGAGCTCTCAATTCCCTGCAGCTCACCCTGACGCTGGAGAATGGAGACGGGGCTCCCAATTCCCTGCATATCAATCTGTCGCTGTGGAATGGAGACGAGGCTCCCAATTCCCTGCATATCACTCTGTCGCTGTGGAATGGAGACGGGGCTCCCAATTCCCTGCATATCACTCTGTCGCTGTGGAATGGAGACGGGGCTCCCAATTCCCTGCATATCACTCTGTCGATGGGGAATGGAGACGGGGCTTCCAATTCCCTGCATATCACTCTGTCGATGGGGAATGGAGTCTGAGCTCTCAATTCCCTGCATATCACTCTGACGCTGGGGAGGGAGGACGCTGCTCTCCTCTCCTTGCAAGGTACACTTCCGCTGGGGAGGGGAGACAATGCTCTCCACTCCCTGCACTTCACACTGGCGCTGGGGATCTGGGCTAGCCACCCAGCATCCCTGTAGGGCCGGTGGAGAGACCTCGGTCCCATCTCCACCGGCCTCATGTGATTCCTCCCAACAAATCTCTACAATATCTTCCCAGCTGAAGGGGTCTGGATCTGGGTCTCTCACCTTGTTGTAATGCTGAGCCTTCCCAATGGAATGGAAGAGATCTCGGTAGTCCTTCTCCAGTTCCCACTCCAGGGTTGCTAGGTGAACAAGGTCTTGCTCTACCTCATGGGGGTCATCCCAGTCATGCCTAGCCTCCCTCTCATAGAAAATATCCTCAAGTCTGGTCTGCGCAGGGCTCCCAAAGTCAGGCTCTGCAAATGACTGCCATAACAACCCAGGACCACCAAACTCCTCTCCCTCTGGCTTGTCATGCTCGGCTGTCCAGGGTGTATACTGTGCCATATACCACCATAGCGCCTGGTAGGCATCCTCCAGCCATAACTCCTGCCATGCACGGAGCTTTAGTTCCTCCACCCATTCCTCAAGGGGCTGCTCTCCCAGGAAGGGCATGCGCAGGGCCACTTGCTTCTGCAAACGTTGCTCTTCACTGGGGAGACTCTCACCCCGCTGGTATTGTACATTATCCAGGGCCTGGTACCAGATGCCTTTCCTTAATGCATCCCGGCCATCCAGGTCCTCATCTTCGTATAGCACTGCTGGTTCCATTCTGCTGCTTTTAGGGTCGCTGTGCTGGGACATGCGTTGCCCCCAACTTGTAAATCCACAGAATGGTGTCTCCTGTAGCTGTCCTTCTGGCTGTGGGAACAATTCCGCCGCTTGCCACCAGTGTAACGGTACCCCCCACACATATAAGGGGGCGCCCAGGCCTTTTCAGCCGATCCGCCCGTCCAGTGCTATAGGGACAGCTACTGCAGGACACCCATTCCCCCAAGCACGAGACACACGCTCTGTGGTTGAGGGTCAAGCAGTGAACTCTCTTCTTTATTAAAAACCAAGACATATATAAAAACCATTTCCACATACACCGTAGGGGCAGTGACTACCTTTGGTCAACCCCTAATTACCTATGGCCAATCAGACAGGGTAGGAACCATGAGACTCCTCCCATGGGCCACCCCCCAGGCATGGCTACCATGCTCATTCTCACCAAGACTGTCCTCATGGAAACTTCCTGTTTGCTTCCTTGTCTATGCCCCTGGGAAACCCCATACTGGCCCTTTGTTCAAGTCCTGGCGACACCCTGTGTTTACCTAATGGGGGATGGTCAGAATCTGTAGCACATATCTACACATTTTTCATAACTTTAAAAGTATGCATCACATTCACATAACACATACATTTTCAGAATCAGCATACTCCAAATACAAACATGTGTCAAAAATGATACAAATTGGTCCAGTGGTTCAAAAGTTAGATCATAGTCCTTTCTGACCAAATGGAACATGGCTTCTATGTCTTTGTAGGTGGAAAGTCAACGTGGGCCATAGTCAATAGGTCCAGTGGTGAGGGTCTTGTGTACTTCAATGAAGCTGTGAGCTATTCCATGTAGGGTCACTCTAGGTGGGCAGGTCATAGCAGAGAGATCAGACAAATTGCAGTCAACTGGAGAAGGAACTGGCAACCCACTCCAGTAACTTTGCCATGAAAACCTTGTGGATAAGCACTGACAGAGAAATAGATAAGTGTGCTGCAGTCCATAGGGTCACAGAGAGTCTGACATGACTGAAGGACTGAACAACAAAAAATAAAATGTTCCCCTGGTCTTTGATATATGTCATGTGGCGGTGTAATTTGGCCACTATTTGTTTTCCCAATATAGATCTGAAGATCGAGATGTACAGTATATAAGATTATCTTTGTATTTTTAGAGTCCACATTAGAGACTCTGTGAGTGAGAAAGGCATAATATGGCAGGCAGTTTCATGTTTTTGTGTTGCAATTTAATCAGGTAGTGTGTCTTTAATTGCTTTCAGCATCTTGCAGCCACATGAAGTGCAGATCATTTGCAGCTCTCTAAAAGACGCAAATTGAATAGCAAATTAATTTACAGGTTACATTACGGGCTCCAGTAACCAACAACTGCTCAATTAAATAGCGGTATACGGGCCATGGCCCTCATTCAATTGCAATTTGGCCAATTGAATAGGGCTCTTAATAAGCACATACTGTAACAATTATTTTTTAAAGAAGTTTTTAGTTAGTAAACATCTATCCAAAAGCAAGGTTTTCACTAACTAAAAACTTCTTTAAAAAAATATATGTTATGTGCTTATTTAGAGCCCTATTCAATTGGCCAAATCGCAATTGAATGAGGCCCCATATGTCTACAAGCTTCCTGCAGGCTTGAACAATTCTGGTGCTATTCAATTGAACAAGCCCGCAAGTTATGGGCCGAACGCCAAAGCCGTAACCCATGCACTCGTGCGTAGCATTTCAAGCTGGGAACATGATCAAGTAATCAAGGCCTCAACCACCCATTTTGAAACCGCCAATAGAAAATGAGACCGCCCTCATTACAGCAGTAAAACATGGAGGTTACATGTCAATCAATTAGGTTTGGGGGTCCGATATGCAAAATAATAAAAATGAATGCCAATACTGTTCTAGTCCATGTGGGTGGCCCGATATGTATTAACTCATTGATTCCCGAGATCAATATAACCCCGAAATGACACATAAAAAAAAAAAAATGTTGTCGATTTGCGAGCTTGAGACTGTTGTGCAATTAGTTCTAATGTCTTTCATCATTTTCCTCTTCATTTACAGTGCAGTATTGATTTTTTATTTGCTTTTATAGTGCTATGGATATGTCTTTAACCCCTTTGCGGTCCTCTCTAGTACTCGTAGGATTTTCTCCTACATTTGCCGTTTACGGGTGTGAAAGCATTTGCGGGCTTGGGAAATTGTAGCAAGTGGATAGCGATTTTAGCGATCGTAACTCTTGCGGAATTGAAAGATCAAAAGCTTCGGGAGGCTGTAAGTTCCAGGTTTAACTATCGCAAAGTTTTCAAGCCTGTAACGCGTAAACCGTTAAAAAGACTCCAATTGAATAGCAAATTAACTTACGCCCTCACTTACGGGCTCCAGTAACTTACAATTGCTCAATTGAATCGGGCTCAAGGAAAACAATACCAAACTTTCAAGCTCATTTATCTAATACTTCCTCTCAAATAATAATAATAATATTGATAGTAATAATAATAATAATAATAATAATAACTAGTTATTTATTTAAATTGTTAAACTATGTTTAATTTGTTTATTTTTAGTTAGATTTCAAAAATAAATCTTAGTTCTTGAAATTATTTATAACCTTTTTGAATTTTCCTGTAAAATGTCCAAACAATTGAGTTCCAACATATAAACTTTTCATCAAGTCTTTATAGATGTACTGATTTACTGGAGTGATGTAAAACATGAAGTTCTAAAGTCTCCTTTGGCTGAATATTTCCTTACAAGGTGAGTATGTGTGATCTACTCTCATATTTACTACTAGCTCCATTGTTTGGATTCCTATATACAGTAAGCAAGTTCTTTGCTTCTAGACTTTCATCACAGCCATTTAATGTATAATCAATATGCTGCTCTACCATCAAAATGTGATTCTGCACAATCAGCCAAATGTATAATGTTGATGGAAGCTTTAATTAATGAGTAGTAGCCTTTATAATGGTATAGATATGATCCTGAGGATGAAAAATTACAATACCTGAGAGCAAGAAACAGAGGTAGTAATCTCCAACTCATTTTATGTTTAATAACAAACAATTCTTGAGTCTTGCAGGAAATGATGATGAGTGTTAAATAGTGATGTCCCGAACAGTTCACCGGAGAACTATTTGCGGCGATTTTCGCATGTTCGCGTCCACCGCGAACGGCGAACACATGCGCTTTTCGGTTCGCCCCCTATACTTTATTATTGAGGAAACTTTGAACATCATTTATTTTATTTTATAATTTTTTTTGTGTAATCTGCCTGCCAGCGTGTGTGTGTGACAGGCTTACACCTAACAGCTTATATTGTGCTTATTTTCACTACTCATACCTGGTGGTGTAACATACATTGAAAACAACCATTTTTTTCCTGTAATCTAATTTCAGTTGCCTGCCTGTGTCAGGCTCACAGCTTATATTGTGCTCAGTGACATAAAACAACACTTTTTTGACTGTAATAGATTGAAAAACAATTGTCTGCCTATAGGTGTGTGTGTGAAGCCTATTGCATCTACTCTGCCAACTTTTGCCAGTGCACAGTGATACGTCATATCTGGTGCAACCGTAGTGTACAGTGACATAAAACAACACTTTTTTGACTGTAATAGATTGAATAGCAATTGCCTCCCTACAGGCGTGTGTGTGAAGCCTATTGCATCTACTCTGCCAACTTTTGCCAGTGCACAGTGACACTCATATCTGGTGGCACCTTAGATTGCACGCGCAGTGCCCCAAATTTGAAGTGGGAGGACCGACCAAGCATCTTTTTCCATCTCCCGCTTCCAAAAATCCATGCCATATACACGTCCCCTGATAGTGGACGTAACAGGGATTAAACCGATAGGAATAGTACTACTTAACAGTGCACACCTTATAATAACACAGACAGAGGCAACGCATATAATCTTCCATGCTGTGCAGTGGAAGCCCCCAGACTCTGACCTGTGTATAATCTTCCATGCTGGGCAGTGGAAGCCCCCAGACTCTGACCTGTGTATAATCTTCCATGCTGGGTAGTGGAAGCCCCCAGACTCTGACCTGTGTATAATCTTCCATGCTGGACAGTGGAAGCCCCCAGACTCCGGGAGTCTGAAGAAGAGGAGTCAGAGGAGGAAGGTGGCTTTGAGGAGGTGGAAGACCAAACACAGCAGGCGTCCCAGGGGGCTTGTTGTCACCTTTCGGGGACCCGTGGCTGGGTGGAGGAAGAGACCTTCAATGACATCAGTGAAGACAAGGAACGGGACATGGCTAGCTTGGTATCCAACCTTGTGCAAATGGGGAGTTTGCGGTTGTGCAAAGGGACTGTTTGCGGTTGTTTGCGGTGCATTAAACGGGGAGATTGGTCTGTTACTGAGAAGTGGGTGTAACCCTTACACTACCTGATCGATACAACATCATACCTGATGTTTTATAGCATGTTATTCCAAACAATTTAGGAATGTTAGGTAATTTATGCCCTTTATGGCTTAAAACCAGACTCTGCATCAACTATGTAATTTTCCGTGGGAGTTTTGCCATGGATCCCCCTCTGGCATGCCACAGTCCAGGTGTTAGTCCCCTTGAAACAACTTTCCCATCACTATTGTGGCCAGAAAGAGTCCCTGTGGGTTTTGAAATTCGCCTGCCCATTGAAGTCTATAGCGGTTCGCCGGGTTCGCCCGTTCGCGAACATTTGATGGAAGTTTGCGTCCGCTGTTAGCGAACCGAAAATTTGATGTTCGCTACATCACTAGTGTTAAAGGGACATGAAAGGTTTCTGGATTTCACTAGAAATATAATATACCTATTTATCAGTTTACTTTTGCGTGCTTTATTTAATTAAGAAGTGCTTAAAAGCTCTGGGGGGTTTTCTGCCTAGTATCTTGTGAATAGTTCCTAATTGGTTCGTCCCTTCTGCAGCTCATGAAGACAATGTATTTTTAAATGTCTCATAGTAACCAATCAGGGACATCAGTCTGCAATATGCCGCTTGAGGGAGGTCACTGTTTTGCTAAATTGAAACACTGTCTGTGTATTCATGGTATATTATATTCCTAGTGAATTTCAAAAACCTTCCTTGTCCCTTTAACAACATATTACCACCAACCCCCCCCCCCCCCCCCACAAGATGCACAGGCCAAGGTGTCGTGTTCTTTGTCTCAACCAGTTGCACCTTTATCTTAAATTTGAATTATACATTGATCTGTTAAATCTATATTATACATTGATGTTTAACTCAGTGACAAATGAGAACGTGTTAATAATTATTCTACAAGAATGCATGCACACTCACTGTAAATAATAAATAGATATAATAGTTAAAGGGACATTTTGTCTATTGTCTGTTTAATAAATAATAATAATAATTATTATTATTATTATCGTTTTATAATGCGCCAACATATTCTGTATCAATGTACATAAGATAAGTTCCAGGCAAAGGTAAATACAAAAGAACACATAGCAAAGCAAGGACGGTTCTGTCTTTGAGCCTTGAATCCAGTGTCCATGATCTTTCCCCAAAGCACCCTGCAGGATTGAAACTCGCAGACTTACAACCTAAAGGTATTGTGTGTGGTAAAGGAGGGAGAGGGAGTTGAGAGTGTGTTAGGGTGGAAGGTGATACACTTCTTTAATTTAACCTGATAGTGGGCAAAATATGTTTGGAAAGCAAAAAAAAATCAATATATCTTTTACATTTTAAAACTATATGTGAAATTGTTTGTTTAATGCAGGGCTCCATATTATTTTCTAGCCTAATCCTGTCTGCTATTTTCTCAGGGGGATGTTTCCTTGTAAACTAATTAGCTTTCCATTAGACTTATTGAAAAAATATTAAGTAAAACCTCTTTAAACTTCATTAAAAGTAACATGAAGTGCACTCATCATATATAAATCAGTAGATTTCATTGGCATACAGGTATGACTCATACATCTATGTTACTGCTCATTGCCTGAAAGGGGGAAGTCCCCTGGTTAGTTACACATTTGAATCAGTTTTTCATGCTCAAACACCCTATTTCAGATGTAACAAAAAAGTGATTTAAATGTCCTTTTAAATATACTATCGTGGTTCTTTATAAATTACAGGCTATAGTCATTTATTTTTACTTTCTAAAGACATTTTTCCCATTATCACAAATATTTCTTCAAAAGAGCTTACTATAAATATGTAACTTTAGTGGTCTTATAAAATAAATAATAAAATTATATTACAGCAGATAACCCAAATCCTAATGAGGTTTTCTTAAAATAAATAATAGTACGTTTTGAAGCAGGGCAGAGGTGAAAATATTCATGAGTTAAGTTCTAAGGAAACTCTCCTGCATGCATTTGTGAACAATAGTGTGAGATAATTGGTTTCCCGCAACTGTGTGTGTGGGATGTAGAATTGTTTAAGTGTCAGCACAATAAATATTCATCAGTAGTTACTTACAAAGCTCTAGTTTAGAGGATTGCCTCCAAGCAATTGTTTAAAAGACCCTCATTTTTTTCCCTACACCAGCCAACTGGAGACTGTCAGCAGTATGCAGTAATTCAGGTTTCAGGAGAATAACCCTAGAGGAACTACAACAGGTGACAAATTATATTTAGAGTTAAAGGACATACAATCGTTGACATGCTTCCTTCAGAGCTCTACTTTATTAATTAATTCACATTTTGCATACTCAGAAAACAGTGAAACACTCCCACACCATCCCAGAAAACACAGAAAATAAAGAACGCCCCATGTAACTGTACTAAACTGCGTCATACATATGTCATTCCCACAGCTTTTGGTAAGTCCCCCATCAGAGCCGATGCGTTGAAGTCTACAGGCATGAATGGATAGAACCAAACAAGTTATTTTCACCAAAAGTCTATTTTATCCACAGTGAGTCTGACTCATCAGTAAATAAACTTCCTTTAAAATACAGGGCAATCACAGATGGTCACATCAAAAAGGACAGGGTTTTAAAATTTTAAATATCCTTAAATTGTTTTGTGTGTGTGTGTATATATATATATATATATATATATATATATATATAGCATTTGTCACTTTTATAGCATTTGTGATATTTGGCGAAGATGTAAGCTCTGAACCAGTATTTTTCCATCGCAGGACATAAGGTATGAAACAGTTAATTATGCCATTTACTTAATTCATTGTTTTCTATTCCATAACTGTAAACAACTTGTTTTACCCAAGACAAAATGTCTTGGAGACCAGACCCAAGGTGAACAACACGTTATTGACTGCACAGAACTGTAACACAATAGGGGTGTTTGTGCGCATATGGTGTGACATGTCAGGCATGGCTGACACGTGCAAACTGCATGTTTCATTTTTATTGGATTTCATAATATAAATAATATCTTATTGGCTTAAGCAATGGATTGTACCATAAGCAATGGAATGTATTATTTTCCTATATGTAAATTACTATAAATATCTGTGTTGTTCAGTTGGTCAGTCAGCAGCAGACATTTGATTGCTTCTCTGTTGCTGACCCACATTTGTCCAAATAAAATCTGATAATAAGAAAATAATCAGAGGCCTCTGTGCTTTGGTATCATGACTGGGTTTCAGAGTATAATGTGGTTTGTGGTTATGATTTTCCTACAACATTGCAAATTGAATTGTCTCTTCCAGATTGGTTGGAGACTGTCACTGAACAGTAAAGTCTAGCCACAGATTATGCAACCTATTGATGTCTGGGCTTTGATTGGGCCCTTTAAAAATATTCAGGCTCTTGGTTTTAAACCACTCCAGTGTAATATTGGATGTATGTTTAGGGTCAATGACCTGCTGCAAGGTGAACCCCCAACGAAATCTCACAGATTTTCATCTAGAACTGCTGTGTATTTAACTCCATTCATCCTTTCCTCAATTCTAACCAGTTTGCCAGTCCTGCAAATGAAAAGCATGCACAATACATGGTGCTACCACATTATGCTTTATTTTGGGAATAGTGTTCCCAGGGTAGAGAGCATTGTTGACTTTGCTTCACATATAACATTTTACTTGAAGGTCAAAACATTTATTCTGTCACCAACATACCTTTTGGCAAATTCCAAATCGGATTTGATATGAGATTTCTCAGCAATGCCTTTTTTTCCTCTCCATTTCAGCTTCTTCGGGGGTTACTAGTGACTTCTTGGTTGCTTCTCTGACATATGCCCGCCTTACTAGATCACTCAGTTTTGACAGATGGCTTTTTCATGGTTGTGCCAAACTCTTTACATTTTTTAATCATGGGGATGATTGTTTAGATATGCTCTTACACAAGCTCTGGGGTCTTTCAGAAACTGCTAATCTGAAATCATGTGACACATACATTGCACACAGGATGGCTTCTAAAAGCAACTGATTGCACTGGAGTTTTGCAAAAAGGGAGGTTAATAGTTAGACAACAAAATACTTTTATGACAAGCCTTACATATGCCCCCATAGCATAAGATATAAATGTAGATTATCCAACGTTCGCTAAAACTTTACTCTTTAGTTTTTATGGCAAAGGGGGATAGGTAGAAGGGAGGAAGAGAAAGGAAGAGAGGCAGAAGGGGGAGAAGGGGGAGAAGGGAGCGACATTAGGTGGGAGGGAAGAGAGGCAGAACAGAGACAGAGAAGGGAGAGAGGCAAAATAGAGAGAAGGGCGAGAGGCAGAAGGGAGAGGGAAGAGAGGCAGAAGGGAGCGAGGGGAGAGAGGCAGAATAGAGAGGGACACTGTAGTAGAAAGTGGGAAGATAGACAGCTCAGTCTTTGACATGTTAATTTTTAGATGGTTGGCGGACATCCAGGAGAATATGCTTGAGAGGGAGCGGGATAGATCTAGTACTGAAAGGTAGATTTGAGTGTCATCTGCATAGAGATGATACTGAAATTCAAAAGATTTTATTAGGGTTCCAAGTGAGGTTGTGTAGATGGAGAAAAGGAGGAGGCCTAGGACAGAACCTTAGGGTAAGCCAACATACAAAGGGTGAGGTGAAGAAGTGGTGCCAGAGAAGGAGACACTAAATGTTCGACCTTCTAGGTAAGATGTGTGCACCAAGAGAGCAGTGTTACAGAAGTCAAGAGAGCAGAAAATTTGGATTAGAAAAAGATCAACTGTGTCAAAGGCAGCAAAGAATTCCAGGAGAATTAGAATAGAGAAATTTCCCTTTGACTTGGCAGTGAGTAAGTCATTAGTGACTTTTGTGAGAGCTGTCTCGTTACAATGATAGGGCCAGAAACCATATTGGAAAGTGCCAAAAGAGAGTTGGAGGAAATAAACTGTGTAAGGCGATTGTAGGCGAGCTGCTCAAGCAATTCTGAAGCCAGTGGAAGTAGTGATATAGAGCTATAATTAGATGGAGTGGCTGGATCAGATGAGTGTTTCTTAAGATTGCATAAACAAATAACTAAGTCAGAGGTGTTCATCAGAGAACAAACTAACCTTAATAGGTTAGCTCTATGGACACGATAATCCACTCTGAGAGCTACCTCTTTTAGCTCACTTGTGCCCTTCACAGGGAGAAATATCCTGTAGTATATAAGTCTGGTCTCACTCAAAAGAGTGACCCAGCCCCGAAATACTAGGCAATTCTACCGTGAACAGGAGAAACAGCAAACCCCAGACGCATCTCGGCCTCCATGGGCCTCGTCAGTGAGGTGCAGCTGAACTCCTTTACGATTGGGTTTACTTGTAGTTTTAAAGATGATGGATACTTTCCAGTGTTAAAGGAACAGTTAAATATATGTGTGTGAAATCGGAGGCACTTGCCTCTCTTCATCCAGAAAACACAGCTATAGGGAAGTGCCTTTATAGGAGAATGGATGATTAACTGGGTGGTACAAATCAGTACCCTGTTGTTCCATCTAATCTGTACAGTGCATTAAATAATGTATAATGTATTCTGCAATAATGTCTGCTGTATGTTCTCCAAATGGTTGTAGCTAGCCACGTTTGATTCTAGTACAGGTGGCATCTACCCAATCAAGGTCCCAGTACCTTTGAAGTCAGAATGGTGGGGTATTCAATAAATTAGTTTGGGACATGAGCAAATCATGTGCAAAGTTGTATTGTCCATAGGTATGAGCAGTTTACTAGGCCTCAGGTTTACTGTAGGGATCTCAGAGAGAGCGTTTTGATGTCCACTGAATGATGTGGTTTATCCCCCAAATTCCATGCAATGGTGGATGCTGGATAATCTATGGATATAATAGGACCACTCTGGAAAAAGGTAGTGAAGAGTCCCCTAAATGATTCTGCACTGGGGTCCTCCATTCACTAGATCACCACTGCCCCCTGTACTCTAATTTCTCTGTAATGGTACTCACCTGGTCTATATTGCTCTTAGTGCCCACCAGGTCTGTACTGCCATAATAAAATGAATTAAAATGATTTAAACTGGTCAAGCTGAGTATTGATTTCAGTCACCAACTAAACACTTTAAAAATCATTATTGAGAAGCACAAATTCTTAATCAATCATAATCCTATGCTTTTGCTAAATATAGGTTTTTATAAAAATGCAATAATGATCTTTTTTTATTTAGAACTATGAGCATATGGATCAGTTAATAACTTATACAGCCCACTACTACATAACCAACAAACAAAAACACAAACAAACAGTTCAATTCACTGCCGCACTGAGCAATAGAGGTGGAAACATGGAAAATACACTGCAGTTAGTTGGCAATGTCCACCAAATCATGATCTTATCCCAAATGAGTGGTAACAAAATGTAGTTTACTTCATTTACAAATTGCATGAAAGTACAAAATGGCAGCCAGCACAATATGAAACATTTATGATATTTCATCTTGCAAAATATCAAATATAATAGAGACATTAGAATGCAAACATGGAAAAAGCTGCACCATAATAAAATAATGTTTTTTTAATTATATAATTTGTTTTCTTATTTATTGTTTAGACATAAGACACAATAATATAATGTAAATCATGATGTAGGTCTGTATTGCCATAATACAATCATAATGTAGGTTTGTACTGCCATAATGAAATAAAGTTTTTTAAATTATATAAATTGCTTTCTTATTTATTGCTTAGGCATAATTCACAGTAATATAATGTGAATTGAGTGTAGTAAATAGATGACTAATAAGAATTACTTAAATTGATCAAGCTGTATATTGATTTCATTTACCAACTGAAAGCTTTAAAACCATTATTAAGAACTACACATTCTTAATCAATCATAAACATATGATTTTGTTAAATATGGGTTTGTATATAAAATACAATAATGATCTTTTTTATTTAGAACAATGAACATAAAGATCAGCCAATGAGTCATACAGCCCACTGCTTCATAATAAACAAACAAAAACACAAACAAACAGTGCAAATAACACACAATTCAATTCATTGCCACATTGAGCAACAGTGGTGGAAATTTGAAAAATAAATCCTTATTTTACCCCAAATGAATGGTAACAACATTTAGTTAAATGTATTTATAATTTGCATGAAATAACAACATGGCAGCAAGTACAATATGAGGCATGTATGACTTTTTATCTTGCAAAATATCAAATAATCAAACAGAATAGAGACATCAGTATTCAAAATTGAAAAAGTTGTGCATAAATAAACACAATCATTTGTAGAATTGCTATAAAGCAGCATCGTTGATCTTTCTTTTTCTATTCCTCTTCACAATACATGTATATGATTACCAGACTACTGTATATCATCTCCATTATAATATGGCTGAAAGGCCACCAGACAGCATAAAGTTATAAAGATACTTCACTGAAGTGCACCATAACCCATAAAGTAAAATAAAATGAAGAATCTTTTTACTACCATTTGCTGTCTTCGACCTCACAAAGTGCTGCCTTGTAGTCACAAAATGTGTTAGGTTCTAGGTTACACTGTTAAAGACATCATGTTTATAGAATTTTGATTTAAACAAAAATAATTTTATATTGAGTTTATTTTTGGATCTGCTCTCCTTTATGTTTGCCCTTTTTCAGTAGTTAACAGTTTACAGACCATTTTCTGTTTGTCTTCTATTATTCTGTAACAGTTTTTTTTAAATGTATGTTCAATGACTGAAGCAAGCCGCCAATATACAGCATTTAGGGATTGCGTAACATTTCTTTGTGGCTGACTGTGTAATGGAAACAGTGACATCTATTGCTTAGCAAAGGTTCCTGCTCACAAGGTCCTGAAATGGCTGACTTTTCAACTCAAAAGAAAAAAAATAAAGAAGGGCATTGAACAGATGCCATTGCACAAGGCTGAATTGTTTATTTAACGTATTGTTTATGGTTAGGAATTAAATAAAAAGAGATGCTATCTGTAATGTCACCAAAAACCTTGCAACAGCAAAGCGGGTTGTGGTATCTTTACTTACACAAATGTGTCTGCTAGCATGTATCAAAGGAGATGTAAATATGTTGGGCTTGCATTTTTATATTCAGAAGAACTGGAGAAAATAAAATACCATAAGAGATGAGTGAGGGTCACTGATATTAATTATGAAAAATGACTGTAAGACAGGGGTGTAGGAGCCATAATAATTCTGGGGGGATACAACTCATTGTATTTACAGGCCGTAAATAGCTTATATATACATACATGCAAGCATAGAAAAATCTGGGGGGATATGCCCACCCCATCCACCCCAGTTACTACATCAATGCTGTAAGATACAATCTGTTGTGGCTTATTTACTGCGTTGACGGCTTGGACCACGGGCCTCAGACAGAGCTCTGGGAGCCAGTACTGAAAATGACACACACACACACGAAAGTACAAGCTCATTTATTTGTAGGATGGCAAAACTTATATACCTGACAGCAAGAAGGCATATCAGTGGAAATTGCAGTTTCAGCTGAAACAGCTTGTTAGTCTAGCAAGGTCAAATTGTAAGATGTTCTTGGAACATAGATAGCAGGAAACAGGTGGTAGTATTCTATATGTCAGCTAATTTTCCAGTTCCTAAACACAAAAAGAGTTTTTATTAACCCTTCATACCCCTCTTAGATCACAAAGTGATCTTCATATAAAACATTATAAAAGCATTAAAAAAAATACAGCAAGCGGACTGGTTCTCGTAAAGGTTCAAGACCCCTAAAAGAACCAGTACACGTGAAGTTCCTACAACTTGGTGGTGTTTTATCACAGGGAGTCCTTTGCACGTTCAATTATTAAGTGGCAGTTAGCTTAAAATTCTTTGAAACAAGGTCTTGCAGCATGCAACAAAAATACAGAGAAAGACAAGAGATACTATGACAGTATTCTCTGACCCAATGGTCCTAGCCAGGAGAACATGTCTTCCCATACGCTCTCCTGGGACTGGTTGAGACGGTCTTATATGCCTCTGTTTTTTTATAAATTTTTCATTATTTATGGACCTTATATTTCTGTGGAGTGAACTGGTGTTGGTGTGAGTGTAATTTTATTTACCACAAACAGACTTCAGTGGTCCCAGTTTTTCTGGGTCAAAATAACAATTAAGAATTGTCTATAAGGGAAAATTAATCAGGAGCATAATGCCCATCAACAGGAGAAAGTTCTTCCATGCATTCTGTGGATGCTGGAGTAAGTTCGACATTTTTATTATCGTTGTCTTCAATTGCTTTCACAGGGACTTTGTTACCCGCTTCACCCCTCTTTGGACACAGCTTCAGGCGCGATGCATGGATCCAGATGTCCTGTGAGTCAGTGAGGATGGCTGTCCTGGTTACTGCTACAACGGTAGTCGGTGATCCGAATGGGAAGCCTCCCTTCTTTGCTTTGTTCAGATGTCGGACACAGACGAGGTCACCTGGCTGGAACGGATGTGTTGGTTCCTGTGAGGGTAAAGGAGAGCGAGAAGACACATCACCATAGATGGCATTCAATGTATCAATCAAATATTGCACATACTGTTCTCTTATAAGGTCAAGATCATCTGGCATAACTACAAGTGGGCCTTTTACCCAAGGAGTTGGAAATGATCTTCCCATTAGAATCTCAAAAGGAGACAATTTAGTAGACTTATTAGGAGTCATCCTAATTTCTGCTAGTATGGCAGGTAAATATTTTGCCAGTTCCCCCATGTACCTGCAGTGGCCTTTGTAAGTCTCTCTTTAATAGTGCGGTTCATTCTTTCCACTATGCCTGAACTCTGAGGATGGTAAGGGATATGGAATTTCCAGGTTATCTGTAGCCAGTTCCTTAATTACTGCACTAATAAAGGCTGGTCCATTATCAGAATTTATTTGCAGTGGGCATCCATATCTCGGTATTATCTCGGTAGTTAATATTTTAGCTACTGTCTTAGCATCCTCTCTTTGTGTTACAAAGGCCTCAGGCCACCGTAAAAACTGGTCCACTATCACCAAAAGATACAATTGCTTTGATCCTACCTTTGGGATATGAGTAAAATCAATTTGTAAATGGCTGAATGGGGCTGTGGGTGGAGGCAAATGATCATGTAATGCTTTGTTAGGCACTGTAGAATTATTCTGTAGACATTGTATACATCTTTGTTTGTATGTCTGACAGTGTGATTTTACATTTCTAATGCAAAATGATAGTTGCAGCTGCTGCATGGTTGCTTTAATTCCTTTGTGTCCTACCCCATGTGCCTGTCCTATGAATATTGGGGCACTACTCTCAGGTATCCCTATTTTCCCCTCTTTTGAGAAAAGGCCATGTATGTCCTTTTCTTACCTTGTGATTGACAGTATGATAAATCATCAGGTGTGGCAAAACCTTATAATTTATGGAAAAGAAGATCAGAGGGATAGGATGGGGGCTGAAGCACAGGGAAAGTGGGGGTAGGCGAATGCTGCATAAGTGCTGCTTCCTTTGCTACCTGGTCAGCTAAAGCATTACCTCTAGAAACGAAGTCATTGCGATTAGTATGTGCACGCAGTGGATGATGGCAATATCCTTAGTTAACTGAATAGCTTCCAATAAGGAGTTAATAAGAGTAGTATGAGAAATTGATTTGCCATCTGCAGCAACAAAGCCTCGTTGTTGCCAAATTTTTCCAAAGTCATGAACCACACCAAAGGCATAGCGGGAGTCAGTATAGATATTTACAGATTTATTTGCAAAAAGGTGACATGCTCTTGGAAGGGCAATAAGTTCAGCAGCTTGGACGGAAGAAAAAGGGATGGGACCTGCCTCAAGTACAATATCTGGGAGCTGAACTACAGCAAAGCCTGTTTTATAGGCCCCATCTGCAGGTCTAGAACATGACCCATCAACAAACACATTCTCAGCATGATCTATAGGTATGTCAAGATGGTCAGGTCGTGGGGAAGTGGAGTCATGTATGGTAATAAGACAGTTGTGTGGCTGTGTGGGGTCATCCTCTGTTGCGGGACGGTTAGTCAGTAAAGCATTTAAGATGGCAATAGGGCCTGAGTTAGGGGCGCTGTATTTTATCTCTAAGTTGGTATGGTTAAGCAGTATGCCCTCATAGCCACTGAGGTGCTGTGCGGTCATGTGTTGTGTAGTTAGGTTTTTAACTAACTGTAACACTTGGTGACTAGTATGTAGAATGGTAGAATGTCCCTACCTCCGTGATCTTGGGCACAGACCGCGGCCATGGTTTTACAATTGTTCCTTGCATATAGGTGGAATGGTTTACAATAATCAGGTAGTCCTAAAGCGGGGGCCTGCATAATACTAACTTTTAAGGTCAAGTAAGCTTTGGTCATGTCCGGAGTCCACTGAATATGCTCTGGGCTGTCCCCTTTAGCAGCCGCACGTAAAAATTGAGTCATGATGTGAGCATTCAGGGATCCATTGCCTGCAATAATTAATCACACCAAGAAAGGAAAGCATTTCCTTTTTAGTCTGTAGTTTAGGTATTCTCTGAATAGCCTCTATGCGTTTTGAGCTAACAGAGCGTGTGCCATATGACAGAGTAAAACCTAAGTATTCAACATGTGTTGACCCCATTTGTATTTTGTGTTTAGCTAACTTGTGACCTTCAGCTGTTAGATGCTTTAGCAAACGTAGTGAATCCTGTCTATTGTCTTCCCATTAGGACTACACAACAGTAGGTCATCAACGTACTGAAGGAGAACAGAACCATGGCACGGTGTCCATGACCGCAGTCAACGTAGCCTTGAGGGCTGAGTCAACGTAGCCTTGGGGAAGACAGGTCCATGTTAATAGGTGCCCATCAAAAGTAGTTGTGTCTCAAGGTCCAATGGGACCGAAAAGAATGCGTTAAACAAATCAATAACAGTAAATATAGTGGTGTCATGCGGAATGGCCGTAATGAGGGCTTTGATATCAGGGACAATTGGGGCAATTGGGATAACTAGGTAATTAATTGCCCTTAAATCCTGAACAAATCTGAAGTCATTGTTGACTATTGGAAGGGACGTTAGTCCATTTCCATCCTGACTCTGTATCAGAGTCTAAAAGTCTGTCAATGATAAGTCTGATGTCAGTCTGAGTCATGCACTGTCCTTGACACATTCGATTCAGATACATCATACATACAGAAGGATTCATTCGGGGGTTAGGGCTTTCATAACTAGTTGGTCACCTACTTTTAAAAAAAAGGATAAGTTCCTTTCTACAAACTTAAATTGTAATAACAGGAATTAACCACAATTTCTCTATAATAATGAGGGCTGCCTGTTTTCTCTTTCCTTATTTACTATTTGTAATCTATTCAAAAACAAACTATTATGATCCCATTTTGAATCAATTCACATGCAAAATGTCCTTCTTAAATCACTTGCTAAAACATTTCTAGGAACTATTTCCCTTCAAGTTCAGTACTTAACTTACAATAATTTCCAACTAACACCCCTCGTCACGAGACGTCTCAGCAAACATTTACTTCAAGTACTAAAAACCACCTTAAAAAGTTCAACAACAACATTCCATACACAAGCTAAATACGACCTTAAGAATTTTCTGCGAGGAGGGGGAATTCCTGTCATAAAAAATCACTGTTTTTCTCCGGGACAAGGAGATAAGTGTTAGCAAGCTTTAAAACAGAAAGAACACATTGTCTTTAAATTGCCACAACAATATCAAGATATTTTTGAAAGTACAAATAGCTGATCTACAGAGTAAAAAGACTTTGAAAAGTTTTAGAAAAGTTTTACACTTACAAACATTACAAGACCATAAATCCTCCACTGTTACATATTACTGGAAAATTTTTTCCCTTTTTTATATTTATGCCGGCTTTAGAAACATATCAGTGGTGGACACGATCTCTAGACCCTTAATGACACAGAGGAAGATTCTCTAACCTGCATTTCTCAGTTGTATTGCAAAGAAAGAAAGTACAGCAATCACACTCACAAATTTATTTGCAGCAAAATAACTTCCCAAATGCAGAAAACAAGACAATACATCTACTGTATAAACAAAAGCAAGCAGAATATTATATACATATATGTAAAGAAAACGTTCCTTTGGGTTTTATGTTTAGATCCTCAGCATCTGAGTGTTCTGAGTCACTGGAGCCTCCCCTACCATCAGAGTCGTTTTTATTCTGTACTTTTATGGGGGTTTTCTGGTCCTATATATTTTTGTTTCTATTTCTTTTATTACCCTTTCCTCGTTTGCTCTTTTTGTTTGCTCTCCCTCACTATGTAGTGCTGTATGCGGGGGAAGGAGGAAGGGGGTCTGCAGCCGCTGCTCACAGCTTCTGAGTTGCAGCTGCTTGCTCTCTTACGGGACCTAGGGGTGGGGGCTGTGTATATAACTACATACGATAGCTTTGCATGATTCTCCTGGGTTGGGAGGTGAATATTGTTTAGACTGCCAACTATCCTTCTATTCTTAAAACTTTAGGTGGTTGTCTCAATAGACAACGTAACCTTATATTGTTACAACGATTGTTAATCAGAGAACAAGAGTGGCTGTACTGAGCTGGAGAGCTCCGACAATTCCGATAGTTATTCTTGAGTTAATTACTTAAAACAAAACGTGGTACAATATCCCTATTTCTGTCTCCTTCGACTGTCACTATGCGTTCGTACTCTGTGCGTCAATGGGTTGCCCCTAGACACAGAGACGGTGCGTCTTACAGTCTCCAGATACCTCACTTCTTGATTTTACACAGTATAACAACATTTCTTATCTTAAACAGCACAGCAATACAGCAACATTCATAAGCAAGCAAAAGCTGTGGGTTGGGGCACTGTCAACCAAGCCGTCAAGTATATATTTAAATGTTATCCTTTCTATTCCCACCTTAGGAATAATTAATATAGCCTACCAAAGGCTAATAGATAAGTCTACCAAAGGCTTAATATAGCCTTCCAAAGGCTTAATAATTTTGCCTACCAAAGGCTAAACCCTCCCTACCTTAGAGAGTGGTTCTCAGTCTACCTAAGACTGTGCCCAACTCATTTACTTGGATACAGTTTACAGAGGAAGATGAGATTGGGAGCAAAGGAAGGTGTACTTAAATGGACACAATTCACTCTACTCACCACTCGTCGTTCTTCGATCTGTATCCCACTTCTGACACCAGCTTGTTGGGGATTATTTACTGCATTGACGGCTTGGACGATGGGCCTCAGACAGAACTCTGGGAGCCAGTACTGGAAATAACACACACACACAAGAATCTCAGTACAAGCTCATTTATTTGCAGGATGGCAAAACTTATATACTTGACAGCAAGGAGGCATACCAGAGGAAATTGCAGCTGCAGCAGAAACAGCTTGTTAGTCTAGCAAGGTCAAATCGTAAGATGTTCTCGAAACATAGATAGCAGGAAACAGATGGTAATATTCTATATGTCAGCTAATTTTCCAGTTCCTAAACACAAAGAGAGTTTTTATTAACCCTTCACCATCTTCTCCGTGTGTGCATATGCGATATGATGGGTGCAGGGGATGTTCAATTACAGAAGATCTGCAACCCCCTAATTGGCATAAGGCATCACAAACCAAAATAATAAAATGTCCTAAAAAGAACATTAATTCTTTCCGGACAAAGAAATAAAAGCCCAGAGTAAATATCCTAGCTCACAACTGGGCATACCTCTTTATTCTCACAATACATGTTTTTTTATATAGTAACTAACAGTGAAATACAAGTTATTACGTTACATTCTCCTAAAAAAATAGTTTTAGACAGTGATTACGGTTAGCCACAGTAATAATTCTGCTGTTTTATCAATATTATATGTTAATACAGATAACAATCTTTTTGGTCTCTCTGACTCTAGGTACACAAGTAAAACAATTGCTTAACAGTTACAAATACATTTTATTTCCCCTTGCAACAGGACAAAACACTATTGTATAATATAATACCATATAATAATATATAATATTTAGTATACAGTCAAAATACATAGGAAATCCTACAAACAACTGTAAATGATTGGCCCCCTGTGTCATGCCAGCAATCTTCCTTGACAAACAACAACATCAATTTGAAATAGTTGAGAACTGTGGGATAAGGGCCTCAGTTTGTCACATTATGTATGTACAGTATGATAAAAGCTTCTCGGTGGGTATATTTCATTTGTTAGAATGTATTTTTTTCATTCTATTAAGGGTTTCAAGCTTGCTCATGAGAAATATCATGAGACATTTTGAAAGTAGGGAGCCAGGTTTGTGACATTATAAATTAGAGCGCAACCCACTTTATAATTTCTGTATTATTATAAGATGTATTCTTAAATGAATTCCATTTTAAGCACTAAATAGGGAATTGTGCTCTTAATAGCTGAAATGAGTGTTTCTGCTGCACCTTTAAGCATGAATAGCTTCTATCTAGCTAGGAGTAAATTGTGTTATAGGGCTGTTTGTATTCCTGTGGGATTAAATGTGTACTTCTTTTTGTGACACTTTGGGCCCTATTCTATTGCCCAATTTGTAAATGTATAGACACTTAAAAATGCTCGTAATATACGTAGTTACTTACAATACCATTACGAGTTACTCGCCCACAATCACTACAGGCCAGCCAAAGGCGCAAAATCGACCTTAGACCTCCATTGGTTTTTAGCACGGCTCGAATTTATGAGCTCTAAATAATTCAATTTACACAAATTCATTATTCTATTAGACCTGTAGCTATAGTTCGCAAATAAAGTCTAACCCGCAACTTTAAAAAGTATCACATTACAAGTACTGAAAATGGACTTGCAAGGGCTTTTTCAAACACTTATTTGAGCTGAAAAAGCAATTAAACACACAATGTTGTACTTTAAAAGCATGAAAAGGCATGGAAATGCATTCAAATACACTGCATGTCCGTCTCAAACCCACAAAAATGCAAAGAAAAAATATTATTTTTAACTATTATTTCTGAGTAATATCGATCCCGGAGATTCAGGGGTTTAATATTTATCATGAAACCCACGTGAACAGATGATCTAATGCAGTTTATAGATTGCTTGATTGTAAACTCGATCGACAAATATTACTTACTAGCGACTTGCCCGTCAAAATTACGGCAATAAAATCTGAAGCCTGGCAATGCTGTTTGCCACACAATGCAATTTTCTACCTCTCTAACTTGCAGGGCTTGCGATGAGAGCCTTCGGCTTCACCGATTATAGCAGGCGTTGTCCAGCCCACAACTTTCGGGCCTTGCGATGAGCGCCTTTCGCCCCCGTCAAACTCGTAGCTTTCATGCTGCAGGTATACAAGAAAAAACTTATTGGGTGATATTATGGTATTAATTCATAATGCAGTGTGACCAAGATTAAAGGAAAAAATATTTATAAAAATATGTTTTAGAAACATAAATCTACTTGTGCACATGTTTAATTCATTAGTTACTGCAACCACTTGTTAGTATGACTTTAATGTGGTTGATGGTGTTGATGGATCTAGATGAATATGCACGTGAAAAATCTCTCTGGGACCTGAGAAAAAATGGAAGCTAGCTGAGGACAGTGCCACCCACCGCACAGTAGTTATTCAGATGATGTATTAATATTCCCTGTCTATTGTGTCAAATACTACAGACAGGTCAAGGAGAATTAAGAGTGTGCAAATATCTCTATCCCTTGCTACCAGGAGATCATTAAAAACATGAATCAGGCCTTTTTCTGTGTTGTGTCTTTTCCTCAACCCTGACTGCTATTGCAGATGAATTTTCAAGCTGTGCTGCAACTAGTTTTTTTTTACTTTTCCTAAAAAGGGAAGATTTGAAACAACCCTGTAGTTTCCCATACAATCTAATTTTTTGAGTCTTGCTATGCACTCAAGTTTTTTTGAGGATTGTTCTGACATTTGCTTCCAGATCAAGAAATATGCCACTGTGCAGTGAATAGTTCACTATTTTTGTGAATCCTTGGTCAATCAGATCAGGAGAACCTTTGAGAAGATGACTTGGATCTGAATACAAGACACAGTTGGCAGAGTGCAGCCGCTTGATTATCGGCACCATGTGTCCACGGGTCCAGAAAGTTCACGTTCACCTACCCTTTTTCTTGACATTCATAAGTCATCAATCTTAAAATTACTGTTTGAACAGAGGACACTTTGAGTCTAATTAAATTGCAAGGCCGTAACTCACGTTATACAGACCGCATGTCTTGCGGGATTGCTGCAGGTTTGAACTCTGCTACAATTACTGAGCGATTCAATTGAACAAGCCTGTAAGTTATGGGCCAAAAGCCGAAACCGTAAACCATGCGATCATATGTAGAATTTCAGATTGTGAACATGTTCAATTAATCAAGGCCGTAACTACCCATTTACAAACATCCAATAGAAAATGAGGCCATCATCATTATGGCAGTATAAGATGGAGGTTACATGTCAATCAATTTGTTTTTAGAGGTCCGATATGCAATCAGACTTGCAAAACTGCACCTATACAGCGACACCTACTGGAGTACAATATATATTTTTCATTTGAGATATATTCTCTTTTGGAACTTTTGGAACCCTACAATAATTCAACAGAAGTTTATTATAAACAGCTCTAAGGAGTGTAAAACACTCAGCTTAAGTTACATGCCTATAAAAGCAAACTAAACAAATATAACATTCTTACGACATAAAAGCAAATTAAAGAAATATAAATCATTCTGGGACTGTTTAAAGCATCATATAGCTTACAAAGTTCGGCAAGAATCTACATATCTAACAACTAGAGACACTAAAATAGTCTCTATAGGGAATATCCCTGCAATATTAATATTACCTCTTTAAAAGGAAACGGGGGGGAATCAGATTTATCAATTATAAAGATGTATTCTGTTTGATATTCTTATCTTCAAGACACACTCTGATGGAACCTTGCTCCTATTAACTGGAGGCTGAGTACTTTTAAAGAACTTTGCTTTTGGAAAACATTACTCCAGCGATTGTATTTATGCTTAGATAATATCTTTAATCCATCTAAACAAACCCCAAGATCTGATTGATCTTATTACATAGGATTAATTAAGAGACTGTGTAATACATTGAAACATATGTTTACTGCTTGTACAAACTTAATTTACTTTTGCTGAAGCCGTACAATTTGGGAGGTTATGTGATTATAAAATACCTGACTTTAGGAAGAATTATACCAGTAGTTTTACTATTAAAAATATTAGAGGAAAACTCACTAACTAATAAGAATAGCAAGTGCTTTGCGTAACAAAATTTAATAGTATTCTGGAATATATACAATAGTGGGAAAATATGGGAAAATTAAAAGGAGTAACAGAGAACAGAATATCTCTAAGACTAAAGTGAAGGAAAAGAATACACAAAAAATTAATTCCATTTTCCTTTCGGAAAAGACATCAAAATAATTAAACAAAAACAATATACTCCAGGAGAAATAATCTATGATTGAGAGGAATTCCAGAAACAATATCGCAAATTGAACTGAAAGCTTTTGTAACTATTTTTTTCCAAACGTGAGTAGGAGACAAAAGAATAGATTGTTTACATAGAATCCCGTTACCAACAAAACTTTCTGGAGAGGTCCCCAGGGATATCTTGGTTAGAATTCCTTTCCATTCTTGTAAAGAAGCTATATTAAAAGCAGCTAGAAAAAATAAATTACTAGAAGCACCATTTGATAAAATTTCTGTGTACACAGATTTATCTTACTCTACATTATATAAAAGAATTTAAAATTATTACCACCGCTTTGAGGAGGGAAAACATCCTATATAGATGGGGTTTTCCGGTGAAATTGTTAGTTTTTAAGGATAACGTAAGAAGTAAAATTAATACCAAGAAAGAAGGTAAAAGAATTTTGAATGAATGGAAAATAAAAATTGACTCTAAAGATGATAGCAGTATACCCCCAAAAATATATCAAACTTAATCAGGAAATTATAATAAACTCTCTTGATTGTAGGGGGAAGGAGGGAGAAAAGGAAGGAGGAAACCTTGGAATATATGAGATTTAAAGACATATAGATGAGATTCACATAAAAATAGAATAGAATGATAAGAGAACACATAATTATGAGATAAAAGGAATGAGGACATTTTGGAACTATTGATACTATTGATAATTCAATTTACACTATTGTAAACATGTACACTCCTAATCAAAAGCAAAATAAATTCCTTAATAAATTGCATAGGCATATTAGTAATATCAAGATAGGACATTTAATACTAAGTTGGGACCTAAATATGTGTTTGGACCCTGAATTAGATTTAAAAAATCGGCAGCTAAACAAACAATAGATTCTGAATCAAAGAAGAAACCTGGGAAATGTTTAATAGATCATGATCTGTATGATGGGTGGAGATCTCTATACCCGAATGAAGGTGAATACACTTTTGACAGACCCTCCACATATACAAGAACATATTACTTTCTGTTCACTCTAGAAAAAACACAAAAAAATTAAATTTCCCTTACCTCCTGGTTTGATCAGGCATGTGTAAAATTATATTTAGTACAATCTGAAAAAAATAGACCTATAAAAAGATTTCAAATTGATTCCACGTTATTCAAAACTAAGGAAGATAAAGATAAACTAATGTATGAAATAGATATATTTTTTTTTAAATAAATCAAAATTCGATAACTTCTAATATTAACATATGGAAAGCCCACAAGGCTGTAGTATGTGGAATACTTACTTCAATAGCCAGATAAAAAAAGATGACTTTCCTTGAGGGATCTAAACATAAAATTAAATTATTTAGATAAGGCTAACAAATTATCCCCTACCAATGACAACATTTGTGAAATAACATCAATACAAGATCAACTAGATAAGAAAAATCTGCCTTTTCCAGCAAAAACAGTATTTCTCAGGCAAAATATTAGCAAATCAATTAAAATTGAAAACCTCAAGCAAAAAATAGTTAAAATAGTAGAGCACAATGGGAAAATTTGTATCAAACCAACGGACATTGGAATCTCCTTCGTTAATTATTACAGATCTTTGTATAATCTAGTAGAGAATGGGGAAAACCAAAAAAAATTTAAATAAATGATAGGTCATATAAATCTCCCTAAAATATCTGAATCTGATCTCCAGAAACTGGATGCTGATATCACTGAAAACGAAATTCAATCCTGTATATCTGGCCTACAAATAAACAAAATCTCAATCCATGATTAGCCATTTGAAGGAAACTTTTAATGAAATCAAGTCTTTAGGTGAAGCTCCAAGAGAAATGTTGGATGCTAATATCATTTCGATTCATAAAACCGGTAAAGATGAAACTAAAGTTGAAAATTATAGACCTATCTCCCTCCTCAATTCGAACATAAAAATCTACTCCAAAATTCTTGCATTGAGATTAAATCGTATCATTTCCAGCCTGATAGATACTGATCAGACAGGATTTATCAATGGTAGATATGGTCCAGAAAATACTAGAAAATTAATAGATTTGTTTTCATTTGCTAATGCAAATAAAGTCCCAGTTATAGCCCTGTCATTGGATCCCGAGAAGGCTGACAGGGTTAGCTGGGACTATTTGGAACTGGTCTTAGAAAGGTTTGGTTTGGCCAGGTTTGCCTTGCTAACAGTAATTGCCTTATACAACAATTTTTCAGCCTATACTTTGGGCTATGCTTATAAATCAAGCAATTTCCCCATATCCAATGGAACAAGACAATGCTGCTCATTATCTCCCTTGTTGTTTGCCCTTATAATTGAAACCCTGGCAGTAGCCATTAGGTCAAGGGTATAGAAATTGGTCCTTTCAGGAACAAAATTACATTGTATGCTGATGATATTGTGGTAACTCTGTCCGACCCAAAAAACTAACTAAATAAATTGTTTAAAACTTTGGAATGCTTTGGAAGAATCTCACATTATAAAATAAATACAACAAAAACAGAGATATTGTATTTGAATTCGCTATTAGAACTTAGACTTGAATTAACAGAATTATATACATTTAATTGGGATAAAAATGGATTTTCACCCTTGGGTATAGAGTTTATTCCAAACTTGAAACTACTTCCAGAACTCAATCTCAATAAACTGTATATACACGTGAAAGAAGATATTTCAAATTAGAAAAAAGTGAGTTTTTCATGGTCGGGCCGAATTGCTGCGATTAAAATGGTGATATTACCCATAATAATATACATATTTAGATGTATTCCGCTTTATATCAAATATAAAACTATTAAGAAGTTTCAGAGACTGATTAATCAATTTATCTACAAGGGAAAAAACGCTTGAGTTAACATAAAATTATCTTCAAGGAGCTTTGCGAGAGATGGCGTTTCCAAATCTGTCAGATTAGGTTGAAGTAATAAATCTAACTAATTTTCTCAAATTTTCACAATAAAAACTCCCCCAAAATATATTCAAATCAAAAGGTTATTATCAGAATCAATTCATTTGCACTTCCTGTGTTGGCAGAGATATAAAGAGAGTAAAACAATAAAAAAAAATGCCTTTGGTAGTAAAAACCTGTCTAGGATTTTGGACTCAGACTAATAAAAAATGGAAATTGATACCATTTTCATATCCTATTATACCGATTGATTGTATTTTCGCTGATTTGGTTACAGAGATAAAAGGTAGCAGTGATATTTTAAAAATTAAAATTTTCAGCAATCTTTTTAAAAATTGATTATTTCGATCTCTGGAGGATTGTATAAATAATAATATGATTAAAACAGAGAATTGGCTGTTTATTAAAATCTAAAGCAGGCAGTTCTAAAATCCGAATAAATCAAAACTCTTCTAGAGTACTTACCAGTTTTGAATCATTGTTGAAATCTGAATTACCTTTATCAATTTCAAACTGTTTCAAATTATTTAGAAAGTTGTCTGAAAAAGAAAAAACTTTACCGATGATTAAATGGGAAAGAGATTTGAATATCATCTGGGATACTGATAAATGGTTCGACGCTTTGAGGTTGACAGAATCCTATGTAAAATGTACCCCTTTTAGGGAAATACAATACAATTTAAGTTAACACAAAGATGGTACATGGTTCCCTCTCTCCTGGTTAAAATAGACTCTAATAAACACTCCGGTAACTGTTGGTGAGATTGCTTTGAACAAGGCACACACCTACATATATGGTGGTCTTGTAGCATGAGTCATCAATTTTGGAGATTATGTTTAGATGAAATTTCCAGGATAACTAAGATTGAACTGGATCTAGCACCTGAACTTATTCTTTTTAATTTCTGTCCAATTACAGTTAATAAAACACAAATGGGTTTCATTATCCACATTTTATTAATAATCAAATGGTTAGTAACTAATATTAAACAATTAGCAATGCAACAGATTCAGACCTAAAATGAAAAGAGAAAGGAGGGAAAGGAAGAGAGGAGATCCTTCCAAAGTTTGCCTGGCCCACCCATGAGACTTACCAAAAGTAATGTGTTTCATTTTAATGTTTGTGTACATTACTTCTATACATACCTTCAGTTTTTTTTAAATCAAAATGAATTGATAAGTAGTGTAGAAGTGAATGTGGAGAGACAAGTAATATAACTGAATGATAGTGATCTATATAATATCAAGAAAGTATCTGTATGTACGAAAACATTTGAGGGCTTGCGGAATTGTAGCAATTGAATAGCGATTTGCGATTTTAGAGATTGTTACTCTTGCAGAGAGTGAAAGATCAAAGGCTTAGATTGGGTGTAAGTTCCGGTTGTAACAACCCCAGGGGTTTCAAGCCCGTAACCCGTAGACTGATTTTGCCTCACAAAAAGACGCCAATTGAATAGCAAATGAGTTTACGGGATACATTACAGGCTCCAGTAACTTACAATTTATCAATTGAATGAGGCCCTTTGTTTCTGAAATACTGGACGAACTTAGTGCATTGTGACTGGGACAATATTATATTGGACTATAGACAGGTTGGCTTACATAACCTTTCCACAGTGCGGAATAACAGAGCTGGTCTTTTTTCTGCCACAATAATTTCTCTGGACAAAAAATTCTCCTTTCCTGTAGGTAATGAGAGCTTGATATTTTCTGTGATGATCTGTTAGTTGGAGCTTGTCCTCTGCTTTTTCAGCTGTTCAATACTGTGACCCTTTACTTTTTTTTTCTTCACAGTATCATCAGGGGAAATATTTGCAACGTGAAGAATTTAGGCAGACACAGGCAATGCTGTCCAAAATGACATCTGGGCTCTATTAAATTTACAGAAGTTACAGAGCGATTAAATTAGAAAAGACTGCAACGACATGGCCGGAATCCAAATAAACCGTAAACCATGCTTCGGTACGTAGCATTTCTGGGCGTGAACATGATAAATTAATCAAACATGTAGTTACCGGTTTAGATGGAACCAATAGTAAAAAAGACTGTCATCATTACGGCACTATGACAAGGAGGTTACATTTCAATCACTTACAGTTTTGAATTCCGAGTTGTGATCGGGCCCACATTCCAGAAAAAATGCAGTATGAAAAAAATCAATAAATATAATATTCTAGTCCATACGAGTTCTATTATATGTATTAACACACTGATTGCCGGGATCAATATAACACGGAAATTAAACATAACTAAAATTATATTTTATTACAGATTTGTGAGCTTGAGAATGTTGTGGTATTCATTTTTAATACCTTTCATACCTTTCAATACCTTTCATTGCTTTCCCTGTAATTTAAAATACAGTAGTGTGTTTATATTTGCTTTTACAGTGCTACGGACAGGAGATTAACCCCCTTGCAGATACTCTCTAATAGCCATAGCGTTTTTGGCTACATTTGCCATTTATGGGTGTGAAAACAATTGTGGGCTTGAGGACTTGTTGTAATTTATTAGTGCTCCCGACATCATCACTTGCCGCGGTGCCAACACAAGTGCCCTCCCAACACAAGCACCTAAAATTAACCCCCCCAATGCTGGGGGTCCCCATCAGGACCCATGCAGCCTCCCCATATTATCCCTTGCTGCGGGGGTCCCAATCGGTGTGTAAAAAGTGTAAACCTATGCCATGGGGGTACTTCAAGTACCCCCTGGCACCTAAAATTTACCCCCGTAGTGTCCCCATATCACCCCTTGCAGCTGGGGTCCTAATTGGACCCCCCCCGCTGCTAGGGATGAAGGACTGAAACCGTTGTCGCATTCTAAGTTTAGTGAAGGCGTTGTGTTAGGTGAGATTTAGGGATTTTAATTGTATGTATTTAGGGGTTTAATTGAATATATTTAGGGGTTAAATTGAATGTATTTAGGAGTTAAATTAAATGTATTGAGGGGTTTAATTAAATGTATTAAGGGGTTTTATTGTATGTTTTGTATGTTTTATTCTCTGTAATATATGCTTTTTTTAAGTAACTTAGTTTTTTTTATTTTTGGTAACTTAGGTTTTTTATTTTATGTAATGTCCTTTTTTTTATTTTCAGTAATGTCCTTTTTTTATTTTGTGTAATTCTAGATTTTTTATTTTGGGTGTTTTTTTTATTTTCTGCAATTAGGTGTTTTTTATTTTCTGTAATTAGTGGGGTAATATGTATTTTATTAGGGTGTTAGGTAGGTAGTGTAGGGTTTAACAGGGTAGAGGGTCTGGTTAATAGTGTAGAGGGGGGTTAATGGGGTAGACGTGGGGTTAATAGTTAAGGGTAGGAGTTGGGTAGGCAGTGTAAGGGTTAATAGGGTAGGGTAGAAGAGGGTTAATGGGATGGGATTTACTGGGTACATTTGGGGTTAAATAGACACAGTAAGGGTTAAATAGGACTAGATAGGCTAACATAGGACTAAATGGGGCTAAAAAGGTCTAGATAGGGTTACATAGGATTAGACGGGGTTAAATAGGTCTAGATCGGGTTAAGTGGTTAGTGATAGGGTTAATTCGCTATGGTGAGGATTAAAAAGGGTTAATTACTTAGATGGGGTTAATTAGTTAGAGGGGGTTTATTACTTAGAGGGGGTTTATTACTGAGATGGGGTTCTTTTAGATTTATTGGTGTGGCTAATAGTGTAGTGTAGGGTAGTGCTTAGACTTAGTGTCATGAAGGTCCTGGAGGACCCTCATGGCACTGTTAGTGTTAATATTGAGGTTAATTTGTCTCCCAAGAGGGTCTGCATAGACCCTTATGGGACTGATGGGGTTAGGTGGTGTCCTATAAGGGTCTGTATAAACTCATCTGGGACTAATGGGGTTAATTGGTGTCCTATAAGGGTCTGTATAGACCCTTATGTAACTGATGGGGTTAAGTAGTTACCTATAAGGGTCTGTATAGACCCTTATGGGGCTGAGGGGGTTAATTAGAGACTTATGGGGCTCTGTATAGAGCCCCATGAGTGATGGGATTACTTTGAGATGCCTGGGGGGTACTCATAGTACCCCCATGGCAGGAGTTAATTGTTTAGTGATTGCTGGTCCTTTAAGGACTTGTACGGTTTGAAATGCATCGGGACTCACGCTGCAAGGGGTGATATGGTGACACTGTGGGGGTCTTGATGGGGACCCCCAGCAAAGTGAGGTACGGGGGCCAGAGCAGGGGATTCCTCTGCTGCTTACGCAGCAAACATAAGGGCTTTTGTAACCTTTGCAAGTCCTCCCCAGCACACGTTGAGCTTTGGCCTCCGTTGGCGTGTTACAGGCTAGCTCGTGGGGGACTTCATGGCAATTTAATAGCATGATTGGAACGTAGCGGGACAGATCAAAGGGTTGCATGCTGCGATGTTCCACGTTGCACTAAATGTAGGCATTTTTCGGCTGGCCTGCATTCCAACACGCAGGACGGCAACGTAGAGGTTAAAAAGGCTAATTTAATGAAGCTCAAAGACATACAGCTTCACTGACCAATAGAGACACAATGATATATAGATAGACAGTATTAGACATGAAAAAATACACATAAACATATACAGCCTTATTAAATTGCGATTTATTAAATTTAAATGGGCTCTATTTAAGCACATGGCATATTTTTTTACAGAAGTTTTTAGTTAGTGAAGACCTTGCTTTTGAATAGAAGTTCATTAACTAAAAACTTCTGTAAAAAAATATGCTGTGTGCTTAAATAGAGCCCATTTAAATTTACCAGAATCGCAATTTAATAAGGCTGAAAATTAACAAAATAAAGATGAAGCAATGTAGAAGGAGAAAGAGTGAGACAATCTGAAAAAGAGTAAAATAGAGAGACTAAGACATAAAGAAACTGGAAAAAATAGTTTGAGTGAGATTGGTAGAGAATAAGATAGAAAGACATAGACATAGAGAAACATACATATGCCCTAAAGGGAGATCTGTCCATCACATTAAACATTTTTAGATCTTCTCTGATCTTTGTAATATGTAGAAGGCACAGTAAAAACTTACTGAAACATTGCTAATTGTCTCATAGGGGGGAAAAATAAAATTCCTTCCTGACCCCAGATAATGGCAGTTGATTCCTCCCCGAATCAATACTCCCTCTCTAGTTATCCAGGATAACCCAGAATGCAATTTTTGTTCAAATTATATCCAATCCTTTTTTAAAGTTATCTATCGAATCCTTTGGTAGAGAATTCTACAGTTTAACCATCCTTACCGTGAAGAGCCCTTTTCTTTCTTTAAGGTGGTATGCTTTTCATTCTAACCTCAGGGGATGTCCTCTTATCAGTTGAAAATCTCTTGGCACAAAAATTTCACATGACAAAGCCTTATATTGGGCTTGGATGTATTTATACAAGGAAATCATATCCCCTCTTAGATTCCTTTTTTATTGAGAAAATAAGTTTAATTTTTGTAGCATAGTTCATCTTTTCCCCTTATTAATTTTGTTGCCTTTCTCTGTACTTTCCATATCTAAAATGTCCTTTTTATGTAGTGGTGCCCAAAATTGTACTCCATATTCCTACTAGGGATTTGTATAGATATATATTTGCTACCTTTTCTTCCTTATCTTTCCTAAATGCATGCTTATATTGGACTTGCCTTTGCATAGAGATGTTGAGACATGGAAAAAGACAGGGAGTAGACACATAAATCGCTAGAGATAGATATGAAGACAGGTAGACACATTAAAAAAACTTATAGGGAAAGACATACAGAAACAGTGAGAGAGACAAACATAGAGCAAGGGGAGACAGAAATACGCAGGAACATAGAAAAACATAAAGAAAGGACAGGAAAGTCATAAATACCCATAGACATAAATATTAAGAACTAAAAGCAAAAGAGAACATTATAGAAAGTAAAAGAGAGCGCGAGATTAATAGTTATATGCAACATTATGGAAGTGAGAGACAGATAGAGACAGGAAAAGACTGGAAAAGGGAGAAGATATGAGTGAGGTCAGGTTAGTAGAGTAAAAGAGGAAGAGAGACATAGAAAGAGAAACAGAGAGACCTATCCTGGACCTGCAACAAACTAGCTTCTTCTCCTCCTATTCCCACTTTAGATCTTTGCTGACTTTTTCCAGTTCAGGATGGATTTTGTTTTCCTCAGCATTCCCACTGTATCCTCTTCAATGTCCCCATTCTCCTTCCACTAATTGATTTTGTATGACCCTTTTCCAGACATGTTAACTGTATTCATACTGTTGGATCTATCTGCTATGTTTAGCACTGTCAATCTCCTGCAGCACAACCATCACATACTCAGGACTCAGGCTTGTATTTCTTATCCCTGTAGACTCTCCCACTATCAAAACCCCACACATGTTTCGGCCTGGATTGGGCCTCAACAGTAGGGTGTAGCTGATAACTGCCTAAGACATAGTGAGCAAGGAATGCCCTATCACCCTTAAGGAGAATATGTCCCGAGGTTAATAATTTGCATATGCAACAACAGAAATAGAGGTGCACAAAAAGAGGACAAACTAACCTAATAGGTTAGTTCTATAGACATGATAACCCACTCTGAGAGCAACCTCTTTTAGCTCACTTGTACTCTTCACAGATAGAAATATCCTGTAGTATATCAGTCTGGTCCACTCAATAGAGTGATCCACCCCCGAAATACCAGGCAATTCTACCCTGAACAGGACTCTAATATATCTCCTTACCATCTCCCAGTTTGACCATTGCAACATCTTACTTTCTGATCTTCACCCTTTGCTTTCCCTTGAAATCTGTTCTAAATAGAAATGCTGAAGCTATGCTTTTCTTCTAAATTTCCTTTCCCTTGCTCAAGTTCCTCAACTGACAAGACTATTCAAGTCTGTTCTATCCTCTGCTCCATTTGAGACATCTATTTCTTTCACCATGTTGTTAGATATGTTCCACTTTCATGCCTCTTTGCCATCACATATTATAATTGTCCTGCTACGAGTCGTCGTCACGCTGTTTGCGTGGTCCGTACGAATAGCGGGCTTAGCGATGAGCGCCGCAGGCGCTCATCGCCCGGCGAGCCTCGCGAAGCGAGGCGAGCCGTTAACCCGTAGAACTTTAGCGGGCTTAGCGATGAGCGCCGCAGGCGCTCATCGCCCGGCGAGCCACGCGAAGCGAGGCGAGCCGTTAACCCGTAGAACTTTAGCGGCCTTAGCGATGAGCGCCGCAGGCGCTCATCGCCCGGCGAGCCTCGCGAAGCGAGGCGAGCCGTTAACCCGTAGAACTTTAGCGGGCTTAGCGATGAGCGCCGCAGGCGCTCATCGTCCGGCGAGCCTCGCGTAGCGAGGCGAGCCGTTAAAACGTAGTAAAAAAATACGGCCGCAAACCGCCTATCATAAAAATTAAAATCAACAATAACTACACACACCACATACATAAAAACCTAACCGATAGCAAGAGGGAGCATCCACGACCTGCAGAAAGCGAGTTACACATTGATTTACCTTAAAATACAAAAATGTAAACACAAAAAAAAAAATAAGCGACAGAAAAAATGGCGGCCGAAAAAAAAGGCGTAGACACATTACGGATAATCCGTGACGGCGTATAAGACACATTACGACATCGCAAAAATCGGACGCAACCCGCGGACAAGAAAAAAGATAAAACACACTAAATACACAGAACACATAAATAAAAAAGTTACCGACAGCAAGAGGAAGCATCCTGGACCTCAAAACAAAAACTATCGCCTTCATTTAAAGCAAAATAAAAGAGTTTAGACACTTTTAAAAAAATAAGCGAGAGAAAAAATGGCGGCCGAACAAAACGAAAACGAGGCTACAGCACTATAGCCACGGAAAACACTTACGGAAAATCCGATAAGACGCACACCACACATTTCCGGATTAACACGGAGTTCCCGCCTTTGTCTCGCGTAGACTCCGATTTCCCGCCTTTGCCTCGCGCTGACTACGATTTCCCGCCTTTGCCTCGCGCCGACTACGATTTCCCGCCTTTGTCTCGCGCCAACTCCGATTTCCCGCCGAAAACAACACATTGGTCTCGAGCAACAGCGTATTTCCCGCCGAAAACAATGCATTTCGCTCGCGCACCCGTATTTCCCGCCGAAAACAATGCATTTGGCTCGCGCAAAAACCTATATATAGGGCACAATTGACACATTACTGACACCTTTTCCTGAGGTGATGACAGTGTGACTGGACATTTTCGGATGCTGGAAAATCGAAAGAGATTGATAGCTCTTCAGGATACTGATTCAGGAACATTGAATTACAAAAGGTACATTTTAAGAAGTATCATTAATTAATTACTATATTATTAGTTACTTAATAAGGACAATTATGTACATTAAATTAATAATTGGTTATGTATTGTGCATTAATTATTAATGTACATTACATTGAATTATTAATTAATAATGTACATTAAATTAATAATTAATTGATTATATATTGTGCTTAAATGTGTGAAACATTGTAAATAATATTCATAATGTATTTTATTTAATTAAGAATTAATAATCAATAAAATATAACCAATTAACGTACATGTACATTATTTCATTAACAGAAATATAATATTGAGCTTAACTGTGTGAAACAATTGACCATACTATTGATAATGTACATTAAATAATTAATGAATTAAGCATTAATATAAAAGTGAGTTTGCGTTTAAGAATGTCCATAAAAAAGAAACACATTTATTCATGAATTAATAAATAATGTACATTAAATTTAATTATTAATTAATAATGTACATTCTATTACAAATTAATTGGTTATATATTGAACATTAATTAATTGTAGATTACATTACTAATTAATTGGATATTGTAATTACCTGTGTAAAAGAATTGTAAATAACGTTTATAATGTACTTTCTACAATTAATTAATTATTACTAAACAGTAATATCAAAAATGTTAGCGTTTAAGAATGTGCAGAAAACAAACACATTGATTCATTAATTAAGAATGTACATGATTTTAATAATTTAATTCTCAGATAGACTCATGTTTATGTTTTCAGTTTAAATTTAATTAATAATGTACATTAAATTAATAATTAATTGATTATATATTGTGCTTAAATGTGTGAAACATTGTAAATAATATTCATAATGTATTTTATTTAATTAAGAATTAATAATCAATAAAATATAACCAATTAACTATTAAATTAATGTACATTATTTCATTAACAGAAATATAATATTGAGCTTAACTGTGTGAAACAATTGACAATACTATTGATAATGTACATTAAATAATTAATGAATTAAGCATTAATATAAAAGTGAGTTTGCGTTTAAGAATGTCCATAAAAAAGAAACACATTTATTCATGAATTAATAAATAATGTACATTAAATTTAATTATTAATTAATAATGTACATTCTATTACAAATTAATTGGTTATATATTGAACATTAATTAATTGTAGATTACATTACTAATTAATTGGATATTGTAATTACCTGTGTAAAAGAATTGTAAATAACGTTTATAATGTACTTTCTACAATTAATTAATTATTACTAAACAGTAATATCAAAAATGTTAGCGTTTAAGAATGTGCAGAAAACAAACACATTGATTCATTAATTAAGAATGTACATGATTTTAATAATTTAATTCTCAGATAGACTCATGTTTATGTTTTCAGTTTAAATTTAATTAATAATGTACATTAAATTAATAATTGCTTATATATTCTGCATTAATTAATAATGTACATTAAATATAATTATTAATTAATAATGTATATTACATTAGTAATTAATTCATTAGATATTGTGCTTACCTGTGTGAAAGAATTAAAAATAACATTCATAATGCACTTTATTTAATGAATTAATTATTAATAATGAGTAATATCAAAAACAGTTTTGTATTACATTACTATAGGAACATATTAAAGAATTTGCTTTCAGGTTTTTAAGGAATAAAAATATATGTCTCTTGATTGATGTTTATTTCATGATATGGGTGAAGTGAAATAATACAAAGATTCTAAAATTTAAATTACAGATTATTGATCAAGGAAAGTGAATAAACACACAGTGTGACGTTTGCAGCCTTTGAACAACATCAAGACCGTCTTTGCAGGTAAATATTTAATTTGGTCCTGACACATCAAAACAGCATATGTTAAAAAAAAATATGGAAAGTTGAATAGACAATACGAAGCAATACAAACATTTAACAAAACGAAGAAGCACTTGCCAAAAAAAAAAAAAAAATGTATGCAGTGAAGTGAATCAAGAAGGATTTAAAATGAATTGAAAGATGAATAATTGATATAATAAATATATATGTCCAGTTATTACCAATTTAATATATGTCAATAAAATAATTTGAAAAATGGTTTCATTTATTTCATTGGAAACAAGGATAACGTTTATTCATCAACTTTAATGTAACAGTCCAAAAAGTAAAAAGACATATGTACACAAAAATAAGAAGAAAGACTAATTAATATTTATATTGACTATTACAGATTAAAAAATGGAAGATAATGGAGAAGACAAAATGGAACGCAAAAGAAGATTGGCAAGGGAAAGGAAGCAAAGGTGGAGAGATGCTCATACACCAGAAACTTCACAACGCTTGAGAGAAGAAGATCAACAGAGACTTTTAAATAAAAGAAAGATTGCTAAGAAAGCCAAAAGTGAGTCTGTTGGGCCTTGCAAAAAAAGGAAAAGTAAAAAAAAACATCTATGTGAACCAGTGTCTAATGATTCTATTGTGCAGAATGACTTAAATGTAGACACACATGACAACAATGTACATATAGAAAGTGGGTTTGATATATATGTGGAAAAAATGCATGACAATGTGTTCAATACTGCAGTACATGTAGATACTCATTATTGTGGGTTACTTAATGTGCTTTGTCAGTTTTGTGGGGCCTATCATTTCATAAAGGAAAGACCTACTGATGGAAATTTCATTAGTTGCTGTCAGAAAGGAAAGGTGAAACTTCCACTAAGACATCCATTTCCATATTATTTAGAATGTATTATGAGTGATCCAACATTTCCAAATTATAATAATTTCAAACAAAACATCAGGTCTTATAACAGTGCAATTTCATTTGCTTCAATGGGTGCAACTTTAGCAGAAAATGTACCAGGACATGGTCCTTATTGTTTCAAAATTCAAGGTCAAATATACCACCGAACTTCACATTTACACCCACAAGAAGGAGAGCCAAGGAAATTTGCACAGTTGTATGTCTTGGATACGATGGAAGCTGTGGAACAAAGAATGACACTACCAGAAAATAGACAGTGTTTGCGCATAGTCTTTGAACAGCTGGATAAAATTATGCAAGACAACCCATATAGTAAAGCATACAAACAATTAGCACAGCTGGAAAAAGAACAACAGGAACATGCTGAAAGACATCTATTGCCTATACCAAGAGTAAATATGGTGTTAAAAAGAGATCGCAACACTGATCAAAGAAGATATAATTTACCGACAGTAAATGAGGTTGCTATGGTGTTTAAAAATGAGGATGGTGAACCACCTTTTCAGCGTGATATTAGAATATATCCACGCAATGAAGAACAACCATTTATCAACATCAATATATTAAGTTGTAATTTAGATCCAATGACATATCCCATTTTCTTTCCAAATGGTGAACCTGGATGGGAACCAAAATTAAAATTGGAAACTTATCCCAATACTAAACTTCGCATTAGATCTAATGTTTCAATGCTGGAATATAAAGTTGCACAAACTGCTATCCGTGACTGCTTTAATCCAATTTTACATGGAGGCAAACTCACTCAACAATGGATTATTGATTCATATCTACAAGTTGAAGCCAATAATTTAAATTTCATTAAATTTCAACAAAAAAAATTACGAGTTGAACAGTATTGTGGATTAATGGATTATGTGGCTGAAATAGCTGCAAACAGAGACATTCCAGCTGGAAGAGCAATTATTTTGCCATCAACTTTCCAAGGATCTCCTCGCAATATGCGAGAAAGGTATAATGATGCCATGGCTATTGTCACAAAATTTGGAAAACCAGATTTATTTATTACATTCACGTGTAATCCCCAATGGCCAGAGATCAAGGAAAATTTGTATTTGGGACAAACTACATCTGACCGACCAGATTTAGTGGCAAGAGTATTTAAAATCAAACTGAATTCATTAATACATGATATCACTAAAGCAAAATTATTTGGACAATGTATGGCATTTGTTTACACTATTGAATTTCAAAAGAGAGGACTGCCACATGCTCACATACTTTTAATACTGCAGGAAAAAGATAAGTTGAAAACTGCAGAGAGAGTGGATTCAGTCATTTCTGCCGAATTGCCAGACCAAGAAAAATATACAAAACTTTGGGAGATTGTTACACATAGAATGATTCATGGCCCATGTGGAGAGATGAATCCTAATTCACCATGTATGGAAAATAAAAAATGTACAAAAGAATTCCCAAAACAATTTCAAATGCAAACTTATGCTAATTGTGATGGATATCCTTTGTATAAAAGAACACAAGGAGAAACAGCTATTATCCGGGGCCAAAAGGTTGATAATAGATTTGTTGTTCCATACAATCCACATTTGCTCATCAAGTACAATGCACACATCAATGTAGAAGCTTGCACTTCGATTAAATCAATTAAGTATGTGTATAAATATATATACAAAGGATATGACGCAGCTACTGTTGTTGTACAAGGTGCTGTAAATGAAAACGAAAATCCAATTGTACACGATGAACTATCAAATTATTTAGATGCTCGCTATGTTAGTGCTCCTGAAGCAATGTGGCGCCTTTTGAAATTTGAGATGCATGATCGGTCACATGCTATCTATCGCTTAGCTGTACATTTGCCTCAAAGTCAGATGGTTTGCTTTACTCAAGGAAATGAAAGACTTGCATTATGTCAAAGTGAAGACAGAGATACCACACTTATAGCATGGTTTAAATTAAACTGTCAGGATACGCAGGCCAGACAATTTTTATACATAGAGATACCATATTACTATGTATTTGTAAATGGTCAATGGAAAGAACGAAGAAGAGATGCACAAAAAATTATACCACGCATTTATACCGTCAGTCCAAGGGATATTGAACGTTTCAGCTTAAGATTACTTCTGCTACATGTTCCCGGTGCACAGAGTTTTGAGCATTTACGTACAGTCAATGACATTGTTTATGATACATTCCTATTAGCTGCAAGACAGCAAAATTTCATAGCTGATGATACAGAATGGGAGAGGTGTCTGGAAGAAGCAGCGCTATGTCAAATGCCAAAGCAAATGAGACAACAATTTGCATTCATATGCATATTTTGCAATGTACCTGATGCTTTCACTTTGTGGGAAACATTTAAATTAAACATGTCAGAAGACTTCTTGAAACGTTACAGAGAACCAATCGCTCTGTTAAAAACATTGTTGGAAATTCAAGAAATATTGTTTGCTCATGGATTAAATTGTTCAAGTTTTAATTTACCGGATCCAGGACTTATAGATGACATTAATTTTGATGATTATGACACTGAGCTACAAAAACAAAAAACACAAGAAAAACTGGCAACATTAAATACTAAACAGTTAGAAGCATTTCAGGCCATCACAAATGCTACAGATGATGAAATGGTCAAAGACCGGTATTTCTATCTAGACGGCCCAGGTGGATCTGGAAAAACTTATCTTTACAATTGTTTGATGAGTTATATTCGATCACACAGTCAGATAGCTATGCCATTTGCAACAACTGGAATTGCTGCACTTTTGTTAGATGGTGGTAGAACTGTTCATAGTGGATTTAAGCTGCCAGTTCCCATTTTGGAAACATCAGTGTCAGATATTCGACTCAATTCTATACAAGCAAAAAAATTTAAACTAACAAAACTAATTATCATAGATGAGGCAACAATGATGTCATGTCACGCACTGCAATGTATTGACAGATTCTTAAAAGAAGTGATGGATAATAAGTTGCCATTTGGTGGAAAGGTGATGCTGTTAGGAGGAGATTTTCGGCAAACATTACCTGTTGTGCCACACGGAAATAGAACAGAGATCATTGAAACATGTATCAAGACCAGTAAACTGTGGCAAATATTTACACATCTCAAATTAGAATTAAATATGAGATCTGAAGGCCAAAATGAATTCAATGATTGGCTTATTAAAATCGGAGAAGGAAAACATCCAGAAATACAGCATTTACCAAATGATACTATTGAAATTCCATCAGAAATGGTTTGCAACGAATCACTGATATCAGCCATATTTCTAAACACTCTTAATAACGAGGATTACTCAGACATTGCAAACAAAGTGATATTAACATCAAAAAATATCGATGCCTTGAATGTAAATAATGAAATTTTAAAATACATCAATGCACCACAGAAGAATTATTACAGTGCAGATTCTGTTCTGGCTGATGATAAAGAGAGTGAATCGAATTTTAGTATCGAATTTATTAATTCCTTAACACCATCTGGAATGCCACCACATATTTTACAATTGAAAAAAGGTGCAATTGTCATGTTATTGCGAAATATGAATCCAAAAAAAGGACTTTGTAATGGCACCAGATTAATTGTGCATGAGTTAAAAGATCATTTTATACATGCAGAAATTATAACTGGGACCCATAGAGGTGACCGAGTTTTTATACCAAGAATTGATTTAGCTCCAAGCGAGAGTGGTTTGCCTTTTGTCCTTCAAAGGAGACAGTTTCCAGTTATCATGGCATTTGCCATGACCATCAATAAATCACAAGGCCAAACTTTTAAGTCTGTTGGGATTTTTTTAAAGGAACCAGTTTTTGCACATGGACAACTCTATGTTGCTTTTTCAAGGTGCACCAATCCAAACGAAATTAAAGTGACTGTTGACGAAAATGAAAGTCAGGGTCATTTATTAGACGATGGATGCGTTTACACAAAAAACATTGTGTACTATGAGGTGTTGTAAACATAGAGTAGAGTAGGTTCATTTCTATGACAACATTTTAAGGTACTCAATATTATTGCACAAAAACAACATTTCAAGAACAAACTATATACAATGGACAAAAAAATCCATAGAGAACAGTGGTTTGACTTCCAGTACAAAATGTAAGTACTCTGGGACTCTTTAAATAGGGGACCACTATTTCACTTTGGAAACGCTATGTGATATTTGCATAAAAGACAAACAGAAAATAAAAAAAAAACTTAAACATCCTTAAACATATTGAAATGGGTTACAAGTTTCATGTTCATATGATTGGTCCCACAAAAAAAAAGTTTAAAAACTGTTTGTTAAAGAGATATGTTATAGGCAAACATGTATTGTTACTATGTAGTTGAATCATTTCATAAGATTTAGAAAAGTATTGATTCAGGGAGTAATCCGATCGCCAGTTAATGGGGTCAGGAAGGAATTAATTTTTTTCCCTCTAAGATACAATTGCAAAAGTTTGAATGGGGGTTTTTATTGTTTGCCTTCCTCTGAATTCAATGGTAATTTAGTTTAACGAGAGTTTAACAAAAATGTTACAAATAAAAATAAAAAAATTAGTTGTAAAAAAATGTACTTACTCTAAGTTAATATAGTCTGCAGTTACTAAGTGATAAATATCTATTTAAAAGTGTTAGTATTGTTAAAAGAAGGTTGAAAGATTGTATAATATACAAGTTGCCTGTTACAAAATTTCATGTTACACTTTACAATATGTATGCATTAAAAAGTACAATATGTATGCATTAAAATTAAGATATTATTATATTGTTTTAAAAAAAAAAAATGATTATGAAATATAAGTTGAAAGTTACAAAAAATAAAAAGTTAAAAAAAGAAATGTGTATTTCTTTTTAGAAACAAAAAAGGGACAAATGTAGTAGACTCATTTTGTGTTGCAAATAAATTTCACAACATTTAAATTTTATTGACCGTCATTTTTTGACGGGCAAGTCGCTAGTCCTTTATAGTTCTAGAACTATTTTCCTACTAAAAGCTTCCTTATCTATCATCTCATGTTTCTTGAATGCCCTGCTATATAACATTAGACAATTCTCTACTCTCAACACATTTAAATCTTAATGTGAAAATCATATCTATAAAGCATCTATATTAGGTCCTCCATTGTCCACCATTTAGTAAAGCCCTCCACATTATCTATGTCTACATTTCTTTCCTCCAGGGAACTAGACAGTAAACTCTGTGGGTAAGCGACAATATAAAACATTATTTCATATAATGTACTTTGCAAAATCACAGTGTAAAATGATGGCTCTGTACAAGTTTTTTATAAGAAACCCCACCACCACTCTACACTTTTTTCACTGATTCTTATATAGTAGAGACATTAAGTCAAGACATATTTTAGGAAAATAGCTTTTGTGGAACAGTTTTTTTTTGGACTGCAGAGATTGCTTAATGCTGTTGATAGGTTTTATTGTGATTATTTTTAATTATTAATGTCAACAAATTGAAAAATGAAAGTTTTCCAGAAAGTACGTCTTTTAGAAAATAGTAAATTCAGAATCTCATTCCTAATACATAATATTTACTTCTTTCCAAATAAACAGAAATGACAGTTATTATTTAAAACGTGTCTTTCAATTTATTGACATTTAATGGCCTTATAAAAATTTGTGCCAATTTTACAACTTTATAATTTCTTGTTACATATATTTTGTTTAGTTTTACTTGAGAAGACTTGCTGAATCCATATCATCATTAAGCTTCACACATGAGAAAAGAGTCATTTGCCCTGATCTCAATTTTGTGCCCAGGATTAAAGAGCTATCCATGTAGTATATTCTGGTCCTCCTCTTTCTTGATCGAAGTGCATGTATCCTCATCTTCTGGACAATTAAAAATGGCCTCCACCTAAAAAAAATGCTGCTCTTTAAACATGGACATGGAACTACAGTGCCCCTTTAACTTGCTTTTTAACATGTAAATGGCAGTGTTAAAGAAACAATGGAATGGAAAAAGGGGTGGGTATTAATGATGGAAAAAATAGAAATGCAGCAGCAGGCAGGTGAAAAATGCTCTGTACAAATAATAATTACGGATGACACAGAAACAAGTTGATGTCTCGCGTGTGACAGTTGTCTTTTGTTCCATTTTACCCTCTCTGACAAATATAAATTAATTCTATTTTTACTGTGTTGCGGTAATCATTAAATGTAGTGAAGGTCTGTGTTAGAGCTGTGCATCACTGTACATTATGGATCTACTCAGCTAATTAATAAGAATTAAATCATGTTTAAAGTGAATATGTAAAATTAGATTAATGTGCATCTGTACACAAGATTTAAAGGAACTCTGAACACCATCAAGCAGAACAGTCAAGATCAAGTGTAGAAGCAGTAAAAACCATTTGACACTCCTTTCACAATCTTATTGGTGTTAGCTTTTAAAGGAAATTGTTTACGTACCTTTGGTGTTAACTTCAGTTCAGCTACAATGGCCAATATATTGAACTAGCTCTGTATGGACCAGAAATTATATGCTCCATCTAGTTGTTTTATATTCTCTTCACTGTAATGATAAACATTTTCTTTTTCCTTTAGGGTAGTAGAGACCAAAGGGAAGAAACTGTATTCATTTCTTGCATTAAAAAATAGACCATGGGAATTTGCAAGGTGTTTGCTTTTTTGGGCTTTCAAAACATGCAGAGTCAAACAACCTGCAGGCAACAGTAACGAAGGGCAATTGGAGGAGTAACACTTATATAAAAACCTCTTATAAATTGATGACACATGCAGCATTATTAAAAGTTAAAAATGCTTTTTTCACTTAGTTTTCAGGGCTTTGTTTGATGATGTGGAGTACCTTTGATAAATGTCATATTCCTTTAAAGAGCCACATAGAAAGTTAAGAGGTAGTAACAAATTGGTAAGAATGATTTGAATTAAAAGCAAAAAAGAGTTATTTGAAATAACATACATGTAAGTTGCAGACTAAGGATTGCACAGTCACACTTTCTATGCCAGTTGCAAACAAAGTGAATCATAAAACTTGTTGATGAGGACGATTGGTGGGAGCTTGACCAAATCAAGGTGGTCTGGCTTGGCTGATAAGTATTCAGACATTATTATGATTTACAGTAAAAAACGTATTACCTTTTTGGGGTAATTCAGGCATTGACTGTTCTTTTTTTAATTGCCATAACTATTAAATAGGATATCTCCATCTATACCTCGCCTCACCTGATGTTGGGAGTATTGTTGTGACAAGAGTCTCTCCTCCCTGCTGTAAGAGGTAGAACTGCAAGCTGATCTTTTCACTTGATACTATTTTAGTCAAAAAGACTTGGGCCCCCATTTAATTCCAAGCCTGTAATTACCTTCATACAGCCCGTATGTCTGTGGATTAGAAATTTGCAACAGTTAAAGATGTAATCTTAAATCAATAATGTAGGGAATACAACCCTTTAAAGCATAGAGCCAATAACTAATATACTTCAAGATGGGAACTACAGTATTTGTTGAAAAAGAGAATCCAACCAAAAATAGAACCCTAGAGAGCTCTATTTTGAATTTTGTTGCAGCATAAAATGTAATATTTTGTCAGTGCAATTTTAAAACTGGGAAATTTGATATTTAAAATATATACATAGTGCAAATAAGGACCATAACCACTTTGTAATTTTTAGCCATGAAAGCTGATACATTTTGCAGTAAAACAGCCTAGAGATAAATAAATCTAGTATTCTAATGGCTGGAAAGTGTCAGACATCTACTGTACATTCCATTAATGTTGCCAAGTAATAATATGCCCTTAAAGTTATCACATATAATAGTTGTCAAACTGCGAGTTGTCATCACGCTTGCGAGCCTCGCAAAGCTAGGCAAGCAGTTGATGCATAGAAACCTTCCGAGCTCTGAGCACGAAGGCGCTCATCGTCCTGCGAGCCTCTCAAAGTGAGGCGAGCAATTGAGGCATTGAAGCAAGCAGGACTTAGCTTGCAAGCAGTTGAGAAACGCGGGACTTAGAAAAAAAATCCAACCAAAAAATTGGTGGCCGAAAAAAATTAAAACAAGGCTAGAGGATACCGAAGCAAATCACTGCCAGGCACGTACGAGTTAGCCAGGAACGACTTCAGATTCCCGGGGGCTAGAAAACTGACCTCACAAAAATACAAATTTAACAGCCGAACCGCGGAAATCGAAAAACATGAAAATCCCCGCAAGGCACGTACGAGTTAGCCAGGAATGTAGGATATACAAAATATACCATTACAACGGATGGACAATGCTCCCGAGCCAAATAACACATAAAAAAAAACCTGCCATTTTACAACAATAACTTGCAAATGATAACATTATGATCCTAAAATGGCGCTTTACCCGCCTACACAAACGGTTTGGCCTTGCCCACGCAGCCTATTTACACTGCCCACTTGGCACATTGCTGACATTTTCTCCTCAGGTGATCATCAGTCCAACTGTACATTTTCTGATGCAGGAAAATCCAAAGAGATTCTTAGCTCTTCAGGATATTGATTGTTATTAATTCACTGTAATAAAAAAAATGGTATATTTTACACTGTACTTTTATATGTCTTTGCGATGAGCGCCGTAGGTGATCACTGCAAAGGAGCAAAAGCCTTACACTGTGTGGCAAACAGCATTGCCATGGCTTCAAATTTTATTGCCATCGTTGTTTGACAGGCAATTCGCTAGTTAGAAATAACCCTCAGACTGTAACACTTACTGAGATTCCCATGTTACTTCATTGGGCTTTTAGATATATTAATTGGTATTATTCAACAATTCCTGAACTTCATTGTATCCAATAATAGTTATTTGTGAAGTATCTTGTATACCAATTACTACTAGCAGTTCATATAACTTGTGAATCACCAGGCACACACCAATGAAAAACACATATAGTAGCAGTGTCAGGTTATGTTGCAGTATGTAACCCTTTTGTCTTTGTTCACAGCTGTTGTACTCACTGCGACTGCAACTGCTTATACCCGACTCGCATCATTTTCGGGGTTATATCAATCTCGTGAATCAATGAGTTAATACATATCAGGCCACCCACATGGACTATAACATTGGCTTCATTCATTTTTATTTATTTGTACATTGCGGGTTTGAGGGTTTGCAGGTCTGATCGCATATCAGACCCCGAATCACTAGTTGATTGACATGTCATGTTCATGTTTTACTGACGTAATGTTGACAGGCTCGGTTTCTATTGGTTCTATCGGTTTCTGCATCAGGAGTTACAGGCTTGCTTAATTGATCATGTTCACGCCCCAAAATGCTACATACAATACCATGGTTTACGATGTGAGCTATCAGGCCGGCACATGCAGGCTTGGCTAATTGAACAGCACCGTAAGTTGCATATTTGGTGATAATACACTTTGTCATATAGAAAGTAATTATGCGTCAAGATAAAATTCAGGAGTGAAAGTACGAACTCATTGTGTTTTGGTGTTGTAGACTTCTAGTATTCAAGGATTCCACATCAAGTCCCACTAAAATAGTGTTGTGCTCTAGATGGATGTTATTCAATCTTTGTAGTACACTTTTAGTATCTTGAGCATGTGATGACAAAGATACAACAAATGGTCTAAAGATGTCATCTAAAAGATTCTCAGTAAGGCTTCATTCCTAGATAAGATTTTCTGTCCTGGAGGAGTAGTTGGATTTTTATGAATCTTAGGAATGGAGTAGAAAGTTGTTACCGTTGGTTGTCTATTTAAAGGAAATTGATATTCTTGATTAGAAATTACAAGCCTTCATCCAATAATGCTATTTGTTCTTGTTTAAATTTGTCAGTTGAGTCACCCAATAATTTTCTATAACATTGTGCATCCATCAAGGGTTTACGATTTGCAGAATGATATTGAGAGCGAGAATGTACTACTACATATCTGAGGGTTTTATAACTATCTTGTTGTAAATCAGATAGGGCCAATTGTTCCTGCTTGGTCAGATTAAAGGTCTTAATTTTTTGGGAGGATAGTTTTTTCAAAATCTTTAGTTACTAGTGCGACAAATACTTTTTCTGCAGAGAGGTTAAATCCAGGAGTGAATCTACTCTTAGGTTTTAAGGTATATATCTTTTTTGTGAGTGTCTATAAACTCTATTCGTCTTCTGGTCCTGTAAGTCCCTTGTAAATGTTCTATGTTTATGTTCCTTCAACACTTTGCAACATTTTTCAATAGTTAGTTTAAGTTTATTTTCTATCAGCCCTATTAAATTGTGATTCGGCCAATTGAATAGGGCCCTATATAAGCACAGAGTATATTTTTTTACAGAAGTTTTTAGTTAGTGAAGACCTTGCTTTTGGATAGAAGTTCACTAACTAAAAACTTCTGTATACTCAGTGCTTATATAGAGCCCTATTCAATTGGCCAAATCACAATTTAATAAGGCTGTAAGTCGGTAAATTTTGTATCCTCTTGAAATGTTTTAATATCTGCAAGGCTCAATGCCAATTCAACTTTTGTATTCTCTAATAGTTGTTCCTCCTCCTTCAAAATGTATCATCCCATTCCTTTATAAATGTGTCACTAGTAGGTGGGAGGCTGGACTAAAGTTCACTCTTAGTCCTCTAGATATACGTTGCTTATTTGTATTTAATTGCTCAAGCCCGCAATTACAGGGCTGATGGCTAAAACCATGAACCAGAACTATAGAGGACCCGCTAGTGGGTTAAAGTCCTATGCGTAGCACTGTAAATGAAAATATACACACACTATGGTACTTATAGGTAAATGGAAAGTGATGTTCGGTATTAAAACAACAAGAGCTTGAGGCCTGAGGCAGAGGCCTAAGCAGAACAGGAGATCCAGCTAGCCTCTCTCCCTGCCAACACTACCCTGAGCCTCCCAGACGATCTCCTCATTCCTGGGGCCGAGAACAACATCAATCAGCGACGCTGAGTGGTCCCAGCCTCAAGGACGGTAGAGCCACGGCGAAGGGTTGTGGAGGAGGCATCACTCAGAGACCTGACGGGACCCAAAGGGGTGAAGAACTGTGGAGGAATACCGAAGGCAGTGTGTGTGCTGAGGTAGGAGTGAGAGGTCCGAAGCTTGTGGAGGATCCCAGGACCACCCGCCGCGATCTGCCAAATTACCCCACTGGCACCTACCCGACGGCTTGAATCAGAGGAGGTGTGGATCCCACCTAAATTCTCTCCTGAAGTCCGGTTCTACTTGGCCCACACCGGAGGTGCTCCACAGCTAAGAAGGGAGGGAGCAGCGTAGATCCAGAGCGCGCTGTTGGAGACTAGGGCCCAGGGGAAGCTGCATCTGAGGCTGCACTCTTAAAGCCTCTTTACCAAAGAGACTGAAAAAGCAGGCCCAACATTGAGCACTAGAGGGGCAGATTTGGGAGTACGGTGGCCTCAAGCACAACCCGGCAAAGAGGCACTGAACTTTAAACAGAAAACAAAAAAAAATATTTATTGGAATTGGAAAAGGAAAACTGACCAGAGACATTCCCCCTACAGAAGGGGTGAACTGACTCAGGGTTTGCCTCACAGGTCTGCATGGACTCTTTTAAAGCACTATCTGCATGGCACACATGGCCGGATTACCCATTAGGCAAACTAGGCAGCCGCACAGGGGTGCTTCACTGTGAGAGGCACCCATTTAAGCCCCTACAAAATACTTTATTTGGCATAAAATTGAAATGCTGCAGTTCACAGACTTGCCAATAGGCACCCACATTGAACTAGATTGTAGAGTGCTCACTGCTCCCTTTCTTAACTTCATCCCATGCGTTTGCTGCTGAGTATAGAGAAAGGAACTGCACTAGTTGAGCAAAGGCAGCATAAGTAAGTAAAATGTTTTTATTGTAAGGAAATATTGGTAGAAAGCAGTGCTTCAATAGTATCTATTCTTGGAGGCAGTTTATTTGCTTGATTATAGGTATTCACACAGCAAGGGAGCAACATACATGCACAGAAACAGCAAAAAAATGGGTGTGTGCCCACCTTGTGCACATACTCGCATGGGCTCCTCCACTTCACTGCCTAGGGGCTCCAAAAAGGTAGATCCGGCACTGATGGCAAGGCATTTTTTTTTTTGTGGAGCAGGAACCATAACGGATAAATCCCACATTAATGGTTAAAAGCTTGTTCTTTTCCCAGTGGGGTGACAGAGTGGTGCAGGGTGTTGCTCAGATATACTTGCACAAGACTGCAAAACAAACTTGATAGGGCTGCCTAGTGATAGGTTGTTTCATAGCCTGCAATAATTATCTTCATAAGAGCTCCGCCACCAACTAGTGTCTAAACTATATAGCTACAACTCCACAGATACCAGATAGAATTATCACTTACTTAAATTTCACAAAATGACGCTAGCTTTAATAACTCTTCAGGATTCCTTCAATCTGGACTACATATTATCCCTTACTGGATGAATATTTCAAAGAGCACAGCTTGAGACACTGATACAAAATAGAAAGCCTGAAACAGTAGCCCACCCTGGTCTAAAGAATAGAGTGCCCAGACAAAGTGGAGGAACTTTATCTGAGAATTTTGGAAGATTCAAGTGTACCTCTCATTTGCCTCACAGTTAACGCTGCTAAAATACAAGTACAACTTTGCCTCTCCTTCTAGAACTGTTCATATGTTAACCTTCAGGATGTAAAACCACTCTAAAGGGCTTAGCTAAACCAGCAATCTCAAGATGGCTTAACCTCAGAAAACCAGAAACCAGAAAATTATACTCACTTCTTTTTTGCTACATATGGGCCTTGTCCCTTACTAAAATCCTCCTCTATACTGTAATATTGGACTTTAGGCAGCACAACAGATTGACAATTTGAAAGATGGGCAAATCAAAAAAGAGTGTAGCATCTAAAAATATTTCTGATTATCTCAAACATTCAGAAACCAGTGCTGGGTGGGGTGGGGACCCCAAGAGCCTGGATCAGGTCAGTCAGATCTCTCAGACACTGAGGGCACTATGGCCTCTGCTCAACAACATGTAGATCTGACAGACCACACTTTGGCTAAGATTGAAGCTCTGCTTCCGTCCCACCTCTCTAAAACTGTGACAGCTCTACAAAAGATTCTGAACTTGGTTAGCGCATACACCTTCTGCAGGAGACACTGGATCAAGTAATAGAGGCCCAGGACAGAGACTGTATGGAGATCTCTCAGGACACATCACGCATTACTTTGCTTGAAGACAAGCTTGAGGATCTTGAGAACCGCTCAAGGGGGTATAATATTAGGATCCGAGGCATACCTAAAGCTGTACTGGATCTCACCCAATACCTCATAGCAACGATAAACAACATTCTATCCACTCATCCAGATCCTACCTGGGAGATTGAATGAGCTCACAGGGCCTCAGGGGGAGAAAAGAATCAAGAGCTTCCTAAGGATGTTATTGTCCGATTTCCTAAGCAACAAACCAGACACTTCATCTTGGCAACTATCAGGAAGATGACGACAATATCAGGTCCTGACAAATCTTCACTCCAAATCTTCACTCCAAATGATGTACTGTTAATCCATTTTTTTTCTTATTATTATTCCCTTTTTATGGCAAAATTCCTCTCAGATTCCTGATTCCATCCCGTTGGAAAAGTCGCTCTAGCATGGACAGGCACCGGATCCGTCTTCTCTCCCTACCAACCCTGGGTGGAGGTAAGAGAGTAGCCTGCATTATCTCCCCACTCCAAAACACACAATAACAAACCCAGATTTTACATTTATAACACATAATGCCAAAGAATTCAATTTTCAGTTCAAGAGGAGGAAAGCATTAATTTATTATAAAGCTTACAAGCCTTCAGTATTGGTAATCCAAGAAACACACTTCTCCCACAGCAATATTCCCACATTTATGCACAAAGAGTATCTTTTTTTTTCTACAAGCCACACCTCTAAGAAAGAGGGAATGACAATCCTCTTGCATAAAAACTTCCCTTTTAAGCTTGAATCGAAAACAATAGACAAAGAAGGGAGTTATATTATACTGTCAGGGACAATTTTTTGATCTAAACTCTCATTAATTTCAATTAAATCTCCCATTACCTCTCCCCACCGTTCCTTAGTTAAGACACTAAGATTTTTAGAAAGCCAGGACTAAGGGACATTAGTAATTGGAGGCGACTTCAATCTAACATTTTATTCTGATCTGGACAGATCTAGAAACCTGACAAATAACCTTTTTTTCAAATAAACTAAATCAGATCAACAGACTTTTACGTAGCTGGGACCTGGTTTACGCCTGGAGGAGTCACCACCCCATTATTCTCTGACCCATGGCTCATATTCTCGCATAGATACAGTAAGATAGATATAAGTTCCCCACTTTTTGACAACTAATCAGAGGCCAAAATTATCCCTTGTTCATGTCTGATTATTCAGCCGTCCAAGTAAAATTAAATTTGGGTCCTAATCGGGCTTTGCCATACTCTTGTAAAATTAATGATCTTCTGCTATGTAATCCTGCCTACGAAGCCCAGGTTATTGACAAAATTAAATTCCTCACAAGACGAAGGAGTTGGGTGGCTCTGGGTGGCAAAGCCTACATCAGAGGCACCAGTATTAAATTTGCATCAAACCACAGGAGACGGACCCGTCAAAAAGAACGGGACTTAGCCAAGCAACTCGAATCACTTGAAAAACAGAACCAAAAACAAGCCTCAAAAATTCTGCGACACAAAATTGACAAAATAAGGCTTGAATTAGATGGCATCGTATCTGAAAGGACAGAAAAAGCACTTAGGCGTACTAAACACCTCTTTTACTCTAAAGCTAATAAACCGGACACACTTCTAGCCAGGAGACTTAAATCCAAATACTCCCAAACAAGAATGTCTCAATTAAAAACTCCCTCCGGCCTCATTACAGTTAACCAGAATGAGATCCAGAAAATATTTTATAACTTCTATCAAAAGCTATACTCCTGGGGCGTGACCTGGTGTCTGCTGGAGTCAGACGTGTCTCTGCAGAGCTCCTGCTTTAAAACACCCATCTGGGCTTATTAATTGCCCTAAAAACCCAAAACTCACCTCAAAAGAGGTTGGGGGAGCAGGAGAGGCCGAAGTTTAAGCCCCGTGGCACTCCGGGGGATTAATATCGGAGGCACAGAGGCCCACAGGCAAAGACGCAGGGAGACGGGCACAGACAGCACTCTCACTCGCATCCCTGCTGGGAACTGCAGGAAGGAGAAGGCTGGAGAGAGCCTTGGCGATCTGGCTCTTGGGGGTCCCGATTGGGCTGAGCGGAGAGGCCAGGACAGAGTTCCCTGTCTCTAGGAGGCTCAGCAGGGGCATGGGGAGAACAGGCGGCGGCCATCTTAGCTACTCACGAGGAGGGAGCTCCGGACCAGGCCCAGGCGAAGGGGGTACCCCAAAGGAGCTCTAAAGGCTACCCAGAGACGTCCGGTGGCGGCTGGTTCCGGCCGGAGGGGTGTCAAGGGGCCTGAAACCAACTAGAGCTGCAGCCCAAGGTGCAACAGGTCGCGGGAAAAGCCCGCGAAAACGGGTGGCGGCCATTTTAAATCTCAGGCCTAGTAAAGAAGTCACAGCCTCTCTACACCCACAACTCCTGGGTCTCTAAGGACAAGGATTAATTGCCTGGATCTGAACTGTGAGTACCCTGCTATACTGCAGGAGTCTAGGCTTCTATATATGCCACATTTCCATTACAAGAGATACTCTTAGTACTACAGCTTATACAAGGCCTACAAACAGCAGCAGATACACAACACCCAGGAAGCAAACACAGCTGCACAGACGAATGTGGGGACTGGCAAAGCAGTTTAGCACTACTACTCTGGGTTACGGCTTTAAGACTCTAATTAAAATTGGACAAGACCGTCACTCTCTATGAACAATCTAACTACTCTAATTATCTATTAGATATTGCTTGTATGTGAAAAGAGTGAAATGCAAGCCTAGCATGGTCCACAGGGGGAACTTTTGACAGATCATGGCTTAGCAACATATTACGCCACAACTTGTATAACAACAAACCAGAATCCTACTCTAACAGGAACACGTTTCTGGATTGGATCTGCTTCTGGGTAGGAACTATAGCACACCTTATACTGTGAAAGGCACACTGGAGTTCAATATGGGAAAAAGTAAAAAATCCCTCCCACTCAAGAGAATTACAGATTACTGCAAGCCCCCTGAAACTCCTAGAGAAGGGAGATCTGACCTCTCAGAAGAGTCGGAGGGGGAGGATATCCAAAATGCACCCCAGATGGATATAAAACTCTCCAAAAGTGCAATTGCACAAATTGAAAAACTGTTCCAAGCTTACACGACTAAAACGGTGGACGCAATCAGGAAAGACATCCAAGACCTAGGTCAAAGAACCCACCAACTTGAAGAAACAGTGGATCAATTAGTGGAAGCTCACGAAAAAGATAGGAGGGAGGTGCATCACAACACGTCTCGTATAGCGGCTCTAGAGGACAAATATGAGGATCTAGAGAATCGCTCGAGACGACATAACATAAGAGTGAGGGGTATACCAAGAGCGGTAATTAATCTGAAAAGATATATTATGGACTTGCTTGCTGTGATTTTACCTGAAGGGGCAATAGCAGATGTTGATAGAGAAAGAGCGCACAGGGCGCTAGGAGCTACTAGAAATGTGGATACCCCCAAAGATGTAATCGTTCGACTCTCCCGACAACAGTCAAGGGATTTAATTCTAGAAGCAACCAGAAAGATCTCGGATCTTAGAGGACCAGATGATGCTCAGCTTATGGTCTTTGCAGACCTCTCTCCGGTCACACTGGCCAAGAGAAGAGAAATGAAACCGGCATTGGGAATACTCATTCAACACGGAATCCAATAGCGATGGGGCTTTCCTTTTGCCCTGATTTTTCAGTATAAGGGAAAAACTCACACGACCCACAATTTGGAGGATTGCCAAACTCTCTTACAAATGCTACATATAATTTCCGATGGCGGAGATAGAGAGCCTGAAAGCCAGGGTGCAGCTTGGAATCCTCTTCCTAAGAGACAGTGGAACACGGTTCCTCAAAAGAACAGAAACAGAACTAAGGAGACTAATACATTAGATGCCACTACAAAACCCCCAGAGAAACTCACCAAGACTCGGGGGGAGGAACTGAGGATTTGCCCATAAATGGAAGGACTTGGATAATTTATAATTCAAAAAAAAAAAATAAAAAAAAAAGAGAAAGAGAAATTGTCTGAACCTCAAGTTAAAGAGATCCCGGAAACGTCCTGGTTGAGTCACGGGACTTATATTTCAGAACTCTTGTGCCCAGAGAATTTTTTCAACCTTTAAAAAAAAAAAAAAAAAAAAATGTTGTTATTTACAGTTGTGATTTTTTGAATCTAGTTAATATGTTGCTAGTTATAATATTAGCTGAATAATCTGATGTGTTGAGCGAATTCCCCCTCTCCTTAGTTGGAGTTTCTTTACCCCAAAGAAACCTATTACCCCTTCCTAACGGGGCTGTACTAGAGGATGGCAGGTCCATTACTCTCTCCCCTAGAAGCCAGGATAGACGACTGGCGTAGGAAGCTATGTGTATTAAAAGCAATGTTTATAATAGTATTCCTTGTTGATTGCAAAGATAATGATCTCCTTGGGAACTCCTCTAATGTTAACCTGACTCCTTATTATGTTTTCTCCTCCAGAAGTATACGCTCGACTATCATCACTACAATGGCTTCAAGGAGCCTTTTGTCATGGCTCAAACACCTCTTCGGTCGCCCCATCCATCTCGGCTGAAACCAAAACAAGGTAAGCAGATTAGACCAAACTATCTTAGGATACAAGACAGAAATGACTAGAGTTATTAAGGATAAGTATAGTTTTTTAACACATAATGTTAAGGGCTTTAATTCCCAATTTAAAAGAAGGAAAGCCTTTCTGTACTACCAGTCAAAGAAAATCCTTCCATAATATTTATGCAGGAAACGCATTTTGCAAAAAATCACATTCCTTGTATTTAAACAAGGATTATCCCATATACCACTCCTCTACCCAACGGACCAAAAAAGCAGGAGCCACCATACTCATTCACCGCAACTTCCCCTTTCAGATAGACGCCAAAACGATAGATAAAGATGGGCATTATGTCATCTTGCAGGGAACAATACAAGAAATCAAACTAACGCTGGTATCCTTTTATGCGGATACGGTGGCACCCCATAAAAGCCTACTACATATGTTGAGAAAGGTAGAATCTTATTCAGAAGGTCTGGTGGTGATAGGGGGGGACTTCAATCTTGTTCTAGAGCAAGGGCTAGATCGCTCGAGTTCCCAGGCCTCTAATAGATACTCGCAGAAACTAAAACAGATTAAAAAGGTATTAGACAGATTGGGCCTAGTGGATGCCTGGAGGGGACACCATCCCAATAGACGCGAATATACTTACTATTCTCATACGCACGGGACCTACTCAAGGATAGACACGATTTTAGTGACCTCAAAGTTTTTTGACCAGACCAGGGGATCGGAAATTTTGGTATGCCCGTGGTCGGACCACTCGGCAGTTTCCTTGGATGTGGACCTTGGTGGTGACGCTAAGACTCCATATTCCTGGAAAATAAATGAACGCATGCTGGCGGATCCGGCGCTAATGACACAGATAAAGAAAGAGATACAACAATATTTTGAACTAAATAATACCCCGGGGTCAAATATAGGATGGGTGTGGATGGCCCACAAGGCCTATATCAGGGGGTCATGTATCAGGATGGCATCAGTTCTAAAAAAAAACAGTATGCGTCAGGAACAGGAAATTAATACAAAATTAAGAGATTTAGAGTTACAAAATCAAACACACCCCACCAACCGACTTCACAATAGTATAGATGATGCTAGACTAGAACTAGATGCCTTGCTTTCGCACAAGACAGAGAGCGCCCTGAGACGGACGAATCAGCTGTTTTACTCCGCGGCTAATAAACCAGACTCATTTCTGGCACGGAAGCTTCGGACTAAAACAGCATTTTCTCGAATTCTGAGGGTTAAAACTAAGACTGGGAGGATAACAGTGAGTCAAAGTGAAATTAAACACACATTCAGGGAGTTTTATAACTCAATTTATTCGACAAAGATAAACCCGAGCCCGGAAGCTCTCAGATCTTACCTGGATTCCTGTGATCTCCCTAAAGCCTCTGAGCAAGATCTAGAGGATCTCAATGCGGAAGTAGGTGTAGATGAGATATTAGAAACCATTAAAAGCCTGAAATCAGGGAAGGCCCCAGGCCCGGATGGCTTCACCAACTCTTACTACAAGATATTCGGGAACGTCTTAGCCCCTTATCTTAGTTGTCTATTTAACGCCATACTAAACAGGGGACCTATGCCCCCGGAACTCAATAAAGCGAACTTGGTAGTTTTCCCTAAGGAGGGGAGGGATCCCCTGGAGCCGAAAAATTACCGACCCATATCCCTTATGAATGGGGACATTAAATTATTAACTAAAATTATAGCAAATAGGATGGCAAAGTTTCTCCCAACCCTAATACATAAAGATCAGACTGGGTTCATACAACATAGACAAACGGTGGATAATATTCATAGGACCATGAATGTAATACACTTAGCCTCCCAAAATAAGACGCCTCTTTGTGTATTGGCGTTGGATATGGAGAAGGCATTTGACACAGTAGAGTGGCCTTATTTATATGCGGTACTAGCTAAATTCGGTATTAAAGGAAACGTTATACGTTCAAATTCCGGAGAGGGAATTGTGGAACTACCGGAAGTTTAGACATTGGATCTCTTCGTTAGCCCATAGGTATGGGAGGGGAGGGATCCCCTGGAGCCGAAAAATTACCGACCCATATCCCTTATGAATGGGGACATTAAATTATTAACTAAAATTATAGCAAATAGGATGGCAAAGTTTCTCCCAACCCTAATACATAAAGATCAGACTGGGTTCATACAACATAGACAAACGGTGGATAATATTCATAGGACCATGAATGTAATACACTTAGCCTCCCAAAATAAGACGCCTCTTTGTGTATTGGCGTTGGATATGGAGAAGGCATTTGACACAGTAGAGTGGCCTTATTTATATGCGGTACTAGCTAAATTCGGTATTAAAGGAAACGTTATACGTCTTATCAGAACACTATATAAAAATCCTGAAGCTCATTTAAGATTACCTGGGACAGGAGAGGCAATGGTAGACATTCAAAGGGGTACCAGGCAAGGGTGCCCCTTGTCTCCGCTATTATTTGCATTAGCTATTGAGCCTCTAGCCCAAAAAATAAGAGGCGAGGGGGAGATCGGGGGTCTGCAGATAGGTCACCACCACCTGAAATGCTCATTATTTGCAGATGATCTTTTATGGACTTTGAGGGAACCTGTAAACTCTATACCTAAATTGTTGTCTACGATAAGGGAATTCGGGGCCATGTCAGGGCTACAAATTAACGAAGAAAAAACTGAGGCCTTGGGGGTAGGGGTTCCAGGGCCTATAATAGAAACATTAAAGGCGGCATACAATTTTCAATGGCCTAAAAATTCAATTAAGTACCTTGGAATTAATCTTACCAAAAATTTAGCTAACTTCCCACCATTAATTAGACAGCTGACGGAAGACTTAAGGACCTGGTCTAAATATCAAATTTCATGGACGGGTCGTATAACATCAATAAAAATGACAGTGCTCCCAAAAATTCTATATCTTTTCCGAACTTTACCAATCAATTTATGTATGAGGGAAATAGATCAATTCCAGAATACAATACTTAGATTTATCTGGCGTAATAAACCACCACGTCTCGCGAGGAAAACAATGTTCAGGAATAGGCAAAAAGGGGGACTTTCTTGTCCCAACCTGAGGCTTTATTTACAAGCAGCACGGCTGGCGTGCATTCCTGTAACTCATTCTAGTAAACTGCAACCACTATGGACCTTTATTGAAAATTGGCAGATGAAACCCCATTCATGGGATACGGTGATCTGGGAGATAGCAAAAATGGACACGAGATACAAACATACTAACCCAATAATATATATGACCCTTAAAACCTGGGATAGGCTTAAAAACTCGAGCAACTTGGTTTCACCTCTATCACCACTGATGTCCTTAACATCCTTCCCTGAGTTTGGGGCCACTCTTAGCCCAAATTCTAGAATATGGTGGCAGACCAGCCCTTTAATGAGAATAGGAGAATGGTTTTCCACGGAGGCCCTGTTAACGCATACCTCTATCATATCCCGATTTCAAATTCCGGAGAGGGAATTGTGGAACTACCGGAAGTTTAGACATTGGATCTCTTCGTTAGCCCATAGGTATGGGAACCCTAAACATACAGGTTGGCCATCTATATGCGCAAAGATTCCCTCAATGAAAGGCACTTTAGGTTACATATACTCCTACTTGACGGAGTTTCAGAATACACAAAAAACTAAATTTATGGTAAAGTGGGAGCAGGACCTAGGAAGGGAATTAGATCCCTTAACCTGGAAAAGAATCTGTACTAATCTGACAAGAGGCTCATATACATACAGTTTACTTGAGACCTCTATTAAGGTACTACACAGAACCTATTACACTCCCCAACGGATGGCAACATTTTACAAAAACATAAATGGAGAATGCTTTAGGGGATGCAAAACAGAAGGGAATTTTTTACATATCTGGTGGACATGTCCCATAACACAAAAGCTATGGGGAGAACTCTCTGACTTATTTACACAAATCACAAAAAGTAACATGAGACCCGAAATTGAAACATGCCTGCTAGGATTGAAAAATCACGATTTATCTAGAGAGCAGAATGAACTTTGGCAATTCTGGACCTTGGCCACTAAAAATTGCATAGCCAAAAATTGGAAAACTTCCACACTATCAATTAAAGAAATTATAACAAAAATAAATTATATAATGATAAATGAGAGAATAGCCAACTCACTACAGAACACAATGCCTCAGTTTACTAGCACGTGGTCTCCCTGGTTGATATCCAAATATAGTATACAGATCTAGATTGGGATAGGATGGGACAATTCGGGAAGTCAGTGGATGGTAGCGGCTGGAGAGGACGGGTGTTTCACATCTGGATGGAAGCTTTTGGAGTGATGATGAAGGAGCTCACAGGTACTGAATATCTTATATATGTTAAAACAAGTAAGCATTAGCGGAGGAAGCTTAATGATAGATAGATATTTTTGTAAAATAGATGTAAGTAAGCATACTTCAGAATGCAGGATGATAATCAAAAAGAAAAAAAAGATAGGACGTCCTTTTTCATCATAGAATAGAAAGTCGTATGGAATTCGGATAATAGATGGTCCAAATCAATATGGTTGGGGTACTAGGAGCCTATAGTTCATGTTTATTCTTATATGCTCTATTCATACCATTTTGCTAAAAACTTTGGATATTTACTAGACCATGATTGCATAGCAGGCTACGGAGGACAGGATGTCTAGACTTTCGTATATTTTTTATCTGTTCTTCACTCTTTTTCTGCTTATGTTTTATCGCTGTATGAGAGACTTTTCTATGCTATGCTAAATTGTTGTATAAAAATGACTTGTCCTAAATAAAATATTAATTATAAAAAAAAAAAAGCTATACTCCTTGCAAATTAAACACTCTGAACTTGCATTTCAGTTATACTTAAACATGGTAGTCCCACTATTTCCCCCGCAAGTTTACAGAATCTCAATAAATATATTACTCACAAGGAAATAGAGGAAACAATCTCTGGGCTTAAAAATGTAAATCTCTCGGCCCTGATGGGTTCATAAACTCATATTACAAGAAATGTCTTGAAATCCTTACACCGCACCTTTGTGCACTCTTTAATGCAATTTTAAGAGGTGACCCCATGCCTCCGGAGATTAACCAGGCAGTTCTCGTTTTATTTCCCAAGGAGGGTAGCGATCCTTTAGAGGCTAAAAATTATCTTCTGATGTCATTAATGAACGGTGATGTTAAAATTCTTGCTAAAATTCTGGCCAATAGGATCTCTAGGTTTCTCCCTGATCTGATCCATAAAGATCAAACCGGATTCATAGGACAATATCAGTTGAATCCTGAACGTCCTGCAGCTAGACAGAAACTCCAAAACAGAAATGTGCATCCTTGCACTTGACATTGAAAAGACATTTGATTCAATCGAATGTCATTATTTTTCCGCAGTTCTGGACTATTCAATACCATGTTACACCTCTCAATTGAATCTTGCCTTCTAGGCATTCAAAACATTAGTTTAAGCGCTTATCAAAACAAATAGTCCCAGCTGATCATGTTAGCGACTAAAAATACTATAGCCAGGAATTGGAAATCTCCCCTAATCCATTTTCAGGATTTCATTAATAAGATTAACTATATATTTATCAATGAAAGATTGACACACATTTTAATTGACATTGTCCCCCTCTTTTTACTAATTTGGGAGCCCTGGTTGGCTTCCCCAGATAGTATATCCTTCACATAGAGTTGCCATGGGATGCCTCAATACCTCGGTTGGTGGGGATCCTGAACCATGACAAGGATCCTAACCGATGGAATTTGAGGTAAAAAGAACCAGTTAAATATCTCCTTACCATGAGAATTACAGCTTAACGCTTTTGAGAGAAAGCCAATTTTTTATTTAAATCCTTTGCATTTATTTTTCTTTTTTATTGTTTTTTCTTCTTTGTTTTTACAATGAAAAATTGTATCCACACTGTATTATGGAACAAAATGCTGTTAACACATTTGTTAATGTCTATTTGAAAAAAAAATGAGAAAGAATAATGTCCTCTCACCTAAGTGCCAATATACCTTTGATTATATTTACTAAATGCTGAGAGTCTGGTGAGATGGGCACAAGGGCTCATTTGCACTTAATACCCATGTGATTGATTAGTGTGGGTCTATGGAATACAGGTAATGTGTAGTTGCTAACACTTAGTGACTGATCCCTACTAATCCTCTATAATTATAATCATAAAAATAAAACAACATTAGTGTAAATAATGCTAACTACCAATTATAAAAGTGAAACATCCTCACCATGAACAGTGAATATCAGTGCAAGGATAAAACACAAATCATTAAGTGAAACAGATTGTGTGTTTTATTTCACTATTATCACTATATTATGTCTCATATCTTCTACAACCTTCTGCCTATCTCACAGGTGTCCTGGGTGGTCATTCATATCACTGTGAAGGTTTTCCCTCAGGAACTCCATGAGACTGCAACGCTGTTTAGCGATTCCGCTTCTGGACTATTTCCAATGGTATGGGTAGAAAGTGACAATCATATAGGTGACTACTACACCACTAATCCTTTTCACCTCCACTAAACTTTTTCTGCAGTAATACCTGTTTTCCTTCTAGATTCCTGACTCCTGGATTGACTGTCTGTTGTGACCCTTGGGCTGTTTGTAACTACAATTCTGGTTTTGTCTCTTTGTACCTTTGTTTTGGATCTCCCGGCCACTGGGCTTTCACCACCTAGCATTATATTAACAATGAGTCTGCAGATAGATCACCTGGACACTTGAATCCAATGAATCTCTACATAAAAAAAAAATTGATGGGCATCAGTATCAATTCAGGACTTTTCCTAACTTCTATCAGTTGCTTTTTTTCAGACCTACCGTATATACTCGAGTATAAGCCGAGTTTTTCAGCCCTTTTTTTAAGGCTTATACTCGAGTCACACTCCCCCCCCCATGTCTCTCCTTACCCCCCCGTGTCTCTCTAACCTTCCTGTTTCTCTCTAACCCCCCCCCGTGTCTCTCTACCCCCCCCCCCGTGTCTCTCTAACCCCCCGTGTGTCTCTAACCGCCCCCGTGTGTCTCTAACCGCCCCCGTGTGTCTCTAAACCCGTGTGTCTCTAAACCCCTGTGTGTCTCTCTACCCCCCCTGTGTCTCTTTCCCACCCCCCTCCTCAACCTAAACCCCCCTCAACCCCCCTCCTCCATCTAAACCCCCCTCAACCCCCCTCCTCCATCTAAACCCCCCTCAACCCCCCTCCTCCATCTAAACCCCCCTAAATACCTCCCCCCTCTCCCCTCACTTACCTGCTTGTGCTCGGCCTCCGCTCCTTGACCCGGCGCCGGCGCGCATGTGACGTCACATGTGCTCCGCGTCATTAGCATATACCGGGTGGCACCCGGTATATGCTGACACGACGCAAATGTGACGGTCATATTCCCCCCGGCGCTGGGTCAAGGAGCGGATGCCGGAGCACAAGCAGGTAAGTGAGGGGAGGTATTTAGGGGGGTTTAGGTGGAGGAGGGGGGTTGAGGGGGGTTTAGGTTGAGGAGGGGGGGATGGGGTTGAGGGGGATTGAGGGGGGAGGTTGAGTGGGGTTGAGGTTGAGGAGGTGGGTTGTGTCACAACCTACAATGATGATGGAGTATAGAGAATCCTAGTCCTCTTTTCTCCTGTAGGTTTTAGACCTAAGATTTGGATGACTCAGACCAATGGACCTTCCTTGTGGATGCAAGAGCATAAGTCCCAGCTTTTGGTAGTGTGCCTGGGAAGAACCTGGCATGGAGTCAGAAACGATCTCCTCTGCCAGCATATGCCCTTGGGTCAATAATACACCTGCACACAAAGTCTTGATGAAAATTATGAACAACTTCTTTATTTTTACACAAGTATTTAAACAACTCACAACAACAGTACAGGGAGTGGCTACCCCTTTGTCCAACCCTTATCTTCCTCTTGGCCAATGGGGTAATCTCCACAGTAACTTTATTACCTCTAGCCAATGGACTAGAGGTAAGCTCTGGGAACTTCCAGACCCCTCCCCTGGGCCGCCCACTAGGTGTGGCTAACAGAGTCATTTGCTGCCTGGCTCTCAAGGGAGAAACATCTCACTGTCCTCTGGACTTTGCCCTGACTCTCTGAGTGAGAATACCTGTAGACCCCCTGGGGTTATGGTGCCTCTATGTCTGTATAGACCCCTTTGTTCTGGCCTTGCTATTACTTCAAGTGTTTACTTTAGGTGATAGCTGGAAGGCAGATGGGTGATCAACTCAGGTTACATATGCAGTCAATATGGATGATGCACAAAACATGGCTCCAACATTCCAATACAATATATTTACAGATACAACACACAATGTTTCACACACATACAACCAACACATCCCACCAGCTCCCTCACATGACATCCATTACAATGAGCCTAAACATGGAATGGATGGGGATATGCTAAGGGGTAAACTTATAATACTTTATCCCCTAGACCACAAAATAACAATATAACCTTATAACAGTATAACAGGGTGTCTGGGAGCCCCAAACCCCCAGGTATCGTCTCTTGTTAACAGTCTGTGACAGACATCTGTCCAAGTCCCAGATGACTGCCAAGTGAGCCATGACAATTACCCCCCCAAGTACAGATGTAGGTATCCTGTACTCCAGGATGCCTATCTGGACTGACAGTCAGGGCTCTAGTTGCCGCGACAATCCATCTGCGTTCTGGTGGAATTTCCCTTTGCGGTGTTGCACCGTGAAATTAAAAGTTTGTAGGGCTAAACTCCCCCTCAGTAGTCGGCCATTCTCTCCAGCCACTTTAGATAACCAACAAAGAGGGTTATGGTCTGTGGTGACTGTGAACTGTCTTCCGTACAGGTAGTGCTGTAGTTTGCGTAGAGCCCAGACTACTGCTAAACATTCCTTTTCTATAGTTGCATAGGCTGTTTCTCGTTGCAGTAGTTTCCTACTAATGTAGGCCACTGGGTGCTCAACTCCCTGGTTGTCTGGCTGACTCAATACTGCCCCTATGCCATACATGGAGGCATCAGTCTGTACCATGAAAGGGCGGTTATAGTCTGGGGCAGCCAGGACTGGGGAGCAGGTCAGAGCATCCTTCAGTGTTTGGAAAGCCAACTGGCATGCAGAAGTCCAATTCACTTCCCGGGGTAGCTTCTTCTTGGTGAGATCCGTCAGGGGTTTGGCTGTGCTGCTGAAATCCGGAATACATTTTCGGGAATACCCAGTAGTACCTAGGAAAGCCATCACCTGCTTCTTAGTTTTAGGGGTGGGCCAAGCTGCTATTCCCTCTACCTTGGCTGGTTCGGGTCTTAACTTCCCATTCCCCACCCAATGACCTAGGTATTGCACTTCTGCTCTAGCCCATTGACATTTGTCAGGTCTTATGGTCAACTTAGCTTGGTGAATTGCCTGCATAATTTGGCTAATGTGCCTTATATGGTCCTCCCAAGTCTGGCTAAAAATGGCTATATCATCCAGGTAGGCCTGGGCATACTCTTGGTGCCCTTGCAACAATGTGTCCACTAGTCTCTGGAAGGTAGAAGGAGCATTTTTCATCCCAAATGGCATTACTTTAAACTGGAAGAGTCCAAAGGGGGTGATAAAGGCAGACTTCTCCTTTGCAGTCTCTTCTAAAGGGATCTGCCAATATCCTTTAGAGAGATCTAAAGTGGTTAAATATTTGGCAGTACCTAGCCGGTCCAACAACTCGTCCATGCGTGGAACAGGGTAGGCATCTGTTTTGGTTTTATCGTTCAGTCTACGGTAATCCACGCAAAAACGAGTGGTTCCATCTTTTTTGGGCACCAATACCACTGGAGATGCCCAGGGACTACTGGATTCTTCTATCACTCCCAAATGTAGCATAGTGCGTAATTCTGCCTGAATGTTGGCCCTAACTGCCTCTGGTACCCTGTAGGGGTGTTGCTTTAAGGGGGCACATTCCCCGGTTACTACTGGGTGGACAGCTAAAGGGGTACACCCTGGCTTGGTGGTGAACAGGGAGTGGAAGGGTTTTAAGCTGTTGGACAGCTGCTCTTTCTGCTCTGCGTCTAATTCCAGGGTCTGCTGAATACTTTCTCCTACTGTATCCTGGTCTGCTTTGTTTAGCATATCTGGGATCTGTCCCTCTTCTGGTTCGTCCTCTGTGGCCCTACAAATAGCTAATAGGTGAGCTGCTCTCTGAACGTACACCTTAAGTCTGTTTATATGGGCAACTCTGGTGATGGCTCTATCCGGGTCTATCATTACTACATAGGCCTTGTTCCCCACTTTCTGGCTGATTGTGTAAGGCCCTACCCACTGGGACTGTAATTTATTCTGGGGGTGAGGTTCCAGCATAAGCACCTTCGTTCCCTCTTCCAGAATTCTATCACTGGTCCCTGCCTTGTAGTATTTCTGATCCCTCTGCTGGGCTTTCCTCATGTTTTGGCTGACTATTCCAGTTAGTCTGGACATGTTCTCTCTCAAGGCTAGTACATAGGTGGCCACTGGTATGGGTTGCTGCCTATACTCCCCTTCCCATGTTTCCCTAATTATGCTTAAGGGTCCTCTCACATGTCTCCCATACAGGAGTTCAAAGGGGGAGTGCCCTGTAGACTCCTGGGGTACCTCTCTATAGGCGAACAGCAAACATGGCAACAACCGTTCCCAGTCTGGTTCCTGGTCTGTAAAAGTGCGTATCATATGTTTAAGAGTCCCATTGAACCGCTCGCATAGACCATTAGTCTGAGGATGGTAGGGGGAAGAGGTAATATGCTTAACGCCACACGTGGCCCATAGCTGTTCCGTGACTTTGGCCATAAATTGTGGGCCTTGATCGGACAAAATCTCATGGGGAAACCCTGTTCTGGTGAATATAGTCACCAAGGCGTCTGCTACCTTTGGAGCGGTTATACTGGACAAGGCTACTGCCTCAGGGTACCTAGTGGCATAATCTACCAGGGTAAGGATATACTGCTTCCCCGTTCTACTGGCTCTAGCTAGGGGCCCAATGATGTCCACAGCTACCCTCTGGAAGGGTTCTTCCATTACTGGGAGGGACTGTAACTTGGCCCTGCTGTTCTTCTTGAGAGGCCTGTTCCTTTGGCAGGCATCACAAGAATGGCAAAACTCCTTTACATCCTTATCCAACCCTGGCCAGAAAAATATCTCTTTCACTCTACTCCGGGTTTTCTTCTCCCCTAAGTGCCCTCCCAGGGGTATTTCATGTGCTACTTGTAGCACCTTGCCCCTATATAGCTGGGGAACCACTAATTGTTTCCTGGGTTCTCTGCCTACCTCATTATTTATAGGTACCTTGACCCTATATAACAACCCCTTATCCCAGATAACGCTGTATAGGTCATCCACTCCTTTGCCTTGTGCTGCCCTGTCCCTTAAACCAGCCAAAGTCTCGTCTTTCTGCAGAACTGCCCTGATCTCCTCTCCCTTGGCCCATCCTAAAGTTAATGTATTAGCAAGCAATGGACTTACCTCAGGTCTTAAGTATCCCCTCTGCTCCTGGTATGCCTCTCCAGGGTGGGTGCTCTTGGCTTGAGCTCTGGTAATGGGCTGTACATATTGGCTCGTCATGTGGCCCAAATCATTGCCCAGTAAAACATCCGCGGGGAGCCCATCCATGACTCCTACTTCCTTGCTTTGGTTCCCCATGCCCCAGTCCAAATTAACGCGAGCCATGGGGATGGTTAACTGTTCTCCTCCTGCTACCATCACCCACATTTCCTTTCGGATAGAATCTGTAGGGCGTACCCATTTGGGTAGGACTACTGTGACTGCTGATCCAGAGTCACGGTAGCCAGTAGCTTGGCGTCCTTGTAACCACACGGCTTGCCTATGTTGTTCTCCAGACAGCTTCTGCGGGTTCCTTACAGTATAGACCCCTGAATATCCTCCCTCTGCTTCTGGCTCCCAAAGAGCTGCATTGGAGCTCGCCGGCCCCTCAGTCCACTCCCCCAAATAATGTACATGGCGGTGGGGAGGTCCTCTAGAGTTTTTGGGTGCCTGAGGACAATCCTTAGCAAAGTGACCTCGTTGGTTGCAGTTGTAGCCTTCTGAGCTCATTGGGTTGGTCCCCCATTGTGTCCTGGGAACAGGCTGGGACTTGGTACCCCTGTGGTCAGATGTTTTTACTGGCCGTGCCCAGGGCGCATTACGCATCTCAGGAGCTGATCGTGCTGGCACCACCTCTCTGGGGCCCCTACCCGTATTTAGGCTCGGTTTTGTTCCTTGGGACACTCTTTTGGCCCTGGTGCTGATAAACCGATCTGCCAGCGCAGCTGCTTGGTCTGCAGTGGTCGGTTTTTGATCTTGCAACCATTCACCTACTTCTGAGGAGCAAATGTTCAGGAATTGTTCCATCAGTACCACTTCCAATATCTGTTCGGCTGTGATGGCTCCTTGTGTAGACCACCACTGGGTACAAGCTCGCCTTAACCTGCACATAACCTCCACATGAGTGTCTGCTGGTCCTTTGGTGGTGCCCCTGAATCTATCCAAAAATGTCTCAGGCGTCACAGTATATCTGCTCAGCAACACAGTGCACAAATATTTATAATCCTGGGCTTGTTCTCGTGGAAGGGCTCCACATGCCGCACTGGCCCTTCCTGTTAACTTGTTCAGCAGCAATTTAGCCCATTCTGCATAGGGAATATCTTGGACCCCACATTGCTGCTCAAACTCCTGAAGGAATTCGTCCATATTGTCCATACCATCCTGGAACTTCTTAAAGTTCTGGTATGCCATCTTAACTCGTGCTGGCAATTCCTCTGTGCGGCAACCAAGCCTTTGCTGAGCTTGATCCCGCTCCCCAGTGCGCTCCTGCCAGATTCTCTGGTAATGCTGGTCTAGTACGTCGGACACCTCTTGTGCGGTCATCTTACTGGGGTATAAGTGCCTGGCTGCTTTTAACCGTCTTGTTGCTTCTTTGGTGATATCCGTCTGTTCCATTCTTGGTCTTTCTGTAGAGTCTCCCACCTCTGTCACCAATTGTCACAACCTACAATGATGATGGAGTATAGAGAATCCTAGTCCTCTTTTCTCCTGTAGGTTTTAGACCTAAGATTTGGATGACTCAGACCAATGGACCTTCCTTGTGGATGCAAGAGCATAAGTCCCAGCTTTTGGTAGTGTGCCTGGGAAGAACCTGGCATGGAGTCAGAAACGATCTCCTCTGCCAGCATATGCCCTTGGGTCAATAATACACCTGCACACAAAGTCTTGATGAAAATTATGAACAACTTCTTTATTTTTACACAAGTATTTAAACAACTCACAACAACAGTACAGGGAGTGGCTACCCCTTTGTCCAACCCTTATCTTCCTCTTGGCCAATGGGGTAATCTCCACAGTAACTTTATTACCTCTAGCCAATGGACTAGAGGTAAGCTCTGGGAACTTCTAGACCCCTCCCCTGGGCCGCCCACTAGGTGTGGCTAACAGAGTCATTTGCTGCCTGGCTCTCAAGGGAGAAACATCTCACTGTCCTCTGGACTTTGCCCTGACTCTCTGAGTGAGAATACCTGTAGACCCCCTGGGGTTATGGTGCCTCTATGTCTGTATAGACCCCTTTGTTCTGGCCTTGCTATTACTTCAAGTGTTTACTTTAGGTGATAGCTGGAAGGCAGATGGGTGATCAACTCAGGTTACATATGCAGTCAATATGGATGATGCACACAACATGGCTCCAACATTCCAATACAATATATTTACAGATACAACACACAATGTTTCACACACATACAACCAACACATCCCACCAGCTCCCTCACATGACATCCATTACAATGAGCCTAAACATGGAAGGGATAGGGATATGCTAAGGGGTAAACTTATAATACTTTATCCCCTAGACCACAAAATAACAATATAACCTTATAACAGTATAACAGGGTGTCTGGGAGCCCCAAACCCCCAGATATCGTCTCTTGTTAACAGTCTGTGACAGACATCTGTCCAAGTCCCAGATGACTGCCAAGTGAGCCATGACAGGTTGGGGTTGAGGGGGGTTGAGGTTGAGTAGGGGGGTTGAGGTTGAGGAGGGAGGTTGAGGATGAGGAGGAGGGGTTGAGAAGGGGGGTTGAGGATGGGAGGTTGAGGAGAGAGGATGAGGATGGGGGGGTTGAGGAGGGAGGTTGTGAGGGGGGTTGTGGTTGAGGGGGGTTGAGGTTGAGGAGGGTTGAGGTTGAGGAGGGTTGAGATTAAGGAGGGGGTTGAGGATGAGGATGGGGGTTGAGGAGAGAGGATGAGGATGGGGGCTTGAGGAGGGGGTTGAGGATGGGTGGTTGAGGAGGGAGGTTGAGGATGAGGAGGGAGGTTGAGGATGAGGAGGAGGGGTTGAGGAGGGGGGTTGAGGTTGAGGAGGGTGGTTGAGGATGGGGGATTGAGGATGGGGGTTGAGGAGAGAGGATGAGGATGTGGGGGTTGAGGAGGGGGGTTGAGGAGGGAGGCTGAGGAGGGAGGTTGAGGAGGGGGTTGAGGATGAGGAGGGAGGTTGAGGATGAGGAGGGAGGTTGAGGATGAGGAGGGAGGTTGAGGATGAGGAGGGAGGTTGAGGATGAGGAGGGAGGTTAAGGATGAGGAGGGAGGTTGAGGAGTGGGGTTGAGGAGGGTGATAAGGGAGGGGGGAAGAGACACAGGGAAGGGAGAGGGGAGAAGAGACACGGAGAGAGAGGGGGATACAGAGTGCACAAGAGGGACACAGGGGGGCAGCACATTTCTCACCCTCGGCTTATACTCGAGTCACTCATTTTACCCAGTATTTTGTGGTAAAATGGGTGCCTCGGCTTATAATCGGGTCGGCTTATACTCGAGTATATACGGTATTTATCTGATTTCATCTGGTTAAGAACCTTCATATCTTGCCTTAAATGGGAACCCTTTATGTGGTCAGATCATCTTTTAGAAACCAAAGCCCTGTGTTGGATAACCTCCAGATATATTTGGATGCAATGGGGAGGATATGAGGACCACCATAAAACTGTCACTGCAGAGATAACTTTATGCAACCTGAGGAATATGAGGTGGAATTCAGAAGACGAGTTGCAGACCTGGCTTCACTAGCCATCCAGATTGATTTTAGGTTCAGGGAGATAAAGCAAGAATGGGCTGCTACTGTTTCCCTTCGGGCTACAGAATACCTTCCACCCCCTATGCCCTCAGAGGTTGTTGTAGAACCTATGCAACTAGGGAGCTGATGGAGGTTGCTCACAACCCAGGGGAAGAGACCATCTCAGAAAACCAACCTTTGCCTCTATTGCAGACAACCTGGTCATTTATTCCATGAATGCACTCTGAGAAGGCAAAAAAGTACTCATATATGTGTAAAACTATAACAATTCAGCATATTACACATAATATCACCCTGTTAAAAATATATTCTATTCTAGATTTCAAAGGCAGCATTGTGGAGCATTGTAAGATCAACCACTTCCTAAACCAATAAAACAAGTTGTGAGTCTCTGCAATAGAGAAGTATGCTTTGTCATTTCTTCAATTGCTTTTAACTGAAATGAAAAATATGTTGGTAAGACCAAGAAATCAGTGTAAAAAAAAAAAAAGTAGAGAACCTGAAAAAATGTTAAAACGTAGAAGTCCTTATTTTCACGGTATATGTGCTACAAAAAAACAGTGTGTTGTTTCATATTCTTTTCACTCTCAATATTTTTAAGAAACACACAGACCATAGTTATGATAAAAGCTCAAAAAATTTAATACAGGAAAATATGGTAAAATCAATGGTTGTAAAACATTTAGATAAATGTTATCTTGAAGAAAGGCACTCACTGGATTCATTCCTTAAGACCATAGTAACAAACTAATAGCAAATATTGCAGAGTAAGGTGCACTTTCTATTTATTCATTCTATTACAATAGAAAAGAAGGAGAATGTCATGGTATAGTGGTATAATGGTGAAGGGATTACAGAAAATTAAAAAACATCATTTTATATATGCTTTATACCTTAATTCATAATATACTTTAGAAATGTAAGGATAGTACTCTATTTCCATAAACTCAGAATACAGTTACAGCATATACACAGTCTGTCTCCTGTAAGCTGCAGAAGAAAGAGATGATGTATTACAGTGCAGAGAATCACATGTAAATATATTTTTAGTCCCATAGTCTATAGTTTCCCAGACATCTGAGAGTTTTTTTTCTTAAAGAAATACTTGTGGTGGACAATAGTAATAGCAGTTAAAGGGACACAAATATAAACATTCACATCATATAATCAGAGTGCTTTTACATTCTTGTACACATGATGACATCATGACATAATGACATCATGATTGCCTGCTCTTGTTATCTCAAGTAAATCTGCAGTTCAAAACAAAGACTCATAGACTTAAAGATAAACAATGCTGTGAGAGCCAGGGGTATGAGAAAAGAGTTACACTGGTAGGTGTCATGGCGCAGATAAAAAGTATACTCTTACAAGTTTTTGACACATTTGTAATATTTTATTAAAAATACTTTGGATATAGGTGTTCTGGCTCATATGGAAAATACCTTTATCAGTTTCACCAATGCTTTAATTTATAAAAAGCTCTCCCAATTTCGAGGAGTAGACACACATCATATCCCAAAAAATGGATGTAAAATATTTATAATAGAATAATAATTTTATATTTTCCCTGAGTAATGTTTCTAGGCTACATATGAATAACATAATAATATAATATAGTGTTCCAAAGTACAGTATCAGATCCTCCACTAGTATTATTTATGAAATGCAAATAGTTAAATGTACATTGATCTACAAGGGCATAGAGGACGTTAACATTATTGAAAAGCTTTTTTTAACTTCCTAACTTTTTTATTTAACTGAAAGGACAACTGCACACTGAAAAAAAAATTTGAAAACTTTGAGTCTAAGAGCATAATTAAGCAGGATAAAAGCATACAGCTAGTTTTTAACAAATAAAACAATTACACCACTGCTGGGCCCTGAGGGAATCCATGATACATTGGTGGAAGTTTTGTCTGTGAAAGCGTTTACATTTCTGGAAAGACATGGTTGTATTTCCTGAAGCAAGAAGTCTGCTTCTGGACCAGTAATAGGAAAGGGGTGTGACGTCAATTTCAATCTTAGATCCAATTTTCTTAACACAGGCGTTTTTTTTTCCTTCTTTCCTACCGCTTCCCTTCACTGACTGACAAAACACATACCCTCATGGTTCAGCTCTGACTAAACATTTTAACAAAAACAAAATGGATTCCTATACTTCTAACCAGATTTCTCAATCAAATCGTTTATGTCCATGCCTTACACAGCTGCTAATATTGTTAGTTTGAGAGAGTGATGAAAATGACTAAAAAGCAGTTATTTCTTGGATATAAGTATTTTTTAATGGTTTAAAACAGCTTTACACCATTGATACAGTACTCATGAGATGCTCAGACTCATCTACCTTTTTAAAGACATTCTACACAAGTTTAAGGGAAAACTGATAAACAATAATTATTTGGCAATGTGCTTTTCAGTACTAGCCAGTTTCTCCCTTTACTGCAATGCTGCCATACTTGCTACTTAAGTTAGTCAAGTTCCTCAATGTTTTTCTATGACTAAGTAAGTATGCTGCTGAGAGGAGATTTCCATGTGCATTTTTGACAGCATACCGAAGATCTCCCAATAGGGTATACTCCAGCTCCTCTAAGGGGTATATTACTATATTATGTGTTAAAGGGCAAGTTTCACCTAAGCTTAAAGGTTCACTGTGGTGCATTTAATTGTAAAGCACATATGTTTGTTGAGCATAGACTATTAAAAACAGTATACAGTTTCAAATAAACAATCATTTATATTTTTTCCTACTTTTTAAATGGTCTGTTTACCCCCTAAGCAGACCTGCTGGTCTCCTCCTCCCTGTGCTTTAACAAGGGGTGTGGCCAGCTCTGCCTGGGGTTTGGACTATCATGGATTTTGGAAGCAGTCTGGGCTAAAATGCCATTAGTCATTGATGTCATTGGCCCCATCTCAGCTGCCTACATAGAAGTCTTGAAGGCAACAGCTCGATTGCAACCTGCTTGCAGTGGCCCCATTGGCCATGGTTTGGAAAATGGTGGAGCACAAGCCATCATAGACCTGTCCCTTAACTAAGCTTGATCATTCTGAACCAGAAGGCTGACTGGTCTGGCTTTATTTTTAGTCCAGCACACTGGAAGAGCTGGCTACGGCCCCTATATGGCCCAGAGAGGAAGCGAGAAGTGGATCTGCTTGGGGGTACTGATAAGTAAGCATTCAATTTATTTATTTTGAATTGCAAATATTGGTCCTTTAAGTTTCTTTTATATTAAAGATCACTCTTAGAGAAGATTCGATATGTTAAAGTTATGAAACTTGCCTAGTTTGTCTGCTACTCCTCTGTGTTTGTGCTGAGTGCACGCCACCAGTAGAAGTGCCATTTCTGTCACTAACACTTAAATGCTGAGGTAATTGGGTCAATACAAAAGCCAATAAGAATACAGTTGAGATCTAAACTGTGTCAGTTACATTCTTGTTTCTGTGTACTTCAGGATCTCACATCATCTAACATGCTAAAGTGGAGCAGCAATAAAAGGCAAATGCAATAACTTCTACACATATATCTGAACTACTTGTGATTAGGTGAAACTTCTCCTTTCAGAAAAAAAAAAAAAGGTAAAATCTACTGACTGCTCCTATAAATAGAGTGTGCAGAAATCAATTTCCACCCATAGCTCCACAAGTAAATAAAGAGCCCAAAAGAAATATTGTACTTGCTTTTTAATACATTAATAAGGTGACTTCGCTACTGACTTTCATTAATACACATAATTGTGTACTAGATGGCCAGGCGTTCTAGCAGCTTTCTACCAATAATGATTTATCCATTATGTTCTTGTCAAAAGGCATCTTGAAGTCGTCAAAGTCCACCAGATAAGTAAATCTCTCACGCTGTATTTCTCTCTTCCTTATTAGATCTGCTGTAGTGGGCTCTTGCACCCAAACCTGAGACGACATTAACAATAAAAGTCAATGATGTATTTAGAACAGGCTCTTTACCAGTATGACCATTCAAACCTACATAAATTGGCAGTTATCTATTATGAGCCCGATTCAATCAAGCAATCGTAAATTACTGGAGACCGTAAGTGAGGCAGTTAGTTAATTTGCTATTCAATTGGGGTCTTTTTGCGGGCTCTGAACGGGTTACGCGTTACGGCCTTGAAAACTGTGCGATGGTTAAACCCGGAATAGCCTCCCGAAGCCTTTGATCTTTCACTTCCGCAAGAGCGACGATCACTAAAAACGCAAATCGATATTCAATTGCTCCAATTCCTCAAGCCCGCAAATGTTTTCACACCTGTAAAAGGCAAATGTAGGAGAAAATCCTACGAGTGCTAGAGAGGACCCGCAAGGGGGTTTAACCCCTGTCCACAGCACTGTAAATGCAAATAAAAAAATCAATAATACACTGTAAATGACGGGGAAAGCGATAAAAGACATGAAAATTAATTGCACAGCAGTCGCAAGCTCGCAAATTGGCAGTAAAGAAAATGTAGTTTTATGTTTTATTTCGGGGTTATATCGATCTCGGGAATCAATGGGTTAATATATATCAGGCCACCCACTGGACTAGAACAGTATTGGCATTCATTATTACTTTGTGATTTGCGAGTCCGATCGCATATCGGACCTCTAAACGCTGATTGATTGACATGTAACCTCCATGTTTTACTGCCGTAATGATGGCTGTCTCATTTGCTATTGGCTATTAGCTTAATTGATCATATTCCCGCCCTGAACTGCTATGCACAAGTGCATGGTTTACGGAGTTGGCTTTGGGCCCATAACCGCAGCAGGCCCACAGACATACATGTATACCGCGAGATGCAGGCTTGTAATTGAATCGGGCTCTGTGAGTTTATGTGCTGGTCTGTGCAGGGGGTGTGATGGGGTTCCAAATATTATATAATTTTAATGTTTAGGTAATAACAAACACTTTTATAAATTGAATGTTATTAAAAACCTGCATTTTCTTACAGTAAACTTGCATTTAAGTAATTTGCACCTGTTAATCATCCTTTCAAATCTACATTCAAATGGTGAAATATAAACTGTGATGTTCTTTTTGGTAGACAAAGTTCCTCCCCAATGTACGTCATCCCAGACTTTGTGATTTTACAGCATGTATAAAATTAAAAACCAACAAGAATATTTAAAAATGTACATAAAATTATCATATAATCGCTAGATTTGCTCCCATCTTCTTATACTACTATTTTCTATTCTTATATATTTCAATAAAAAAATGAACCTCCAGCGAATCTGCATTAAAAAAAATGGTGGTAAAAACATAAAAAAGCAACAAAAATATCTTAAAATTCAGTATTTAATATTAAACGTACCCCAACAAAAGGTTTAATAACTTTAACATGTAATAATAAACATTTACAGAAACATTAAAGGAACACAGTAATGTCCTAAGAACATGAGCTAGATAGTTTAATAAGGCATTGATCATTAATAAAATTAATATACAATAATTTAAAAAAGCAATATTTAGTATTAAAGTTAATGTCAAAGTTCAGACTCAGTAACCACTCACTGTAAAGTCAATGAGGGGGTGGCTTTGTCTAGCAAGGAAATATTAAATATTCAGGCATAGTGCCTCATTCAATTGCGATTTGGCCAATTGAATAAGGCTCTAAATAAGCACATACCATATCTTTTTTAAAGAAGTTTTTAGTTAGTAAGCATCTATCCAAAAGCAAGGTTTTCACTAACTGAAAACTTCTTTAAAAAATATATGTTATGTGCTTATTTAGAGCCCTATTCAATTGGCCAAATCGCAATTGAATGAGGGCCATATTGTTTACCAACAACATAATGATCTCCATTGAAAGGTTTTGCTTGGCATTGATCTTTTGCTGTTATGCTATGTTAATTCTTTTATCATATCTTATAGTTCTTAAAACTCTTTAGACCTGTCTGTCAGCAAAATCCCCCACCACCCCCTTAATGTCCTTATCAATGAGGAGGCACCCACTTAACTGGAGGCTTTTACTCTAATATTTGAAAACAAATTAATATTGAATATTACTATTACAAATGATTAAATATGAAGTTTATTAATGATCAATGCATAATTAAGTTAATTAGCTAATATTCTTAAGGCATTTTGGTATTAACTTAAACTAAAAAAAATGTATAACTTCCAGCAATTGTGAGAAAATGTACACTGAAAATAGCTAGCATTGAAAAATTCTTCCTTATTTTAGGCTAAGCTCCTCTCATTTTAAGAAACTGTTTAGCTTTTGCAGCAGAGGGAAATGTACTTTGATGGTGCAGCAATGAGACTACTACAGGCAAGCGATAGTACTCTATGCCATTGTTAAGTTATGGAAGCTGGACCATAATAGTGACTCTTTATTCAGAGTGGTACAGTAGGTACAGTTAACACTGTACACACAGACCAAACCCTTATGACATTCGCCGTGTTATTTCGCATCCACATTTAATAGATTTGCTTTACTTACCGATTTTGGTACAAAAGTTATGTCAACTTTTTTGGTGGTCCCCAAATTTATCATACTGTTTAATTTAACAACGCTGCTCTTCCTTTCCTTTCTAGAAACAAATAGCTGCTCGTCAGAGTCCTGCAGAGGAGTAGAAAAGAAAAATCAATTTTTATGTAACAAAACCACTTTAGCCATTAACATTGTAGATCACTTCACCTCTATGTTGCTGATAATTCAGACACAGTATTGCCGGCCACATGAGCAGCCACATTTGATGTGTCTTATTAAAGGAATGTTGGCATCTTATTCTATATTTACTTTAAATTCCAAATCACTCTACAAACTGGTTCTGTAATGGGCTGCTCTTCAATACTTAAGATTATTAGAAAAACAGTTATTAATGTAATTAGACAAATGTAATGGTAGGAAAAAATTAAATTACATATAATACTGGAAGGTTCTTGTTGTTAGAGGAGACGGGAGAGCTTTGGGTAGATTCTAGATTCATTGCAACCTGCATCACTTAAACAAGTGAAGGAGCCAGCTCACAAGTTAGCTATAATATATTCGGTGTTTACAAGTGGAGATTTACAGCCTTATTAAATTGCAAATTGGCCAATTGAATAGGGCTCTATATAAGCACACAGTATATTTTTTTACAAAAGTTTTTAGTTAGTGAACTTCTATCCAAAAGCAAGGTCTTCACTAACTAAAAACATCAGTAAAAAAAATATGTTTTGTGCTTATATAGAGCCCTATTCAATTGGCCGAATCGCAATTTAATAAGGCTGTTAGTGTCAAACATAAAAAGTCATTTTCTTCTTATATAAGCTATATAATAACAACAGAGACTATTGACTGTCTTCAAATAAAAGAGAATACACATTGTCTTTCCTCCTCTCTCATCACCTCCTCTCACTCCTGTCTTCAGGACTTTTCTCGTGCAGCCCCTACTATTTGGAACTCCTTGCCTCGCTCCATTAGATTATCTTCCTGCCTCAAAACCTTTAAAAAATTACTAAAAACACACCTATTTAAAAAATCGTATCACCTTCAGCCTTTATAATTACAACTGCACACTCCACAGCTTAATAACACTCCCACCCACAATCTACAGTACAGCTCACAGACCCCTCCACTTGACTAAACAAATTGCATTCACGTTGCCATTTTGTATTTGTCACCCTCTTGTTTCACACCTAAACCCTTAGATTGCACGTTTGCGAGTTTTCAATTGTGTGTCCGTGTCTTGGAAACAAGCACTATGTACATTTGATTATATGCTCAAAAACAGGGCCCTCCATTCTTTATAAGGTGTTAAGTTTGTTTTTTGCCATGTACTAAACCTCTGTACAGTGCTATGGAATATGTTGGCGCGATATAAATAAAGATAATAACGCAAAACTTTAGCAGAGCATAAGTAAACTATGTGTACAAATGTCTTTAGTTCAGGGCATACCATTTACATGGATGCAAGACTTGTGAGCTTACACTGTCCATTTATTATGAATTATTAAACTATTATACATCCTTGGAGTAGATATCACACAAGCAATTTGGTAGCTATGCATTCTGCAAACAAACTATAAGACAGATTCATGGATTTGCTGTATAATGTTCTCAACATGTTCTCAGTTTGCTGTATTTGAGCAGAGATCCATGCTGTAGTACCACCACTAGATATATGTTGTTGGTGCATAACCAGTGATGTTCCTAAAATTCCACAAGGTGGTGCTGCAAGGCTACCTTTTTCAAGTTATCACTATGTAGTTTGTTCAGTATACGGTTTTTGTAAACAGACACAAAAAGGCATTCATGAATACATTTTTTTTTTTTTTTTCCCATTTTTTTTTATTTTGTTGTTTTATAAGCAGATTTCTTTAGCCTTATCTACCAAAAAACTAAAATAAAAAACAAAAATATCATAAAAACGTTGAATGGTGAGAGCACAGGATGAGAGGAGAGAGACTTCACAATGTAGAGAAGTGGGGCATATATAAAAAAGGTGGTTGTTTGGGGGGGGGGGGGATTGTATTGTAGTAAAGTGGTTCTCAACACAACAGGAGACCAGAAGAGACTCGTCACAGACAAGGGCTGGTCTATGAATGGCGATGGCTGAGAACTACTCTACAATTCAGAAACAGATTTGGAGGGCCCTTCCATACACAACTAGGACATAAGGAGCTGGTGATAATGGCGGTGACCAGACTCCTGCCCTCTCCACTCAAGCTTCTTCAGCAGTGATGTTGATTGGGCCTTGGGTGAACAGCAACTTCCCGACACAGAAAGGGTTAAATTTGTTCTAGGCTATATCCAATCACAATGCTGAAAAGCATGCCCATACTCTGTGCTGTGCAACATTAACCAGAGAACATGTCAACTCACAGATAGAGATTACGGAAACAATATAGGATACAAGTGATTGTGGTTTAATGTTAAGATATTCACATTGTCTTCTCTCCGCCATGGTACCACTCGCAGAAAGCAAGATGGCAGCACTAAGGCACTCCAAGCTCACATAATTCCAGACGGGGGGACCATATCCATGCCATAGTCTGTGCTTTTTCATTGCACGGTACGTTGGACTCAATGGGTGAGAGGCAAAAAGGAATGACTGGATGTGGGTTTTAGGAATCTTGTAAAAATCAAGGGTGAAACTCCTAAAAATATCTAAAAGTAAAAGGATTTTGGTTTCCTTGTTGAACACTGCCCTACTTTCCCCCCTCCCTGCCTGAAAGATCTGCAGAGCATTACTCCTTTACCCTTCCCTGAAAAATATGCAGGGCATTCCCATAACCCCTTTCCTGAGACCTGCAGAACATTTCTGATGTTGCTCTGTCTTTGCATGCAGAGCATTATTTCTCTATCATAGCTGCTCCCTCCCCACAAGATATGAAGCCCGTACAGTTATTTGGCCCCCCCGTGGTGGGAGGTCTCCCCATCCCCACTTGCTCCTGAATTTCCAGAGAACTTTAGCACAGCGTTCCTCTTAAGAAAAACACAGAAAAGGAGGGACGGAGAGATGCTCTGCAGAGGAGACGGATGCCTGCAGACTTTTCTCCCTCAGATTGTGCTGGTCCCACTGCCAGAATATGGTGGTGCTGGGAGAAGTTCAGGAGGCGATAGTGGAGAAGCAACGGGTAAGACGGGGCAGGTCACAGGAAGTAATCAGCAACTGGTTTCTTGGAGGGAATTCCTCTGGTCTCCTGGGGGGCCGCTTCAAAAATGATGAACTCTTTCTGTAGGTGTTCGTCTAACTCCAAAATGGCAGCTACATTTCCACATCTGTAACAGTAGTTTGGCGCTGACCACACAGTTAAGACCGTCTCTTTGAAGTGCCACTTGTAGCCCTCCATGACTAGCTGATGCGCCCGGCAGATCATGTCTATGTTGTTTGCAGCATTAAACTGTGCCACAACGTCACTGCCAAAAAGGTACCCAGCTCCACGCGGGCTCACACCCCATCCAGTCGTGTCTTCTGGATCGGACCACAGCAGGTCACACATGGGTCCATCATGAGGCACTTCTTGCTTGCGATCGATAGTTCGGATCTGATCAAGGGTCTGGATAGAAGGAGATAACCCACCGTGTACACAGAAGATCTTGCCATCAATGATTGCAGACAGGCTGAGGTAGTCAAAGATCTCCGTACAGTAGCGCCAGACTGTCACAGAGCCGTACTTGCGCAGACACTCATCGTAGAAACCGTACACTTGTGTGATCTGCCGGCTCTCGTGGTTTCCACGAATTAGAGTGATCCTATCAGGATAACGGACCTTTAATGCAAGGAGAAGTAGGAATGTTTCAACGCTATAGAAGCCGCGATCTACAAAGTCGCCCATGAACAGGTAGTTTGTTTCAGGGACATCACCTCCAACCCTGAACAACTCCTTGAGATCATAAAATTGACCGTGGATATCGCCACAAACCGTGACGGGGGAGTCCACTCGCTGCACATTGCTCTCTTCTACCAGGATCTCTCTCGCCTTGGCGCACAAGGCCTTCACCTCGCTCTCCTTGATGAGCTCACAGCGTCTCAGCTGTTCTATCTGACGGTCAAGGTCACTGATTTCAGTCATGGCTCCTCCAAAAAAAGTCTTGTACCCTCGCTCGGTGTCCTTCCTGCTCCCCGGGGGTCTCAGTGCCGCTGTGTTTGTATGGGTATATCTCCCCCGGGCCGCTCCTCCGCCACCTCCCTCCGGAGAGTCTCCCGCTTCCTCCTCCACACACACCGAGCGAGCAGACCATTCATGAATACATTTTGAAAAAATATCTGTTTTGTATTATTTGTAGTACTAGAAACTGATGCAAAAATTGTCAAAGGCCTTAAGAAAATGGTTATTGTTAAATGGTTATTTAGATTTTACATTGTAATACTGCATGGCCAAGTTTTCTGTACCTATTATACAATACTGTATCTGGCCCAGTTATCAAGGTGCAGGATTTTAATATGTTATAAACAGGACCATTTATATGAAATGTGTGTTGAATTTGTTACCCACTATTAGCATAAAATGATCAGACCCATGAAAAGCAAAAACTTCTCTGTGTTGCAAAAAAGAGTCAGTAGCCAATCTACCTTTGCTTTTACACTGCTTGTTTCTGCAGTTACAGGAGTTTTGGGTTTGGATCCAGGTTTGGCTTTGGCTGGTTTCTTGGCTTTTTCCTTGCCTTTCTTGTCTTTTTTGGGTAAGCTTTCAAGCTTGGCTTCAATCAGATCAATCAGTCTGTAGTCAGCATATGCCCTTGCAATATCTAATGCATTTTCTCCTATGAAACAAAAAGGTAAACAACATAGAAATTTATGGTTAGAAGGAAGTACAACATATTTTTTAATATGAGACTCATGTGCAAAGTTAATTGTCATCTGCAACATATCTATGTTTAATAAAACAATAAAGATAGCAATTACTATTTAGTAATTCCCTTGTGCACAATGCACTCTTTTTGTGGAAAAAAACCCTGTCGCTCTTAAACTTCCAAATTACTCTATATATTGTCAGAAAATCTAAAATTTCAGGTTAAAATCCCAGTTTCCAGCCCTGACTTCTCCATTTCTCCTTCCCTTTTCTCTTTAAAGTCTAGGAGAAAGATACAAGCCTAGAGTTTCATTTCTAAAGAATTTATGGCTGCATGGAGCAGTAGACACACACACATTGGGCCTCATTCAATTGCGATTTGGCCAATTGAATATGGCTCTATATAAGCACAGAGCATATATTTTTACAGAACTAAAAATGTCTGAAAAAATGTATGCTTTGTGCTTATATAGAGCCCTATTCAATTTGCCAAATCACAATTGAATGAGGCCCATAGAGTCTCATTTAATTTGAAGGCTGTATCTTGCGATATACAGGCCGCATGTCAATTGGACAAGCCCGCAAGTTACGTGCCGAAAGCCAAAAGCGTAAACCATGCATGGTTGCAGTATGTAGCAGTTCAGGGCGGGAACATGATCAATTAACCGTAACTACTCATTTAGAAGCATCCAATAGAAAATAAGACCGTCATCAGTACGTCAGTAAAACATGGAGGTTATACGTCAATCAATTAGCGTTTAGAGGTCCGATATGCGATCAGATTCGCAATTCCGCAATGTACTAAATAATAAAAATGAATGGCTATACTGTTTTAGTCCACGTGGGTGGCCTGATATATATTAACTCATTGATTCCCAAGATTGATATAACCCCGAAATTAAACATACATTTTTTTAAATGTTATTGCCGACTTGCGAGCTTGAGGCTGTTGTGCAAGTAATTCTAATGTCTTTCATCACTTTAACTGTCATTTACAGATTTTTTATTTGCATTTACAGCACTACAGACATGTCTTTAACCCCTTTGCGGGTCCTCCCTAGTACTCGTGTAAGATTTTCTCCTTCATTTGCCGTTTATGGGAGTGAAAACATTTGCGGGCTTGGGTAATTGTAGCAATTGAATAGCGATTTGCGATTTTAGCTATCGTAGATCTTGCGGACGTGAAAGATCAAAGGCTTTGATGGGCTATAAGTTTTGGTTTTAACAAAAGCAAGGATTTCAAGCCCGTAACACGTAGCCCATTTGTGGTTTGCAAAAAAAACGCCAATTGAATAGCAAAATAACTTACGGCCTCCATTACGGGCTCCAGTAACTTACAATTGCTCAATTGAATTAGGCTCATAGTGTGTGTGTGTCTAAAACTAGTTTACACATCTTAGTAAAGATACCTAACAGTGCATAGCTTTCCTAGATTAGAAGTAACTCTCTTCAGCAGTTTGAAATGTTGGGAGGCATGAGGATATTTCTTAAGCAATAACTGGTGGATTTTTAGTTCTTGGTATATGACTTTTATCATTCAATGATGGACTATGGCTTTTCTCCCTCTTTTCCATGACAAATATATCTTATATCTCTTCTCTCATCTCCAAATACTTCTGCGCCTGCCTTCTTCGTTCTGCTAACAACCTTTTTTCTTTCCACCTCTCTTATTCCGTCCTCTCATTCCGCCTTCAGGACATTTCTCGTGCTGTCCCTATTCTCTGGAACTCCTTGCCTCGCACCACTAGACTATCTCCCTGCCTCAAAACCTTCAAATCCTCACTACAAATGCATCTGTTTAAAGATGCCTAACACATTCCACCTTAACTTCCAGAACTTATCTTTCACTCTCCTGTACCTCACCCAAACCCTTTAGATTGTAAGTTTGCAAGTTTTCAATCTTGAAAGCTGCTTTGGAGAAAGCACACTGGACACTGGATTCTAAGTTTAAAGACAGGACCCGCCATCCTTGGCAACATATTTAATACTGCTATTGTTTTGCCTTGATTGTAACTCATGTATAGCGCTACGGAATATGTTGGCGCGTAACAAATAAATGATAATAACTATAATAATAAGATATATGGATTGTCCACTTTCTGTGCAACGTGTATGTTCTCAGTGTATATTATCAGTCCACTGCCATGTACAGCCCTGTGTGTCACGTTAAGGAAGGGATCTGCTAATGTGGAAAATCGGGGAAGGGTGTATATATGGGTGCTATATTAAACCGAAAAACTGATTACTTAATCAGTACTGGTTTATAGCATATGCAAAATTATATTCAATTATTCTATTATATGCATTATATTCTTATAATCAAAAAGTTAACACACATCATTCTTGACCTAGGTCCTTACAAGCAATTGGCAACAGTGATAAGCAGGAATAACATGCTTAATTGGTTAAATCAGTTTCATCAGAGAGGCTTGTAAGTGTAAACATTTCTGGTATTATTCTTATTTATACGCCCTCCCTGCTTCCAAACTCAACTGTGTGAATTAATTAATCATCTTGGATTAAGTTACTAGTAAAGATGACGTGTTAAGGTAATGTGCTATTAAAATACCTACCTTTCAATATCAGTTATGGAATACCCCCACTTCAAAATGTTAAAGACAATCACTTGCAATTATGTTTATTTGCATGTCTTTATTTTATTTACAAAATAACTTGGATATTTGCTGTGTCACTTTTGTTTGCCTACTTATACTCACTCATAAAACATACTGATAGCATATTTTTATACCCCCATCCACTGCTACAAAATATCTCTGTATTTCATTAAACCAATGTGGTCAACTTATACAAAGATAAATAAAGATGTGGCCAGTTACTATAATTCTGCAATATAATTATACTAGCGAATTGCCCGTCAAAAAATTACGGCAATGAAATTGTAAGTGAGCTAATGCTGTTTGGTGTGTAATAATGAAATACATTAATACATTAATAAATGAATATACGTTACCTATTTTGAAGCATTGTGCTGAAGAGCCTGCAATCTGTTTTGATGTTGCTGCAGCATTAGTGGTGTGGAGCTGCTGTGTAAGCGTGGTGAATGTGTGCAGTGTAATACTGTGCGTGCACGAGACGAAACCGTGAGCGTAGTGGTGTACTTCCGCATTGGCGTAAAATGGCGGGTAATGTGTGTTATGCGTCTTAGCGGAATATCCGTAGGTCTTTTGTGGTGTTTTGCAAGTTTCTTGTGGTGTTTTGTGAGTGTGTTGTGGTGTTTTCCGTGTTTCGAGTGCTGTAGCCTCGTTTTCGTTTGGTTCGTCGGCCATTTTTTCTCTCGCTTCGCGATTTTATTAGTGTCTAAACTCTTTTATTTATATTTAAATGAAGGTGTAACTTGCTTTTTTAAAGGTCCTGGATGGTTCCTCTTGCTGTAGGTAAGCTTTTTATGTGCTGTGTGTATTTATTGTGTTTTAAATGCTTTTATGTTCGCGTGTTGCGTTCGATTTTTGCGAGGTCGTAATGTGTGCTAACGTGTCTCGTATGGTGTTTGCGTGTGTAGCCTCGTTTTCGTTTTGTTCGGCGGCCATTTTTTCTGTCGCTTAGCAAATTTTTTAGTGTGTAAACTATTTTATTTTGAGTGAAATGAAGGTGTAAGTTACTTTTTTGCTCCCTCTTGGTGTAGGTAATGTTTTTATGTATGTGCTGTGTGTATGTATTGTGTTTTGAATTTTGTAATGTTCGCGAGTTGCGTCCGAGTGTTGCGAGGTTGTAATGTGTGTTAACATGTGTCGTATGTTGTTTGCGTTGCGACGTAAAGTTTAGCAACAACTTGCATGCTCACAACTATATATGTGATTACAGTAACTTACCAAAGATTACAGTGACTGGCACTGGAACCCTACCAAGTACCTCTGGATCAGATTCAGATCTGTAAGAGTTTTTACCAACTGAGCCACTCTTTTTCTGTTAAAGTGAGACTGATATCTCAAGACTAGATTACTTTGTACCAGATGGGATTTGAGACTTGAATCTGCATCTCTGACTCTTTCTGGACCCCAAATTCATACTGACCCGTCCTTCTACAGAGAAACAAAACTATGGTAAGTGATCAAGCCACCAAGGTAAATTGCTGCGCTGTTTCTGCCCAAGTCAGACTCATTTTTGGAGTGTGGGTATCATAGTCTGAGTCCGATTTTTGGTTTCAAAATGAAATAAATTAGATGTATAGTGTTTGCTGCCCATGAACTGATTGCAATTACAAACATTTTCATATTTTGTTGTCTAAAATGTATATGGGATACAACAACATTTAACTTAAATGACAAAGTAATCATCAATTTTACCTTTTTTGTTTTCTATTTGGACGTTGGCCCCAGCAGTTATTAAATACTGAACACAATTCAAGCTGCAGCTCTCTATTGCTCTCATCAAAGGGGTTGATCCACTGATGCCAATTGCATCTATTTTGGCTCCAGACTTTACCAGTAGATCTACAATGTCTTCTTGGCCAGCATGACATGCATGATGCAGCGGAGTCCACAGGAAATTGTCGGTTGCATGGACATTGGCTCTGTAAACAAATGAAATACCTTTAATGTTAATGCACACTTGTTGCAGTTAGTGATGCCTGATGAACTTACTTCTAATGTATTTGCTAGTTCTATTCATGTGTTTAGTGCTACCCTAGGGCTATGGAATCTGATGGCGCCATACAATTAAAATATAATAATAATAATAATAATAATAATAATAAACTCAATATATAATTTATAAATAACTTTTTTGTTTTAATTTACAAACAGAAGGCATAACAGTATTTTTTTTTTTTTTTAAAGCAAGACTTGGCGGTCGTAATGTACAAAGCCAACAACATGGTCAAGCTTGTTTGAATATAACTCCCGAGACCATGGCTATTTTCTGCCCTATTGTTTTTATTCTCCTTGGTGTGGGGTGAGTTGCCACCCTATACGTTTAGCATTTTTTCTAACATTAAAAATATTTCATTAATGTTCTGCCTATTAGTACTTACAATAAAATGTACTCGATCACAACAAAATCAAACGAACAACTAACTATACATTGTAATAGACAGTATTTTTTTTTTTTTAAAGGTAAATTATTCTTGACACATTCACCTTTGTTTGTGCCCCATTATAATGCCAATACTGATGATATAATTTGTGGCATAGTGTTTATGTATTGGTAAAATTTACTCCAGTGTTATTATGCTGATAGATACTCTCCCCTACATTAATCCACACACTGAGCCACAAATTTGCATATTGAGCTACACATTAGCATAACAGAGCTACAAAAACAAAGATTGCATGAACTACAGAGAAAAATGGCTAATGCATTATATAGCCAGTTTATCAGAAGAAAACATTTGTTGTTGGGATGACAAGTAGCCTTTAAGTTGAAAAATGTATATATTTTCAGCACTGACTAATAAAGACAAACACAAACAAACACCTTTACAGAAACAATTGAGTGCTCTGCCCATGGACATCAATAATTACTACAGAAATGCAGAAATAATAGTTTACATGTGTCAACATGGATGAGATTTACATCTAAAGTTAATCGTAAATAGCTAGTATCAACAAAAGCTTTAACAAAATGCTTTAAAATGTTACAATACAACAATATGAAAGCATGACATTTTGTGCCACATCTTGTTTTCTTTTAGAAGAAGAGATTGCACAATTATTGCTTAATACAAGCAGTTGATTTGTTTTTATATATGATATAATAAGTAGCAATCTGTGTAGCAAGTTTAGTTTTAATTTGCTCATATGTCTTTTAAATTCAAGACTAATTTTACCTGTAACCTGAATAAAAGTTGTATTTTAACAGATAAATACAATAGAGAAGCTTAAGAGTGCTAATCTGAAATTGTTTTCTTTTCTTTTACAATAATTTAGTCATTTAGGCAATACATGCACCAATACCACAAAAAGAATAAAATGTATTGTTTAAGCAATTAAATTTCCTGTGCTTTTTCCTAAAAACTTGGGCCCAAATTCAATTTGGTTACCGGAGCCCATAATGTAGCCTGTAAACTAATTTGCTATTCAATTGGCGTATTTTAGCTACCCGCAAATGATTGCGGGTTACAGGATGAAAATCCCTGCAGTTGTCAAAACTCACAACCCATCTAAACCTTTGATCTTTTAAGCCCGTAAATGTTACAGATCGCAAATCACTATTCAATTGCTACAATTCCTCAAGCCCGCAAATGTTTTCACATCCGTAAATGGCAAATGTAGAAGAAAATCCTACGAGTACCATATAGGACTTGCAAAAAAAAAAAACTTGGGCCCAAATTCAATTTGGTTACCGGAGCCCATAATGTAGCCTGTAAACTAATTTGACACTATGACACCTGATCATAACACTGTAAATGCAAAATAAAAATTAATACTGCACTTTAAAAGGCGGGGAAAGTGATGAAAGACATTATCATTAATTGAACAACAGTCTCAAGCTCCCAAATCTGCAATAACATTTTTTTTTACATTTAATTTCCGTGTTATATCAATCTCAGTAATCAAGAAATTAATACATATCAGGCCACCCGCATGGACTAGAAAATTTCCTTCATTCACTTTTATTATTTTGTACATTGCTGGATTGCAAGTCCAATCACATATCGGACTTCTAAACGGAATTAAACAAATTGATTGACATTTACCTCCATCTTTAAATGTCATAATGAAGTGTCTCCTTAACTATTGGCTGTTTCTAAATCGGTAGTTACGGCCTTGCTTAATTGATCATGATCATGCTCTGAAATGCTACTTCAGGGTGCATGGTTTACGTTTTAGGATTTCGGCCAGGTAGTTGCGGGCTTGTTCAATTGAATTGCTCTGTAACTGCTTGCAATTGAATAAGGCCCTTGGTCTTTCAACACACACATTTAATAATGCAGAAAAGAAACAGCATACCCTTTATCTAGAAGTAACTTGACAACATCTATGTTTCCGTAAGCACAGGCAGACATAAGAGGCGTTTTATAAAAAACATCTTTCACATCGACTGGGACACCATCCTCAAATGCCGTCTTTAGAGATTCAATGTCAGCAGCTTTGATGGCAGAACTTATATGGGTATACACTCTCTCTAGTTCATCCACATACCATGCAGTATCATCAGTCAAAGGATTTTGCGGTGGGTGATCACAGTCAAACCGATTAGTATCAGTTACGTTATGAAATGTTTCAATCATGAAATTAGGAGGGCCTCCATCTTCACGACGCAGAATGAAGGAGCTTGGCATAGTACATATTGGCATTGGTATGGTAAACTTCCCCTTTTTTCCTTTCTTGGCTTTTTTGGCCTTTTTCTTTTTGGGCAAATAGGACGATAACAAAAACGGTTTCTGTAAAAATTTGGAACCTTTCATGAAATCCTCTGGATTGAGAGTTGCTGTTCTTCCCTTTTCGTGAAGACGTATAATATTTTGTATTTCTTCTTGGCTAATGGGAGCACCTTTCTCCTCTAGGACTGTGACAAAATCTTCTGTTGAGATAGTTCCATCACCCCTGTCGTGTAACTGGAATGATTCTCGAAGGACTGCTTGATGTTCATATGACCAATCATGGAGAGTAATTGCCCAGGGAGGGTTGGGATTTGATACACCTGGTTTGGAATATTTTTTGTAGAGACGTGTTACTTTGCCCAGTTCCTTCATTGCAGCTTTGAAACCAGCCTGTTTGGCAACATCTCTAGGTGTCAATGTTTTTAGGTTTTTCCATGTTGGATTACAACCTGTAAACATATTAGTGAAATTTAGATTTAATTAACTAATACATAAATGTAATTACATACACATCTTTTACAGAAATAGTTCTATACAGGAGCTCTGGGGACCAGCACCAGTCCCTTGGAGCTAACCTACAAGTCCTCAGAGAAAAAGAACGATGTGAAGAGCCTAATACTAGAAATATACCACTACCATTAATCACAGTTATAGATAGATTATTGAGGAACGTATCTGCAGATACTCTGTTCAAAGCAGTGAACAACTAAATGAAAGTTTAGTATACCACATTGTTGTACCATCCTGCCCAAAATGTTCTAATCTCAAAGATTTAAAATACTCATTTAAAAAAAACAGACAATTTTAAAGGGCCAGTGAATCAGTCCATAGTAGGGCAATAGTAGGTGAATATTATTTGAGTGAGATTTATTAATTTGCATAGTTTCATTTACACCTCCCAACATTTTTAGAAATACACCCTGTTAACTAATATTATTGTGACTTAGCAATGGTGGCAAAATTTCCATATATTAGAAAAATCTATTCTTATTGTATGCTCAATGTTCAAAAAAATACTTCTAGACTATACTTTCCCCTGTATCTTAGAGCAAAAAAATCGTTTGAAGAGAAGGGCTGTTTTTAGTTAGTGAACTTCTACCGTATCCAAAAGCAAGGTCTTCACTAACTAAAAACTTCTGTAAAAAAAATATGCTCTGTGCTTATATAGAGCCCTTTTCAATTTGACGATTCGCAATTTAATAAGGCTGCAAGTATTGTCAGTTCTTGTTAGAAGTTAAATTAAAATGAACAATTACATGAACACTGACCAAGGCATAGAAAATAACCACAATTTTTGTATGTTAAATAATGTCCCTAGAATTAAAAAAAAATAATTCTGTGTGTGTCAAACTAATGGCAAGTCATAATCTTTAAATATTACTACAAACCTCTTTGTCCTAAGAATTTGCAACAGTCTGCAAATCCCCCACTGGCAGCTAAGTGAAGAGCTGTGTTTCCATCCATAGCAATGATCCCTATGTCTCCTTTGTACGCAGACAAAACCTTCAATACCTACAATACAGAACATACAATACTTGTGTGAATATGCTTTACAGCAACGTCAGGACCTTCCTCAATTAAATTCTGATCATGGATATCAGCAGCACCAGTTAATTGCTCTAGAGCAGGGGTGGGCAAGTTCAGTCCTGGAGAGCCCCACACAGGCCTGGATTTGAGAATTTCCCTTCTGTGCACAGGTGAGTCAATCAGGATCACTGAAGAAGTGATAGTCTCGCCTTTACACAGCAGCAGGGATATCCTCAAATCCAGGCCTATGTGGGGCTCTCCAGGACTGAACTTGCCCACCCCTGCTCTAGAGGAAGCAAGTGATTTCTCCATAAAACTCTATACCACAGCTGATGAAGTGCCCTGATACATACTAATCAGGATTTGTCTTAACATGGACTTACAGTTGTAGCAGTGCTTAGTTTTTATAATATGTCAAACTTACCCTTTCACAATCAAGCTAGACAAATATGTTAGTTTCATGACGCCATATTGTAAATTTAAAAAGAATCACTCAGTTGTGCCTGACTCTCTGTGACCTCATGGACAACACACCATGCTGATCCACTTGGCTTTCATGGCAGAGATACTGGAGTAGGTTTCTAGTTCCTTCTCCAGTGGGCCACAGCATACAGCTCCTGGTATTCCCATTTGGTCTCCCATCCAAGTACTGACCTCAAGGTTCCCTGGCTGGATTTGAACCCAGGATGCTGCGGTGAAAGCACCTACATCCTAACCACTGGGCCACCAGGGGACCCCCGATGTCATATTAAGCATTGTGGAAGAGAAAAAAAGGAGTGGCAATATATACAAATAAGTTTGTATATAAAGATATATGTGTGTGCATCTAAACTTATTTAAATGGCTGATGATATCACCTCCTGTACCAGTGTGTATGTACAATGTGTTGTTTTGTCTTCAGGTTCTGTAAATAAATGTTGTATATTTTTTATTGTATCACAGTGCTTTGGCATCTACTGGCGCTTTACAAATAAAATGTAATAAAAATAATTATAATACAATATAATGTTGGAAATGTAAGTATACCTCCAAAAATCCACCTCTGGCAGCAAAATGCACAGCATGATAACGTTCATTATCAAATGCGTTCACATCTCCTCCTCTTTCCAGGATGCTCCGTACAACCTCTAGTGTGCCTTCTCTTGCTGCTTCCATCAATGCACTGCGTCCAGTTTCCTAGAACGAATCACACAGTTTACCGTTATTCAAGACAAGGAAAAGTGGCCAAAGGCTTTTATCCTTCTACTATTGTCCCTACACTAACTGCACAGAAGGTTTCTGGATCTTACCAGAAATACAATATACCTATGTATCTATTCACTTTTGTGTACTTGATTTAATTAAGAAGTGCATTTAACTACAGTTTTTTATTCTACCTAAAATCGTACAAATAGATCCTAACTAGATCCCCCCCCCCCCCCCCCCTGCAGAACATAAAAACAGTGTACTTCAAAGTACAGGGGTGGGACTGTCTTATAGCAACCACTCAGTGGCAAAATCCTACTTACATGCGACTTGAGAGAGGTCACTGACAGGCTAATTTGAAACACTGCACACCCTGTGTATTCATGAGCTGCATGAGTTATAGAGAGCAGACCCAAACAGGTAAAAATTGTATGATTTTTTAAACAGAAAAAAAACAAGCAGTTGAGTACTTTTTAATAAAATAAAATCCATAAATTGCAAATAGATACATAAGTATATTATGTTTCTAGCGAAATCCAGAAACCTCCCATGTCCCTGCAATAGATAGCAGTTGTGTGCTACCCATTTTTGTGTGCTATACAAGGTAACATTATTGATACACCATTCAATTAATTATGTGATGTATTTTCTGCAGTGCATCAGTTCAGCATATTCATAAATCAAATGGTGTAACAGCATTTTATGTATTAGTTTGCATTAATATATCTATATACTATGTATATATATATATATAATATATAATATATATATATATATATATATATATATGTTGTAAGTCTGCGAGTTTCAATCCTGCAGGGTGCTTTGGGGAAAGCACCATGGGCACTGGATTGGAGGCTCAAATACAGGGCCCTCCTTGCTTTGTTATGTTTTGATTTGTATTTAACTTTGCCTGGAACTTATCTTATGTACAGCAATACAGAATATTTTGGCGCGTTATAAATAAACGATAATAATAATATATATACCTATATATATAAATATATATTTAAAAACATATACTTGGAGAATGAAGAAACAAAAAGAGACATCATTGACCTTAGGTTATACTATGATTAATAAATAATTAATAGTTAAAACTAATCTCTTTCTGTGATGTATATATAGATGATACACCATTTTATATACAGTGTGAGCAGGTGAATTCCTACTGTATTTAAAGCACTGGGATTAGCCCCCCGTTGCAATAATTTCAGGCACATTTCTTTACACTCCTGTGCCCGTTCACAAGCCGCTAAAAGAACAGGATTCCATCTGAGAGCAGTTATTGACATCAGCTCCATATTCAAGGACGATATCAAGACAGCGTAAATGTCTCTTGGTGGGTGAAATACAGTAAAATAAAATGCCTGCAAAAAAAACAAAAAAATAATGAATATAATAAAAGATCTAGGCCATTTATGGGGCATAGCAAGCACATCTCAGAAATAAGAGGGTATGACGAGCAACACTGAAGGGTGTAATTTAAGGATTTCAGCTTAAACATGTGAGTTAACCAGATTTAAAGGTTTATATAAGTTTCCTGGGTTTCAAATATTTTGTAAGAAAGAGACAGTGATTACCTGAAAAAGATGTGTTATATAGATAAGTTCAGTGTACAAAGCTATAGGCAGGAAAGTAAATTCTAGCTTTGCACACCCAAAGGAAGGTTACATAACCAAGTACACACAAGAAATACAGCTAGGCATGGAGTTTGCAGCTAGGTATGGAGTTTGACCTTTCAAAGGAAGTAACTGCTGCTGGATGGAATCACATGGTTGGGTGGGGTCTGAGATCAAAACTGAATCAGAGCACAAGGATGTAGAGAGAAAGAGACTACATATCCCAGGCTGCTTTGCAACACAGGGACCTCAGAGTATGATACAAATGTATCTGCTTTCTCCTGATTGGCCAAAACAAATATTGAATGATATGCTTATCCTAGCAAGGATTTTCAGGGGTGTCAACTGAAAAAAGCCTCAGCTTGCAAACTGAAAAGATTTAGCAAACATCAGGGTGAATTTATATATGTTTATTTTGATATATTTTTATACAACATTTTTTTTTTGCATAAATTACTGATTTTCCTCTATCAGTAAGGATCTTGGCTTAAACAAGTGAGTTAACCAGCTTCAGTCGGCACTGGAATGAACTGCTAGGGTGGAAGACTCTTAACACACTAAGGGAGAATTTGACGGTTGGTATATGAGAAAACGCCTTTTGGCTTCAGTTATATGGAATGATCCACCTGTGTTCAAGCATAGTTTTTATAACCCTTGGTTGCTAGTGGTGCTGGAGATGGATGCAATGGTTTTCAGGCAAACAAGATTTAACTGTGAGTTAGGGCTAACTGATATTATCCAATGAGAAGTGGATAAACAACGAGAAGCCAATTCAACTACATTGTTCACTGAATATCATCTACATTAGTAGAATTATTGACAGTGTAGTATTTTTTAGAACAAATAAGTTGTGAAAAGATTTAATACATACTGTATAACATAGGTAATTCTATCTTTTACAATAAAATATCAATATTCTATAGCTTACCGCTGTCTTTAAATATGCATTTCTTGTATTTTTACATTGTAGTTTATCTGGTTAAATTGCTCAAATGGCAAAAAAAATTGAGATCACAGTAAACTAATATTAAAGGCTGAAATTGGCAGATATAGCCAACTGGTTTAATTTTATTGAAAATTGTCTGTAAACTGAAACATGGAAAAGGCTGTTTTATACTACAGTACATACTCAGTTTTGTGAAACGTCAGTTTATAATTCTGAAAATGTTTTGTATTATTTATTCATCATAAGAGGCAGAAACAATTACATTACATAAAGCCAAAGCCCCAAATAATTTGGAATAATACAAATTCCTAATTGGGAAAACTATAATAATATTACTAAGAAAATGTATTTTAAGACTATACCTTTTATTTGGTATTATACACATATTTAATATGTCATGTACGACATGTATCTATCAGTTGTCATTTAATTGACCAAAACACTTGTGCTACTCCCATATGAGTACATAGCTGCCAATGCTGTGAATTTGTTACATTGCTCACAACCTTCATACCATTGGTAAGATGTATAGATGGTTTTTACAGCCCAAATAGATGATTTTGTTGATTTACAGGGACTAAAACTTGTAAACAGTTATCTCATAATGCAGGTTCTCAGAATGATGTCAAAACCATCAAGACATTCTTTAGTGAAAAATACTGCAATACATTTTTATTATCAATACATAGAAAAAAATAAGTGAATGACAGAATAAGCTAGTTAACAATTATTACCTTTCCCTTTCTTGTCAACAACAGTCATGTTAGCCTGTGCATGCGCAAGAACCTCCAATACCAGGTCATGCCCTAGATCTGTTGCCTTCATTGCTGGAGTACATCCATTTAGGTCCTGGATATCTGGGTGGGCACCTAAACTAAGCAGGAAGTGGCACATATCAACATTATTTGCTACAGCAGCCAAGTGTAGAGCTCCCTCCCCGTTATGTGGTTCTGTGACATTTATAAGGTCTGGTATTCCAAGTTTTGTAAGTTTTTCTATTTGAGCCTTGTCCTCTTCTCGAACACACTGAAGAACTTTGTAGATTTGTAAAGATTCCAGTCTTCCTTCAGCCACAGCCATCTTTGATAATACTTATGGTAGGAATTCAATTCTGTTTGTGCTTAAAAACCTGTAAACAAAGCAGTAAAGTTAGAAAATAACACCCCATATTTTAGAGCTTATTTAAATAATATAAGTTAACGATGAAAAAAAATGTTAAGGAATAAAATATGCAAAAGTGGTAGATATAAATGTATGTCAATATTATATACCATATTTACTTATATTACAGTGATATACAGTGCATTGCAAAAAAATGTTTCCCCCTTTGGAATTTTTCGTGTTTTGTTGCCTCACAACCTGGAATTAACATGGATTGTTTGAGGATTTGCATCATTTAATTTACAGAACATGCCCACAGCTTTAAAGATGTTTTTTTTATTGTGAAGCAAACAACAAATAGCAAACAATACAAAATAACAGAAAAAGTCAATGTGCATAACTATTCACCCCTCTAAAGTCAATACTTTGTAGAGGCACCTTTTGGGGCAATTGCTCCAAGTCTCTTTGGATAAGTCTCTATGAGCTTGCCACATCTTACCACTGGGATTTTTGCCCATTCCTCCTTGCAAAACTGCTCCAGTTCCTTCAAGTTGGATGATTTGCGCTTGTGAACAGCAATCTTTAAGTCTGACCACTGATTTTCTATTGGATTGAGCTTTGGACTTTGACTAGGCCATTCCAACACATTTACATGTCTCCCCTTAAACCACTCAAGTGTTGCTTTAGCAGTGTGTTTGGGGTCATTGTCCTGCTGGAAGGAGAATCTCCGTCCTATTCTTGAGTGGTACATGTTTTGCTCAAGAATATCCCTGTATTTAGCACCATCCATTTTTCCCTCAACTCTGATCAGTTTCACAGACCCGGCTGCCGAAACACATCCCCACAGCATGATGCTGCCACCACCATGTTTCACTGGGGGGATGGTGTTCTTTGGGTGATGTGATGTGTTGGGTTTGCGCCAGACATAGCGTTTTCTTTGATGGACGAAAAGTTCACTTTTACTCTCATCAGACCAGAGCACCTTCCTCCATACATTTTGGGAGTCTCCCACATGCCTTTTCGCAAACTCAAAACGTGCCATTTTGTTTTTTGCTGAAAGTAATGGCTTTCTTCTGGCCACTCTGCCATAAAGCCCAACTCTACAGCTACGTACAGCTTATTGTTGTCCTATGTACAGATACTCCAGTCTCTGCTGTGGAACTCTGCAGCTCCTCCAGGGTTACCCTAGGTCTCTGTGCTGCCTCTCTGATTAATGCCCTTCTTGCCTGGTCTGTGAGTTTTGGTGGCTGCCGTCTCTTGGCAGGTTTGCTGTTGAGCCATGTTCTTTCCATTTGGTTATGATAGATTTGATGGTGTTCCTGGGGGATCGTCAAAGATTTGGATATTTTTTTATAGCCTAACCCTGACTTGTACTTCTCAACAACATTGTCCCTTACTTGTTTGGAGAGTTCCTTGGTCTTCTTGGCAGTGTTTGGTTAGTGGTGCCTCTTGCTTAGGTGTTGCAGCTTCTGTGGCCTTTCAAAAAAGGTGTATATATGTAATGACAGATCATGTGACACTTAGATTGCACACATGTAGACATTATTTCACTAATTATGTGAATCCTGAAGGTAATTGGTTGCACCAGAGTTTTTTTTATGGGCTTCATAACAAAGGGGGTGAATACATACACACATGCCAATTTTCTGTTTTCTATTTCTAAAAATAGTTTTATGTATATATTTTTATCATTTCACTTCACCAACTTAATAAAGCCGTAGCTTTTTTTCAGGGCAAAGCCGCTCATTGCAGGGCTCGCTCATCGCAAGACTCATAATGTAGTGGGGGGAGAGGCTCACAATGAGCGCCAAAGGCGCTCATCGCGAGGCCCGCAAGTTAGACGGAGGAGAGCTTTGTATGGCAAACAGCATAGCCAGGCTTCAAATTTTATTGCCGTCATTTTTGATGGGCAAGAAGCTAGTAATAATAAGAAGAAGAATAATACTATGGATCATATGTGATAATTATACAGCAGTGTAATACTGTAATAATAATAATACCCTGTATTGTAATAATAAGTTACATAAACTATTGTGCTCTTTCTTTTAGTTCAAACAAAGAGAACATAAAACAAACTCATACAAAAAACCTTGGGAGCCCGTTCTTAAGTACGGAACGTCTGTAAGTCGGGTCATCTATAACCCGGGGGCCTCCTGCACTTTACTTGGTGTTCTCAATCTTTTTTTAACCAATGCTTACTTTTGATAAAGAAATTTACAATTTATTGTGTTTTTTGTAAGAAAATGTATTGCTTGCTTTGTTACTGTTTTTAGGCTGGAGCACATCCTATATTTTTTAAACTTTGACAGGAAGTCCAGCAAATCTTTCCAGTCTCAGTACAGATTTGCAGTAAATAGGCAGTTATAGGGAATTTTGTTGCAAGCTTTGCCATTGTTTGAAAAGGCTGGGTGGAGCTCATGCTTAATAATTAATATTAATAAAACAGTTTTCAGTTTCGTACAAATCTCAACTTTTCTAATCACAATAAATTGAAAAGTTATTAATACTGATCTCTACTTATTACAAGTTCATGAACGCTAATTAATAAGATCTCATGTATTTAGAAAATGGTTACAGGAGCTAGACATGCAGTTTTTAGGACCCTGGAAGGTATTTAGGATCTTGGAAGGAATATATATATATATATATATATATATATATATATATATATATATATATATATATATATATATATATATATATATATATATGGAAGAAAAATATATATATATATATATATATATATATGTACATATATATATATATATATATATATATATATATATATACATGAAATTTTAACACTGGAAGGAATTCAACTGAACAAAGTTTTGAAGCATTAAAGAGATAAGTATATAAAATGGTGGGATAAATATAAACAAAAGTAATTTTTATTAAGTAAATGACAGCGGCGTCTTTAAAAACAGGGAATGTTAAAACACTAATAGAGGGAATAAAAATAAAAAAAAGGGCAGATGTAAGGAATAGTAAAGGACCCTGAAGCACTAGTATTGTGCAATGTATAACTCTTAAGTGAGTGGGTATTACTATTCACACCTAGCGGGCGAGCCAAAATGATTGCAAAGAGATACCAGGGCATAAAAGCCCTATTGTTTCATAAATGGTATATATATAAAGCACCCTTATGCCTAAATAGATATCCTCCAAGTGTCTAGAGGGTACATTAGACAAAGCAATATTTTTGCATAAACATGAGGTATAGGTCACTTAATGCCTTACTGACAAACCTATTGCACTTAAATAAAGGTACTAGGAGGTTGTATCTATATGAGTCAAACTTAAAGGGAGCTCAACCTGGAATACAGACAAAGTTGTCACAACAGCTATATATTACACAGCATAGGATCCAAGCTGTGTCTGTATACACTTATTGGTATCTAACTGCGGTATGGCACAAAAAGTGCCTAAAGCTGTATATACAAGGTAGAGGCTGTTCCCCAACTGTAAGGGTTACAATAGGTGATATAAGGTACTTGCAGACATAATATGCCACTAGTGGGATATAAGGGGCTTTAAACTAGGCCGTAATTGTAGCAGATTCGCGCTTCCTAGAGAGCTCGACCGCCAGGTTTGCAACGCGCATGCGCACGTCTAACGTGATGACGTGCGCAGCGTCGTTGCTAGGAGCCTGACGCGTTTCAACGTACCACGTCTTTGTCAAAGGAAAATTGTATAACGCTGTCTCCAAGAGATTTATATAGGGAGCTGTTGCCTAGGCAACATAAAAATAGTGAATATATTGCCCATAACGGGCCGGAAGAGTAATGGAGATGATATAGATAATCCATATAATATATACAAGGGGCTACTGAGATATATGTACAAAAGCATAGGAACGACATTGATGTGTGCACTATTGCACTTATTGTTGATATTAATGCATAAGCCATATAGATGAACTAAGAGAGCTTGTGATAAGCTAAAGGGGAAAGATGTAGATGTGTAGTATGATAGCTACTACATCTAAAGGGTGAAAGACTGTCAAGAGAGACAGGATAAAAAACGAAAAGCGAGCAAAAAACTGCCATGTGCAAAAACCGTTATATAAATGAGGAAATAGCTCCATTATATAGCTGTAAGGGTAGGAAACCAGGAAACAAAGTCTATATAAGGCGACTGGTGGTCTAAAAATGTTAAGTATTAAGGGATGTGAAAACAGAGCTAAGAACCTAGTAATGAAAGAGTAAACATGGACTCTAAGATATGTGCTAACTAATAGGACAAGCGCCTATGACAGGTTACTCGTGTATAAATAAACCAGAGTAGTGGGTGCTAATGCACTAAGGGTCCATCCAAATAGGATGAACAGAAAAGTGAGGAACAGAAAATGAGCAGAACAGAAAATGAGACAAAAATACTCACTGGGGTGAGTATGCATAAATGTGAAAGAGACTAAACTTAGTGGGGGCTAAAGTGTGCAGTGTGTCTATGTGACAGGAGAAGGCCTAGCATAGATGGGCAACATAACATATATCATTAAAAAGAGAAGAGAACCAAGTACTAGATGAAAGGCGTGAAAGTGAACCCCTCATTAAGTCCATAGGGTACTTGGGCCTTCAATTGGTATATCCAGCGTGCCTCACATTGTAATAATTTTCTCTCCAAGTCTCCCTGTCTTGGGCCTATATGGACCTGGTCTATTGCACAAAAAGATAAGACTTCACTTTTATTGTTGTGACAATATTTGACATGGCGGGCAATTGGTGTATCCAATGCATTCTTGATACTGTAAATATGCTCGCCAATCCTGCGGCGCAACTGGCGCCTCGTTTTTCCTACATAGATCTTCCTGCAAATACAGGTGGCCACATAGATAACCGCCGTAGAACAACAATTCATGAATTCTTTTATTTTAAATTTTTCCCCAGTAATAGGATGCTCATATATTTTTAAAGGTGTAATATACGTACAAAATTTACATTTGCTGCATTTGAAACATCCTGTTAGGGGTTTTAACCAGGTCCCTGGTTTCTGTTCTTTAAAAGAACTATGGACCAATCTATCTTTCAGGTTTTTACCCCTACGGTATGTGATGGAGGCCTTAGGCGTTAGAACATCTTTTAGATCCTCGTCACTCCTCAAAAGGTGCCAATGTCTGGATAGAATGTCTCTGACAGCCTCAGAGTCATAGCCAAAAGTCATAATACAGCGAGATAGTTTGCTTTCCTTATCTGTATTATTGTTAAGGCCATTCAGAAGTTCAGATCTCTTGCAGTTAGATGCATAATTAAAAGCAGATTTGAGACATTTATTTGAATAGCCTCTGTCTCTAAATCTAGTTCTTAGTTCATCTGCCTCTAGTTTGAACTCTGCATCAGAACTGCAGTTCCTTCTTATTCGAAGGTATTGACCTCTTGGTATCCCCCTTTTAAGGGGTTCAAAATGCTGGCTATCCCAAGTCAACAGAGAATTTGTGGCTGTATCCTTCCTATAAGTAGTGGTTGATATATTTCCTTCCTCATCTTTTGTTATCAACAGGTCTAAGAATGTAATGGAGGATAGGTTTAACTCATAGGTGAATTTAAGGCCCAAATCATTCGTGTTGAGGTCAGACATGAATTGTTCAAATTCAGACTTAGTGCCTGTCTCTGAGGCTGTCAGAGACATTCTATCCAGACATTGGCACCTTTTGAGGAGTGACGAGGATCTAAAAGATGTTCTAACGCCTAAGGCCTCCATCACATACCGTAGGGGCAAAAACCTGAAAGATAGATTGGTCCATAGTTCTTTTAAAGAGCAGAAACCAGGGACCTGGTTAAAACCCCTAACAGGATGTTTCAAATGCAGCAAATGTAAATTTTGCAGGTATATTACACCTTTAAAAATATATGAGCATCCTATTACTGGGGAAAAATTTAAAATAAAAGAATTCATGAATTGTTGTTCTACGGCGGTTATCTATGTGGCCACCTGTATTTGCAGGAAGATCTATGTAGGAAAAACGAGGCGCCAGTTGCGCCGCAGGATTGGCGAGCATATTTACAGTATCAAGAATGCATTGGATACACCAATTGCCCGCCATGTCAAATATTGACACAACAATAAAAGTGAAGTCTTATCTTTTTGTGCAATAGACCAGGTACATATAGGCCCAAGACAGGGAGACTTGGAGAGAAAATTATTACAATGTGAGGCACGCTGGATATACCAATTGAAGGCCCAAGAACCCTATGGACTTAATGAGGGGTTCACTTTCACGCCTTTCATCTAGTACTTGGTTCTCTTCTCTTTTTAATGATATATGTTATGTTGCCCATCTATGCTAGGCCTTCTCCTGTCACATAGACACACTGCACACTTTAGCCCCCACTAAGTTTAGTCTCTTTCACATTTATGCATACTTACCCCAATAAGTGTATACAGACACAGCTTGGATCCTATGCTGTGTAATATATAGCTGTTGTGACAACTTTGTCTGTATTCCAGGTTGAGCTCCCTTTAAGTTTGACTCATATAGATACAACCTCTTAGTACCTTTATTTAAGTGCAATAGGTTTGTCAGTAAGGCATTAAGTGACCTATACCTCATGTTTATGCAAAAATATTGCTTTGTCTAATGTACCCTCTAGACACTTGGAGGACATCTATTTAGGCATAAGGGTGCTTTATATATATACCATTTATGAAACAATAGGGCTTTTATGCCCTGGTATCTCTTTGCAATCATTTTGGCTCGCCCGCCATATTCACTCACTTAAGAGTTATACATTGCACAATACTAGTGCTTCAGGGTCCTTTACTATTCCTTACATCTGCCCTTTTTTTTATTCCATTAGTGTTTTAACATTCCCTGTTTTTAAAGACGCCGCTGTCATTTACTTAATAAAAATTACTTTTGTTTATATTTATCCCACCATTTTGTATACTGTATTTTGGGGTGGAAAACACCCAGGGAAATCCAAATCCTCACTTTTCTTTCTTCCATTAAAGAGATAAGACAAAAAAAATGCACCTGAATTCGTTGTTGGCAAAATTATAGTTGGTGATTTGAAGAGGAAAACAAGTGAGCTGGAAAAGTGGTGATCAAGCCTCAAGAGAAAGACTAAATGACAGAAAAACAATGAAGAAATGCAAATATGAAAAAGTGAGTGAAGCTGTTCTTATGGTTCACACAGTAAAGGGATAATGGTATGCCTATCACAGCTTGATCCTGAATGAGAAAGCTCTTATTTTCCAGAAGAATATGTTGGAGGGGAAGCTGATTTCTGGAGAAATAATATGGGTAAGGCAGTTCAATATTGGTGGAGAAAAATCCAGAAGAATTTCTGAAATTTAAAGAAAAGATCTAAAATCTCATTGACATTAAAGGTTTACCAAGTGAGCATATAAATAATTGCGATGAGACAGGCTTAAACTATGAAATGTTGCCTTCAACTTTGGCTACCAGGACTTAATCTTCAGCTCCTGGGTATAAAGGAAGTAAACGAAGAGTGACTATTCTAGTCTGTAGTAACACTACTGGTAACCACAAACTAAAACTCATATTTACTTGAAAGGAGAAATAAACACAACTTTTCTAAAACCTAGCTCATACTGTTGTACCAGTTTTGTACCAGAAGAATGCATGGATGGATGCAGACATTTGTCAAAGTTGATTTTTTTTGTGATTAATTTGTCCTTTAGTAGAATAATTCCTACAATCAAAAAAACCTAGCCTGACAAGGCAATCCTTGTCACTTATAATGCTGATGAGAATGAATTGAGCAATGGGGACATCAGGGTCATTTTTCTTCTGTCCAATCTTTCCTCATTATGTCAGCCTATGGATCAGGGTGAAGCTCTGAAGAAACATCTTGCCATAAGCTTTTAATTATACTCCTTAAAGGCATCAGATGATGGTAACAGCCCACTAGATAAGCTAAGGCAAGTAAACATAAAAGATGTTATGTTTTTTAATTGCACAATCATGGGAAGAAATTGAACTAAAAATTCTGGCAAGATTTCATGAAGAAAGTTACTTTCAGAAGAAGAAAATACATCAGAAATGGTGAAGGAAAATCATGATTACCTACTACCTCTGTTAAAACTAATTCAAGGCTGTGGGGCAGTAAATGAAAATGACAAAAAGGAATAGATAGAGAAAGAGGAGAACTGAACGATCTTGATATAATAGCTCTGGTGAATCGGAATGAGTGAAGTTGAAGATAAAGATGGTGGGACTCGACTGGGACGGGCCAAAAAGGAGACAGCAAGTGAATCTGAAGAGATCAAAGCTCTCAAAACAGCAATGGCTTATGTTGAACAACAAAAGAGGTAACTGCTCATATTATTGAAATGTTGATGCGACCACATTGCAAAAGAAGAGAAGCAAAGTTGGGAGACACTCTTTGAATATACATTTTTTTTAGGTACTATGTTTTGTGTCTTACCATACTGTTTACTAAATGTTGTCATATTGTTTACATACAGTACTAATGCCTCCATTCAATTGAGCAAATTCTAGTTACTGGAGCTCGTAAGGTAGCCCATAAAATAATTTGCTATTCAATTGCCTTTTTTTAGCGAGCCGCAAACGGTTTGCACGTTAGAAGCTCAAAATCTCCAAGGTTGTCAAAATCGTAATCCAACCAATCTAAGCCTTTGATCTTTCAATCCCGTAAATGTTACAATCGCAAATCGCTATTCAATTGCTACAATTCCTCAAGCCCGCAATTGTTTTCACACTCGTAAATGGCAAATGTAGAAGAAAATCCTACGAGTATTAGACGGGACCCGCAAAGGGGTTAAACACCTGATCGTAGCACTGTAAATGCAAATAAATATTCAATACTGCACTTTAAAAGACGGGGAAATCGATAAAAGACATTAGAATTAATTGCACAACAGTCTCAAGCTCGCAAATCTAAAAATTATTTTTTTACGTTTCATTTCCGTGTTATATCAATCTCAGTAATCAAGAAGTTAATACAAGTGTTACATTTAGATAAAGTACAAAAATGGAAATGCCATTGTAGAACCATTGGAATTTACAGTATTTACAGTGAAGCATTTTGTTAAGTAAATGTAATATAGTAGCAGAGAGGACACATGTAGTCATGTAATATAATCCAATATCCCTATTAAGGGGTGAAATGTGGGTTTTGAAACTACAAATAAACAGCAATGGAATCAATGTGCCACTAGAAGGGTGTATTATATGTTCTCACATTCCAAAATTCATATAGACCTGAAACATGCCACAAATTATATGTATTGGAGATCACCCGAAGGATGGTCTAGCAATTGACATGTGAAGTTAAGATCAAATATGTGAAGAAATAGGACCAACCCCATATCCTTAGACTGCAATTATCAATGGAAGCACATATGTGTATATCAACTGGGTATGACGACATGACCGCATGATTTGTCAAGCAGAAATGTGTCCATAAAGAGTGGCTACCTCAGGGTTTGTCATTGTGTGAGGTGTGGGCAGTACTCTGTGGTCTCCATATTGCAGCTTCTAGTGCACACACATTGTGAGAGAGGCTACAGTAATGGGAGAAGGGAGGGAGGTTAGCTTGTCCGATCATGGAAGCAAAGGGAAATTAAAACAAACTGTTGTATTTCAGAACAATAAATACTGTAGTTCGGCTATTATGGCTTTCGTTATTCATACTTTTAAAGGGTCCTGCCTTGTTTTACCTCCATACTATGCCTCTAAAAGCATATTCAAAAGATGCCCTTGGAAAATTAGCTCTACTTCTTTTTGGAAGATTCAAATATTCTGATTAAATGACATCACAGTAGATTTAGAAGCCACCCCACATACCCACACTGTGACAGCTCATAACTTAGCACGAAGGAAGCTAGAGGGGCCAAAGTGCCCACCAAGTTACAGTGATCTGAAAGACAGTGAGAAGACATATGTTATTATATAAAGAAAGAAATAGCAGGTAAGAGATGTTCCCATCCATTATGCTTAGTTCTTATCTATTTTAAAGCATAAACATCTATTAGTACTAGGCATTTTTTGTAGTCTTAAATACTTTTGAGTTCCTATAATTTACATACATACAGCCACTTCCACTTACATATTAACAGCAACCCTTCTGCAAGGTAGTGCTCATGCGCCCTATGGGTGTGTGCTTTAAAAAAAATATGCTTTCCTACGTTTCCACGTTCCTATGTTGAAACCCTTAACCCTGTCACTGACAGAGGAGCTCACCAGGCTCCAGTCACCTTTAATTTGAAAACATTTTTGAGAGGTTGGTTTTGTTTCGTTTAGCCAGTTAGAATCCGCAAAGCTTTTTGTATAATTAGCTTTTGGTTGATCTTTGGTACATAGTTACATATTAATTGTGGTTGAAAAAAAGACTTTAGTCCATCAAGTTCAACCTTTTTAGATCTCTGTGATCTGCAATATGCGGATTAGTTGTTAGTTGATCCAGAGGAAGGCAAATAGAAAAACCTATGAACACTTTTTGTAAGCCTCAACTATTTTTATAGACAGGGAAATGAAGTACCAAGTCCAGCTCGGGTCTGCAAACCGATAACTAAGTAATAAAACAATAAGGGGCCAGGACTTCTGCTCACCTATTTTTATACACATTAATGTGAAATATTAGGAAATAGATGTCACGGTTATTGATGTGGGATTCTGCTTATATTGTTTTGATGAAAACAATAATGAAAAATATGATTATGCTATAATGTCTTTGTCTGAGATATGAGCACTTAAAAAACAAGACAATTGAATTAGTAGCTTGAGTGAAAGTTTTTTAAATGTTAAGGGGTTGTTATGTACCTAGGGAATCGTCACTGGAAGTAGGTAAAGTTTGGAGCCATACACAGCCAAGAAGAGGATAATCACATCCATGTGTCAGCTCTTGGTCTCTGACTCCATATATTGAAGTACAGCTAGATCTGATAGAGGGGATCCTTGGCGGTCCAGTGGTTAGGATTCGGTGCTTTCACAGCTGCGACCTGGTATACAGCTCAAGCACAACCAGAAGTTTGATGAATTATGAGGTTGTGTGATCAGGTACATCACTGTGATACTGGGCCAAGAAGACAGAGTGATCAGACTAAGGTTTCCTCTTAAGCTCTACTTGAGCAAGTCTTTAATAGTAAAGGCAACTGGTTCCCAGTAGACCAGTCCCTTTAGTTTCATTAATGATTTATTCATTAGGTTTCTTTGTAGTTATAAAGAAATGCACTACATAGTATATTCTGCCTTGGGTGCTTTAATAGAGTTGTAACAGTGAATTATGAGACATTTTTAATTGGAAATATACTTGTGCAAATCTGTTGACAGATACTTCGTAACACAGTATATTTTTTTTATTCATTGAGTACGTTTTCTAATTTAGTTTTGGTTTAGATAGCATGAATTAAAATGTAAAAGGTATCTATAGTTTAAGATTACAGTGGTGTGATAGTTGTCATTTTAAAGAGGTACAGAGAGAGAGAGAGAGAGACACAGGACAGAGAGAGAGACACACACAGGAGAGAGAAAGAGACACACACAGGACAGAGAAAGAGACACACAGGACAGACAGAGAGAGATAGAGACACACACACAGTACAGTGACAGACACAGGACAGAGAGAAACACACATGGGATAGCGAAAGAGACACAGAGGACAAAGAGAGCAAGACACACATACAGGACAGTGATAGACAGACACAGGACAGAGAGAGAAACACACACGGGATAGCGAGAGACACACACAGGACAGAGATAGAGGGAGAGAGAGACAGGACAGAGAGAGACACACACATGACAGAGAGAGACACACAGGACAGAGAGAGAGAAATACACAAGACACACAGAGGGAGGGATAGAGCGAAACAGAGGGAGAGAGAGAGAGAAAAAGATGGAAAGTGAGGGAGAGAGAGGACAGAGAGAGGGAGATGGAGAGAGAAAAAGAGTGACTGCGACAGGATAGAGAGCACACAGAGAGCGCATAGAAAGAGTGCAGAGAGAGAGAGAGAACACAAGGACAAAAGGAGAGAAAAAACGCTCAGAGGGAGAGAGCCCAAAGACAGAGAGAGAGCATGCAGAGAGAGAAAGAACAGAGATAGACTGCATACAGACAGCACAGAGACAATTCAAGATAAGTCTATGATACCATCATTTATGACTTATCAGACTTTATTTTTAGGGGGCAGTTATCCTAAATTAGTAAGTAAATTGCTTTTTTTTAATGAACACTGCAGATTATAATATATGTAAAAGTAATGGAAATTGCTTGTTTCTGTCTATCAGTGCTCCAAATATCTGAATTTTAGAGCATCTGTCTCACTGATAAAATATCGGGTCTATCCATGAAATCCCTGTCATTGTAATTCTCGTATGCATGAAACATAGTTACTCGGATCTACGGTATACTACGTTTCTTAAAATGAATCCTCAACAGTCAATCAGGAGTTGAAACGTGATGTTTGGAAGCACAGGCTATTTAAACCTGCAACTCACCACCGCCACTTTCAAAAGACTATTTGCTTTTGACAAAGCTGTGGTAGCAGTGAAACGACACATTAGGCTAGAAAGTAGGGATGTTTTTTGTTGTTGTTACTATTCCAACTACACAGATTGTGTGCATGAGGACTGTGAGGATCCCCTTGGGCAGTCCACAGATTCCTAGGGCCTCATTCAAATGCAATTTGGCCAATTGAATAGGGCTCTATATGAAGCACAGAGCATATTTTTTTACAGAAGTGTTTTTTAGTTAGTGAACTTCTAACCAAAAGCAAGGTCTTCACTAACTAAAAACTTCTGTAAAAAAAATATGTTCTGTGCTTATAAAGAGCTCTATTCAATAGGCCAAATCGCATTTGAATGAGGCCCCTAGTGGGTAATATATCTGGAATGATACAGCCTATAGTTTTTATCTGTATAACTGACCAGTTTTTATGAGCCTGCACAGATGGCTTGGTGCATAAAATGGGAATAGTGCGTTAGAGCACACTAGTCGCTTGAGCGACAAATAGAGACTTTGGGATATAGTATGGGTCTTTTTGTTGTTAATAATAGGGCCTATAGCAAGAATTTGGGGCATTAACACAAGTTTGCCCTTCAGATAGAAGGATCTATCAGGATCACAGGGCTCTCTCTTTCACTCTATCAGTTATGTTTATGCTGTTTAGAGGTTTATCAACATTGTATACTTGCAACCCTGACCCACTGTTTATTGGATACCTGAGCCATATTACATATAAGTGACTTGAATAGCATTACCTATAAACTAATTTATGTCTTTTATATACCCAGTACAAATTCCCATCTCCAGACCTAACTGACATCTATGATGTTTTAAATATTTGTGTTGCTTTTTGAGTGATTTAAAAAAGTTTTCCCGTTTATGTTTGCATTAACTAAACAACCTATTTATTTTCTATTCAGTTCAATGGTGTTGAAAACCGGAGGTATCATAATGTAGAAAATCAGAAGGCGTAAGTAGATTTTAACCAATCTGTGTAAATATATCCTAACAGCCTTATTAAATTATGATTCAGCCCATTGAATAGGGCTCTATATAAGCACAGATCATATTTTTTTACACAGGTGAAGACTTTGCTTTTGGATAGAAGTTCACTAACTAAAAACTTCTGTAAAAAAAAGTATGTTCTGTGCTTATATAGAGCCCTATTCAATTGGCTGAATCACAATTTAATAAGGCTGCATATCGTTAGGCTGCAGATGCCTGGATAGGTTAGGTGGCAAAGGGGGGAGATATTTTTTATAGATTAGAACCCGTTGTCCTTTTGCCAGTGAGTGTTTACTATTAGGAAATATAATCTACAAGGCCCTTTAAAAGGAACTAATTAGAGGACAATGTATGTGCATTGTACATAAATATAACCAATGGGATACAAGTCTCTACTCCGATGAGCTTGCAATCTAGTTACATGGAAGAAAGCTGCATACAGGAGTAAGTGTATATAGAAGGGCAAACTCTACTGTGGGTCAACAAGTGGATTTGCTGATGGACAGCATTTTAAATGTATGTTTTGGGGTACGTTTTACCTGTAAAATAAAAATAATGTATTTTTTAATTTTAAAATGCTTGTTTCCTCACTTACCATTCATGTTATAATCCAAGGTTTAATGTTATGACTAAACATTATCTACTGCATGATAATTCAAATATAACAAACCATTTGGAGTATAATGAACCTAGTTATAAAGCCAGAAACTGGTCCAGTGTTATAAGTCAGTGTGTTATTCTCTGTGTGATATTACTGTATGATCGGAGACAGAGTCAGACTGAGTGATAAGTGAAACAAGGCCTCTAATCTGTCAGTATTATCATGAAAACCTTAATAAATACAACAAGGAGATGCTGAGTGTTGCTGGAGTCTCCCTTACAACCTATGCAAGTCTAGTCTTATGGATCTCATATTGTTACCCAATGACTGCCCATAAATAACCTGCCTCTCCAAACTGACCATTTCTAAGTGAGTTCACCTCTAAACTGAGTCTACCAGACATATATTTGGAACACGGTCCACAACTGACCCCTTGCCACCATCAAGTCCCTAACATAATGATATGGCAAGGCAGGCCACTGCCTATAGGATTATAGAAATTCGGACATGACTGAACAACTGAACAGCAACATTTTCTATGGGGGGAAATTTAGACCGATCCCATCATACCTCATCTCAGCCACTTGAGATAGTCCCTGTTATCTGAGTATGGCAAAGTGAATTGGATGCTTGAACTGTTAACATGAAGTCAGCTTTGGTAATATAGTTCAAGGGCTCTTACTCTGTTTATAGCAATAGTGTGTATGTTTATAGAGATGGTGGGTATGCTTATAGTGATAGTGTGTATGTTTATAGAGATAGTGGGTATGTTTATAGTGATGGTGGGTATGCTTATAGTGATAGTGTGTATGTTTATAGAGATAGTGGGTATGTTTATAGTGATGGTGGGTATGCTTATAGTGATAGTGTGTATGTTTATAGTGATGGTGGGTATGCTTATAGTGATAGTGTGTATGTTTAAAGTAATGGTGGGTATGTTTATAGTGATGGTAGGTATGCTTATAGTGATAGTGTGTATGTTTATAGTGATGGTAGATATGCTTATAGTGATGGTAGGTATGCTTATAGTGATAGTGTGTATGTTTATAGTGATGGTAGATATGCTTATAGTGATGGTAGATATGTTTATAGTGATGGTGGGTATGCTTATAGTGATAGTGTGTATGTTTATAGTGATAGTGGGTATGTTTATAGTGATGGTGGGTATGCTTATAGTGATAGTGTGTATGTTTATAGTGATAGGGAATTAACAACATGCCAACATCAGTTCTGTTACAAAAAGCATTATTGTGCAATGCTTAGATGGTGTGGTCTAATAATTATTCAGTAGTTCCAAAAATAAAATGTTATTAGTTGCAAACTTCCCAACATGAGCTTGAGAAGTTATAGATATGCTTGTCTCACAGGCTCATGGCTCCTTTCTTTTAACTGGTTTATCTATAAGAAGCCAGCTAGGCATTACAAATATATATAATATATAAATATATGTATATTGTACCTCAGTGAAGCTGTGAGTTATACCATGAAGGGTCACCCAAGATGGACAGGTCATAGATCAGACAAATCACGGAGGAACAAGCAACTCACTTTAGTATTGTTGCCATGATAACCGTATGAATGACCACGACCAGACACAAGATGGGCCTGGCCTGCTGGGTCATGGAGAGCCGGACACGAATGAAAGACTAATATATATATATATATATATATATATATATATATATATATAGAAAACGAATAATACATTAATAAGCCCATTTGCATGTCTAAAAGGCGGGGACATGCAAATGAGAATACAATGTACCTCACTCTTTTAATCCAAAAATAGCAACTTTATACATTGCTCCCTTAAAGCATATGCCCGCTGTATTAAACAGCTTTTAAGCAAAGCATCGGGTTGGATTTTACACAAACCAAGAATCACTCATATACAGGCCTGTTTCAAGCTTTTGGCTATCATCAGTATGAGGTAGATTCTGGTTTGTGCAATAGATTTTGTAGGATTGGGTATTCCACAATAATCATTTAGTGTATGGTGAGCACAAAAGTGAGAAAAGCTCTCCACCGTACAAAGTACAGAAAACGATGTATATATATATATATATATATATATATATATATATATATATATATATATATATATATATATATATATATATATATATATATATATATAGTCTATTAACACATGTGCAATAAACTCGGGACCAACTCTCATCTATGGAGGCCCAGTGCAGTATTACAGGATGAGAGATGTAAAAATAGGGAGAGTGAAAAAGTTGGAAAAGTGAATCCAGATCCACATTAAGCATAGCTATATACATGTCTACTTTACAGGAGATGCTAAATTGAAGACATAATAAGATTGGAGGCTTTTAGAATAGATAACAAACTATTTTTATCCAGTCAAATTCCATATTTCCCATTACTAGCAGCTATATATATTTATATATAGTGTAGATATATGATATTGTATATAGTAATAGTGTATATAGTAATAATAGGTATTTTAAAGCATTAAAAAAACTATTGTGTTTGGAGTTAGATGTTAAATATCCCATAAAGCCATTATTATTATACTTCTTACTCACCTCAGACTACTAGTATGTTATTTATATAATATATGTAAAATCTTTATTTATATTTATACATCTATATAATTATGTATCTTGATATATTTTAATGAAATATATACGTATAAACAGGACCTACAGTATCCACGACTCCGTCCCATGTGGTTGATCACATTATATATACAGTACAGTTCTGATTACCTGTCTCATCAGATGCAGGCCCGGTTCCTGTGCATGTTCCCAGTGACATCTCTGGGTCGCGCGGCCAGCTCTGGATTCTTACACCAGGACCTGATTGTTAGGGCAGAGACGCTGTGCCCCGTCTCCATAGCAACCCCATACTGCAACCCGGCAGCAGAGCCTGTTGTTTGAGCACGCGCATTGTACTGGCCGGCACGCATGCGCACTCTGTTTTTCTGAGCCTATATTGTTTTAGAAATAGAAAAGCTTTGTATTGCATTTGTATGTAATGGATTGATATGTTGTGCAGAATAGAGATGTAATAAATAATAGCAAAGCCCATCCATTTGATAATATTCCCACTGTATACACAGTTTGCTGACATATGACACCCTATCAGGCAGTATCACTTGTCTGCCTCATAAATCAGCACTAAGTAACAGCTACTGGGTGTATGAGGAAATCCCATGTATCAGCCAGCTGGCCTCCATACAAAGCCTCAGCTCTCCCTGACAGGACATGTTTCACTTCTCTGCTTCTCACATTTCTCTGATTAATGCAGCATTGCCTGGTCATTGTTTTCTTTATCCTTTCCCCCTTTCTTCTCATGTCCTGATTTGGATAATTTAGTAAGAATGTGAGTAATGTGTATCTACAGTAATCATATATGTTGACATTTATTTGCTAAATTATTACTATTATTTATTAATTATCATAACTACAAAATAATTTGGGCCCCCCTTGCACATTTCTACACATCTCACAGCGGTGAATAAAAAGTTAAAAATGTATAAAGTTGATCAGATCACCCATAGTTATCTGCCATGCTCTAATAAAGGAGTGCGGATAGCAGAGGGCCCCTACCCTACTGTGGGCCCTGATGCTCTGCAGTAGCTTCGCCATTGATTTTCATGTCAGTTGCGGGTCCTATTCTGTTATGCTGGCACAGCACAAGGCAGTGGCTGTGGGCATCCGCTAGATGGCGCTGCCGATATTCCAGTGCCATATCATAGTCAAAGCTTAGGTAAACTGTTAGGGTGAGGGTTAGGGTTAGTTTAAGGGTTAGGCTAACATTATAAGCTTAGAACTTCTCTCACATATCGGAAGCGCGGCAAAATATTGGCAGCGCCATCCAGCGGTTGGAGCCCGCACTGCAGCCGCGGACCTGTCCTGACAACATAACAGGATAGATCCCAGCTGGGTACCCCATTTAGCTGTGTTTATGGCTCAGTTCCATTTGCAACGTTGTATTTTATTTCTCAAACTAGTGTAACTGTGGGGTATGTTGGGTGTAAAATCATGTAGTCCCCCCCAGCTGAGTCATATTTCTATATATTTGAATAAATATTTACTTTTACGTGGAATTTATTTACAGAAAGTGCATTGTTTTATCTTTTGGACCCAATGTCTATGGTTGCTCCATCATTCTGCTGTGGCTGTGTCGAGTTACTCATTGTTTCTGCACACTTGATGGATTTCTGTGTTGTGTACATTATGCATGCAATACTTATCCTCAGCACTTTTTTCTAGTTTTAGTACTTGTTCTGGTCTATAGATAACCCCTTGATTGCAGAAGACCCACCCACAATGCAAATATTTTTATTAATACTATAATGCAGTTAAATAGACAGCTTTAAACTTAGCACAGCAGTTGGCAATATTTTTCACTTTGAAAGTGAGCTATGCTTAAATACAAAGAATTTCAGATTTTTTTTTGCACTTTACAGTACAAAATTAATGGCGCTAGCAGTCATAGTTGTTGCTGTTGCTCAGTAATTCAGTTGTGCCTGACTCTCTTTGACTCTATGGATGGCAGCTCACCTGGCACAATTGTAACGTCTCTGGTGGTTCTTATCCATATGGCTATATTGGCAAAGATACTGGAGTGGGTTACCATTTCCTTCTCCAGTAGACTTCAGTTTGTCTGACCTCTCTGCCATGACTTTAACAACCTGGGTGACCCTACACTGTATAGCTCACATCTTCACTGAAGTACACAAGTTCCTTCATCATGACAAGGTAGAGATCCATAAGCGAGCAGTCAGAGTAGCACCTTACTAGAATATATATCCTCCCTGATAGTAGTTTCTTGTTCCATATATTTGCCCACATTTATATTTAATTGGACCCCCTATCATGTATTATGGGTGCTTGGGATGTACTAATTTCTGCAATAACTTGTACCTTTGCTGTTACTATGTCGCTCTACCTGTCTTTACCAATTCTACTGGAAGGCTATTCCAATTAGTTCCTACCCTTTCTGTAAAGAAGTACCTCTGCATATTACAGCTACATCTTCAGTTCTCAAAATCATCACATTGCAGGGTCAATGATATGCTTAGCTAATGATTCTTCCTCATAACAGTATTGGCTCTGGCAGAATGTATGTAGATAAAGGAGGTATTGTTAAACTGCTTGATACACATTTTTATATCTTAGTTCCTCTTTAATATGTCTCATTTCCTGTCCTTGAATACTGATGTTTAACTAGTCTGTCAGTAATTTGTTTTTTTTTATAAACAACTTTAATAGTGACTAAACTCCAGGTCTATTACTACATAATCTAAAGTTGGCTTTTTAAAAAATATATACCGTATTGGTCAGAATATAAGCCGCACCTTTTTTCCGATTTTTGAGCTTGCGAGTTACGGGTGCGGCTTCTTATATTCACGACAGTCAAAAAATCATTGCCGATTTGCGAACTTTGCTTGCAACGCGTGCGACTTCTATTTGCTAATGCAAAATTACTGCCGATTTGCGTCATTGCGAGTTAAGGGTGCCGATTTTCGTGCTTTAGTCTACGGTATTGAATAGCGATTTATGCTTTTAGTGATTCTAACATCCTGTAAAGCCTGTAACCTGCAAAAAAAGCTACAGTGCTAATTAGAAAGCCTGTTTCTTTCAATGGCTGATCACTTTGAGAGTTTTTTTCTCTCCAATTTTACGGGTGCGGCTTATAATTGAGTACTATCTTATTTCTATTTTTTCCCCTTGAACTTTACGGGTGCGGCTTATATGCGGGTGCGGCTTATATTCGGACCAATACGGTATATATAATCACCCCAACTTTCAGATTCAGTAACAAACATGTAGATTGACAAACAGCAAATTGTATCTTCATTTGTTTTGTATGTTTTCTTTTCTGAAGTGATTTATTAATATTCAGTGTCCCAAGTCATAATGATGCCTTAAATATAAGGTCATAGAACATATAAGGTTGCTTGGTGCTAAAAGACAGATACAGTATCAATATATCAGTTTCAAAGATAAAATAATAGCCCTTTTCCCCTTTTGCTCCATATGTATTGACTGAACCACAGAACCTCAAAGCCTTTCCCACGGATCCACAAAATCCCCAATCTTCAAAACTAGGACGCCCATCGTTTTAGAAAAGGCAATTTAAATACATTGATCTATGCCATAAAGAGGTATATTCCACATTTGTTATATTCTTCTTGCTTTATAACAAGATTCATATACTCTATGTGCCACTTTCAAATAAAAAGAGTGAATTTGTTGCTATGTGAGTTACACAAAATATAATTCATTTTTGCACTGGCACACACATTTTATTTTACTCTGCTATCAGTTCTGATTCTGTAGGAGTATATAGATCTCTGGATCATTGCAGTCTAATTCCATGTAAAACTTACCTTATACAGTATGTGTATAGTATTTGTTACCACCACATTAAAATCCTATTTTATTAGTAACTCAGTGTGCGACTTTCACTCTAAAAGAGTATGTTCTTAATATATGTGTAATTTAATCTGTCCCTAAGAAATAAGTGTATGTTACCCCAACTTTAATTACACATAATATTTAAGTTACTCTGGTAACTCTGTTTTGAAGCTATCTAATGACACTCTTTAATTATAGAGTGTATTAATTGTCTTATATTAGTATATTTAATTATGTAATAGGATTGTTCTACTTTTCTTTTTTATTAACCTGTTCTTTTGTCCCTTTCATATTATTCTCTACAACATAATTATCTTCATCTCTCACCAGGACTGGATTAACGTCTCTGGCACCCTTAGGCATAGTCTTTTCTTCCTCTCCGTTTTCTACCCTCTCCAATCGAGTTTTGCATTACTTTAACCTGTTGACCCTACTGTACATGTGATATCTCTTTGTTGCACATATGCCATATAGACTAAACAGAGTAGAAATCCAGTGGTGGAGGCTGTGATTTGCTGAGCCTGGCAGGACATAGGGGAGTCAGGGGCAGAGCTACCAGTAGTGCAGATAGTGCAGTGCATCTTGCTCACTATGCCTTAGGAAGTTCAACTACAAGCCACTGATGTGGCCCAAGAGAGACCGAAACTTACGTGCTCTCAGAGTGGGTTATCATGCCTATAGAACTAACCTATTAAGGTTAGTCCATTCTCTATACCTCAGTTAAGCATGATACCTTTTAAGTAGTCTAAGTAGGCAGCCTAGAAGGTCTTTTTGGTTATCAGAGTTCCTTTGACGCTCATTGCAAGCCTCTCCCCTGGTGTAGTTGTGCTCCTCTGAACACCGTTGGCACTCCTTGTGAGGCGCGCGCTGAGCACCTTTAGCGTTTATTGTGATTCTGTCGTCTGTTTTATTTTTTTGTTCCTGCAGCATACAATGTAGATTTGCACTGTTGGTGAGCTGAGGCGTAAGTGTCAGGAATGTGTGCAGTGTGTAGTGTAAATAGGCTGCTGGTGCGGGGGGAAACCGTTTGTTGAGTTTTGTAGTTCCGCATTTTGTAATGGTAATGTTATTAGTGTGCAGTTAGTGTTGTAAAATGGCTGCGTTTGTGTATGTGTTAAGTGGGTGTGGAGCATTTAGCGTTCTTCCTAATAGTGTATTTAGTAGCTCCTACGGTTCTGTGTAAAAGGCGTATGTGCCTGGCGTTGTTTTCCGTACTTAGGGCTCATTTAGCGTTTTTTTTTTCCGGCTGACATTTTTTCTCTCGCTTAGGGGCGAAAGTGTGAATTGTGTATTTGAGTTTTGTGTTGATGTGTAGTTCCGCAAGTCGTATGTATGATGCGCAAGTCGTGCAGGGTGGTAGGGATGAGCGCCTACGGCGCTCATCTCCACCAGCTCCGTGAGCGCCTTCGGCGATCCCTGCCTAAGTCGTACAGGGTCATAGGGATTTCCACCAGCGCAAGGAGCGCCTTTGCCAGGCCGCAACCGCAAGTCCGCAGGTTTAACATTGCGTTACCAACAGATTTTGGCAAGGTTGCGCTGCTGAGAACTATATATGTGACTAGCGAAATGCCCGTCAAAAAATGACGGCAATGAAATTGTAAGTGAGCTAATGCTGTTTGGTGTATAATAAAATAAATAATAGATTAATAAAGTAATATTCTTTACCTATTTTGAAGTATTATATGCAGGAAGCATTGTGTTGAAGAGCTGGCAATCTGTTTTGATTTTGCTGCAGCATTAGTGGTGTGGAGCTGCTGTGTAAGCGTGATGAATGTGTGGAGTGTAATAGTGTCCGTGCGCGAGACAAATGCGGTAGCGTAGCTGTGTACTTCCGCATTATATATGTGATTGTTCTAAAATGACGGCTAATGTGTGGTATGCGACTGAGGCTGATTTAGTGTCCTTCGTTTTGGATGTTGTCCGTTTTTTTCTGAATATTCGTAACTGTTTGGTGGTGTTTTGCGTGTTTCTGGTGGTGTTTTGCGTGTTTAGGGTCCTTTAGCCTCGTTTTCGTTTTGTTCGGCTGCCATTTTTTCTCTCGCTTAGGTGATTTTCGGGTGTTTAAACTCCGAAATTTGTACTTAAATCGAGGTGTAACTTTACTTGCAGAGGTCCTGGGTGCACCACCTTGCTGTGGGTAAGCTTTTTATATGTTTGTTGTATTTATTGTTTTTCTAATATTTTTGGGGTCGCACGGGTTGCGCCCTTGTTTTCGAATCTTGTATGTCTTTTTCAGGAATTCCGTAGGTGTTTGGTTGTGTTTTGCGTCTTTAGACTGCTGTAGCCTCGTTTTCGTTTTTTTTCGGCAGCCATTTTTTCTCTCGCTTAGAGAATTTTTCAGTCTCTAAACTGTTTTATTTTGAGTTAAATTAAGGTGTAACTTCAGTTTTCCAGGTCCTGGATGCCCCCTCTTCCTGTAGGTAAGCTTTTTATGTATTTGTTGTGTGTATTTATTGTATTTTTCACGTTTTGATGTGCACAGGTTGCAGACAATTTTTGCTAGGTCGTAACGTCTCGTATTTTCCTTTCGTAACTACGTAAATTTTGCGAGATCCGCAGTTGCTGGCAAGGAGCGCCTTCCGCGCTCCTTGCCAGCAACTGCGGCCCTTGCAAAGCGAGGGCCGCAGGCTCGCTGCACGAGCCAGCAAGCGTTAGCAACAACTCGCATGCTCACAACTATATATGTGACTAGCGACTTGCCCGTCAAAAAATGACGGCAAGATCAAGTTTTTCCCCAAACATTTCTCCCTCCCATGTCTCTTTCCCTCCCCCCTCCTGTTTCTCTTTGCCCTCTCTCTCCCTCCCTTGTCTCTCTTTGCCCCCTCTCTCCCTCCCTTGTCTCTCTTTGCCCCCTCTCTCTCTCCCTCCCTTGTCTCTCTTTGCCCTCTCTCTCCCTCCCTTGTCTCTCTTTGCCCCCTCTCTCCCTCCCTTGTCTCTCTTTGCCCCCTCTCACCCTCCCTTGTCTCTCTTTGCCCGCTCTCTCCCTCCCTTGTCTCTCTTTGCCCCCTATCTTCCTCCCTTGTCTCTCTTTGCCCCCTCTCTCCCTCCCTTGTCTCTCTTTGCCCCCTCTCTCCCTCCCTTGTCTCTCTTTGCCCCCTCTCTCCCTCCCCTGTCTCTCTTTGTCCCCTCTCTCCCTCCCCTGTCTCTCTTTGCCCCCTCTCTCCCTCCCCTGTCTCTATTTGCCCCCTCTCTCCCTCCCCTGTCTCTCTTTGTCCCCTCTCTCCCTCCCCTGTCTCTCTTTGCCCCCTCTCTCCCTCCCCTGTCTCTATTTGCCCCCTCTCTCCCTCCCCTGTCTCTCTTTGCACCCTCTATCCCTCCCCTGTCTCCCTTTGCCCCCTCTATCCATCCCCTGTCTCTCTTTGCCCCCTATATCCACCCCCTGTCTCTCTTTGCCCACTCTATCCCTCCCCTGTCTCTATTTGCCCCTTCTATACCTCCCCTGTCTCTCTTTGCCTCCACTCTCTCTCCCCTGTCTCCCATTCTCCCCATCGCCCTCGCCTGTGTCTCTTCCCCCTCTACCTCCCCTGTGTCTCTTCCCCCACTCCTTCCCCTGTACCCCCCTCCCTCCTCTGTGTCTCTGCCCCATCACCCTTCCCTGTGTCTCACCTACCTCTCCTGGCTCCCTTCCCCCATCCTGTCTCCCTTCTCCCTGCTTGTGACCCCCACTTCATTACCTCCTGGGTTCCCCTGCACATTCCCCTGTACTTGAAAGTGCCTTCTTCTCCCACTAGATCTCTGCAGATGGCTGTCTGTGTGGGGAGCAGCGGTGGCCGCAATCCTCATCTCTGTCCTGTCTGCTTGTTGAGGCAGAGATGTGAAGCAGCTGCGTAGAGCTGCCGAGGAGGGAGCCCTGGGGTAGAAGTCAGCCGCAGGCCAACCAGCACAGGCCCAGATCGGAGCCCCGCGCTCCCTCTCCAGGAAAGCCTCCTCCTTGTGCACCCAACGGGGGTAAGTTTATTGCGGGCCTCGCGATCCTCTCCCCCCTCTACATTGCAGCCTTAGGCCTGTGGCTCATGTATCGGATCCCCGCCCCCATGCGGCCTGTCCTCGGAGCCCAGCGCAAGGAAAGATGTGTAGTAGCTGCGGAAGAACCCATCTGCAGGCCAGACAGCACAGGCCGGGATCGGAGGCTCCTCCTTGTACCCCCAACTGTCCTGCCTCCCTGGAGCTGCCTCCTGCAGCACTGATACCTGGAAGTGCTGGCTGGGTGTCTGAGCTTCCTGTGCAGGCGCCTGGGGTGATGTGGACCGCTGGGGAGCATGGCAGCATCAGTGGCAGGGTCCTGGCAGTGCTGGCTGGGTGTCTGAGCTTCCCTGCAGCCTGGGGTGATGTGGGCCGCTGGGGAGCATCAGTGGCAGGGTCCTGGCAGTGCTGGCTGGGTGTCTGAGCTTCCCTGCAGCCTGGGGTGATGTGGGCCGCTTCGGAGCATCAGTGGGGCAGGGGGAGCCGTGCAGGCGCCTCGGGTGATGTGGGCCACTGGGGAGCGTTCATAGATGTTTATAAACATTAAAGTGTGATTTACAATTGTATATTTTCAATAGGGAAAATAAAGGAGCAGGTGCTGGTTATTTGACTAGTGCAGAGGGTCGAGTATCAGCAGGTTATATAAGGTAATAGAAATAATACTTGAGAATTGAGTAATCAGCTTTTTTACTTTAGCCCTGAAGACCTGTTTTTAATGCACTTCTTAATTATAGCCCAAGTAATACCAGCCTCCTTCACCAGTGGGCCACAGCATACATCTCCTGGTATTCTTAGGTTGTCTCCCATCAAAGTACAGACCAGGCCCGACCCTGCCTGGAATGGAACCCAGGTCACAGCAGTGAATGCACCAAACCCTTTACAAGTAAGTAATTCCCTACTGATAAGTATAATTTAGAGGAGTGTATTATCTACAAAATATGGTGACTCCTAAAACAATATATATAAAACATAAATATAAGCATCAATAAATACCTAAAACATCAAGACAATGGTAAGACTGCTTACATTTCCAGTTTGCAATTTCTTACAGAAGAAAATTCAGGTTTCTGCTCTCTAATTTGAACAATGCAGAGCAACTCATGTGGGTTAGAGCTACGCTCCGGTGCTGTCCATTAAAGATCAAAAGAAGAAAAAAAATGAACAAATCTATCTGTGCTGGCATAGACTGCTCCACTCACCTAAACAGGTCAGCTATGGGTTAAATGGTCAGTGCAGTGTAAACTGACTCATGCAACAGCCAGTAGGCAGGATGCACTTCGTATGTAAACAGAGGCTTAAAAACTTTAGATTTTGTATCTGTTATTAGTAGTGGTTTTTTAAAGCATGCCTTGATAATTAGCAAAATGTTTTTAGAAATTTAAAATAAAAAAATACAGTAATTAATGTTTAATTAATGCAAAATTTGCTTATTGGCAGCAGACGATTTGCATTTGTTGCTAACATGGTTAGACACCAGAGACAAATCGGATGTGCAGTGAATTCAAAGCATCTCTATTCGGTTTTAACATTCTGAATATGTGACAATCCAAGCTGGTAGGGGTTATAGACTACAGGTTAAATACCAACAAGGACCGTGGGGTTCTTGGAAATCTTGGCACAAGCACCCTGATATTTGTCATCTGAAATCAGAAATCAGCATTTCCAGGTTACCAAGAGACTCCAGATTGGCTCTTCTTAGGGGGGTTGATAAGACTTCTAACAGTCAAAGCTACCCCAGCAGGATCATACAGAGTCTCTCAGGACCTCCCTACAGCCACCCAGGAGAACAGGAGCAAAATAAGAGGCACACAGTTTCTATATGTCTCTAGAAGTGACACATATATCTTTATTCACTTCCAAAACACCAACTAAAATCTACAGACAGAAACAGAACTCATATTCCCTCCTCCCCCCTGAGAAATCCTTAATCTGGTGTGAATGTTTTGTCAAAGGAGGGGGAGTTAGATTCTCCTGGCTCTATTTACAACCCCAAAAGGCAATACAACTAGATTCAAACTTTGACTGTTTCTTTGATCATGCCTGAGGGAATAGAATGGGGGTAGTGGGTTACATCTGGGAATTGCATCAGACTATCACATGAACTATTTCAGCCACCTTATATCAATAACAGCATATACATTGGAATCAAGAAACCATGGCAGTAACTCTATACATGCATTACATACATGACAGTAACTATACTAACACATTCATTATTTTAAACATGACACAGAACACAGTAATATTACATGGGGAATTACATACAATATACAGGATAAGGCATAACAAAACATGAAGCATGGTGGCAATATAATTCCCCTACCCATTTTTTAATCGGGTAGTCTGTTCTCTATGGTAGCTCACTGGGCCAAAATCCAGGCCCTGGAAAGGGGTCCGTACAGAATAGCTATGTGACAATAGAACAAAATACTAGAGTAGTGTCTGAAAACCCTCCCCATCAAGCACCCATAAAATAAGTAAAATCTCTTAAATATAATATTTTCTCTCAAAACGTCTTTATGCTCATGGTTTACATAGCTGCCAATGTTAATTATTTATTATACACTTCAAAAAGTGGTCCTTTATTAAGTATTTTATTGCTTCTGATAATGTTAGACTTCCTGAGAAGACATACCCATGGCAACAATGCCAGAATCCAACAGATGGTGCACTTAAAAAAATAGTGAATCAGTGTATATTGCTGATGCAAACATAAAAAAGTGATTAATCAATTACTGTTCATTATTGTATTACTCTATGGGCCTCCAAGACTGAGACTGTCATGGAAAAAATGTCCATGCAACTCTCAGCAAAACAGTAGTAGTAGTAGAACAGAAAAAGAGACACCTCCACAGCCAGGAGTTATATGCTGAATATCTGGGAATTTATGTATTCTTTCTGTTCATTTGCTGCAAATCTCCTTTAGTTGCCTGCATATAACCCATTCTCAGCAGAGGAATTTAATTCAGATTAGCTTTTAGCGTTTTACATTTTCCCCCCTTGCATGATTATGCTAAGAGGCAGGCATTTATACTTACAAATCCTGCTTGCCCTGCTCTGGACTAGCCACCCACATCTGTGCCTGGAACTAGATAGCTTAGTGTCATGTTGGCTTCTATGCACTAGCTGAAGCTGCAATAAATAAGATTTTCATGAAAAAAAAAATCATGATTTGATAATCTGATCTGCTAATGTTTTATTTTGTTACATGCAAGTAATGTTTTTCCTAAACTATAGCGGTCCTCTAACTTCATACATGACTTTGCCCTTCCAGGTTTTTTGTGATTATTATTTTATGTATTCTCTGATTATTAAATTATATATATTTTTAATTCATATAAAGAGTTTTTCCATTTAGATAATAAATATGTTGTAAGTTCATGATACCATACAATCCTAAACATATGACATCCAAATGAATCCTCTGTATAACAACAAATGTTTGTTAAAATATGACAATCTCATATGCAACACATGCAACTCAGTTCATAATTATTTAGGCTAATGTAATAAAAGCATACATTTAGACCACCTTGCATATCAGAAGTCATCAAAGTGTTACAAAATTGCATTAAAACTTTTATATCTTCATAAATCTGATACACAATTTGAAAGCATCCACAATGTATATGTACTGCAGTTTCAGTTATTACTATGAATGTACAATATTAGTTAGGAATCACCATGAAAGCAGCAACACTTTCACTAGATAAAGCATTTTACTTGCTTGATATTACGGAAACATTAGATTTTTATATAGACAATGTTTGCCCTACTTAATCCTTTATATTTTATTTTTACATTCAGTTTGAATATCTATATTATATCTATATTATAATTATCCAATAATGGTCAAGAAAGTTAGGATTAGTATTTGTATAAATAAATAAAGTTTACACAAATGTAACTTGACTAGTAATATTACAGTGCCTTGCAAAAGTATTCACCACCTTGACTTTTTACCTATTTTGTTACATTACAACCTTAAATTCAATGTTTTGTTAATCTGAATTTTATATGATGGATCAGAACACAATAGTCTAAGTTGTTGAAGTGAAATGAGAAAAATATATACAGAAAAAAAACTGTTTGTGGGGGCGTGGCTAAGCAGCCAAAGTGAGAGGACGCGTGGAGCTGGAGATCCGTGTCAGCCTGCACAAAAAAGGCTTCCATAGAGGCTTTTGCCGGCAGCTATTGCTGCAGTGTTCCCCAGAGGAGGCTCCCCCACCTCCAGAGACTATCTGGGAGCGTTCTCCCGGCATCCGGAGACCCCGTCGGGAGGAGCCGACTACGAGGCCTGTCGGGGCCCTGCAACGCGGACCTCCCCCCAGTCCCCTTCTAGCTCTCCCCCGTGTACCAGCGTAGGGGGGTGAGCAAGGGAGGCTGCAAGACGCCCTGCGACAGGGAGAGTGGGCACCGGAGGCAGCAGCAGAGGACGCAGTGGCGGAAGGGAAGGCCGCCACTAGAAGCCAGGAGCCGGCGCTTGCAAGCGCGCCAGGGCTGAGAAGGGCGCCAAGAGGCTACAACTACCCCCCAGCCACATTGGAGGACCGGGACAGGAGCTGGGAACCCCGAAGACCGTCAGGGGGTAAGAGGGGAACCTGGCCCTGTGCCTGGAGCCCCCTACTGAGTACTGGGGGAGGAAGTGAGGGAGGAAGGAGGAAGATTGGAGACTCTGTTCCCCAGGGCCCTCTGGGGGTATTCTGGATGTCTGGCCTCTGACAGCAGCAGGTGTTAGAGCCCCTAAAAGATTTATCCCCAGCTTGTACCCTGTCTTACTCTCCTGGAACCTGCAACAGGGGAGAGAGGAGTAGAGAAGAAGGAGTGTAACACACAAGAACTGTAGAGACTGCATGCTTGATAAGGCCTTTTGGAGCTGGGTAACTTTTATGCTGAACTTTTCTCATTGACCAAACTGTGCTTCAGTTTTTATATGGCCTGCCGCACCCTAGGAGTGTTTGCAGCAAAACAACAACCTTATCTCCAACTTGGAGAGCGACACTGCCATCTAGTGGCGCCTCTGCCACAGTGCGGCCTGAATTTCTCCAAAATCTCCCTTCTGCCGCCCGGCAATCTGGAAGGGGTTTGCTAATGCAGTGAATGGAGCTGGCCGGTAGGGGCTAAGCGTACTGCTGAGTATGATCTGAATCCTTTTTGTTTTGCAACACTGTGGGAACAACCTGCTTGGGCCTTGTGAGGGGTGCTACTGGAGTCCCTACCTTGCTTCCTGACCAAGACTTGCATCAACATCACAACTAATATACGGCGTGTCAAAATCTCAGGCAAGATGGGAAAAAACAAGAAAGCCCTGCCTTCCAAAAAAATTGAAGAGCATTTCAAGATGGCCGGGGCCTCACAGACATCTACGCAAACTTCCTGCCCGGAACATTTGGACCAATCTGACTCTGATTCGGTATCAGAAGCCGTACACCCGGAGGTCAACATCGCTGACAATTCTATGGCGAAGTTTGAGGCCCTTCTAGAGTCCCATATCAATAGAGCAGTCACAGCTCTACAAAAAGAACTGCATGACATTGGGCAACGGACCAATATTTTGGAGGAGTCAATGGATCAAGTAGTGGAGGCCCTGGAAAAAGATAGGAGTGCCATTGGGGAGAATACCTCTCGCATTACTTCCCTTGAAGACAAACTGGAAGATTTGGAGAACCGTTCCCGTAGATTCAATATCCGGATTAGGGGGGTACCAACTGCAATAATTGATTTACCCCGATATCTCAAAGCCACTATAGACCAGGTCCTGGTAGGCTTTCCGGATCATATCTGGGAAGTGGAGCGAGCCCACAGGGCCCTGGGTGGAAATAAAAACCCTGATTTGCCAAAGGACATAATAGTGAGACTGCTCCGTCAGCAATCCAGAGACTTAATTCTTGCCACCACCCGTAAAATGACAACCATCCAGGGTCCCGACGGATCCTCATTGCAATTCTTTGCGGACCTTTCTCCTCCAACCCTACAAAAACGGAGACTGATGAAGCCTGCTCTGGAGATTCTTATTCAACATGGTATTAGGTACAGATGGGGCTTTCCTTTTGCCCTTATGTTCTCCCACAGTGGCGCATCCCATTCCGTGCGTTCCTTGGAGGAATGTATGGATCTTCTTCAGAGACTGAACCTGGCCACTGGAGCAACAGTCCGGACACAGGGAGCCTCTCTGCCGCTCCCCCTCCCCCAGAGACAGTGGACTCCTTCCTCCAAACTGAAGAGGACTGCTGTCCCAACTCCCCAAATAGCCTCTCAAAGACCTAGGCAGGAACTGGAGGCCGGGGCTACTTGACTCTTGGAGCTTGACGAGGAGCTGGCCTATGGAGGCACATTATCTCCTATCTGACAGTGACTATACTACAGGACTCTTGTTTTGGTTACCATGTTTTACAGCTATGCTGATTGTCTCTTATGCTTTTTTCTTGTTTGTTTTTTCCCCTGAGCAGGTCCAACTACCTTAGGTTACGGTAGCAGCTTCAGAGCTTTTGAAGTGAACAACTGATATAAGAAGGGTTATAGTGCCAGTTATATCTAAGCTAAGGGATTTTTTTTTTTTCACTCCACGTTATAGTTAAGAGTATCCATGCTCAGCAAGGTTCATCCAAAAATGTTTTCTAGCCTTATCTTAATACCCCTACCGGCTAGGATTTAGACTGTTTTAGACTAGATTTGAGGAAAACGGTTAGTATTCGGTTGGGCTAGATTTGCTCGTTAAGTTAGGAATTGCACAATGGTAAATTGTATGTTCTCTCTTTGTCTTACTGCTTTTACTTTCTTTTTTTTCCCTCTGATTGATTTGGGCAGACTATTTGCTACTTTTCTCTACTCTCTGGTCCCCTCAAAGCCTTGGCTCCATAAGCTACTTCTTCTTCTTTCCCCTCTCTCTTGCTTATCATTTCACCCTGGGGCAGTAGGCCTAGAGAGGTATTATTTGTTCCAATCTAGGGTAAAACCAGTTCTATGTCCGCCGGGCGGATGGCTAGGTCTTATGGGACTTATACAGAGTAGACTTGATAGGGAGGTACTTCCCTTAAGTAATGGCTTTAGATTATGCTGGTTGCCACTGCTGATCCCAACTAACTCTTGTCTTTTTGCTCCCACTTTCGTCTACACCAGATCAACTCTATCCAATGAGATCCGACAGGACCCTCCAACTCCTCCTCGCCCTGGCCTGGGAAAGCCGCTCCTCGTTCCCTCGTGCTTAGCTGCTACTAAAGGTACGTGGCTTTTAGTTATACACATGCTTACGCCAACAGCACATCCATGACATCTCCCACAAAGATACTCCCCCTTCAAGCGAAGGAAGGCAATTAGACTAACTGAGGAAAATCTTGTTAAAAATTTAGCTCAATTAGAGAAACAGAATCAAATTTCCCCTTCTTCCTCGTTAAGAGACCAAATTGACAAGACTAGGCTGGAGCTAGATGGTATTTTATCTATTAGAACAGATAAAGCCCTGAGAAGAACGCAGCACCTCTTCTATGCTAAAGTGAATAAACCAGACAAATTATTGGCAAAGAGTCTGAGGGCAAGGTACTCCCAGTCTAAAATCTCTCAAATTAGAACCAAAGAGGGAGTACTCACGTTTAGCCAAAATGAGATACAAAAGACTTTTAGGGAATTTTACCAGCACATTTACTCCTCCCACAACTCTCCTCCAGAGAACGCTATTAATTCCTACTTGAATTCCTTAGATTTGCCTAGAATATCAGAGTCGGATCTTCTTAACCTAAACAAAGAGGTAACGGTAGAGGAGGTTAGTAAGGCAGTCAAAGACCTAAAAATGGGGAAATCTCCCGGCCCTGATGGCTTTACTAACATTTATTATAAAAAGTTTTCGGATATTTTGTCCCCACACTTATGCAGCCTGTTCAACACAATCTTGAAAGGGGACCCAATGCCCCCAGAACTTAATTTTGCGGATCTGACCCTTTTCCCCAAGGAAGGCAGGGACCCAAAGGAGGCAAAGAATTACAGACCGATCTCGCTCCTTAATGGGGATATCAAACTCCTTGCTAAAATTTTCTCACAAAGGATTTCGGTCTTTTTGCCCTCCCTGATTCACAAGGACCAATCTGGCTTCATCCCATACAGGCAGACAAGTGATAATATTAGAAGGACCCTAAACATCATCCACTTGGCTAGACATAGAAATACCCCGGTTTGCCTGCTCGCATTGGACATAGAGAAGGCCTTCGATACCCTGGAATGGCCTTTCTTATATGCCGCTCTGGATAAATTTGGGTTCAAAGGCCAATTTTTAAACCTGCTTCGCACCTATTACAATCTTCCCAAGGCTAACTTAAAACTCCCGGGCTCCCAGAAGGCGGTTATAGAGATAGGGCGTGGAACGAGACAAGGATGCCCTCTTTCCCCTCTCCTTTTTGCCCTTGCAATAGAGCCGCTGGCTCAAACGATTAGGGCAAATTCCTCTATAGAGGGGCTGCGAGTGGGAAACCAGCATTTAAAGTGCTCCTTATTTGCTGACGATCTATTATGTACTCTTACTAACCCTGGCCCCTCTATTGAAGCGCTGGACACAATAGGTTTATTTAGCTCACTTTCTGGACTTAGATTAAACCAGGACAAAAGGGAGGCACTAGGCATAGGCATACCCTTAGATACTCTGTCCCAGTTGAAATCATGCCATAAGTTTATTTGGCCGGCCAATCATATTCACTACTTGGGGATAAATATCACTAGTTCTTTAGCAGGAATTTATAAGGCCAATTTCCCCCCCCCCCCCTCTTCAGGGTTCATCAGAGGGACTTGAACATTTGGATGAGGAAGCATATTTCTTGGACGGGTCGGATAACCTCCGTGAAGATGAACATCCTTCCGAGGCTCCTGTACCTGGCCAGAACCCTTCCTGTTCAAGTAAATAACTCAGAATTAGCTTGCTTTCAGTCTCTGGTGTTCAAGTTCATCTGGAGGAATAGACCCCCGAAAATAGCGAGGAAGGTCATGTATAGACATAAATCCAAGGGAGGTCTCTCATGCCCGAATTTCTCTAGTTATTTCAGAGCGGCACAACTGGCCTTTATTCCTCTGGCACATTCCACTTCCCTCCAGCCTAACTGGGTTTTCATAGAGGAGGCACAAATGCCCCCCCTCACGTGGGGTACTATCCTATGGGCACCAAATTCGAATACTCTTGGTTCTTACATAAGTAATCCAATCACTAAATTTACTTTAAAAATCTGGAACTGGGCCAAGAAAACCCACAATCTAGCATACCCGGTAACTCCTCTCACCTCGATTTTCACTTCTCCCACTCTCTCGGCTACCCTCTCTTCTAACTCTAAACATTTTTGGACTTTGCAAAAATTAGATAAATTAGGCTCATGGCTGGAAGGGGGGAAGACTATTTCTCTAGGAACAGTTTGCAGAGGGAGGGAGTTTCCTGATTCGGAAATATTCAACTATATTAAAATCAGGCACTGGGTGGAAGGAGTTCTCAGGGAATTTGGCCCGCCTAAAGAATCCTGTCTCACCACAGTTTGCAAACACTCAGCCCTTACTAAGGGTACACTAGGAGCAATATATAACATAATTAATGCTCCCCCCTTGGATTCACCAAAGCCTTCCTTTATGCTGAAGTGGGAGCTGGACTTGGAACAGACCTGGGATGAGCCCTCCTGGTCTAAAGCTTTCTCTAGCCTTTCTAAAGGGTCCCTTAATTATAGCTTGTTGGAAACCTCGCTGAAAATCCTACATAGGGCATATATGACCCCCGCTAGACTAAATAGAATTGTGCCTACAAACTCGGATAAATGTTTTAGGGGATGCCAGGAACGAGGGGACTTCATTCACGCGTGGTGGAAATGTCCTTTAGTCTCTGAAACATGGGCTAGAGCGGCTGATCTAATTTCAAAATTATTTAGTATCCCACTTAAACCTTCCATAGCGACATGTCTCTTAGGCAGGAATTATAAGGAACTAGGAGGAGTAGGCAATAAATTGACACAACTGATATACCTGGCAGTAAAAAACATCATAGCTAGAAGGTGGAAGGACAACTCCATTAACTTCCAGGAAATCAAAAACAAAATAAACTTCCTATTTATACATGAGAGAATGACTCATATACTATTGGACACACATCAAAAGTTTTTGGAAATATGGGGACCCTGGATCTCCTCCCCCGACTGCATTTCATAGGTAGTGGGGGGACGAGTTGAATTTTTGCTAAGGAGGCTCTTTACAATTGGAAGAGGAGTGGAGCGGGGGGCGGACTGGAACAGGCGGAGCGGGAGAGGACACTGGAGGCTTCTTCGGACGAAAGGTAACGACAGTAAAACTAAGATTGGGTAGCACAGGAACTGAAAAGGCCACGTTATAGTCAAATCCTGACCTTCTTAAGTAGAAGAGCTGACGGGACGCAATTGTCTGCTATTTGCTCTTTTCATTTTACTTCTTCATTTCTTCGGATATTTGTTTATTTTTCTCTTCTTTTCTTCACTTCTTCCTCTTTCTCTATTTCTCCTTTTCTCTTTTCATATATGTTCGTAGAATATATAGATTGTAACACGATTGTTTATTTATGCCAATTTGTGCACTGAAAACGTAAAAATTATATTAAGGAATAATTCAACAAAGAGAAGCAGTTGCTTAGGATAGTAATTATCCTTTCCTGACATGTGGAATTATGTTTTATAGACTGTGCTTATTTTTGTACAAGTTTTTCTTGATTATCCTTAATAAAAACTTTATGAAAAAAAAAAAACAAAAAAAATATATACATAAAACAATTTTTTAGAAATAGAAAACAGAAAATTGGCATGGGCGTTTGTATTCAACCCCTTTGTTACGAAACCCATTAAAAGCTCTGGTGCATCTAATTACCTTCAGAAGTCACATAATTAGTGAAATGATGTCCACCTGTGTGCAATATAAGTGTCACATGATCTGTCATTACATATACACACCTTTTTTGAAAGGCCACAGAGGCTGCAACACCTAAGCAAGAGGCACCACTAACCAAACACTGCCATGAAGACCAAGGAACTCTCCAAACAAATAAGGGACAATGTTGTTGAGAAGTACAAGTCAGGGTTAGGTTATAAAACATTTCCAAATCCCCAGGAGCACCATCAAATTGATCACAACCAAATGGAAAGAACATGGCACAACAGCAAACCTGGCAAGAGACGGCCGCCCACGAAAACTCACAGACCGGGCAAGGAGAGCATTAATCAGAGAGGCAGCACAGAGACCTAAGGGAACCCTGGAGGAGCTGCAGAGTTCCACAGCAGAGACTGGAGTATCTGTACATAGGACGACAATAAGCCGTACACTCCATAGAGTTGGGCTTTATGCCAGAGTGGCCAGAAGAAAGCCATTACTTTCAGCAAAAATAAAATGGCACGTTTTGAGTTTGTGAAAAGACATGTGAGAGACTCCCAAAATGTATGGAGAAAGGTGCTCTGGTCAGACTAAAATTCAACTTTTCGGCCATCAAGCAAAAAAATCTATGTCTGGCGCATACCCAACACATCACATCTCCAAAAGAACACCATCCCCACAGTGAAACATGGTGGTGGCAGCATCATGCTGTAGGAATGTTTTTGAGCAGCCGGGACTGGGAAACTGGTCAGAGTTGAGGGAAAGTTGGATGGTGCTAAATACAGGGATATTCTTGAGTAAAACCGGTACCACTCTGTGCATGATTTGAGGTTAGGATGGAGGTTCACCTTACAGCAGGACAATGACTCCAAACACACTGCTAAAGCAACACTTGAGTGGTTTAAGGGTAAACATGCAAATGTGTTGGAATGGTATAGTCAAAGCCCAGACCTCAATCCAATAGATAATCTGTGGTCAGACTTGAATATTGCTTTTGCCAGGCACTATATATATATATATTTTTTTTTTTTATATATATATTTATATATATATATATATATATATATATATATATATATATATATATATATATATATATATATATATTTACAAACAGAACATAAAAACGTATACAAAAAGCTACGGGAGCCCGTTCTTTTGTAGAGAACACTGTAAGTCTGGTTGTGCCTGCAATAAGAGCCTTTGCCTCTCATTGCAGCCTAAGTGCTGCGCGGCTGCTTAAGTGCTTATTTTCAGCCTAAGTCCCATATGCTTCAATGCCTCAACTGCTTGCTCGCAGAGCAATGAGCGCCTCATTGTCTAAGTCCCACAAGCTTGGAAGGCTTCAATGCCTCAACGGCTCGCCTCGCAAGCATGACTACAAATCGAAATTTGACAATTATAAGATGTGATACTCTTATTATTCATCTATATAAAGTAAATAAATAGTACATCTGTGTTCAAATTTGAATGTCTAAAACAAGTGAAAAAACCTGCTTCCAGGTCAGAATTCCGAAAAAAATGTTATTACATTGCATTCTGGGAAGCTGAGCTGGGACATGCAAATGTGCCTCGCTCTTCAAACCATAGCCAATATAAAACATGGCTTCCTTTAAGCTTATTCCTGCTGTATTACACAGCTTTAATGCAAAGCCAAGGTTGGATTTTACACAAGCCGATAATCCTATCCATATACAGCTCTTTCAAGCTTACTGGCTATCATCAGCATGGAGCGGGATCTTCCTGTGTTGTGGACTTTATGAGTAGGTAGTTAACCACAACAATCATTTATAATATGGTGGACAAAAGAGCGGTAGAAGCCCTCCACCGTACAGTAGTACAGTAAATAAATAGTACATCTGTGTTCACATTTGAATGTCTAAAACAAGTTAAAAAACCTGCTTCCAGCTCAGAATTCTGAGAAAAACAGTTATTACATTGCATTCTGGGAAGCTGAGCTGGGACATGCAAATGTGACCACAAATGCCTCGCTCTTTAATCTATAGCTATTATAAAACATGGCTTCCTTTAAGCTTATGCATGCTGTATTACACAGCTTTAATGCAAACTCAAGGTTGGATTTTACACAAGCAGAGAATCCTATCCATGTACAGCTGTTTCAAGAGCATACTGGCTATCATCACCATGGAGCGGGATCTCAGCTTGTTGATGGTTAGTTGTTCTTATGTGTCATTTTGCATCACTAAGTTATAGGGGAAGTACCTAACTAAAATAGGTTATTTAGGATGTACAGTAAGAAAAGAAAAAAATAAAAAAAAATAAAAAAAAAATATATATATATATATATATATACATACATACACATCCATATATATACTTCTCATCTAATAAGGTTCAAAAGTTTACTAAAGCCACTTCAACTTTACTTAATCCACCTGTGTTGATTCTGCTTAGTCTTAAATGAAACCCATTGTTTTTAGAAATCTCCCATATTTTCCTTTAATTTGGTTACAATGAGTTTCAATTATATATAAGCTAAAGAAAAGCAACAATACATTATCTGAGACTGTCTGTGTAAACCTGCTTGTCCTAGTCTTAAATTATACATACAATGGTGAATGATCAAATATGTTCTTGGATAGTGAGACTGGATTTCCACAACATGACAGATAAAAGAAATCTAAATAATTATTTATACATACATAATCTAAAAATATGAAATATGTCCTACAGCCAAGGGGCCTCCACACTTTCTTATCACCCATTCTCTGTTGACAGTTGTTCTTATGTTTCATTTTGCATCAATAAGTTATAGGGGAAGTAACTAACTAAAATAGGTTATTTAGGATGTATAGTAAGAAAAATAAAAAATGAAATAAAAATGAAATCTCCAAGGCTGATGTATATGATGATGTCCTGTCCTACGCAACATCATTATTTTTATATAGAGGAGGGGAATAGCCAAAACTAAATATGAGGTAGGGTGTTAGAAATGGAAGGATCAGTATATGTTAAATAAGGAATATTCAAACACACAGTTTAGTAAAAGTTATGCTGATAATCCAGATTTTGGATATACATAATTTAAAAGCTTATTAGAGACCACTTATTTGAATATCTCTCATTTAAATTCCCAACAGCAGCAAGGATTTATTTAAAATTGGGAAATGCTTTAAGCTGCTAATAGACATACTACTATGTGCCAACCCGAGGAAGTCTGCTGGCCTCTGAAAATGTGCTGTATTAGCTCTGGCCTTTGTTGGCCTTGATAAAAATACATCACAAGCTGCCCCTCTATGGTACAGCAATATCACCCTGGCTTCATCTTTTACTTAATGTTATGTTGTTCGAGTCTGCATGTTTCTTTTAGCCTGCTTGTTTAGTGCAACTGTACAGTGGATATAAAAAGTCTACACACCCCTGTTAAAATGTCAGGTTTCTGTGCTGTAAAAAAATGAGACAAAGATAAATCATTTCAGAACTTTTTCCACCTTTAATGTGACCTATAAACTGTACAACTCAATTGAAAAACAAACTGAAATCTTTTAGGAGGAGGGAAGAAAAATAAAAAATAAAAATAACGTGGTTGCATAAGTCTGCACACCCTCTTATAACTGGGGATGTAGCTGTGTTCAGAATTAAGCAATCACATTCCAACTCATGTTAAATAAAAGTCAGCATACACCTGCCACCATTTAAAGTGCCTCTGATTAACCCCAAATAAAGTTCAGCTGCTCTAGTTGGTCTTTCCTGAAATGTTCTTAGTCGCATCCCACAGCAAAAGCCATGGTCCACAGAGAGCTTCCAAAGCATCAGAGGAATCTCATTGTTAAAAGGTATCAGTCAGAAGAAGGGTACACAAGAATTTCCAAGGCATTAGATATACCATGGAACACAGTGAAGACAGTCATCATCAAGTGGAGAAAATATGGTAGAACAGTGACATTACCAACAACTGGAGCTCCCTCCAAAATTTATGAAAAGATGAGAAGAAAACTTGTCTGGGAGGCTACCAAGAGGCCTACAGCAACATTAAAGGAGCTGCATGAATATCTGGCAAGTACTGGCTGTGTGGTACATGTGACAACAATCTCCCGTATTCTTCATAAGTCTGGGCTATGGGGTAGAGTGGCAAGATGAAAGCCTTTTCTTACGAAGAAAAACATCCAAGCCAGGCTACATTTTGCAAAAACACATCTGAAGTCTCCCAAAAGCATGTGGGAAAAGGTGTTATGGTCTGATGAAACCAAGGTTGAACTTTTTGGCCATAATTCCAAAAGATATGTTTGGCACAAAAACAACACTGCACATCACCAAAAGAACACCATACCCCCAGTGAAGCATGGTGTTGGCAGCATCATGCTTTGGGGACCTTAGTTAAGATAGAGGGAATTATGAACAGTTCCAAATACCATTCAATATTGGCACAAAACCTTCAGGCTTCTGCTAGAAAGCTGAACAGGAAGAGGAACTTCATCTTTCAGCATGACAACGACCCAAAGCATACATCCAAATCAACAAAGGAATGGCTTCACCAGAAGAAGATTAAAGTTTTGGAATGGCCCAGCCAGAGCCCAGACCTGAATCCGATTGAAAATCTGTGGGGTGATCTGAAGAGGGCTGTGCACAGGAGATGCCCTCGCAATCTGACAGATTTTGAGTGTTTTTGCAAAGAAGAGTGGGCAAATCTTGCCAAGTCAAAATGTGCCATGCTGATAGACTCGTACCCAAAAAGATTGAGTGCTGTAATAAAATCAAAAGGTGCTTCAACAAAGTATTAGTTTAAGGGTGTGCATACTTATGCAAGCATATTATTTTAATTTTAAAAAAAATTCTTCCCTCTACCTAAAAGATTTCAGTTTGTTTTTCAATTGAGTTGTAGAGTTTATAGGTCACATTAAAGGTGGGAAAAGTTCTGAAATGATTTATCTTTGTCTCATTTTTTTTACAGCACAGAAACCTGACATTTTAACAGGGGTGTGTAGACTTTTTATATCCACTGTACATTAAGCAGGCTTGGAATCTGTGACAATTCAGTGGAAAGAATTTGGAAATTGATCAGAGCCTACTTAGTGTGGAGTCAGAATTTTGATAAGCAAAGTATCTTAGATTGTCCTTTACTTGACTTCTAGATAAGCAAGGTATCATGTAGAAAGAAAAATGGGAGGTAGTTAGAGTGGGGGTGTTATTGACGTCTATTATTAAGCTCATCTGTTCTGCACTTAGCACACAAACAAGTCAGAGAAATAAGGGAACACCAACATGTTGACTTCAGCACTCACTGTATTCTGGCTAGTTACCTCTATCACTAATGCTGAAGATACCTGTCCAGGTAAGTAACCAACATAAATATATGAGTGCATGAGTGCCTTCTCCACTAGATCTGTGAAGATATTTGTATTTACTTCTCCAAACCCTATACCAAATGCAAACTTAAACAATATATACAGCTATACGTCGTTTAACGCTGTAGATAGGTTCCAGGGATTAGGAGTGTTAAATGAAACAGCTCTAAACAGGGCAGTTTAACATGGGGAAGATAGGGGAACTCCCCAATTGAAATTTAACCTTTTTTGGTTTTATATGAACTTCAAAGAAACAGCAAACATAACACTAACAAACTGAACATTAGCAGAAATATAAACTTTAAATTATTGATGTTGAAGCTTCTGGGTAATCCTGGATTCTACTGTTTTATAGCGGATCAGAGCGTTCAAAGGGGTCCAGCAGACAAAAACAGCGCTATAGCAGGGTTTAGCATTAAATGGGGTCTGGCAGGAAAAACAGCTCTATAGTTAATCAGCGCTAAACGGGATAACTTTAAGCGGGCTATACCTGTATATATAATTTATTTCAAAGAAATGGCTTGTTAGACAAATGCAGCATGTAAAGAATGTGGATGTGGAGGTTCTTCTATCATATTATAATTAGTTAATGACAATGCGCAGTGTCAATATTATTTTAATTCTATTTGTAGTGTTATATGTATTGCTATCCTGTACAAATGGTATGGTAAAGATATGAGATTTGTTATAACACAGATCTTAACACATAGATGCATAAGTAGTTCAAATCTCTGCTCTTTAGAGGCTTCAGCACTTGTAAAATTACTCTAGACTCTCTGATTTATTGTTATCATATTATTTACTGTACATAGATGTACTAGTGCTGAGATTCTGTCCAGGATTATAACGTAATAAATGTAATCTTAAATGTTTTGCCCAAATAGAAGATATGTTATATTAAATATTAATGTGATCATTCTCTCCACATCAACACATATTTGAACACAGCTATATTTAATGGTATACCAAGACCACGTGGTAAGAGCCATGGTTCTGCTTTTACAATTGGGACATGGTATACTGTAGGATATTACATAGTAATTTATATATAGGTAGCTAATACACACAGTAGATATTCAGATAATTTAGTTACTGTATAAACCCTCAATGAAGATGTATGAAATCTATGTGAGTTTGTGCAGGTTTAGAAAAAGAAAAAAAAATTTCTGAATGGCGCTAAAATACTGCGTACAAAAATTGTTGCTGGCAACCACTAAATTCAATGTTCTTGTCACATCTAATTATGTAATTGACCTCTTTCACTGATGCTATATGCCCACAGAAATAAAAATTGTGGGAGTTGGAGACTCAGACAGGCTGACTATCCTCAGAGGATGTCCAGGGACCCCAGGATCTCCAGGCCAAAAAGGAGAAACTGGATTATCGGGACAAACAGGTGAGAGTAGTTCCTATCCAAGGCATGTAGAGGACACATAATGTGTAACAGCTCTTGTTGTACCAAGTAACTCAAGTGCACTGTTTAGGGACAATCTGACTATACAAACTGTGGGCACTTGCAATAAATAAAATAACTTATATTGGTGCAAATCCCAAACAATTAAACCAAATCCGTAAATGTAGTTAGGAAACCAAAACTAATGTTGACCAATAAATTATTTTACCTAAATTCTCTTGTATATTGGTATATAGATATATTATTGTATTTCAGGACTAAGAGGATCGCCAGGGAATCCGGGGAAGGTTGGGCCAATAGGCCAGAAAGGTGAGTGAGAAACTCATAATTCCACTGTAGATTGTAGTGTGCAATATTTAGTGATATCACTACACAACAAAATATATGGGGTACTGAACTGTCAACCCCCAAAATTATTTCTTTGTTTACATAATTTTGGACAATCTTAACTTGTTAAACTTGATATACAGAAAGTGTACGCCCATATGTATTTGGAAGAAATGTGGTATTGATTAATACTCGTATACTGATTTCTATGAGAATGATTTCATATCATCATTTCCATTAGATCATTTTTTTTAATTGGGTTAGACTTCCCATGAATATATATATATATATTCCAACTGTGCTATTGAAGTGTTTAAACCTTAAAGAATCTATGCACAATATAAACAGTATATTTGCAGTAAAAAGTTAACCATTTCTTTCATGTATTGGAATACAATTAAGAAATAGAGAATTTATGCTGATCACTTTTATTTATTTTTTGAAAAAGGTGAAACTGGTGCTGCAGGACTACAGGGTCAAAAAGGTGAGGTGTCCAGAGATCCACAGATTGTGACTGCAAAAATAGATACTGTCTGGAATATGGCAGTAAAACCTGGAAAGAACATAGGCTTACCATGACATGCCCTACTGAGAAAGTAATAGGAGAATCACCTGAGAAAGGAAATGGAAAATTTCAGGAATAATAATTTCATTAGAAATATAACGATTACATTTATTGATTTATTTATTTTTGCATTCAAAAATGTTTAGCTCATTATCAAGTTTAGTTATTGAAAAGACCTTATAAAAATATTGACCATAGTGGCCCTTTAATTATAGAATTATTACACAAGTCTTGCCTCAGTTATATCTTATGATCATATAGTAGGTTTCTGCAATTTATGGGTTACTGAATATGCTCACTTATCGCCGAGATAAATTGATAGAATATTTCCTAAAGTACAGGTAACATTTATAGATTGAATATGAGGTCTCCTAAAATATACACACATCAAGTATTGCAGTAAAATAGTGCAATGGCACACAGATAAATTATCTAATCTACAGCACTCACTGACAAAATGTTTTCTGGTGTATAGGAGAAAAAGGAGAACCTGGAAAAGATGAGTCGATCTATGGTGAGTAACACAATTGTACCTGTAATCTACAGATCATATATAATTCTCTAAATCTGTAACTATATTATCTATTGGATCACACAGAGCTTTAACAATATTATCACAGCCAGTGTTTGTCCAATTTACCGGTAGTTAAGAAGTTACAAATGAGGTTTAATCTAAAAGATGATAATATCACATATATAGTTGTGAGCGTACGGGTCGTTGCTCACGCTTGCGGGCTCGCGAGCCGCGGCCCTCGCGTAGCGAGGTCACTGGGCAAGGGCCTCAGTTGCTGGCATGGAGCGCCGAAGGCGCTCCATGCCAGCAACTGAGGCCCCTCGCGAAGCGAGGGCCTCAGTTGCTAGCGAGGTCACTGGGCACGGGCCTCAGTTGCTGGCGAGGTCACTGGGCAAGGGCCTCAGTTGCTGGCATGGAGCGCCGAAGGCGCTCCATGCCAGCAACTGAGGCCCCTCGCGAAGCGAGGGACTCAGTTGCTGGCGAGGTCACTGGGCCAGGGCCTCAAACCCTCGCAAACTTCACGTCGCTACTCAAAAAACACGACACACAAATTACGACACTCGCTAAATTTTACGAGGAACGCAAACAACGTACGAAACACGTTACCACACATTACGACCTCGCAAACATCGGACGCAACACGCCGACATACAAACATTTAAAACACAATACATATACACAGCACATACATAAAAACCTTACCTACACCAAGAGGGAGCACCCAGGACCTCAAAAATGCAACTTACACCTCGATTTTACTCGAAATAAAACAGTTTAGAGACTAAAAAAAAATCTAAGCGAGAGAAAAAATGGCCGCCGAACAAAACGAAAACGAGGCTACAGCACTCTAAACTCGCAAAACACCACAAAACACCTACGGATATTCCGATACAGACCTATACCACACATTACTCGCCATTTTACGCCAATGCGGAAGTACACGACTACGCTAACGGTTTGGTCTCGCGCACGCACAGTGTTACACTGCACACATTCTGCATGCTTACACAGCAGCTCCACACCACTAATGCTGCAGCAACATCAACACAGATTGCCAGCTCTTCATCACAATGCTTCAAAATAGGTACACTATATTCATTTACTAATTTAGCTACCTTACAATTTCATTGCCGTCATTTTTTGACGGGCAATTCGCTAGTAACATATATAATGCTTTGTCTTACAGATCTTCCTCACCTAGTCTTATTACTAGCTTTTCTTTTTAAAGGACAAAGTTCATGTTTATTTTCTTCTCTTCAGCTGCAAGGAACTGTAAGGAGTTGCTGGATCAAGGATCAGTTCTAAGTGATTGGTATACAATATATCCAGATGGCCAGCAAGCCCTGAAGGTGCTGTGTGATATGCACACTGATGGAGGAGGGTGGATAGTAAGTGACCAGCAAGTCTTCCCTCTTAAATGAACACTTCCTTAGAGATTACTCTGCTCCTGTAATCAATCTCATCTAACAGCCTTCTTGCATGAATCCTAAGAAAGAGGGAGCTGGAGATGTGGTGGTGACTTTTATATATAACTAGCAACTTGCCCGTCAAAAATGATGGCAATAATATGTTTGCCACACAATGGGAGACTCTCCCCCTCTACTTTACTAGCCTCGCGATGAGTGCCTTGGGCGCTCATCACGGGCCTCGCCGAAGTCTCTCCCTCTACTTCCTCCTTTGTGTCTCATTTCCCCCTCCTCTCCCTGCCTTGTGTCTCCTTCCCCCCCTGTGTTTTTACTCCCATTCACCCCTGTGTCTTTCCCCCCTGCCCCCCCGTGTCTCTTTCCCCACCTCTCCCACTCCTGTGTGTCTCCCTGTCCCCTTTGTCTCTTCCCCCTCATCTCCCTCCCCTGTGTGTCTCCCCCTCCTCCTCTGTGTCTCTTCCCCCTCCTCTCACTCCTTTTTGTCTCCCCCCTCTCACTCCCCTGTGTCTCTCCCCCTCCTCTCACTCCCCTGTGTCCCCCCCACCCTCTGTGTCTCTCCCCCCCTCATTCCCCTGTGTCTCTCCCCCTCCTCTCCCTCCCCTATGTGTGTACCCCCTCCTCTCCTACCCCTGTGTCTCTTTGCCCTCCTCTCACTCTTTTGTGTCTCTCCCCCCTCCTCTCACTCCTTTGTGTCTCCCCCTCCTTTCACTCCCCTGTGTCTCTTCCCCCCTCCTCTCACTCCCCTGTGTCTCTCTCCCCCCTCTGTGTCTCTCCCCCCTCTCATTCCCCTGTTCCTCTCCCCCACTCCTCTCACTCCCCTGTGTCTCTCCACCCCTCTCACTCCCCTGTGTTTCTCCCCCCACTTATTCCCCTGTGTCTCTCCCCCTCCTCTGTATCTCTCCCCCCCTCCCCTGTGTGTCTATCTCTTCCCCTGTGTCTCTTCCCCCCTCATCTCCCTTCCCTGTGTCCCTCCCCCTCACTCCTTTGTGTGTCTCTCCCCCCTCCTCTCACTCCCCTGTGTCTCTCCCCCTCCTCTCACTCCCCTGTGGCCCTGCCCCCCTCCTCTCACTCCTTTGTGTCTCTCCTTCCCCCTCTCCTCTCACTTCCCTGTGTCTCACCCCCTCCTCTGTGTCTCTACCCCCCTCCCCTGTGTCTCTACCCCCCTCCCCTGTGTGTCTACCCCCTCCTCTCCCACCCCTGTGTGTCTCCCGCCTCCCCTGTGTCTATTCCCACCTCCTCTCCCTGCCCTGTGTCTCTTCCCACTCCTCTCCCTGCCCTGTGTCTCTCCCCCTCTCCTCTGTGTCTTCCCCCTCCTTCCATGTGTGTCTCCCCTCCTCCTTCTGTGTCTCCGGCGCGCAATGCGCCTGAGCGGGCCACCGACAAGCAATGAGCCTGCGCGGGCCGCTGCTGCGCAGTGCGCCCGTGCAGCCCTTTGCGCAATGCGCAAGAGCAGCCCGGTGCACAATGCACAGTTGTCAAACTGCGATTTGTTGCAAGCGTGACGACAAATCGCAGTTTGACAACTATTATATGTGATTCCAAGATTTCACCTACTTCATTATTAGTTACAAATGTTAGTGAGAACTCCTCGCTCTGAGACTGGGACTTGTAACTTGTCCAGACAGATTGATGATATTTCATTATACAACTTTAGAGGACTTTAGAGGAGAGAAGATGGTCTGGCTGGACAGTCTGGAAGTCCAACCAGGAGAACTATCACAGTACCTAAAAGACTAATAAAGTCCAAAGTTAAAACTTAAGCAGAAAAATACTAGATTGGAGAAACATTGGTATTATATATAAATAAACCACATATGTGGATTTGTATAGTCAAATTTGGTACTTGGGATCACTTGGACCAATCAGGAAAGAGGTATAACAACAGGGTGGGGATGCACTGACTGACAAATGCTATTAATGTAAGTGGAGCCAACATTTTTGATTGATAAGTCAATTAATTGCAAACAGTGGATTGAACCAACAAAATGTATTTAAAATACATAAATTCAATGTCCCCCTTAAAAAAATAGATACCGCTGTACTATAAAAATAATGGCTGTTAAAATATAAGTATTTTCATAAGTATACTTGAAATATAATGTTTAAACTTTGTAATGCTAATAGTTATACCCTAAAGCACGTACTTTTTATAGGTTTCTGCCTGACTCGATGTGCTGTTTAGCTCTGGTTCTTTCGCATACTTAGGGGCGGTCCTACTGCAGCAGACTTCCTGCTCGGTGTTCAGGTATCTAACTGATGTAGATCTGAGGTCTGATCTACACCAGTCAGACACTGGAACAAAAAGTAGGAAGTCTGCTACAGTTGCCCCGCAACTCATTTTGCGGATGGAGCTAATCAGCTAAGCTCAGTGGGCAAAAACCTATAAAAGTAAGAGTTATAAAGTAACTACTAGCATTACAAAGATTAAACATTATAAACCAAGTATACTTATCCATGTACTTTCATTATAACAGTCAATATTTGTATATTACCATTGGCATGTTATGCTACAAACTCTTTTAAGACACATATTTCATATTATTTACCTTGGGAGAGGATGTCATTGTCCTGAAAAATAGACTTTTTTTTCATGTAAGAAAATCAATATACAATGCCCAAAACTTCTGTCTTGAATTCAATAGAGTTAGTTTTCTAACATGTAAACATCTCCCTTTGCTCTCACCACTGTTCCATTCCAGCTCTCACCCACCCTCTCTTGCGTCTTGCATACTTCCATAGATTCCCTCCACATACTGCATACTCAATGCTCTCTTTGCTGTGATTCTCTGAATGTTCAATATCAGATTTATATTTACTGGAAGACGACACAGTGGGATGTGTATCTGTCTTCTCCCACCTGTAGGTTTTCCAGAGACGTTGGGATGGCTCGGTGGACTTCTTCCGTGACTGGACTTCCTACAAGACAGGGTTTGGCAGCCGTCTAAATGAGTTTTGGCTGGGAAATGATAATCTTCATAAAATAACATCATCTGGTAATGTTCTCTTCCTACAAAACACATCTTTTTTTTTATCAAAGTAGTAGTTACTGATTGTATACAATGTTTTGTAGAAACTATCAGCCTTATTAAATTGTGATTCTGCAAATTTAAAAGGGCTCTATTTAAGCACATAGCATTTTTTTTTTACAGAAGTTTTTAGTTAGTGAACTTCTATCCAAAAGCAAGGTCTTCACGAACTAAAAACTTCTGTAAAAAAATATGCTATGTGCTTAAATAGAGCCCTTTTAAATTTGTGGAATCCCAATTTAATAAGGCTGTATATGTTTAGAATATACCTTCAAAGATCCAGATTTAAACTTCAATCTCCTCCCCTTCGTAGGAACCTGGGAGCTGCGTATTGATCTACAGGACTTCGAAAACTCAAAACATTTTGCTAAATACACATCCTTCCAAGTTTTGGGAGAAGATGAGAAGTACAAGTTATTGCTTGGAGAATTCAAGGAGGGTTCTGCAGGTAAGAGAGGGTACAGGACCATTCTGGGAAGAAATGTGTGCAGTACACTGCAGACATTAAGGCGAATGCCCTATGTAGACTGCCTTATGTTCTCATTATACTCTTCTTTAAAAATGACTATAATTGTTATTTAACACAATATAGTTCAACATTTTAATGTGATCAAATAGAAAAAATATTACTTCACCATAATATTCATATTTCCCAATCAAGTGCATTCCTTGAAAGTTTTCCATATTTAATGTAATGCGCAGTTCTAGAAATATATGATCATATTTCTCCAGACTGTTGAACAATTCATATCTATCTCCAGAGAGAGAATACATTAGGCAAATAGGCACAGTCCAGTGCAATGAATAAAAACAATTTCTACTAGTAAAATGTACTTATTACACAGTTAGTCTATCCTAAACATTTTTATCACACACTTCTGAGTCCCTGAACATCTGTTTTTTTTTTCTCACAATAAGTTTTTAGTAAGCACAGAATTAGAGCATTCACAAAACAATTTACATAGGGAGCATGATATTGTCTGTATCAAACCGAGCACATACATTCAGCTATATCATTTGTACAAGATATTTTTACTTTACATATGATCATAAATGCACATAAAGTTTTCCAAAAATTCTGCAGAAGGAAAAGTCAAAAGGTAAATGTAACTAGGAAAATTGTAACAACAGGTTAGTTTCTCTGAATGAAGCCAAGGCTTGGTATTAATGGAGGCATCACTGCCTACCTTTAACCACGGTTTCCGGCATTGGCAATAAGGTAACTGGCTCTCCACCCCCACCCCTCCACACAAGACCTCATACCTGTTTAAAACGTTATCTTTCAGATTAGGGAAATAGTGTAAGGTAAAGTTCAGGTCCCAAATGTGAGTTATTTTTTCATTAATGAGAATATAGTTAAGCTTATTCTTAACATCTTGCAGGCTCAGGGTATTTAATTTCCAACATTTAGCTATATGGCTCTTAGTTGCTTGCATCAGAAACTGGAATAGTTTATTTTGAGGTGAGGACAGTGAAGCGCATGGGTGACCCAGAAGACAAGATTCTGGGTTTATGTTTAATTGGACATTAAATATAGCAAAGGCTAGATCTCTTACCTTAGTCCATAACTGCTGAACTCAAGAGCATGTCCACCATATGAGGAAGAAGGATCACTCCTCTCAACAACCCCTGCAACAAATTGAATTATTATTCACTTTCCAATTTATAAAGCTATGTATGGATTTAACCTGTTTCATATACCCCACTGAGGTGCAGAGTGACAAGTGCTGTTCACCCCTCCCACTCGTCTGTCGGAGGCTCTTTCCACTTAAGGTGGATTACTACAGTTACAGTTCCATCAATGATATACAAGCAGAAAGAGTGGGACCTGGAAGGGGGGGGGGGGATTAGTAGGAGATCAGAATGAGGGACCTGCCCCCCCCCAGGTCCCCCATTCTTATCTCCTACCCCCAACCCCCCCAGGTCCCACTCTTTCTGCTTTGTTGAAATTGTAACTGTAGTAGTCCACCTTAAGTGGACAGAGCCTCTGACAGACGAGTGGGAGGGGTGTTCAGCACTCGTCAGTGGCGTGTATGAAGCACGCTAGATCCATATATATATACTGTATATATATATATATATATATATATATATATATATATATATATATATATATATATATCCTGTGTAGTATTTTGAAGGAGATCTCCAGGATGCCACTCTTTAGTGAACCCTAGAAAGATTCTCCCATGAGATTCTCCAAAAATCTTTGTCTCCCACTAAACCCAGGTCACTCTCCCACTTCCATATATGTTCTAGCTTTTGATCCGGATGTCCTTCATTAAAGGTATATGCAAGTGAGGTGAGTTATAAATGCTTCTGATAGAGGAGAATTAGAAGTGTATGAAAAACAAAATTTGCATGAAAAAATACCAATATAAACATTTAAACCGTTACCCTAAGGCTTGCTGAATTTCTTGCATTTGCAAACTTCTATCAATGTTGGCACCCCCTGAAAATCCCAGGAAAAATGATCATACATTATACATTGTATTTTTTTGGTCTGTGAATTGAGCTGCAGCTTTCCTTTAGATTTCTCTAATACCCAGAACAAAGTCTGTGTCCCTTCATTCACTGATTGTTTTACCTACATCCCAGGTGATACTTCCACCAGCCCCAGTGAATTGCCCCCGTGATCTCCCCCAGCCCCAGTGAATTGCCACTGCAACCCCCCTAGCCCCAGTGAATTGCCCTCCAGCCCCAGTGAATTGCCTGGGATCTCCCCCAGCCCAAGTGAATTGCCCCCATCACCTGCCCCAGCGAATTGCCCTCCAGCCCCAGTGAATTGCTTCATGACCTCCCTCAGCCCAGTGATTTGCCCCATATCACCTCCCCCAGCCCCAGTGAATTTCCCCATCACCTCCCCCATCTTCAATGAATTGTCCCATCACCTGCCCCAGTGAATTGCCCAGTGACCTCCCCCAGCCCCAGTGAATTTCACTGTGACCTCCTCCAGCCCCAGTGAATTGCCCCATCACCTGCCCCAACCCCAGTGAATTGGCCCATCACCACCACCAGCCCCAGTGAATTAAGCCATCACCTGCCCCAGCCCCAGTGAATTGCCCACCAGCCACAGTGAATTGACCCGTGACCTCCCCCAGCCTCAGTATATTGCCCCATCACCTCCCACAGCCCCAGTGAATTGCCCCATCACCTTCCTCAGCCCCAGTGAATTGCCCCGTGACCTGCCCCAGTGAATTGCCCCTGTAAGCTCCCAGCCCCAGTGAATTCCCCTCCAGCCTCAGTGCATTGCCCTGTGATCCCCCCAGCCCCAGTGAATTGCCCCATCACCTGCCCCAGCCCCAGTGAATTGCCCCATGACCTCCCCCAGCCCCAGGGAATTGTCCTTCAGCCCCAGTGACCTCCCCCAGCCCCAGTGAATTTCCCCATGACACACTCACTCACAGACACTCTCACACAGACACTCAGACACTCACACAGACACTCACAGACTCACTCTCACTGACAGACTCACTCTCACTCACTCACAGTTTCACTCACACACATACACACTCACTCAGAGACTCACTCTCACATACAAACTCACTCACACAGACACAGTCACTCACTCACAAAGACACTCACAGACTCACTCTCACTCACATACACACTCACTCACAGACTCGCACATACATACTCACACACAGACACTCACACTCACACAGACACTCACATACACTCACACCCACACACTCACACAGACTCACTCTCACAGACACTCAGATACACTCACACAGACACACTTACTCACACAGACACTCACACTCAGACACTCCCACACTCATACATGCACACTCACACAGACACACTCTCACTCACACAGACACTCACACAGACTCACTAACACAGACATACACTCATTTAGACACTCAAACTTACACAGACAGTCACACACTCACACAGACCTTCACAAAGACACACACTCAAACATGCACACTCACACAGACACTCACACAGACACACACTCACTAATACTCAGACACTCACACTCAGACATGCACACTCACACAGACACTCGCACACTCTCACTCACAGACACACTCTCACTCACACAAACATACACACGCACACAGACATACACACTCACACAGACACACTCTCACTCACAGGCACACACACTCACTCACACTCAGACATGTACACTCACACAGACACAGTCTCACTCACAGACACACTCTCACTCACAGACATACTCTCACTCACAGAGATAATCTAATTTACACAGACATACACGCTCACTCTTACAGACACTTACACAGACAACAGACTCACTCCCCCAGACACTCACACTCACATAGACACTCACACAGACATTCACACACTCACACAGACACTCACACCCACAGACTCACTCACAGCCTCACCATCACTCTCTCACAGATTCACTCACACAGACACTCACACACTCACTCACACAGACACACTCACACATACACACTCACACAGATACACTTACACATATACAATCAGTCACACAGACACTCACACACTCATACATGCACACTCACACAGACACTCACACCCAGATAATCACACACTCACTCACAGACACATACACTCACTCACACTCAGACACTCAGACACGCACACTAACACAGACACACCCTCACTCACAGACATCCACATTCACTCACACAAACATAACCACTAACTCACACAGATATACACACTCACTCACACAGAAACTCACATTCACACAGACACTCCCACTCAGACAGGCATGCTCACACAAATACACTCTCACTCACAGTCACTCACACTCAGACACTTACACAGACACACTTTCACACTCAGATGTGCATACTCACGCAGACACACTCTCACTCACACAGACACGGACTCACTCACACAGGCACGGACTCACTCACACAGACAGACACACTTACTCAATCACACACACTCACTCACACAGGCACACTCACTCACACAGACACTCACACTCAGACATGCACACTCACACAGACACCCACACTCACACAAACACTCACACTCACAAGACACTAACACTCACCCACTCTCACACATATTCACTCATTCGCAGACACACTCTCACTCACACAGACTCTCTCACAAATACATATACACTTTCTTACTCACACAAACACTCACCCTCACACAGACTCACTCACTCACTCATTCAGACATAAACACTTACACAGACTGGCTCACACAGACATACACACAGACACACTCTCACTCACAGACACACAAACTCACACAGATACACACTCACTCACAGACATAAACACTCACTCACAGACATACACACTAACTCACACAGACACAAACACTCTCTCACAAATACATATACACTTGCTTACTCACACAGACACTCCCCCTCACACAGACTCACTCACAGACACATATACACTCACTCACTCAGACATAAACACTTACACATACTCACTCACACAGACACACTCTCACTCACAGACACACTCTCACTCAGACATACACACACTCACAGACATACACACTCACTCACACACACACACTCACACAGACACTTACACAGACACATACACATACACACTCACTCACACAGACACTTTCACAGACACTCCCACTCAGACACTCAGACAGGCATGCTAACACAGACACTCACACAGACACACTCTAACTCACAGACACACACTGTCCCTCACACTCAGACACACACACTCACACACTCACACAGACTCACTCACGGACACACTCCCACTCGCACAGACTTACTCACACAGACAGACACACTTACTCACACAGACACACACACTCACACAGACACCCCCACTCACACAGACACACTCACTCACACAGACACACTTTCACTCTCACTAACATAAATACACACTCACTCACACTTAAACACTCACACTCAGACATGCACACTCACACAGACACCCACACTCACACAGACACTCACACAAACATACACACTCACACAGACTCACTCACACAGACATACACACCCGCTCACTCACTCACACAGACACACACACTCACTCAGACACTTACACAGACACTCACACTCAGACACCCACACACTCAAACACTCACACAGACACACCCTCATTCACAGACACACTCTTACTCACACAGACACACACAATTACTCACTCACACAGATATACACACTCAGTCACACAGACACTGATGCTCACACAGACACTCACATAGACACAGTCACTCACACAGTCACTCACACTCAGACAGGCATGCTAACACATATACTCACACAGACACACCCTCACTCACAGACACGCACACTCATACAGACACGCACACTCACACGGACACACTCTCACTCACAGACACACACATCCCCCCAGCCCCTGTGAATTCTCCTTCAGCCCCAGTTAATTGCCCGGTGACCTCTGCCAGCCCCAGTGTATTGCCCCGTAACACACTCACCCACAGGCACACTCACTCACAAAAACACACACTCACTTGCACTCAGACACTTAAACTCAGACATGCACACTCACAGACACACATACTCACAGACACTCACCCACTCTCACCCACACAGACTCACTAACACAGACATACACACTCACTCACTTACACAGACACTCACCCTCACACAGACTCACTTTCACTCACAGACACATACTCACTCTTGCTTTCAGACACACTCTCACGTACACAGACTCACACAGACATACACACTCACACAGACATACACACTCGCTCACTTACACAGACACTCACCCTCACACAGACTCACTTTCACTCACAGACACACTCTCACACAGACACACACACTTGCTCACTCACTCACACAGACACACACACACTCACACACTAACACAGACGCACTCTCACTGACACAGACACACACACACTTATCCTAGTGAATTGCTCCGTGACCTCCCCCAGCCCCCAGTAAATTGCCCCATCACCTGCCCCAGCCACAGTATATGCTAACACATATACTCACACAGACACACTCTTACTCACAGGCACACACACTCACACAGACAAGCACACTCACACAGACACTCACACAGACACACTCTCACTCACAGACACATACACTCACTCACACAGACACTCACACACTCACACAGACACAGACTCTCTCACACAGACATACATACTCACTCACACATACACTCATACTCACATAGACACACTCACTGACACAGACAGCCACACTTGCTCATTCACACAGACACACACTCACACACACACACACTCTCACTCACAGACACACACACACATTCACACAGACACAGACTCTCTCACACAGACATACATACTCACTCACACTTACACTCATACTCACTCAGACACTCACACAGTCATACACACTCACACAGACACAGACTCACTTACAAAGACATACTCACTCACACAGACATACACACTCACTCACACATACCCTTACACTAACACAGACACTATCACAGACACACTCACTGACACAGACACTCGCACTCAGACACCCAGACATGCACACTCACACAGCCACTCATACAGACACACACACTCACATACACAATCCCACAGACACACTCTCACTCACAGACACACACTCACTCACACTCAGACACTCACACTCAGGCATGCACACTCATACAGACGCATACTCACACTCACACTCAGACAAGCACAATCACACAGACACTCACAGAGACACACCCTCACTCACATACACACTCACACAGACATACACACTCACTCTCACACAGACACACTCACACAGACACCCAGACACACACTCACACAGACACTCACATAGCCACACTCTCACTCACAGACACACACACTCACTCACACTCACACAATCACATAGACACTCACACTCACACAGACACTCACACAGACACTCACACAGACACAAACACTCACTCACTCACACAGACATACACACTCACACAGACATACACACTCACTCACATAGATAGATACAGTCACTTACACTCAGACACTCAAACTCAGACACACACACTCACACAGACACTCACACAGACACTCACACTCACCCACTCTCACAGACATACACATTCACACAGACTCACTCACACAGACATACACACTCGCTCATTCACACAGACATACACACTCGCTCACTTACACAGACACTCACCCTCACACAGACTCACTTTCACTAACAGACACACTCACTCTCACTTACATAGACACACACACTCACACAGACTCACTCATACAGATATACATACTCGCTCACTTACACAGACACTCACCCTCACACAGACTCACTTTCACTCACAGACACACACACACACTCACACATATGCACTCTCACTGACACAGACACTAATTCACACAGACATACACACTCACATACACACACATTCAAACTCACACACTCAGATGTGCACACACAGACACACTCTCACTCACAGGCACACTCTCACTCACACAGACACACACACTAATTCACACAGACATACACACTCACACAGACTCACTCACACAGACACTCACACACTCACTCAGACACTTACAGACTCATTTTCACTCACATACACACTCACTCACAGACTCACTCACATACACACTAACTCACACAGGCACACTTACACAGACACACACACATACAGACACACACACACATTTACACAGACACACACTTACCCCAGTGAATTGTCCCATCACCTGTCCCAGCCCCAGTGAATATCCGGGACCTCCCCTAGCTCACTCACACGACACACTCACACACACACTTACATAGACATACACACTCACTTACACCAGTGAATTGCTCCGTGACCTCCCCCAGCCCTCGGTGAATTGCCCCATCACCTGCCCCAGCCCCAGTGAATTCCCCCGTGATCTCCCCCAGCTCCAGTGAATTGCCCCCTGTCATCCCCCCAGCCCCTGTGAATTCTCCTTCAGCACCAGTTATTTGCCCGGTGACCTCCCCCAGCCCCAGTGTATTGCCCCGTTACACACTCACCCACAGGCACACTCACACAGACACACTCACTCACACAGACACTCTAACACTCACTCACAGAAACACACACTCACTTACACTCAGACACTTAAACTCAGACATGCAAACTCACAGACACACACACTCACAGACACTCACACTCACCCACTCTCACCCACACAGACATACACACTCACACAGACTCACTCACACAGACATACACACTCGCTCACTTACACACTCACATACACACACATTCAAACTCACACACTCAGATGTGCACACACACACACAGACACACTCTCACTCACAGACACACTCTCACTCACACAGACACACACACTAATTCACACAGACATACACACTCACACAGACTCACTCACACAGACACTCACACACTCACTCAGACACTTACACTTACAGACTCATTTTCACTCACATACACACTCACTCACAGACTCACTCACATACACACTCACTCACAGACTCACACATACACACTAACTCACACAGACACACTCACACAGACACACTCAACTCACACAGACACACACACTCACTCACACAGGCACACTTACACAGACACACACACATACAGACACACACACACATTTACACAGACACACACTTACCCCAGTGAATTGTTCCATCACCTGTCCCAGCCCCAGTGAATATCCGGGACCTCCCCTAGCTCACTCACACTGACACACTCACACACACACTTACATAGACATACACACTCACTTACACCAGTGAATTGCTCCGTGACCTCCCCCAGCCCTCGGTGAATTGCCCCATCACCTGCCCCAGCTCCGGTGAATTGCCCCATGTCATCCCCCCAGCCCCTGTGAATTCTCCTTCAGCCCCAGTTATTTGCCCGGTGACCTCCCCCAGCCCCAGTGTATTGCCCCGTTACACACTCACCCACAGGCACACTCACACAGACACACTCACTCACACAGACACTCTAACACTCACTCACAGAAACACACACTAACTTACACTCAGACACTTAAACTCAGACATGCAAACTCACAGACACACACACTCACAGACACTCACACTCACCCACTCTCACCCACACAGACATACACACTCACACAGACTCACTCACACAGACATACACACTCGCTCACTTACACAGACACTCACCCTCACACAGACTCACTTTCACTCACAGACACATACTCACTCTTGCTTTCAGACACACTCTCACTTACACAGACACACACACACACTCACACAGACGTACACACTCACACAGACATACACAGACACTCACCCTCACACAGACTCACTTGCACTCACAGACACACTCTTACCCACACAGACACACACACTTGCTCACTCACACACACACAGATACACACACACTCACACACTCAGACAGACGCACTCTCCAGGCACACAGACAAACACACTAATTCACACAGACAAACACACTCACACAGACTCACACAGACATACACACTCGCTCACTTACACAGACACTCACCCTCACACAGACTCACTTTCACTCACAGACACACTCTTACTCACACAGACACACACACTTGCTCACTTACTCACACAGACACACACACACTCACACACACACTCACACAGACACACTCTCACTGACACAGACACACTTACCCCAGTGAATTGCTCCTTGACCTCCCCCAGCCCCCAGTGAATTGCCCCATCACCTGCCCCAGCCACAGTCAATAACCGTGATCTCCCCCAGCTCCAGTGAATCGCCCCATCACCTGCCTCAGCCCCAGTGAATTGCCCCGTGACCTCCCACACCTCCAGTGAATTGCCCCCTGTCATCCCCCCAGCCCCTGTGAATTCTCCTCCTGCCCCAGTTAATTGCCCTGAGACCTCCCCCAGCCCCAGTGTATTGCCCCGTGACACACTCACAGAAACACACATTTACACTCACACTCAGACACTCACACTGACACTCACACAGACACTCACAGAGACTCACTCTTACTCACAGACACACTCTCAAGCACACAGACACACACACAGACATACACAATCACATAGACTCACTCCCACAGACATATACACTCTCTCACTTACACAGACACTCACCCTCACACAGACTCACTCACGCACACACAGACTCATTCTAACTCACAGACACACTATAACTCACAGACACACAAACTCCCTCACACAGATATACACACTCACACAGAGTCACTCACACAGACATACACAGACACCTACAGAGACACTCACACAGACACTTACACTCACACTCACAGACTCACACATACACACACACTCACACAGGCACACACACTCACTCACACAGGCACACTTACACACAGACACACACACTCACACAGACACACACTTACCCCAGTGAATTGCCCCATCACCTGCCCCAGCCCCAGTGAATATCTATGAACTGCCCCAGCTCACTCACACAGACACACTCACTTACACAGACACACACACAATTACCCTAGTGAATTGACCCGTGACCTTCCCCAGCTCCAGTGAATCACCCCATCACCTGCCCCAGCCCCAGTGAATTGCCCTGTGACATCCCCCAGCTCCAGTGAATTGCCCCTGTAACCCCCCAAGCCCCTGTGAATTCTCCTCCAGCCCCAGTTAATTGCCCGGTGACCTCCCCCAGCCCCAGTGTATTGCTCCGTGACACACTCACCCACAGACACACTCACAAAGACACACTCAATCACAGAAACACACACTAACACTCAGACACTCACACTCACGCAGACACTCACGGAGACTCACTCTTACAGACACATTCTCAAGCACACAGACATACACACTCACACAGAGTCACTCACGCAGACATACACACTCGGTCACTCACACAGACACACACTCAAACAGACACTCACTCACTCACACATACACACAGACTCACTCTAACTCACAGACACACTCTCACTCAAAGACACACAAACTCACTCACACAGACATACACACTCACACAGACATACACAGACACTCACACTTACACTCACAGACTCACTCTCACTCACAGACTCACTCACTTACAGACTCACACATACAAACTCACTCACACAGACACTCACCCCCACACTCTCACTCACACAGACTCACTCACACACACAGACACTCACACACTCACTCACACACTCAAACAGGCACGCACACACACACACTCACACAGACACACTAACAGACTCACACATACACAGTCACTCAAACAGACTCGCACATACACAGTCACTCACACAGACACTCACACTCAGACAAGCACACTCACACAGACACAATCTCACTCACAGACACACTCTAACTCACATTGACACTCACACTCACAGACATACACACTCACACAGACTCACTCATACAGACATACACACTCACACATACACTCACATAGACACACTCTCACTCACAGATACACACAGTCACTCACACTCAAACACTCACACTCAGATACGCACACTCACACAAACACACTCTCACTCACAGACACACTTACACAGACTCACACACTCACTTACACAGACACACACACACTTACCCCAGTGAATTGCCCTGCGACCTCCCCCAGCCCCCAGTGAATAACCCGTGACCTCTCCCATCTCCAGTGAATTGCCCCCTGCAACCCCCCCAGCCCTTGTGAATTGTCCTCCAGCCCCAGTGAATTGCCCGGTGACCTCCTCCAGCCCCAGTGAATTGCACCATTACATGCCCCGGCGTATTGCCCCGTGACACACTCACCCGCAGACACACTCACACAGACACACTCACTCACAGAAACACACACTTACACTCACACTCAGACACTCACACTTACGCTCACTCTCACATAGACACTAACGGAGACACACACACAGACTCACTCATGCTCACAGACAAACTCTCAAGAACACAGACACACACACAGACATACACACTCACACAGACATACACACTTGCTCACTCACACAAAAACACACATTCGAGCCATTCAGCTCGCGCAGGACGCAGTATTACACAACGGTACCCTATAGTGCAGCGGCCGTTGCTGGGGGTGTCTACATCACCCCAGCACTAAAATGTAAAATGTTTTTTTTTGGCAAAAATTATTTGCTATTTTAAATGCGAACATTTTTGCTAGGTGGGTTATAATGGCTTTGAAAGTGGGGATTTGACGCACAGATTCGTGAACCAATTTTTTTTATATTTTCCCAGAAGGTGTTTTGTGCATAATTTTACAGTAGGTAAAGCTTCCCTGCAGGGGTAGGTTATAAAGTTATCTGATTTGTTCATATATGAGCACGGAGTCATCTTTGTTTACAACTGGCCAATTTTTGTGTGGCCTGATGAGGTCCACCACGCCATAGAAATCTGGACCAGTTATTGTCAAATGTGGATGGGGAATGATAGGAGTAAAATTCGATAAAGCGGGCGACAGACAAAAATGTATTTTTGGTTGGCCTAGTTCCAAAGTGTAAGGGATAGTTGAGTATATGTGCTCCCTATATTTCCTATTGTATATAATGGTTTGGGGAGCCAGACAGTCGAGCTTCAGGAGTGTGGAGGTCTTGGGTTCTACTAGTAATGTTTACTCCTAGGTATTTAATATGTGTGTTTGGTCACTTAAAATTCTATTTTCTTTGAAGGTATATAAGGTCATTTTGATTAAGGGAGATGTTCAGGGCCTCTGATTTATCCACATTAATTTTGAGACCTGAAAAATTTCCAATGGTCTCTAAAGTGTGGAGTAAGGCTGGGATCAAGGTGGCAGGTTCTGATAGAGAGAACAATATATCATCTGCAAAAAAACAGCATTTGAAGTTATGGTGTCCCATCCCGCCTCCTTGAATAAGTGAATTTGATCTGATGGTTTGTGCTAGTGGCTCTAATGCTAAGGCAAACAGGAGCAGGGACAGAGGGCAGCCTCGGTTAAACTTAGGAGGCATTGGGCGGCCCTCAAGGATGTAGTTATATAGGTTAGTCAAGTGAGTAGGCTTTTGATCTGCAATGTTATTTCTGGAGCTTTGCCAGTCTTACATTTTTTCATAAATTTTTTTGACCTCCTCCATCATGGTTTTATAGTTAAGAGCATCTATTTCCCTGGGTGATAGAGATGGAGAATCACACAAGCATATAAATTGGGACATTTGTGAATTTGAGGACCTGGGAGAGGCTTGTTATAATTTCTGAAAAAGTACTGTATATACTCGAGTATAAGCCAAGTTTTTCAGCCCTTTTTTTAAGGCTAAAAAGGGCCCGCTCGGCTTATACTCGAGTCACTCTCCCCCCCGTGTCTCTCTAACCCCCCCGTGTCTCTTTCCCTCCCCCATCCTCATCCTCAACCCCCCCATTCTAAACCCCCCTCCTCATTCTACCCCTCTAAATACCTCCCCCTCTCCCTTTTCCCTCACTTACCTGCATCTGAAGCTTCTGCTCCGCACCCGGTATATGCTAATGACGTGACGTCACATGCACGCCACGTCAAGACGCCGGAAGGAGCGGAGGCCGGAGCAGAAGCTTCAGATGCAGGTAAGTGAGGGGAAAGGGAGAGGGGGAGGTATTTAGAGGGCTAGAATGAGGAGGTGGGGTTTAGAATGTGGAGGGGGGGTTGAGGATGAGGAGGGAGGATGAGGAGGGAGGTTGAGGAGGGGGGTTGAGGTTGAGGAGGGGGGTTGAGGTTGAGGAGGGAGGTTGAGGAGGGGGTTGAGGATGAGGAGGGGGTTGAGGATGAGGAGGGGGTTGAGGATAAGAAGGGAGGTTGAGGATGAGGAGGGAGGTTGAGGAGGGGGTTGAGGATGAGGAGGGAGGATGAGGAGGGGGGTTGAGGTTGAGGAGGGAGGATAAGGAGGGGGTTTAGATTTAGGAGGGGGGTTGAGGTTGAGGAGGGAGGTTGAGGAGGGGGTTGAGGATGGGGGGCTTGAGGAGGGGGGTTGAGGAGGGAGGTTGAGGAGGGAGGTTGAGGTTGAGGATGAGGAGGGAGGTTGAGGAGGAGGAGGAGGGATTTGAGGATGGGGGGTTGAGGTTGAGGAGGGGGTTGAGGATGAGGAGGGAGGTTGAGGAGGGAGGTTGAGGAGGGGGTTGAGGATGAGGAGGGGGTTAAGGTTGAGGAGGGTTTGAGGATGCGGTTTGAGGATGAGGATGGGGGGGTTGAGGGGGGTTGAGGAGGGAGGTTGAGGAAGAAGAGGGAGGTTGAGGATGAGGAGGGAGGTTGAGGATGAGGAGTGGGGTTGAGGAGGGAGGTTGAGAATGAGGAGGGGGTAAGAGACACAGGGAAGGGAGAGGGGGGAAGAGACACAGGGAAGGGAGAGGGGGGAAGAGACACAGGGAAGGGACAGGGAAGAAGAGACATGGGAGAGAGAGGGGGACACAAGAAAAGGGCACACAAGAGGGGGAACCAGAGGGTGCAAGAGGGACACAGGGGGCAGCACATTTCCCACCATCGGCTTATACTCGAGTCACTAATTTTACCCAGTATTTTGTGGTAAAATTGGTGCCTCGGCTTATACTCGGGTCGGCTTATATTTGAGTATATACGGTAAATATGTTTTGTATGTCATTAGGACTACTGGTGCTAGCCCCTGAGGGAAATTTAATTTGTAATATTTTCGATTGTGATATTTTTTGTTTTAGTTTTCAGGCGAGCAGAGTGTTAGGTTTATTGGCACTGGCGTAAAACTTGTTGTGAGGCCCATGTTGAGCTCCAGCCTGGTACTGTCTATCCACAAAGATCTCTGGATGACTGAGTTGGTTAAGTTTTCTAAAGTTTGCAACCTATTCCTCAGAGTATCCTCATTTTGCCTCAATTTCTTGGTATAGGCTGAGCTACTCACATCCAGCCCGTGTTTAATTCTGGTGTATTATTTACCTCAAAGAAGAAGTCAATATCATTAGCAATTTAGTTAGTTAGTAACATCTCATTTAATCACCAGGAAAAAGGTGATCTATAATTTAAAATTAGGTCTATGGATATGCTAACATAGGCATGATCAGACCAAGTACACATGTATGTTTCAGTCTGTTCAATGTGGTCAGATAGGCTGGAGTCTATCAAAAGAGTATCAATCCTTGAGTAGGATTTATGCTCTGTCGAGTAAAAAGTATACTCTCTGTGTAGTGCATGCTTAAGTCTCCATGCATCTAAAATATGTAGGTCGGACATTAGGGATTCAATTTGTTTCATTTTATTAGAGAACCTGCCACCCTATGCCGGGCATGTACTATCCAATTTTGAGTTTAGAGTGAGGTTGAAATCTCCCCCAATAATCTCCCTACCAAGGCCCATAGACTTAAAAAACATAAGCATTCTAATTAACGATTTCTGGGGAGAAGTTGTAGGAGAGTAGAAGGAGAAATCAGTGTAAGTTGTGACCCAAGGAGTGTCCCATGAACAATGATGAAATTCCCATCAAGGTCTATTTTTTTATGAGTTATGTAAGGGAAGACTTTATGTAAAAAGATAGCTACTCCTGCTTTCTTAGTGGGTTAACTTGAGGCATAAAATGTGGGATATAATTAATGCATATATAATGGGATATGGCCATGCGAGAAGTGAGTTTCTTGTAAAATGTAATGTTGTGAGTATCATGATACCTTACAATAGTAGAGATTGTATGCTACAGTTCCGCAGCCCCGCAGCAGAGGAGCCACGTGCAATATGGAGCAAGGAGCCTGCCCCATCACCAACCGCCGACCGCATTAATAGATAAAATTGGCTTGCAGGGAGTAACCTGGAATGACAAACAACAGGGTGGGGGAACAACACAAAAAATACAGTACAGGTATTTTACAAATGCAATAACGACATAATAACGTGTATACTTCCTTGAACTAGAACAGAGGGCAGGAAAGCAAAAAGGCCAATCTCCTAACTTCTCCTAAAGTTTGCAACTGGAGATTGCGCAGAAACCAGGTTGATAACATTTTTAGATGAGTTATAGACAGTCATATAAGCTGGAGAGTCACAAGATTCAGTTATTCAGTGTTTTGGAGCCTTTTCTCTTGTGATGTGGGGGATTCCCTTGTAAGTTTTGAGGCCGTCATTGTCTTTTGTTGCGGGATACTTCCGCCCATTCTTTAGATAATCTTTGAGGTAATGCCATTATATTCAACCATGCCGCGACCAACAGGCCGGAGTCACAAGCCCGTAAACCATTCTTGCACACGTTGCATGTGCAGCCGTGAACATGATGAATTAGTCAAACCCCTAGTTATGGGTTTAGACGGAGTCATAGGCAAAGGAGATTGTCATCATTACGTCACTGAAAAATGGAGGTTAGATTTCAAAGCCTTATGGGTTTCAATTACAGGTTTTGATCGGACCCCCATTCCATAAATAATGCAAAATTAATAAATCAGTACATATGATATTGTAGTCCATGTGAGTTCCATTATACTGTATGTATTAACACATTGATTGCCGGGATCGCTATAACACGGAAATTAAACCTAAAAAAAGTATCTTATATTGCAAATTTGCGAGCTTGAGAATAGTACAATAATGTGTTGATATTTGCATTTACAATGCTATGGATAGGACTTTAACCTCCTTGTGGGTCCTCTCTAGTACCTGCTGGCTTTTGGGCTCCATTTGTGGGTTAAGGATTTGAATGCTGTCTCCACTCTCTCTGTGCATCTGTTTTTTTTTAATTCCAATTGAGGGTTCCATCTCATGTTAGTATTGCTTCAGACTTGATAAAGAAAGGTTGAACCTCTCGAAAGCTCGTCAATATAAATAAGGCGTTTGTCCACTAGTAAAAAAGTACATAATATAATACAATACTCATTATTAATCTATATATGTCTGAGAGTATGCTGACACATTTATTCTTGATATAGAAAAAGATTTTAAAAAAAGTTGCTGCTGTAAACTCTGTTACACCTAATTTTCATCGCTTGTAACAGTGATTCACTCTGTATCATAGTTGTGTGGGTTTTTTGGGCTGTTGTCATTCTTTGCTTTTTACAAAACTGGAAGTTTGATCCAGTCTGATGTATTAGTTGTATGTGAGTATGTTGATCCTGTAGGAGTGTTTAGGAGAGCGACTTTCTGGTGAGGTAGTTTGATGCCTACTTTGCTCAGGAAGTGTTCACCTTCACTTATATCTTTCATTGATATAATGATTCCATTTCTTTGTAAAATGGGGCAAAAAAGTAAAGAATTGGAGAGACATCTGGATATATAACTGGAGTTATTACCCATAGAGATTTTAAATGGCCTCATCCTAACTTCAGAATTTCTTCTTTTGTTCCAAAGCATTGCATGTATATCATTACATCTCTAAGAGGCTCTCCCGGCTTTGGTGTAGGTTTTAGTGCTCTGTGTACTACATGCATGTGTAGTTATGTCGTTGGAATTTGTGGAGCTAACAATGCAAATAGTTGCCTAAGAAATTAATTTAGATTTGTAATATTTTCAGGAATTTTATGATGCTTAGCTCAAATCTTCTTCTAATTCCATTAATTCTGTATACTGATTTTTAATCTCATGTGATTCTAGATCCATTTGTCCTTGTATTTGAGTCAAGTTCTCTATTTTAGCTACTAGCAAGGTCATTCTCTCACCTTTTGAAGTTACCTAAGAATTATTTGCTCTTGAAGTGCCTTCCTGATTTTTTACATTTTTGGCTAATGTTTTTTATAATATTTAAACAGATTATGTCTAATAGACGTTCCATTACTACAATTTAATGAATCTAGTCATCAGCTTGGATCCTTCTACTTCTAAGTATTCAGGAATTACTATAAAGCATAAAGGCATAGAACTATTTCTATTCCTTTCATATGGAACTTGGTTGTCATTTAGTTGTATTCTCCTTGTGTGGCTCTGCTTCTGGACATGTACAGGAGAAGGTATAGGTATAAAATACTATAAGCTCCTGTTATGTAATAATTCCCCTTTCCTCTTCCTCCTCCCTTCCCCTCTGTCCCTTCATCCACTGTGCAGTATATAAATACATGTTCTCAGGATCCAAGGTATCAGGGAATTCAGGTCCAGACAAGATCAGATCTGGCACATGTTAATATTTTCAATAAAATGGTTTTATGATCACGGTTTACATAGCTGATAATGTTGTTAGTATATTCCATACGTCACAAAGGTGAGGTCTTACCTACTTTTTCTTTAATTGATGTGAGAAATATATCCAATTTATACTCATTGTGTCATTTTACAGGGGATTCATTGAGTTATCACAACAACATGAAATTCAGTACCAAGGACCAAGACAATGATGAGATTTCAGACCACTGTGCTAATTTGTACAATGGAGGCTGGTGGTATAAAAGATGTCACAATGCAAACTTGAATGGACTGTATCTGATGGGTAAACACAGTACTACTGCCACTGGCGTCAACTGGTACCATGGAAAAGGACATAATTACTCCTACAAGTACTCTGAAATGAAGATTAGGCCTGTGTAATAAGCAGAGAAATGTTATATGTCACGATATAAACAGTGTGCATTTGTTAAACAGTAAAAACAGTGAGCATTATCCTGGCCCCCTGTGTTTTTTTTAATTACTTGACACCTTAGGACACTTGCTCCTTGGTGGATTCACCTTAAAAGTCCACTGTTCAGCTGAAAGGAAAAAAGCAAAAAAATAAAATAAATATATATATAGTATAGTTTGCTTTATCTAATCTACCAGGAACAAAATGCCATTTCTGCACTATTTTAAATTACATTTCTCTATGTGAAAGACAAATTGCTGAAGTACATGTTAATGTAAAGGCTTCAAACCAACGAGTCTGTTGTCATTTCTGGCTCAAATCTTTATCACAACTTTCCATCCTCTCAGTTTTCTTAAATATAATATAAGTATTTAGAAAAAGTATGTTTTCTCTCTACCTGTAGGCATAATTGTTTGAATTTAATGGGCCACAATTACATCTTAATTTATATATTAATGTTCCATTTATTCCAATTAATTTATCAGATTTATCAGATCAACTGAAACTGCCAGAGATGGAGATGCTGATAGATTATATTTCTCTCAATATGTAATCAAAGTGTTTTAATCCTTCTGAAAATGAATGGGAAGTTAGTTAATATATTTATGGATCTATCTTTTAGCCATAACAGTTGGTAAGGAATTGCATTGCTCAACAGCAATTCAACAGCAATTCTTCTGTTTGAAATCAGCATATTTTCTCTTGGGCAGAGCACCAATTGACTACATGTGGGGGGGGGGGGGGGGAGTATTTGATCCCCTGCTGATTTTGAACGTTTGTCCTCTGACAGAGTGATCAGTCTATATATTTTTTTCCTCAAAAGGTTTTTATTAGGTGTCCAAGTTTAAGTCCTCTAGGTTACCAGCCCGGATCCATCACCCGTCCCGCCTCCTCCAGTCCCTGGTCCGTATCTCCAGTGTAGAGATTAGCAAAAGAAAGCATAGTTTTAGATAAGAAGGTTTTATGTTATAGGAGGACTATAAGGGGAATTAATCCAGGGATTCCAGATCTGGAAGAATTTAGGCATAAGGTCCACCATTAAATGGGTTAGCCTTTCATTTACAGCAATGTAATTCATCTTACTAATAACCAATTGTAGAGTAAGAGCGGGAGATTTCCATTGCCTGGCTATGTGGCTCTTTGTAGCTAGCATTAAGTACTGGAGGAGTCTAATCTGGCATTTTGATAGTAAAGGAACAAAGTGACCTAAAAGGCCTATGTCTGCTTTAGCCATGACAGGCTTGTCAAATATAGCTGAGGCTAGATGGAAAACGTTGTTCCAAAGGCGTTGTACCTGGGGACAGGAGCACCAAGTGTGGAAAAAGGATCCAGGGACCTGACAAGCTCTAAAGCAGTTAGGATTAGGGGAGCGTTTCCATCTAAATAGTTTATCCGGAGTGACATACAGTACGTCCTATGTAGAACTTTAATGGAGGTCTTCAAAATATTACTATAGAGAGATCCTCTGGTTAGGTTGAGTTTTGCCAGTTCTCTGTATCCCAGTTGCAATTTAGATCTTCTTCCCATCTCTGAATATATTTTGAGGGGGAGGTGGCGGAAAGAGAATTGAAAGTATCATATAGAATACACAAAATACCTTTTGTAAGAAGAGCAGAGAGGCATAGCCTAGTAAACCAATTTGATGCAGGTTTCCCTAGAGTGTGTTCTAAGGATGAGAGGAAGTATTTAAATCTGCAGAATGTATAGTGTTCCTGGATAGGGATATTGAATTCTTCTTTTAATTGAGTGAATGTTGTCTCTATACCAGGAGTTCACTGTCAGGAGATTATGGGATTTCCACCATAGTAGAGAGGCTGCAGGGGGAGTATCGGGGAATCTGGGGTTGGGTATTATTGGGTTAGGGGTAGGATATTTTGTAATCAACTAAAATTTATGGACAGGACAGCCCATGACCAAATAGATAAGGATTGCTTTATATATGGGCTGCCCACTTTCCCCAAGCATGTCAGTGTGTTCGGATCCACGGGATGGAATCCCATGTGTATGGGGCCATCATAAAGTTCTCCAGAGAGGTTGGTGAGTAGGGGAGTGCGGAATTGGGATAAAAGCCAATTGTGCCGCCTTAAAATATAGTTTTAGGTTGTGCAGGAAAGACCTCCTTTCGATTTATAGATAAACATAGTTGATTAAGAGATGCGGTGTGATCTATTCTGCCATATAAATTTGAAGATTTGGTGTTGTAATTTAGTTTGTGTAATTCAGGGAGATCAGGAGGGAGCAAAATAAATACATACAGCGAAGAAGGAGGTTCATTTTAAAAGAATGAATACGTCCTAACCAAGAGATAGGGTATTTTGCCCATGACAATAGATTTTGAGTAAATGTTTTGTAGAGGGCTGTTTAGTTGGATTTGTGGAGATTTGCTGTGTTACCAGGGAGATTCACACCCAGATACTTGAGGTGGTTGGAAGGCCAGTTAAAATTAAAGTGTTGTTGTAAAAAGACTAAGTCGGAGGCGGGTAAGGAGATATTTAGGGCTTCCATTTTATCCATATTGATGTGGAGCCCAGAGAATTTATCAAATGATCCTAATAAGTGAAAGAGGGCAGGGACCAAGGTGCTGGGATCTGTCAAAGTGTAGAGGACATCATCTACAAATAAGCCACACTTGAAGTGATGGTGGCCTATATTTATGCCTTTGATGTCTAGTTTTGATCTAATGACCTGGGCTAAAGGTTCAACGGCTAAAGCAAAGGGGATAAAGGGCGTCCCTGGCTGGTCCCCCTTTGAATAGTGAATGAAGCCTTGGTTACGCCAGGGAGTTTTAGTACTGCTTGAGGAGATTTATAGTAAATATTGATCAAGTTCATAAAACATCCTGTGATGACAAATTTCATCAAATAGGGCCATCTAAAGAGTCAAAAGCCTTCTCCATATCTAAGGCTAGAAGGCATAAAGGAGTACGGTGTTGACTCGCCCAGTGCATGGTATCCAGACTCCCTCTAATGTTATCCCCGCCTAAAGGTATTGAAACCCACTTGGTCCTTATGGATTAGTGAGGGTCAATTTAGCAAGTATTTTGACATCCCCATTTAGTAGCGATATAGGTCTATAGTTTTTAACTTCTAGCAGATCACGACCCTCTTTTGGAAAAAAAGCCCATGTCCGCCTGATTTAGTTTGGGTGGAATCTTATGACCATCTAAGATTGCATTAAATAATGTCACCAGATGGGGAGCCAAAATGTCCGAGTATCTCTTGTAGTACAGATTAGAAAATATGTCCGGACCTGGGGCTTTGCCTAATTTTAGCTTTTTAATCATCTAGAACTTCTTCTGTAGTAATTGAAGAGTTCAAGCAATCTCTCTCTTGAGTGGAGATATTTGGGAGATCGTAGGACTCTAAGAAAGAGGAAAGTTGGTTGGTATACTAATTCGGTGGGAAAGAATACAGCTGTTGAAAGAAGGTGGTAAAGGTTTCTTTAATTTAATTTGGGCTATAAGTGGTGTTTCCAGAGAGGTTTTTGATCTTAAATATTTTGGAATGGGTCAGCTTCCCTCTCAATTTTCTAGCCAAAAGAAAATCCGGTTTATTAGCCTTTGTGTAAAATTCTTCTTTTAATTGAGTGAATGTTGTCTCTATACCAGGAGTTCACTGTCAGGAGATTATGGGATTTCCACCATAGTAGAGAGGCTGCAGGGAGAGTATCGGGGAATCTGGGGTTGGGTATTATTGGGGTAGGGGTAGGATATTTTGTAATCAACTAAAATTTATGGACAGGACAGCCCATGACCAAATAGATAAGGATTGCTTTATATATGGGCTGCCCACTTTCCGCAAGCATGTCAGTGTGTTCTGATCCACGGGATGGAATCCCATGTGTATGGGGCCATCATAAAGTTCTCAATAAATATCCAGAGAGGTTGGTGAGTAGGGGAGTGCGGAATTGGGATAAAAGCCAATTGTGCCGCCTTAAAATATAGTTTTAGGTTGTGCAGGAAAGACCTCCTTTCGATTTATAGATAAACATAGTTTAATAAGAGATGCGGTGTGATCTATTCTGCCATATAAATTTGAAGATTTGGTGTTGTAATTTAGTTTGTGTAATTCAGGGAGATCAGGAGGGAGCAAAATAAATACATACAGCGAAGAAGGAGGTTCATTTTAAAAGAATGAATACGTCCTAACCAAGAGATAGGGTATTTTGCCCATGACAATAGATTTTGAGTAAATGTTTTGTAGAGGGCTGTTTAGTTGGATTTGTGGAGATTTGCTGTGTTACCAGGGAGATTCACACCCAGATACTTGAGGTGGTTGGAAGGCCAGTTAAAATTAAATTGTTGTTGTAAAAAGACTAAGTCGGAGGCGGGTAAGGAGATATTTAGGGCTTCCATTTTATCCATATTGATGTGGAGCCCAGAGAATTTATCAAATGATCCTAATAAGTGAAAGAGGGCAGGGACCAAGGTGCTGGGATCTGTCAAAGTGTAGAGGACATCATCTACAAATAAGCCACACTTGAAGTGATGGTGGCCTATATTTATGCCTTTGATGTCTAGTTTTGATCTAATGACCTGGGCTAAAGGTTCAACGGCTAGAGCAAAGGGGATAAAGGGCGTCCCTGGCTGGTCCCCCTTTGAATAGTGAATGAAGCCTTGGTTACGCCAGGGAGTTTTAGTACTGCTTGAGGAGATTTATAGTAAATATTGATCAAGTTCATAAAACATCCTGTGATGACAAATTTCATCAAATAGGGCCATCTAAAGAGTCAAAGGCCTTCTCCATATCTAAGGCTAGAAGGCATAAAGGAGTACGGTGTTGACTCACCCAGTGCATGGTATCCAGACTCCCTCTAATGTTATCCCCGCCTAAAGGTATTGAAACCCACTTGGTCCTTATGGATTAGTGAGGGTCAATTTAGCAAGTATTTTGACATCCCCATTTAGTAGCGATATAGGTCTATAGTTCTTCACTTCTAGCAGATCACGACCCTCTTTTGGAAAAAAGCCCATGTCCGCCTGATTTAGTTTGGGTGGAATCTTATGACCATCTAAGATTGCATTAAATAATGTCACCAGATGGGGAGCCAAAATGTCCGAGTATCTCTTGTAGTACAGATTAGAAAATATGTCCGGACCTGGGGCTTTGCCTAATTTTAGCTTTTTAATCATCTAGAACTTCTTCTGTAGTAATTGAAGAGTTCAAGCAATCTCTCTCTTGAGTGGAGATATTTGGGAGATCGTAGGACTCTAAGAAAGAGGAAAGTTGGTTGGTATACTAATTCGGTGGGAAAGAATACAGCTGTTGAAAGAAGGTGGTAAAGGTTTCTTTAATTTAATTTGGGCTATAAGTGGTGTTCCCAGAGAGGTTTTTGATCTTAAATATTTTGGAATGGGTCAGCTTCCCTCTCAATTTTCTAGCCAAAAGAAAATCCGGTTTATTAGCCTTTGTGTAAAATTTATGGCCCGTCCATCTCAAGGCTTTTTCAGTTTGAGCGGAAATAATTAAATCTATTAAATTAAATCTAATTCTGCACGTAAAATGTCTATTTGTTTACGGCGTTGGATTGAGGGGTTGACCTGATTCGATTTTTCTAAAGCTAAAAGTGATTTTCTAATCTCAACTTCACTTATTTTTTGTTGTCTCTTATGGTTAACAGAAAGTTTAATGCCCCTAATAAAGACCTTGTGTGCTGCCCAGACCCAACCTGAGCCTGGGGTCAAATTATCTGAGAAGAATTGGTTGAGGTCTGAAGCAACCTGTTCCTTAAAGGATTGATTGGAGAGGAGCATGTCATTAAGCTTCCATGTATAGGGGGGTTTGTATACAATGCCAAAATCTAGGGACATATGGACAACTGAGTGGGGCAGGGGCGTATTTCCGAGGCAACTAAGCCATCAGACAAAGATGAATCAATTAGCAAAGTATCAATTCTGGAATATGAACCATGCACTGGGGAATAACATGTGTACTCCTTTTCTCCTTGATGGTTAAATCTGCAAGCATCTAGGAGGTGGAGATCTTCAAGAGATTTATGAATTAGTTTAAGTTTATTCAGAAAATGTATTCCATTGGGACTTAGAGGACCTAACCATATTAGGATCTAGAGCCAGGTTGATATCCCCCCTAGAATGATCTTGCCTGTATTTAGAGACTTGATGTTTTGGTAAGGGTATTATGTGGGGCGGTAGTGGTGGAGTACAAAGCTATGATCCTAGTGCTCAGAAGGAAGCCAGTTAATATAATATAATTGCCCTCCAGATCAATCTTTTTGCTCTCCAAAGTGAAAGGGAAATCTTTATGAATCAGTATCGCCACACCTGCCTTCTTAATGGGGCATGTTGAGGTTACGAAGTAAGGATATGATTTGTGTAAGTAGGAGGGGGTTTTGCCTTTAGCGAAGTGGGTTTCCTGTATAAAAATTACCGTGGGTCGGAGTGACTTATATGAGATGAAGGCAATACGCCTTTTAAATGGGGAGTTAAGCCCCTTAACATTATGTGTGAGAAAGGTGAATGAGGAGTCATTGTACCTGTGGGGGTTGAGTCTGCATTTCCAGGTCAGGAGTGCTAAGCCCAAGGTGGCCGAGGACCAGAGGCGTAGGAGAGATGAAGGATCAGGACCAGAACACCCAGGACATAAGGAAGAATGGAGACAAAAATACAATTTTAAACATTGAAAAAACATCCAGAAAAACAACATTGTATAAAGAAAACAAGTAAAAAGAACAACAGTATAGTGGGGTATTGCCTCACTTAACAATTTAAGGCACACACTGTGCCGAGGGCAAGGAGGGGGTCTCCCCAACCTTGAAATCCCTACTAGTGAGGTAGGAGCAAGATTTGAGTCCAAGAGTATATTTAAATTAATGGACCTGAACGGGCCCGGCCATTATTTGTAGCATATTTAAATTAAGGGACCTGAGGGGGCCCGGACAATATTTGCAGAATGTTGGGGGGAGGAGGGGAGTGAAGAAGAGGACAAGGGCCTTTCTTTCTAGGGAAGTTAGTGAATCCACAATGGATCTGACTTGTACTGATGGATCTAAATGGGCCCGATAATTAGTTGCAAAATATCTGGGGAATGGAAAGAAGGATAAAGCCCTTACTAGAGTATCTAGTGGATTCATTTTAGGATCTGGCTTGTAGCAATAAGAAATATAAGGAACATAATAGACCTAAAGAAAATTCAACTTAATTGTAAAAGAGAACTAAAGCCTTCGGAAACTCTAGAGTAACAAGGGTACATATATGAGACGTTCGAACATCCTGTTAGGTAGCACAAACCCAGTGTAACATCTCTGGATTGCAAGTCTTAAGTAGTCCGTGATAAGTAAAAGAGAAAGTGTTAAAAAATTCAGACTCTTGTGGGTGAGGAACGCATCAACAGGTTACTAGGATTGTCAATCAAGAGATTAAAAAAGAGTGTAAAACGTTTTGGAGTAGCCTCTAACGGTGGAGGTTTCCGAAGTCGTTTGGGTTTCGGAACTGCCAACCATTGCGTGGTTGGACGTTGAGAGGGCGGCATGTTTGAAGATTCCGAAGAGCTAGGGTTTGGAATGTTTGAAGGTTTCCGACAATACAGGATCTGGAGTTAGTTGAAGGTGAGCCAGGAAAGCCATACACTCCTCCAGGGAGAAAGCTGTGTAAGCGGATGAGTCAACTTGGAAGGAGAAGCTGAATGGGAATCCCCATATGTATTTGATTTTGTTGTGGATGAGAATTGCAATTGTGGGTTTCATGAGTTTATGCTTACATAGCGTAGATGGTGCTAGGTCCGCATAAATCTGTAAGATGGGGCCGTCTGGGGCCACAATGGAAGAGGACTTTCTGGCCTCCTGTAGGAGAAGATCGCTAGCATTTTGGCGAAGAAAGCGAACCAAAACGTCCTTCGGTTGATCAGAGTTTGGAGGACCACCCAAGCCTCTGTAAGCTCTCTCAATTTCCCAAGATGATTCTGGGTGCGATGATAAAATAGAATGAGTAGTTGTTTGTAGGTATGGCATAAGATTAGTTACAGCTTTAGGGATGCCGCAGAAACGGACATTAAACCACCTTGATCGGTTCTCTAGATTTTGTAGTTTAGCTTCAAGGGTGGAAATTTGCAATAAGGGCTGATCGATCACCTGCCTATTGGAAGATTGTGTCTCAATAATTTAATCTGTTAGAGTTTCCAGATGGTTGGTGCGTTGACCCAGGTCCTGGATCTCCTGTTTGATTTCCCTGACAGCAGTGGATAGGAGAGCTTGTAAAAGGGCATCTATTTTTGCCACTGTTGCATCTGTCAAGTCAACATGTGGAGGGCAGTCAGGAGTATCTTCTGCATCTGAGCTGTCAGAGGAGGTGGGGTCTGGTTAATAAGATGGAGCAGGTGGAGGAGCTTGTGATGGAAAGTGATCCTTAATTCCTCTGGATTGTTGATTTTTTTTGTTGGGTTTCCCCATGGTGTATAGGAAGACAGCACTTTTTAAGAACAACAATGTGGAAGGAAGATGCAGGAAGGCACTGTCTAGGTTGTCAAACAGGAAGCCCAGGAGCAAGCCCTCTTTCTGCTTTTACGTAGGGATCATATCCAAGAGGCTTCCATCTTAGTCATATCACACAGTTAGGCCCAGTGCCTTCAGGTACATAACTTATATTATTCAGTCATTATGGATATAATGAGGAGGTCTGGCTGGTAATAGAACATTAAGAGCAGGTAAAGGAAGTCAAGTTGTAAATTAGTAGCGGTATCCCTGTCAGAGACAAAAGGTATACTTGTGACACCCAATATTGTCAAATAGGGTGCTTCAAGTTTGTCCAGGCACTCAGTAGACTTTCTTTACTCTTATAATTTTGTTAATTAATTTTTTAGCGAATCCGGGTGAGTAACTGTATCAGTCTTTCAAATTTGTGACCGGTTCCCAATTTACTTTTTAAGAGGCCTTATTAGCCAAGTTGGATTGAGAAGTAGCCCAGATGATAAAAGAGCCAATTATAAGTGAGGTTATTAATGCTGGTCCTTCTGAGATAAAGTCAATAGCTGAAGGGTCTGCTTAATGTCTATGAGGTTTCAGCTTTAGGATTTGGCCATTATATGGTAGTGGTGCTCTGTTGGAGTAATTTATTACAGACAGACAGCCAGGCCCTCACAGAGCAACATTAACAAGTTTGTTTTGTTAGCCTGTATCAGTATGCGTGGGCCAAACCCTGTCCTCTTCCCTACAAGGAGTTGGCCAAACTCTTAACCCTTTAGGGAAGTATGTTATACATCCTGCTCCACGGGGAACCGCCCCACCAGACAAACAAGTTATTATACAAGTCCACGTAATCTTGTGGGGCAAATTACAAGCTTGCTCTCCTTTACTATAGAAGCAAAGTATAAGATCAGACCTTTCTTTATTGAATTATTTTTCTCAGACTTTCCCTTTTCAAATATATAATTACATCCCCTCCTTTTACATAGATAAAGAACAAAAACAGTCTCTGGGGGAGAGAGATGGGGTTATTGTTTATTCCCTGTTTGCTTGCATGTTCGGGGTGTGCAGGGGAGTTTTGTGGTGGGCATCCCTCCTGAATTTCTTCTGCACAGTCTACCCCAAAGCTGAATCCAGAGGCTTGATATTATTTTGCTAGAGAAGAGAATGTGGGAAGACTCCATTGATGAATACAATAAAATAAGTGACAGGCGCGTTTCTCTGCTGTGGTTCGCAGCTTCCTCATTGACACATGCTATGATAGAAGGTTGATAGCAAGTGAATACATAGTCCAAAATACCAATATAAATAGTGTACATAAAAAAATATATATATACATTCATATAATAAAATTAGTAATGATAATAGCACTAATAATACCAATATTCATAATAATAATAATGATAATAGTAATAACAACAACAACGATAATAGTAATTGTGAAATCAAAACAGCAAAAAACAAAACAAAAACAAAAAACAGATGATATTATTCGCATTACGACAAGTTACTGTGGATTATAAATGCACATTGGTAGGTTTAAAATCACCTAAAGTAATTATTAAGTGTTAGTGTACATCCTATGAATTGTGGTACCCATAATACTTGGATAATAGATCTACAGTATTGTCACGAATGCACCAATCATTGTCCTGCTCTAGTCCTGCTTCCATGGATATGTAAGAAGAGCAGGAACTGTAAAAAATACTTATGCTTGATTTGAGATTGGGGGATGCTCTGAATGCTACTTAAACAGCAGAACAATATATCATAAATGACGGTAGTTTATGCTTGTAGCCCAGAAAAGTATACATATATAAAAAATATGTATTATAGTGATTGACCATGGATCGTGAGGACCTGGGCACTATGTGGGGCTATATTGTGCTATTCCATGGGTGTAGTTGTCTACCATATCTAGCAAGGAAATGCCATCATATTGATAGGATGTGGAAGTGTCCCTAATGGCTATGCTGCTGGAAGGATAATCATGGGAATCTGGAATGGACTATTCTATGGAGGCTGAGCATGGAATAAGGCAGATATGTGGTTTTATAGGTAATATCCTGGTGCTAAGTATAGTTCCCAGTCCCTGTGGGGGGATCACCATGGGGAGCCTGCTATGTGTCTGGTGGCCTAAGTGGGTGATTTATAGTAGATACTAAATGATAATAACCAGGTGCCCATATCCTGGGGGGGGGGGATACCTTTGTATAGCTAGTGGCCCCCAGATATGTGTATGAAGTTAGTAGGCCTATGACAGCACAGTCTAATATGGCCTGGAGTGTATAGAAAGAGTAGGCCTAAACTGAATATTTGAGCCTATGGCAGCACTGTCTATGATGGCCTGGAGTGGATAGAATAGGTGGGCCTGAACAGCTGTGTCTATTGGGCCTGGTGTCTATGGTAGGCCCCCGAGTGGGCAACAATGTATGCCAGACATGGCTGTAGATAGCAACCCTTACCTTGATTAGGTCGAGGCCTGCTCAAACCAAATGTGTAGTAATCGAGTGTCAGCTATCATCTCAGTGGATGGATTATACTGTCAGTGTGGGAGGTGACACTGGACTTGGAGTGGGTTGCTGATGACGTGGAACGCCCAGCTCCGTGTTATGACGCTTTGCCCTTACTTAAAATGGAGGCCCGTTTATGGTTTGCCATATACTAAAAAAAGATGCCAATAACCAAGACTGCCTCCTGTCTATCGCCTGTAGCTACTGGAAATGGAGATGCAGGACCAAAACTGATGTGAAAACATAGTTAATATGCCTGTTCACTCAGAGTGGGAGACTAAGAGTGATCAGATAGAGATAGCTCAGGTGCCCTAACTAAAAATGGAGGAGCCGTTTATGGTTTGCCATATAGTGTGGAGGGATGCCCATAACCAAGATGGCGTCTTAGCAATCATAATTGAATGAGAAAGAGAAAGATCCAAACTAGTGAAAAAACAATATTGTTATACCTGTTCATTCGGTGGGGGGAATTAAAGGATATAGAATGCCCAGTTCACAAGGACTATATTTAGTGTGCCCAGTTCACATGGAGATATGTGACTATACTAAACTGTCTGGATACTGCCTTATATATGGGATGAGGGAGAAAATATAAGAAAAGAAAATAAAAGAATTATGTTTACAAAGTCTCAGCCAGGCAGGCTATACAGTATCTGTGCTAGTTTACAGTTATCTGTAAAAATTGTGGGACAATAGAGCTCCTATAAAAAATATACGACTACATCTATTTTAGTTTACGGTTGTCTGTAAAAATGGGGGAAAATAGAGCTCCTATAAAATACGACAAATATCCCTCCAAAAACATAGACACATGTCAGTGGTAGCGCCAAATCTACATCTACAATCTTCTTTGTGCATAGTATAATCCATGGTTTCTGGGGAAAACATTGTTGGCCTGTTTCTGTATCCAGTTTCAAGTGGTCAGGTTATGACTCCAGAAATGCGTCCAGATCAATGTCTCTGTTCAAACCGTCTGGTTCCAATGTCTTTAGCTTGTGGATCCATTTCGTCTCACAGCACCTTAGGGTGAGTAACCGATCACCCCCCCGTCCTGTAGACGAAACATGTTCCACCACTTTGATCGTTCCTTACAATAGATCTATTATCCAAGTATTATTGGTATCACAATTCATAGGATGTACACTAACACTTAATAATTACTTTCGGTGATTTTAAACCTACCAATGTGCATTTATAACCCACAGTAACTTGTCGTAATGCAAATAATATCATCCTTTTTTTTTTTTGCCGTTGTGATTTCACAATATTATCGTTGTTGTTGTTATTACAATCATCATTATTATTATGAATATTGGTATTATTAGTGCTATTATCACTATTATCATTACTATTTTTATTATATTAATGTATATATATATATTTTATTTACACTATTTATATTGGTATTTTGGACTATGTATTCAATTGCATACACCTATCAACCGCTGCGTCTGTCACTTATTTTATTGTATTTAACAATGGTTTTTACCACTGGAATTGAACTCATACATTATCAATAAAGATTTATTATTTTGCATACCGTCTGTGAATACTTGTGCTTAGGACCACACTATCGCAAACCCGTGACAAGCATAAGACACCGGACTGAGTATGAGTATACACCCCGGTATACTTATCCAGAGCCGACCCAAAAAAATATATATTGGGCATTTGGCACTAAGTATATGACACACTATCTCAGAACTAATTAACCAGAGTCCTTAGAGGTGACCATCAGATCAGATACATTACAGATTGTGCGCTATACAGTCTTCCACCACTCTTCTCTTGCATACGTATAGGACACCAGTGTGAACAGTATCTTGGGAGACAGCGGCACACCTGCACACCAAATATTAGTCATACACCCGCCCGACACATCAAGTAACCATGGCACCCAGCAGACCACGGTAACCACTACTGGAAGATCAACCTTAGCGCTTAGGCCTATCAGATTGTGGTCTCATTGAACCCAATCACTGATCCTTGCTATTATTTTGCCCTGAGTTTTATAGCCCTTGGTAACCCCTAGGGCTGAGGTTCTGCGGGCTAAGGACTGGTGAACTTGCTTGGGTCAAGTCTGATATTTGGGGTGGGTGGTGTGGTGGTCAGGATATAGGGGGTGGAAGTTCCCCAAAGCAGCACACACTCACCAGCCACCTCCCGATAGGTCTCCAAGAGTCTCCTCCGATCAGGTCTGATGAACCAGGGCTCTGGAGGATTTGTCTGCTACTTTACTTTGGCTGTTGCTGGTGTGAAATCGGTGCTTTGGCGTTACTCCCCGAGCACCCTGCAGCCCTCACTGTTCCCTCACTGACACGCTGTCCCTCATTGGAGTGTGTGCCTCAACCCGGGGGTCTCCTCTGGTCCAGGCAGGAGAGCGGGACCTCTGACGGGGCCCCCACTTCCAACGATGTGCTGTCCCAGTGCCAGATTCTCCCCGCTGGAGCCTCGTCTGTGTGGAGTCTCTTACATCAGGGTAGATGTCACACTCCCAGCTCCTCCGGATGGCAACGCCCCATGTTAGCTGAGGCAGCAGTCCCAGACCTCTGCCTCCATTTCGCAGCTTCCCTGGGCAGCCTGGTCTCTCTCTCCGGTGGTGGGTGTTTTGGGCAATGCTGTTCGCCTTCAGGAACTGATTTTAGGAACTTTGATGGCTTTATGACCACTTTTTAGGCAAAAATGCAAGGTTTGGATGGTGCTCCAGTAAAGCACGTCCAGCTTGGTCGCCTTCTAGCTCCGCACCCATCAGTCTATAATTTTAATGGTGTATTTTAACAGTGAGAGACAGAGTAACAAACAAAAACAAAAAAAAATGCACGTCAAAAAAGTTATAAATTGATTTGCAGGTCAATGAGGGAAATAAGTATTTGACCCCTTCCTCTTAGTACTTGGTGGCAAAACCCCTGTTGGCAATCACAGAGGTCAGATGTTTCTTGTGGTTGTCAACCAGGTTTGCACACACCTCAGGAGGGATTTTGTCCCACTCCTCTTTGCAGATCCTCTCCAAATCATTAAGGTTTTGAGGCGGATGTTTGGCAACTTAAACCTTCAACTCCCTGCACAGATTTTCTATGGGATTGAGGTCTGGAGACTGGCTAGGCCACTCCAGGACCTTAATGTGCTTCTTCTTGAGCCACTCCTTTGCTGCCTTGGCTGTGTGTTTTGGGTCATTGTCATGCTTGAAAACCCATCCGCGACCCAATTTCAATGCCTTTGCTAAGGAAAGGAGGTTCTCAACCAAGATTTGATGGTACATGGTCCTGTCCATCTTCCCTTTGATGCTGTGCAGTTGTCCTGTCCCCTTAGCAGAAAAATACCCCCAAAGCATAATGTTTCCACCTCCATGTTTGACGGTGGGAATGGTGTTCTTGGGGTTATAGGCAGCATTCCTCCTCCTCCAAACACGGCAAGTTACATTAATGCCAAAGAGCTTTATTTTGATCTCATCTGACCACAACACTTTCACCCAGTTCTCCTCTGAAACATTCAGATGTTCTTTGGCGAACTTCAGACGGGCCTGTACATGTGCTTTCTTGATCAGGGGGGCCTTGCGGATGCTGCAGGATTTCAGTCCTTCACGGCATAGTATGTTTTCTTGGTAACTATGATCCCAGCTGCCTCCGTGTAGTTCTGGGATGATTCCTCACCGTTATCATGATCATTGAAACTCCACGAGGTGAGATGGATGGAGGATCAGACTGAGGGAGACTGGGAGTTATTTTCTGTTTCTTCCATTTGCGAATAATCGCACCAACTGTTGTCACCTTCTCACCAAGCTGCTTGGCGATGGTCTTGTAGCCCATCCCCATCTTGTCCCTGACATCCTTGGACAGCTCTTTGGTCTTGGCCATGGTGGAGAGTTTGGAATCTGATTGATTGATTGATTGCTTCTGTGGACAGGTGTCTTTTATACAGTTAACAAGCTGAGATTAGGAGCACTCCCTTTAAGAGAGTGCTCCTAATATCAGTTTATTACCTGTATAAAGGACACCTGGGAGCCAGAAATCTTGCTGACTGATAGGGGATCAAATACTTATTTCCCTCACTGACCTGCAAATCAATTTATAACTTTTTTTTATTGTTTTTTTGTTTTGTTATTCTGTCTCTCACTGTTAAAATACACCTACCATTAAAATGATTGACTAATCATCTTTTTGTCAGTGGACAAACGGTCAAAATCAGCAGGAGGTCAAATACTTTTTCCCCCACTGTATATGTGATAATATTACTACACAATAATAGTATTTTATACTTGCTGTGAATAAACCACTTTTATTATAATTTATTTTTATTATTTCTATTTTAATATGTGCTGTTTCCTCTATAAATGTATTTATCGAATAAGCATTGAAATTTGGAAAATAATATTAAGGGGCTGGATGTGGCATACATCGAAAGATATATGTAATTTTTGGAAGTATACAAATTTTAACTGCTGCATTTCTACCCATTCACCATAAATCTCCCACAAACTGTGGGACTGCGTAAATTAATGGGACTTGGATGGGCACAGGTTAAAGTGGCACAGCTGGTCCCTTTTTATATGTTGGTGTGGGGCAGCCATATTGTGTATTGTGTGACATGTTATACTATCAGCCATTCAGTCCTTGGGCCCTTAGGGGCCAGTCCCCGATCTTATTGAGTCGCTCCATGTTTAATAGCTGTTGCTGGAACCATTATGACACTAAGGTGTTAATAAAATCTTCTCAGGTAATGGGACAGTCAGTCTTAGCAACCATGTGTTGTAACGTTAGATTTGTAGCATATTATAAAACCTTTTTTAATGTTCAAGTACAAATATGAGTATGGATCATAAAAGCCTAATCCCTAGGTTATCTTTGCAGGGAAGGGGGGTTGTATAATCTGAAGGCCAATCAATTATTGGGAAAAGGATTGTTCATATGTACCTTTTAATATTCTGTTTCCTCCAACTGGATCAGAACTGCTGCAGCCATGGTGACAGGGAGAGGGTTAGCATGTGTGCCATGTTATTCCATCATGCTATGCAATATTATTCCTCAGGGTTGCAGTAACTTGTCCAAAGAGCCCACTCTCTTGGACAAGTTCTACCAATGATTATGTTATGATGTCCAGGTAAACTTATAGATGTCATGCTTAGTTTGGAAATGCAGGATTTTCCCAGGGTTTTTAAAAAAAACATGATATGTGGAACTCCTATTATGATTAGGATTATCAGTATTACTATTAACTTATACTGGTAAGCTTTATGGCTAAGAGGCATTCCCCTATTGGCTCTGAGCAACAGCCACATAGGGTTACTCTCAAATTCCCCAACTACAGAGGGCTGTTTGCTGTCTCTGTCCGTGTGGTGGGTAATTGACTGAGTTCGTAGAGGAGAAACTTCCTGAAAATAATTATTTAATTGCTGTCCCTGGAAAGGCTGACCCCACATGATTGACAGGCAGGTCACATGGCTGCGCTCAGGGAGTGTGCACATTGGATAAAGGATACTATCACTAAGGGGTGGGACTTGCTGATGAGGGATTACTAAAGGGTATAAAGTGTGGATGGATTACAAATAAAGGGTGCTCAGGAGGTCATACATAATTAAGTTGTTACTCCAGCTTGATTTGGGGACTACGCTTACCCCAATTCTCTCTCTATAGATCGCAAGTTTTTGTTCCAATCTCAGCATCCAGCAGGCAATTTTAGATGACAGCATCATTTCTGAAGAGGCAGGCACCATCAGTACCCTTGATTAGTACAAGTAGACTCCGACCCCCCCCTTTTTTAGTGTGTCCAAAATCCGACTTGTACTTCTTTATTTTTTTAAAGACACATTTTCAAATAACACAAGACACCAACCCCCAGGTTCAAAAATAAGCTTTAAAATCAACGCATGTTTATTCTTCAAATATTGATTTCTTGTTAATCAGTATTTAAATAAACAAATGACACCTTAGTGTAATAACATCATAGTAGGCATATTTAGGATCTAGGCCCATTCAGATTTGTACATCCTCCCAATCATAGTAGTAACACATCTCTACCATACATGTATATATACATAATGTCAGGTACCTTTATAGAAAGAAATTAAACTAAATATACAATTCAATTACCCTGCACAGGCAACTTTAGGTTACCATAAGCCTGGGCCTCATGGGCCTTTGCAGAAATACATATTCTCTAATATATTTAGAAATATATAACTACCCCAAAGATACAACATCTAATAGCCTAGGGAAGTAAAGCTTGGATCTATTTATCATTAAAAAGACAGTGTTATTACAAATTAACAGAAAATCTGAAATTAATAGGAGATAAGAACCAAAAAGTCCCAGCATAATCTGTCAAATATATATCCAAAAGATCGGCTTAATTAAGCTTCAGGGTGAGTTTATGCTTCTCTCAGGCATGCTTACATTGCTTAATTAAACATGGTACAGCTCTTCCCCTTATCTGTTACCTTCTCTGTAAAGCAGTACCTTCATACATGACTCCTAAACCTTCAACCTTTCAGACCATGGCCTCTTGTCCTTGCTTTCCTTCTTTTCTGCAATATACCTCTCTCACAAGATTTATTAAGTTCTTCGATATATTTGAAGATTTCTATCATACCCTTTCAATTCAATCACTTAAAGGCTTATCTAGGTTTTCTGGATTATGAGTGCATCTGATAGAGGAGAATTAATAGTGCATGAAAACATTACAAAATACCAAAACACTAACCTTGAAGTTAGCAAAATGTCTTGTCAGTTGAAAATTGGAGTTAACACCCCCTCTAAATTCAGGCTAAATAAGCATTCATTTCATAATTTGTTTTGGCCAATAAGGTTAGCTGAAAGATTTGATTTAAACTCTGGGGTACCGTTTTGTGCTGCAAGGCAGCCTGGCATATATAGTGTGGCACTATGTTAGGTTCTATGGCAGCAGCACAGCACAGACAGGAAGCAGTAGGGAGTCATATCCCTGCAGTGACTTGGGGGCTGACATCAGTACTCTTCTATTGGATAAGGAAGAAACAGCAGGTAAATAATGGGTTAAATTGATCCCCTAATGATGCATGCTGATTGGGGATCAGGGTCCTCAGTAGACACTACTCTGGGGGTCAACATAATCACTACAGGGATTTTTAGATATTACTAAAAATAAAATGTTTTATGAGATGTGCTGCATACATATAGGCTGCTTTTTGCCTATAGAGTGCAACATATATTAATCCATGAAACTTGTATATGCCTTTAACTAATAGAGAAAGCATTGCATCCAAACAAAACAATTGGACAAATACAACACAAATAAACTGTAATATTTCCATCAGATTGCTACTAAATAACAAGACTTTGGTTTTGATGAAACCAGAGGATCCATGATAGGATCCTCAATGTCATAGGCTTTGCTACTTCCTTTATGGAGCTTTCCATCCACTACGGCTGTGAGTTTAATGACATATAGCCATATTAACTTCCAGCCTCGTAAATGCAATGTGTAGCTCTTAAGCCCTACATGCTTCAAATTCTCCAGAGTTACGTTGCTATTAAATTAGAAGGGGCTGCAAGCTACGAGCGAGAGGGAAAATGTTAAGCCAGTCTTCTCGCACATTGGATGTGCGATCGTGCAAAAATCAATTAAGCAATTATGTAGCAATGGGTCAGAATTAGCCAATGGCAAAACAGATTTCCCTCATGGCTAATGAAAACATGCGTGATCACACACAGGCTCCCGATATCAGCCCTTGCCGCTACATTTAAAATTCAAATTTCCCGCCGCAGATCCTTAAAGGGCCTGCGGCACACTATAGTGCAATCCTGGCCGCAGAGGTACTGTAAGTTGCCCTGTGGCACCTAAAATGAACCCCCCAATGGTGGGGGTCCCCATCGGGACCCCCACAGCCTCCCCATATTAACCCTTGTTGAGGGGTTCTACAAGTATCCCGCCACACTTAAAATTAATCTCCCTATGCTGGGGGTCCCCATCAGGGCCCTGCAGTGTCCCCATATCACCCCTTGCAGCGGAGGTCTCAATCTGGAAATTTTAAGCCGCGGTTCCTGAGAGGACCTTAAAGGTCCTTAAAGGACCCGCGTTAACTAAAGAATTATCCCATTCTGACTGTCTGAAGGCAAAAGTGCCTTCTGATTGGTTTACAAATGACTGACAGGTCCATCAGCCAATCAGAATGGGATATAGGGGTGTATCCCATTCTGATTTGCTCACACCATGGCACCTTCTGATTGGATGAAATATGTTTTCAGCCAATCAGAAGGCTTAATTTTTATTTTTACAGGAGCATGCATGAAAAGCCTCATTTGCAGCGGGGATCTCCTCCAGAGAGGAGCTTTTTTTTTTTTTTTTTTTTTTTTAGAGCAGCCGATTTTTTCAGCGGGGCCCTGCCGGCGAAGACTACCAGGAGGACGGGGGTATTGCAAAAAGGTAAGTGTCCTATTTATAATGTTTATGATTATATGTTGTGTTTATTTTTTATAAATTTTAATGTTTCTTTTTTTCCTAGGGGTGCCAGACGTGCAGCCATGAAGGATGGGCCCTTATGCAAGGGACAAAGGCAAAAAAAACATTGTCGCTGGAGGGGTATTTAGGCAAGCTAGGTTGGCTTATTTACCCTATTCTAGGTTTAGTGAGGGGTTGTTTTAGGTGAAATTTAGGGATTTTTATTGTATGTAGTCAGGGGGCTAATTGAATGTGGTTAGGAGTTAACTGTATGTAGTTAGGCGTTTAATTGTATGCAGGTAGGGGGTTAATTGTATGTAGTTAGGGATATTAATGTATGTAGTTAGGGGTTAACTGTATGTAGTTAGGGGTTTAATTGTATGTAGTTAGGGGTTAACTGTATGTAGTTAGGGGGTTAATTGTTTGTAGTTAGGGGTTTAATTGTGTGTAGTTAGGGGTTAACTGTATGTAGTTAGGGTTAATGATGTCTGCAGTTAGGGGTTAATGTATTTTATTATTTTTTTATTTTTGATAATGTCCTTTTTTATTTTGTGTATTAGGTGGGTTTTTTATTTTCTGTAATTCTATTTTTTTTTAATTTTGTATAATTAGTGGGGTAATAGGGATTAATAGTGTAGGGGTTAATAGTGTAGGGTAGGAGGGGGTTTATGTGATGGTGTTTACTGGGTATTTTGGGGTTAAATAGGCCAGTTAGGGTTAAATAGGACTAGATAGGGTTATATAAGACTATATGGGGTTAAATAGGATTAGATAGGGTTACAAAAGACTAGACAGGCTTAAATAGGACTAGATGTGGTTAAATAGGACTAGATAGGGTTACATAGGACTAGATGGGGTTAAATAGCTCTAGATGGGGCTAAGTTATTAGTGATATGGTTAATTAGGTATGGTGAGGGTTAAATAGGGTTAATTACTTAGATGGTGTTAATTAGTTAGAGGGGGTTTATTACTTAGATGGGGTTAATTTAGATTTATTAGTTTATTGAGGTGGCTAATAGTATAGTGTAGGTAGTACATCCTCATGGCACTTATATTGTTAATATTGGGGTTAATTAGTGTCCCGTAAGGGTCTGTATAGACCCTTATGGGACTGAGGAGTTTAATTTTATTCTCATGAGGGTCTGTATAGACCAACATGAGTGATGGAGTTAATTTGAGATTCCTGGGGGGGGGGGGGTACTTATAGTAACCCCACGGCAGGGGTTAATTTTTTTAGTGATTGCGGGTCCTTAAAGGACCGTTACAGTTCTTTCAGGACCCGCAAGGTGTAACATTTGAATTTTACATGCAGCGGGGTCCCGACTGAGTCCCGGTGATATGGTGACTCTGTGGGTGGTTCCGATGGGTACCTCCAGCATAGGGAGGTTAATTTTTGGTGCTGGGGTGGTACTTGGAGTACTTCCGCAGCAAGGGTTAATTTTTGGAGCTGGAGGGGATCCCGATCTGGACACCTGCAGCATGGGGTTAGATTTAGGGAGCAGGGGGGAGGATTTGGTGCCAGAGGGAGGTTCAGGGGCCGGAGTCTGGGTCTTTTGTGTTGCTTGGGCAGTGCACGTAAGGGCTTTCTTAGCCTTTGCGGGTGCTCAGGAGCACCCATGGGGTTTCAGCCAACATTTGCGTGTTACGGGCTAGCTCGCAGGGGACATCTTAGCAATTTAATAGCATGATTGGATCAGAAGGGCTATGTGGATGACAGACCAATGGGTTTTTGGGCTGCAAGGTTACACGTTGCCTGTCTCTTAGGCAATTCTCAGCCAGCCTACATTTTCAAGCTCAAGTCGGCTGTGTGTCAGTTTTAGAGGGTAATTTAATAGCAATGTAGTGCTACTTATGTCACTATGTGCTATGAGTTAGATTTTAGGTCTAATTTAATGAGGCTGATAATCTTTGCCAATGACTTCCTACATTTCTTCAGAGAGTCCATCCCCCATATCCTCTGCTAAACTTAGAGGCTGAATTCTTGTAGCCAAGGCATTGTTGCTAGGCCCAACAAAATGAACAAAATGGACTCAGGAGCTGAATGGCAGATAGAACAACATGGCCACAATATGGCTGTCCCACAGTTCAGAAGGGGTTTCCCTGAGCGTCACAGCTATGGCATCAAATAAGATGTAATCTTCTATAAATAAACATAGTCTTGAAAATAATATATTCTCTAAAAATGGTATTATATTCATAGCTTAGAAAGCTGCTAATGTTATTACACAAATGTTAGACTTTTCTTGGACTATAGTTGTCCTTTAATGTGGATTTGATCTAACCTATTCCTGATCAAGCCTTACTGTAAAAATAAACTAAATAAAAACAAAAAGCAAAAACAAAAGCAGTGCCAAAGACATGAAATGATTCAGTTGCTCACTATTGTCCAAGCAATATTACCCCAGAGCAGAGAATGCCTCATTGTAGATGGAAGCACTGGGAGTACTTCCCTGCTTCTAAATTCATCTAGGAAGAAGTTTTTCCACAGACAGTCCTTGTACTACAAAGGTATAGACACATTCTAAAATACAATATTTTTCCGTCTATACGATGCCCCCATGTATTTTTGGAGCCCAAAAGTCAGAAATAATTAAATATGCAAATGTGTATTTTGTAATTTTTTATTTTGTTACACATATATTTAAAAGCACTTTCTGTCATGATTTTCACTGATTTCCATTCCAGCTCAATATCCTTATGATCACATTACTTATTACTCGCGATGTGCAATTGCATTTTTCTGGTTTAACACATGAATCACAGGTATATTGAGCTGGAATGGAAATCATGACAGAAAGTACCCTTAAATATATTTGTAACACAATAAAAACTTATAAAATACACATTGCAATAACTGTATTTCTTATCATTCTGAGCAGGTAATGTATTTTCTAAATTTTTTGAGATGTTGATTCTCTGGTCATAGCAAACACCCTCTTCCAACAGCTTCCGTGAAAACTCTACACATGGACATCACCAGATGGACAACATCGAAATCAGATTGACTATATACTTTGCAGCCAAAGATGGAGGAGCTCTATACAGTCAGCAAAAACAAGACCTGGAGCTGACTGCGGCTCAGACCATGAGCTTCTTTTTGCAAAGTTCAAAATTAAACTGAAGAAAAGAGTGAAAACCATCCGACTAAGTAGATAGGAAATAAATAATATCCCTTGTGAATATGCTGTGGAAGAAACAAATAGATTTAAGGGATCAGACATGGAAGATAGAATGCTGGAAGATCTTTGGACCGAAGTTTCCAACATTATCCAGGAAACAGCAACAAAGAATATCCATAAAAGAAAGAAAAGTAAGAAGTCACACTGGCTATGTGATGAGGCTTTGACAGTAGCCCAGGAAAGAAGGAAATCAAAAGGTAGTGGAGATAGGAAAATATTTGTCCAACTGAATGCAGAATTCCAGAGGATAGCAAGAAGAGACAAGGAGACATTCTACAATGAGCAATGTAAAAAGATTAAAGAAAATAACTGAATGGGTAAATCAAGCGATCTCTTTAAGAAAATTGGGGATCACAAAGGTCCCTTTCATGCCAAAGTGGGCATAATAAAAGACAAAAATGGTAGGGATTTAACAGAAGAAGGTCAGATAATAAAAGAGGTGGCAAGAATACACTGAAGATCTATACAGGAAGGATCTTTGCAGCAGTGATGACCTCAATAGTTTGTCCAATGAGCCAGACATGTGGAGAGCAAAGTGAGATGGGCCCTATGATATCTTGCTGATAATAAGGTTGCAGAGGTAAATGGAATCCAAGCTGAACTATTCAACATTCTACAAGATGATGCTGTGAAAGTGTTGCTTGCATTACGCCAACAAATTTGGAAAACTCAACAATGGCCAATAAACTGGAAAAGGTTAGTCTACATTCCAATCCCCAAAAAAGGCAGTGCCAAAGAGTGCTTCAATTATCAAGCAATTGCACTCATTTCATATGCCAGCAAGGTAATGATTAAAATTCTAAAAGCTCGACTCCAACAATATATGGACCTGGAACTACCAGATGTGCTATGCTGGGTTCTGCATAGCAAGAGGTCAATGTCCGATAGTGAAAGAGAGAAAAGTAAGAGAGTTCCAGAAAAGCATTTACTTCTGCTTCATAGACTATTCTAAAGCCTTTGACTGTTTGGACCACGATAAAATGTTGCATGTTCTTAAAAAGATGGGAGTGCCAGATCATCTCATCCTCCTACTGAAGAATCTTTATGTGGACCACGAAGCCAAACATGGGACAACAGAATGGTTCAAGATCGTAAAAGGTGTGAGACAACGTTGTATATTGTCACCTTATTTATTCAACTTATACACAGAGTACATCATGCATAAGACCCATCTGGATAAATCCAAAGCCTGAATCAATATTACTGAAAGAAATATCAACAACCTCAGATACGTGGATGATGCTCGGAGCATTAAAGAAGAGAGTGCAAAAGCTGGCCTGTTGCTCAACATTAAAAAGACTCAGATCATGGCAAACGGCAATCTCAGAGCCTGGCAAATAGACGTGGAAGATGTGGAGGCATTTACAGATTTTATTATCATGGGATTATTATTATCTTTATTTATATCGCGCCAACATATTCCGTAGCGCTGTACAGGGGTTGAGTACATAGCAGAAAACAAATTAAACACCTTGTAAAGAATGGAGGGCTCTGTTTTTGAGCATAAAATCAAATGTACATAGAGCTTGTTTCCAAGGCACTGACACAAGATTGGAAACTCGCAAACTTACAATCTAAGGGATATTATATTAGTCCTAAATTATTATTGGGATCCAAGATTTCTTCAAATGGCAACTGTAGCCATGGAAATTAAACATTTAGACATTTGCTTCTGGGAAGGTAAGGTCGGACAAGCTAGTAAAAAGTATAGACATTAAACTATCAACAAACACAGTTAGAACTATGGTATTCCCAGTAGTAACATATAGATGTGAGAGCTGAACCATAAAGAATTCTGAGCGCTGTATGTAGAATTGATGCATTAGAACTGTGGTATTGGTGAAAACTACTTAAGAGTCCCTTGGACTATACGAAGATCCAGTAAATCAATACTACTGGAAATCAAGATAAACTGTTCACTAGAAGTATGTTCATGAGGCTGAATCTCAAATATTTTGACTATATCATGAGACGGCAGAATTTCCTAGAGAAGACTCTGATGCTGGGAAAGATTGAAAGCACAAGTAGAAGTGGACAACAGAGGCGGAGATGGATAGATGAGTTCACTGAAGCAATGAACATTGTCACTATCTGCTTCTTCAAGGGGGCTTGATATGAACCTAGTTCAAACCTACACCATCAGAATCATGTAGTTCCTGTTCTCTGTGGCACAAAAGATAACTTCTGAAAAGGTACAGGCAGAGAATACTGCATACAGGTTATTAGTGGCCCATGGCAAGACCACTCCTCAAGTCAGGATACAACACACAGAAATAGTCTCAAACCTTGTATATGTGAAAACTATCTTTCAACCTTTATTGAATGAACAAAACAACATATTTATACTCTCCGATACCACACCCTTGTGTACATCTGTGTATGTGTGATGTCAGCCCATCTGGCTTGCAACCTTGGGCTATCAAAGCTCTTGAGATCAAATTCACCAGATATCTATAGCTGGCTAGTGAAAAAACCTTTATGTTAAACTCAAGTGTTTGCTTAGGACTACTTGAAGAACATACATCTGTCTTGCCCCAAGGTCTGTATGTGTGAGTGTGCAATGATCTGCAGCTAACTTTTATGCAGAGCATTTTTACCAATTCCACATATGTTCTATATAACATTTTCCCTCTTATAATATACAAGCGAATTGCCCGTCAAAAAGTGACGGCAATAGAATTGTAAGTCAAAGAATGGTGTTTGGCACAGACATTATTTTTTGTGGTGGTCTGAGATCTCGGCGCTGATTGCAAGCCTCGCGCTGATCGCCTTCGGCGCTCATTGCAAGCCTCTTGGTTGTTGTATTTTTTTTTATCAGAGGCGCTTTTGCTGTCATTGTAAGGTTGGCGCTGATCTGCTTTTTGTGCTTATTGCAAGGCGTAGTTTGTGTGCTATGAGCAACGTTGGCGATCGTTGTGAGGCGCGCAGTGAATTTCTTTTGCGTTTATTGTGATAGTGTTTTATTTGTGTATATGTATATACTTTACCTATTTGTAAGTAATACATGCAGGAAGCATTGTGCTGAAGAGCTGACAACCTGTTCTGATGTTCCTGCAGCATACAATCTAGGTTTGCACTGTTGTGGAGCTGAGGTGTAAGTGTCAGCAATGTGTGAAGTGTGTAGTGTAAATAGGCTGGGTGTACGAGGTGAAGCCATTATTGTAGCTGGGTACTTCCGCATTCTGTAAGTTAGTATTGTAAAATGGTGGCGAATATGTATGTGCTAGGCGGGTTTGTATGATGAAGCGTCCTTGCTAATGGTGTATGCTGTAGGTCGTACAGGTTTTTGTAAAAGCCATATTTGGTTTGTGGAATTTAGTGGCTTTAGGGATCGTGTAGCCTCGTTTTGTTTTTTTCCGGCGGCCATTTTTTCTTTCGCTTAGGAGATTTTCGAGTGTGTAAACTTTGTAAATTTTACAGAATTCAAGGTTTAAGCAGTGTTGCAGAGGTCCTGGGTGTCCCGCCCTTGGTGTGGGTAAGGTTTTTATTATTTTTTTAAAGTGTATTTTTGTGTTTTTTAATCATTGCCGCTGTGCGCGGGTTGTCCGTTAAGGTCGTATTTTTGCGAGTTCGTAATGGATTTTTTCTAAGTACCGCGGCTCGTATTTTTTTGTGTAAGTTCGTAGTCAGTCATTGCGTTTTTATGGATTTTTTTCCCAAGTCCCGATTGTGTGGTTGTTTATAACCGGTTGTTAGGCGCCGTAGAGCCTACAGCTCCGCAAATGGGGCTTTAATGGGCCTAAAGGACAAATGTGTGTGTGTGTATATATATATATATATATATATATATATATATATATATACATACATATATACACACATACATATATATATATTTATTATGTACATGCTATTAAAATTATGGCCCCTGAAATATAAGAAAACACATTATGTTAAGTAAATAGTTCTTGCCTCAGCACAGAGTAAAAATTGGAAAAACATAGGAATAGGGTACTGCAGCAGATTGTCCTCTATACCATATTTGTAATTTCCATTTTAGGAAGACTGTGCACCACACCATATGATATGTACAGTTGCAAGCAAAAGTATGTGAACCCTTTGGAATGATATATATTTCTGCACAAATTGGTCATAAAATATGATCTGATCTTCATCTAAGTCACAACAATAGACAATCACACTCTGCTTAAACTAATATCACACAAAAAATTAAATGTTACCATGTTGTTATTGAACACACCATGTAAACATTCACAGTGCAGAGTAAAAACACAAGTCTTACACTTACAAACATTACAAGACAGACCATAAATCCTCCACTGTTACTGTCTGCGGTGGAAGGAGGAAGGGGGGCAGTGCCCCAAATCCGCTTTTGCTTGCTCATGAATTTTGCTGTATTGCTGTGATGTTTAAGATAAGAAATTTTCGTTATACTGTGTAAAAATCAGGAAGTGAGGTCTCTGGAGACTGTAAGACGCACCGTTTCTGTGTCTAGGGGCAACCTGTTGATGCACAGAATACGAACGCAAAGTGACAGTCAGAAGGTGACAGAACTAGGGATATTTACTGACACGTTTTGTCTTAAGCAATCAGCTCGAGAATATCTGTCGGAATTGTCAAGGCTATTTCAGCTCAGTACAGCCGCTCCTATTCTCGGATTGACAACCGTGATAGCAAATAAGGTTACATTGTCTACTGAGACAACTGCCTAAAGCTTTTAAGAATAGAAGGATAGTTGTAAATGGGCACTTCCCAGTCTAAACAATACCCACCTCCCAACCCTGGAAAATCAAGCAGGAGCTGTGAGCAGGGGACACAGCCCCCTTCCTCCTTCCACTGCAGACAGTAACAGTGGAGGATTTATGGTCTGTCTTGTAATGTTTGTAAGTGTAAGACTTGTGTTTTTACTCTGTAGATCAGCTATTTGTACTTTCAAAAATATCTTTATTTTGTTCTGGTAATTTAAAGACAATGTGTTATTTCGGTTAGTTAAAGCTTGCAAACACTTATCTCCTTGCCCGGAGAAAAACTGTAAGTTTTTGTGACAGGAATTACCCCTCCCCGCAGAAAATTCTTAATTTAAAAAAGAAATTTTGCATGTGAATTAATCCAAAATGGAATTATAATAGTTTGTTTTTGAATAGATTGCAAATAGTAAATAATGAAAGAGAAAACAGGCAGTCCTCATTATTATAAAGAAATTGTGGTTCATCCCTGTGATTACAATTTAATTTTGTAGAAAGGAACTTTTTTTTAACTGTAGGTGACAAACTAGTTATGAAAGAACTAACCCCCGAATTAATCCTTCTACATATATGATGTATCTGAAGAGAATGTGTCACTATTAAGGAGAAACTTACAAAGGCCACTGCAAGTACATGGGTGAACTGGCAGAAATACTTACCTGCCATTCTAGCAGAAATTAGGATGACTCCTAATAAGTCTACTAAACTGTCCCCTTTTGAGATTCTAATGGGAAGACCATTTCCAACTACTTGGGTAAAAGGCCCACTTGTAATTATGCCTGGTGATCTTGATCTTATAAGAGAACAATATGTGCAACATTTGATTGTTAAATTGAATGGCATCTATGGTGATGTGTCTTCTCGCTTTCCTTTACCCTCACAGGAACCAACACATCCGTTCCAGCCAGGTGACCTCATCTGTGTCCGACAACTGAACAGAGCAAAGAAGGGAGGCTTGCCATTCGGACCACCGACTACCGTTGTAGCAGTAACCAGGACAGCCGTCCTCACTGACTCACAGTACATCTGGATCCACGCATCACGTCTGAAGCTGTGTCCAAAGAGGGGTGAAGTAGGTGACAAAGTCCCCGTGAAAGCGATTGAAGACAGCGATAATAAAATTGTCAGACCTACTCCTGCATCCACAGAATGCATGGAAGAACTTTCTTCTTTTGATGGGCATTATGCTCCTGATTTATTTGCCCTTATGGACATTTCTTAATTGCCATTATGACCCAGACGAACTGGGACCATTAAACTCTTTTTGTGGTAAACACAATAACACTCACACCAATACTAGTTCACCTCATAGGCACAAGAGATCCACACGTGATAACACAATTATAAAAAATCATCCCTGGGAACGCAATACGTTTTCCGTAATGTTACAAGGATATGCTTACTCCTTTAACCTTTCCAATTCCTGGGTATGTGCACACGTCTCTACACATGGGGAAATGGGTATGCCCCTATTTGGCCTTCCAGCAGAAAACTTCACCCAGAGTCACATATATTACACATGGCAGTACACAACCCCCAAATGGAATTTCTTTACTTATGTACAGTCGGCCACACCACTTAACTCTATATGGATGCAACACCTCATATGAACGTATTTCCCATCAAAATATAATAAAAGTGTATCATTTATGTTAACCCACACTAACCCAGGGTATAACTGTTTTAAGGCCCTTGGAAAAGGTAAATCTGTTGGTTGGTCCACTTGCTCCAATACCACAATTATTTTTAATAGGACCTCCTCTGGTTCCTCTCTTTCCAACCTGTACAAGAGTTGTTAACCTTGGAACTGTAGTGGTCGCGGCTGTCCCTACTTATTTTCTCTATTATAAAATTTAGCAATTAATGGTACTGGTTGTAGCGATACCAATGGATCTGTGTCTAATCTCTTCCACCTTATGCCATCCTCTCCAGCCACGGATGTATACTTTATCTGTGGCAGGAACGCCTATCGATGGCTGCCCCCTAATTGGGTGGGAAGTTGTTATTTAGGTCAAGTTATCCCATATATATACACAACCCCAACACTTCCACAAGGCTGCATCAGGAACATGAGGGATATAGAGCAGAAAAGCGGGTGGGGAATATTCCTAGACGTCCTGGGTATAACCTTCCCAAATATAGGCGTAGGGAGACTACAGGAAGAACTATCCATCCTTTCTCTACTAGTACAGAAGGCCTTGAATAGCTCTGCTGAAGCAATTGAGAAATTAAACCAGGAGCAAGTGCAAATTAGAATGGTAGCTTTGCAAAATAGAATTGTTTTAGATTATGTTTTAGCTTCCAAAGGCGGTGTGTGTGCTTTAATAGGTAAAGAATGTTGTTCTTATATTGATGATAATTCTGTTTGCTCTGTGTCATTGCTCCCTTGTATTCCTTTGTGTTTTTATTACATGCTGCAAGGCTTTATTCCTAAGAATTTTCAGCTAAATACTGTGACTTAACACCACCTGGTCACAGGTAAATCTCATGCACTGATACCCTTGAGGGTCTATAGCCTTCCGGTGTCTCAGTCCGCTTCCTATAATATATATATACAGCACTATTTACATCCCAAATAAAGATCAAGTTGTGATCTAAGAGGGGAATGAAGGGGTTAACATATTCTGCTGATGAATGGGGTTAACATATTTTGCTGACATATTCACATGAGATATAGGCTAACCACAATAACATATTCTTGTCCTTAGGACATCTTGCGACCTTACTCACAGTACTAAAAACGCAGACATTATTATTGTTATTATAAGAAACAGAAAACACCTGATTATCTGTCCTTGTACCGACTAACGTCTATAGTGTAACTTGCCTCTAATATCCGCCTTCTTTAGCAAGTATATAACTTATGTTATGACGTAGCAATAAACAAGCTCTGTACTGAGAACCTTTGTGTGTGCGTTACTTCCAGTACTGCTCTTCAGAATTCTGACTGAGGCCTGTGGTCCAAGCTGCCAACTAAGTATCAAGAAGCCCCAACATTAGCCATGATAATTCTTCATGCAGATAATGGCATTTAGCGGTCCAGTATGTACAATGTACACCATTTCTGGACAACAGATGTTCAATGAATAGTACTTCATTATTTAAGAACAACTTCCAATTCAAGAAAACTCTTGACTAAAGGGCCACTGTAGTGATCGTACAATGGGGTTTAATTTGTTTATTTAATTATTGATTAGCAATCAAAATCAATCTTTTATAACCTCCACTTCAACTTTAGAGTTATATTCCATTAAATATTCTTATCTCTACCTCCTATCAGGTGTCCAGAGGGTAGGAAAGCATATGCCCAGAGGCGATCTAAGACAATCTTTATCTATCCCTACAGTGGGCACAATAAGAAAACATAGATTGCTTTTAAAACTTATATTTGAACTTTAGTGTTTCAGCCTACAGCAAAGCTGCTTCTCTCCACTGCATAATGGGTTCTTGAGGATGGGGCAGAGCTGCTCACAAGGCTGTTATGGTAGGTGTTTTTTTTTTTTTTTGCCTCCTTCCCTGCATGGGTACAACAAGCAGATACTACAATTCAAATGTATGCTTTAAAAAGCACTGAATAATTATTCAAAAAAACTGATTTATTTGCTAATCAGTAATTAAATAAACAAATTACACCTCACTTTAACAATATCCAATTCTATGTCCATTCCGATTTGTGTACCCTCCATCTTACTCGCTGTCCCCATCATCATATGATTATCACACCCCTACCAAACATGTAAATATGCTTAATATCAGATACCTTTATAGACAGAAAGAATCTATATACACACACCTCTGTGCATATACACACAGTATTCCATGACAAGTTACCCTAGGCCTGGGCCTCATGGGGCAATCGCTGAATCAGATCACTGCCTTAAAAAGTAGTAATAAAAAGACCAACAAATAAACAGAAAAGTAATTTCATTTTACATGCAAAAGTTCAACAATATCTAATGGCATAAGAAAGCATAGCTTTGACCTAATATTTATGATTAAAAAGACAGTGTTATTACAAACCGACAGAAATTCCTACAGAGTAACATAGAATTAATAGGAGATAAGAACCAAAAAGTCCCATGTAATATGGCATATATATATATATATATATATAGTGCTTTAATTCATGAATCCTAAATCTTCCATCTTCCAATTTATGACCTCATGGCCTGGCATTCCTCTTTTTTTCTGCAAGATATTTCCCTCCCGAAGTTTATTAAGTTCTAGGATTTATTTGAAGATTTCTATCAAATAATTTCCATTCAATTATCTGATTACTCGAGAAAGCATTGCATCCATTAGAAATGTTGGACAAATACAACACAAATAAACTGTAATCTTTTCCATCAGATTTGCTACTAAATAACGAGGCTTTGGTCTTGGTGACATCAGAGCATCGATAATAGCATCTACGACTTCAAAGGCGTTGCTACTTCCTTTATGGAGCTCGCTATTCACTTTGGCTGTGAGTTTCTTGACATAGTCTTTGTCATAGACTTCCTGCATTTCTTCAGAGAGTCCATTCCAGATATCCTCTGCTGTCCTCAGAGGTTGAATTTTTGTAGCCATGGCATAGTTTCCAGGCTCAATAATAGACACCTAAAATTAAATAAATATGAAATTAGTAGACAATACTGAAAATATTGTAGAATACAACTTGTCTTCATAGAGGGTGATATGTTTAAAAAATGTCAAACAATAAAAAATGTTTTAATTATAATATTGTTGCTGTGGACCCCCATGGCAACAAACTTTAACCCCAAGCTTAGGTATAACTATGGGACCCCCATGGTATTAAAATGTAACTCCTAAACCATGGGGATCCATAATGACCACATGGCATCACTAAATGAACACCTACACCATTTTTATACCATTGAGGTCCATGAGGATTTAGAAAACAATGTAGATTGTAAACTAAAGGAAAGGGTCTTTTGGAAAATGTAACAAATTAACAACATCAGCAGTTCTGTAAGCGATGGACATCAACATTTTTTCAGAGAAAGACAAAAAAAATTGAACGCCCTGGATTATGAATAAGGGTGTTTTTTTCTATCTATAAAGTGAATGTGGAGTGGGAGAGAAAGGAACAGGGAGAACTCTGAAATCTTTGTTATATAATTGGATGTGATTGAAATCTACACAACGGCCTTTCCCACTCACAGACCAAGAAGCAGGCAGCTTGCAACAATTGATGCAATCATTGCTATCCACAAATGGAAATGCTCTTCACACACACATACACACAACTTCCACCTCCAGTGTCCAGCAGAGGCATTACATTTAATTTTTTAAACTAATCATATAACTTTTTCCCGGCTTAAAGTGACACAGCAGAGGTTCCATATATGATATAACAGAAAAAAAATGGCCAATAACAGGTACTTTTTCCAAATATTTTTTTCTAAAAATGCATTCTTATATTAATTTTATATTGAGGTTTGCAATATTTAGCTGCTAAATCAGCCCTTCGGTTCCTCCCACCTAGGACTGACTGCAATGTCTTAATGTGGACATTATTGTGTCATAATTACTAATTAGCCCTTGGATATATGAATTTATTGTATTTTACCTATAGTTTTTTTTCAATTGTATTTAGAACCTTAGCTGTGTCACTTTAATTATGCTTTTAGTCAAATGCTAAGTTTTTAAAAGGTACCTATAATCTTTCATTTTAAAGTGATTTTTTAAATCATATTTTGCTATACACACACTGTACCTCCTGTATATAGCTAAAGAATATGACAGTGCTTTACATATACACAAACAATTACAATATTCCTATGTTCTTACCAGAACTCCAAACCGGGTCATTTCTATTCGAAGAGAATCACAGAATCTCTCAATACCAGCCTTAGTCATAGAATAGATGCCATTAAAAAGTGATATATAGGCATTTATGCTTGATAAAAACACCATACGACCTAGAAGAAAAGAAAAGCTTATGTAGGTGTGTTTATAATGAATAACAGTTTGTGTATTAAAAGGAAAGTTGACAAACAATATATAGTTTTTCTAAAAAGAACACTGTCACACCAAGGTGAATTCTTAAAAAAACAAAACATTATTAATAATATATTGTATATACTTATTGTATTTGCATTTTCTCGCTGCAGCAAATCATTCAGAGTTGTTTATGCAGCTCAGTATGCTAGTTTACAACTCAGAGTGTATGATAAGGGATGTGAGGAGATGTAACTTCCCGATAAACGTAGAAGAAGGATATGTCTGAGACCCCATAATAGGGCTTGAATTCGCAATAGAACCAATCCTACCCTCTAGGTCTATGACCCCTCACTTGGACTGGCTAGATATTGTGTAAACTTAAGTTTACATAAGCACTTCTTCTCAATAAAAACACACAATATATGTGTGTTCCAAAAAAATCATACACTTTATTCTCTGGTATTCCTTCTTATACCCCTGAACAACAACTGTAAGTTATAAATGTTTAGCAAGAAAAACCCAACTTGGGAATTTTGTGGTTCCCCAGGGGTAGACAGGTGCTAGAATGTCTAGCTGTAATAATAGGTGGTCTATGTGACCCTATTATCACTCAGTTTAATATGTAAAAGGGGCTGGTGTGAAGGCTAGTAAGAGACTCACTTAACCAATATGTGAGACAGTGTCTTTCCAGTTATTCCCATTGTGCTGATCAGGGCACACTAGTTGTACCTCATGTCTGCTACCTCCTGTTGAAAAGTGCATAGCCCCCTACCTAGCAGCCCCACAACACAGTAAATTACAATAGGACCGTATTAGAACAGTGAAGTGCCAGGAAAAGAACTATGGGACAGGAGAAGTCCCAGTCATCATAATGGATGTTGCAGAAGGTGGGGCAAAGTATGGGGAAGGAACAGGGGATACGGACAACTACTCCCTCCTTCCAGTCCTAGAGTGGAGGAGATGATCCTGCCAGATAATTTACGACACGCTGCAGTTATTGCCCTCTTGTCTGGACAGTCTGTCTGCATTTTGATGGGCGCTTCCCCTGTGGTGCTTTATACATATATATATATATATATATATATATATATATATATAAAGTTAAACGTTTGTAGGGCTAAACTCCACTGTAACAGTCGCCCATTGACCCCGGCCACTCGGTACAGCCAACCTAGAAGATGGAATAGCCTTAAGGGGGGGTGATGAAGACTGATTTTTCTTTAGCGGATTCCACAAGATGAATCATGGGTTATGCGCCTGAGCAGAGCAGAAAACTATTTAGGAATGTGGGCTAGAAAGGATTGGAGCTCACTCTGCACTTCTTATGAATGGCTACCTGTGGCAGACAGGCTGCCATGACAGCAGCCTCCACCCCCCCCCCCCCCCACGCTCCTTTAAGACGATAAATGTGGGCAGGTTTGTGGACATGTCATTTAGGGTCTCTCAGTTATCATTTATGCAGATGGTTTCACCCAGTGTACGAATGAACTGATCGAGACCTTCACAGGCAGCCAGTAATTTGTTTTGGGGATGGGGAACTAGCATCGCTAACTTCTGCCTCTCGGCTAACCCTCTCTCCTTGGTACCCTGATCACACCATTTTTTCTGTTTGCTTTGAGCAGCTTGCAGATGCTCCCTGACCAGGTGTTTTAAGGCAGCTTACTTGTCACTACAGACATTTCAGCTCCCCTTCTAGACGTCATGAATCATATTCAAGGAGCCTTTGACTCTTCACACATACAGGAGTTCAAAGGGGGATAACCCAGTGGACTCCTGGGACACTTCATAACATGCAAAGGGAAGGTGGGGAAGTATCTTGTTCCAAACACTTTCTTGCTCTACAAAGGCTCGCAGTATAATTTTTAGTGAACAGTCATGCAACTGGAGAAGCAGATGTGTGTCAGAAAGCTGTAGATGCCCCGGTGTGGATCAATCAAAATGGTCCTTCTTGGGGTGTAGTGCTGCTAGGTTTCACTGATCTTAGATCCTCACAAGTCTCCTTGTATCGGTCGGTCATCCATCCCGCTGCGTCCAAGTTGGGACACTGGCCCAAGATTCATTTTTTCATCACTGTGGGACACATGGAGTAGAATTGCTCCAACAAAATTTCCTGCTTGGCCTTCTCCACTGTGCAAATATCCTGACCTTTCCACCAGCCTTTACAGGTATGCCGCATTTTCCAGAACAGCTCCACATAGGTGTCCCCAGGGGTTCTGAACTGCTGTCTGTAGGTTTCGTGTCCAGTGCTGACTCAACCACTAAGCCGACTTAACCCACTCTGACCGATCAATGCATTGAAGCTTACATTGCAACCAACCATCAATTAATTGTTGTAGGCCAGCTTCAGATTTGAGGTTTGGTCATCTCCAAACTCCTACCGGGACTGGGAGAGGCAGAGGCTGATCAACAGTTCCTTTCATTCTGCAATTCCTGGCTGATGCAATCCATCAGCACAAGTGCCTGGTTGGTGGTCAGTTCACCTGACAGAGCACCCACCCTGGCCCAATATTTCCGCATCAGTTCATCCTACTAAAATCGCCAGCTCAATGTTTGGTTGCATATCTAAAACATAATTTTATTAGCAAGTACTTAAAAGTTGTTTTCACTCACTCACCCCTGCAGCTCATGAATACAATGTTACAATGTTTCTATTGGTGCTAGATGTGCTTGCCACTTAGGGTCTCTTTTCCAGGGACTGCCATGAAGGTTTGAGTTAGTGAAAACAGAGTCTAAGTTCCCCTTATAATAGTTATTGTCTAATGATAGTGTGCAGACAGAAGAGGAGTTGTAGGTAGAGCATCACTAGGAAATCAGCCTGTTGATCACTTTGGTGTTATAATTAAAAATACTTTTTTTTAAAGAACTGCATTCAGAAATGGACAACATGCTTTTAGAATATAAAAACAAATATTACAGTCTCTAATTAAGTGACGGGCAGCCTGTTTTACTTGAACGGTCTCATATGTGGCTCCGATCCCTTAAAAGGGCCTCACAGTACTTATTTTACCTAAAACAAATTGGAAACATTTAAGTGTGATTGTATAAGTAATACATAATGCAGAGAAGTACTAAGGAGTACAGTTGTGATTTGTAATGATATAATTTCATACCCTGGTGCCTAACACCAATTCTTTATAATCTTGTGTACAGTGTGAGAGATAAACATTTTGATAAAAAGATACACAAAAATCAATAAATGCTGCACTTCAACCTGAAATAACAGAATGTATATTGCTTCTTGAATAATGTAAGATAATGTCCCCTTTTATGAATCATGAAATACATAGAGGTACAATAGAACTTTTGGAGTAATAATTTGCCTTAGTAGAATATCACTATTAATTCTGGTGTTCTAAGGTAAAAACCACTATAAACTGCAAAAAAACAAAACAAAAAACCATCACTCTAATCTTATGGCAGTCTTCACATTCTGTAACACCCTAGAGGTCTATCACTGAATAGGGTTAACTGGCTAATATGCAGCATCTGGTGCTAAATATTATCTAATGACAGTCTTGAATTGTGCCATCCACGAACACCCTCTCTAGATATCCCTTTATTGATTTTTGTGTATCTTTTTATCAAAATGTATTAAAGGTTAAGTTTTATCTCTCACACTGTACACAAGATTATAGGAGTACAGTTGGGTATCATCTTCACGTTTTAGATAGATAGAATTGACTATATATTGTTGAAGAGGAACATGCTCTCCTGTCACATGGCAAGTTGCAGTGTTCCGCATGCTGCTCTCAGTCCATCTGTTGCCCATCACTGGTCAACTTCTTTATTAGATTTGATATGCAGTTACACAGCTGTGAAATCTATCAACTTCCTAGGTGGGTTTGAATGCAGAGGAAGTTGGGATCCATACAAGGAAAAAACTAGAAGATAAAAAAGGTCAGTGCCATTTAAGACTAATGGAAAATGTAATAGTTTACAAGAACACAACATCTTGAGAAAGGAGTGGTGTTTATTTCTCTGTTTATTTATTTGTTTTGCATTCTAACACCATTATGCCGATTACCAAAATTTGTTATTCAAAATACTATATAGCAAAATAACCACAGTGGTCCTTTATAGTGTAGTCAGAGTAGCAGAACCTTGGCCCTGGAGATACAGAAATGTTGATGAAATATAACCATAACTTACACAACCAGACAATGTAAGGCAGGAGAGGAAAGATATTGGCAAAATAATAATACAAGGTTATATAATTGAATAGTGGACCTGAGACAAGGGCCCTCATTCAATTGCAATTTGGCCAATTGAATAAGGCTCTAAATAAGCACATACCATATTTTTTTAAAGAAGTTTTTAGTTAGTAAACATCTATCCAAAAGCAAGGTTTTCACTAACTAAAAACTTTTTTTTTTTTTTAAATATGCTATGTGCTTATTTAGAGCCCTATTCAATTGGCCAAATTGCAATTGAATGAGGCCCAAGGTCAGTATTCAAGTATTTGAACAGCAGGTAGAAAAGAGAATGCACATTAAATAGAAGATGGTTCCGGAATAGCAGAATCAGAAAGCTTTTGCCTGACGGGACATGGTAAATCTCTACTCATCTTTTTAGAGGTGGGAGCAGGCAAACTCTCCAAAAGAGAAAATGTATATGCGCACTCACCACGGTAACTTCAGGCATCTTACTTTTGGTGACTCAGGTTTATGTTACATCATATTTTATTGCATTTTAATAGAGGTTATCCTATTAATGCTGAAAGGAAACCGGTAAAGGCAGTTTTATCTTTGCATCATGAATAGAAGGGAAACGCCCCTAGGCAGATGTGAAAGGATAGCTCACTTTGTTTTTCTAACCAACACTGTTTGAAAAGCAGACTAAGGAGTAGTAATCTAAGAAATGCATATTCTAAGGAATCCATATTTAAAGTGCACTGAATCTAAACAGATATACATGGTGGGTGTAATTTGCAAGTAACTAACCAAAATCCTCAGCTGCAATGTTATGGAAAAACCCGTCTCCGGAGCTGCAATATTGTTGTGGAGAAACCGGTTTTGGACATGCAGGTGCTGTCAAAACACACCTTTTCTTTGCTGTTCATACAACTGAGGGATTTTCAATCATTGTTCTATCTATAATTATATTTGTGTAAACCCTCTAGCCACTACTATGTATTTTATTGAGGACTGAATAAAGGGTCACTGAAGTAAAATAATTGATATCATGCATTTAAAAGTGTAGGTTTTAAACATTAAAAAAGTTTTGTCTTTTATCAGTCACTGTAAAGCAGTTTTTGGAACAAAGTAAGAACATCCTTCTTATGAAGTGTAATTATGGTGAGCTAGGCAATTGCATTTGTCAAGTTATAGAGCTCTATGGAAAATTCAGGAACTCTCTAGTATCTGACCCTCATATGAGGCTTCTTGGTCTTTTGTCAAAGATCAGGTGTAGTACTGTCTCTCCCACTTACCAGCATGAGGGGGTGATATAGAGAAGCACTTAGTCTGATGCCAGTGGACTCAGTTAGCCTGAAGCTCAAGGCCATGGGGGTTCACTTATCATAACATTGCATGGTTAAGGTCAATGAAGGACTTTTTATTTGGTTCCTGTCCGTGGCCTTCTGGCCAGGGTTTCTCTTAGTTTTTCTATTTCCTTGGCTTTAGGGCCAGGGACCATGTTTCACCTAACCATAGAGAGATTTATGTGAGTAGTCTCTCTAGGACCTAGACAATAATGCACTTATTGTTTTGAATGGTGCACCCACTCACCTATGTAATGGGCAGGGAGGTATCGCAGTCCCTTACAGGATTGGCCTTGTAGCTGGGCACCTTGTTAAAGACCCAGTGAGATTCCTTTGTAGGAATTTCCCTGGGTGAAGACTGGCAGCCCTTTTAAAAAAGAGCCCCCAAGGAGAACAAAGAAACCCCAAGACCATAACTGTCCTTTCATTATGACACTTAACGAGACAGCTCATGGGCACTTTAAGAATTAAGTGTGCCGCCTCATGGTTCAATAAAAAAAAACACCTCATAAAAAGGTCCTGATTGATAAAAGCAGTGATAGCCTAAGAGGGGCAGAGGGGCATTGTATTTGCCAACACAGAGACAAACAAGCAGACTGTAATGTTTAAACTTTGTAATGCTAGTACTTAACCTCAGATCTACTATACCGGTTAGACACTGAAACACATATAAAGAAGTCTGCTACAGCTGGCCCACCCATAATTATGCAAACGGATTGGGGCAAAAGAGCACAGCAGGCCTAGTAGAAACATGGGTGTACAAGCCAAAAACAAACATTTTGGGGAGGATAAAGTCTAAAGAGACAACAAAACTGTGGCCCTGAGTGGTGCAATTCAACTCTGCTCCCAGGACAGGCAGCAGGGGTTGATCTACAGCCGGTGCAATGCACTGGGGTCCTGCTCTTGGGTGGGGGCAGTGCCCCACCCACCCACTTCCCAATATAATAAAACAATTTATATATATATATATATATATATATATATATATATATATATATATATATATATATATATATATATATATTACAGTAGACTCTCCATTAACCAGAACTCAATCAACCAGTTCCTAAGCACCGGGTTAGAAAACTGTAAAAGTTAAAGAAATTAACAATCATTTTATAATACAGTGGTCCTTTAAATGACAAATAGATAAGCTACATGACAGGAAACATCCAGGGTTGTGATGACTGAACGTAGGTCTTACCTTTGTTCCTCCTGATAAGTGGAGCAAATGCTAATGTTGTCCTGATAGATCCAAGAAGATTAATATCAACAATTTTTTTATACTGTTCCATGGAGTGCCATTCAGAATGGCCCCACATGGATATACCAGCATTATTAACGATTCCCCACAAACCTGAAACAATAGAATTGAGAATTGCATAGAATTACTTAGTACAACTTCTGTGATTTATACTTTTTCCAGTTTTAGGTCAGTAAACATCAAATATAGAAACACTATCAGCTTTATTAAATTGTGATTTGGCCAATTGAATAGGGCTCTATATAAGCACAGAGCATATTTTTTTACAGAAGTTTTTAGTTAGTGACCTTTTATCCAAAAGCAAGGTATTCACTAACTAAAAACTTCAGTAAAAAAATATGTTATGTGCTTAAATAGAGCCCTTTTAAATCGCAATTTAATAAGGCTGTTAGTCTGTAGATCTCATTGGCTGGCAGAGGGTTTAACATCCTTATTAAATTGCGATTTAAAAGGGCTCTATTTAAGCACATAACATATTTTTTTACTGAAGTTTTTAGTTAGTGAAGACCTTGCTTTTGGATAGAAGTTCACTAACTAAAAACTTCTGTAAAAAAAAATATGCTGTGTCTTTAAATAGAGCCCTATTCAATTGGCCAAATCACAATTTAATAAGGCTGTAAGTCTCTCTGGAAAGGTTACTTTTGTTATACAAGAATTTATCCAAATATTTAATGTTTGTATTGTAAAAACGTGTAAATAATTGTAAATTCTGTTTTACAATTAATTAATTTTCTGAATATATTTTTGTGCTCTGAGAACTTTATTTGAAGAAAGGAAAACACTGGGACAAATTATAAAATACACCCTAACTGAAGAAAAAAAAATCTTACCATGGCCCTTTAAATCAGGGATTTCCAAGTTCGTTCCTGGTGGGCTGCACATAGACCTGGATTTGAGGATTTCCTTTCTGTGCACAGGGGAGTCAATCAGCATGACTGAAGAAGCGATAGTCCCACTTGGGTGCAGCAGGGATATCCTTAAATCCAGGCCTGTGTGTGGACCGCCAGGACCGAACTTGGACATCTTTGCTTTAAATAATGATAGACAAAACAAAACAAAAACACAAATAAGTTAAACACTCACCTTTTTCGGGCAGGTTGCTTTGCACATACTGCTTTGCTTCTGCCATTTCCTTGTCACTGGTCACATCAAGTCTGATGACTTTAAGACGGTCAGGGAAAGAATCCTTGATGAGGGATTGTGCACCTTCTCCATCTGGAAACAGGCAGGTGGCAAACACTGTGAAGCCTAAATGTTGCAGCTTACGAGCTAACAAGTTCCCAAAGCCAGAATCACAGCCAGTGATAAGAACAGCTCGTCCCTCAGGATCAAGATAAACAGGTCGGTGTCTGCGTCTCATAAATATAAGAATAAAAAGCAGCAGGCAGAAAGTAATACGCACATCCCAGCAGCAGCGAAGCATCCACCACAGAAAGCTCATTGTTACAGCTTCTATGCAGAAGAAGTGGTTCCTCTCTGTGTGCACGGATGCACTACCCACAAGCGCTCGGTCCCCTCCCCTTTTAAACACAATTAAAGGGATAGGGAAGGTTCCTAGATTGTATTAGATATATAATATACTTGAATATCTATTTACTTTTATGTATTTTATTTTATAAAGAAGAGTTTATAAGCTTATTTTACTGCCTAAAATCAAACAAATAATCCCTATTTGGGTCTGCCTACTGCAGGATCACTGATTGGTTAGTATGAGACACAGCAACAACAAGTACAATGTGTCTGTGTCTTCTTGAGTTGCAGAGGGCAGACCCAAGTAGGTAATAATTGTTTGATTTTAGGCAGCAAAAACACAGTTTTTAAGCAGGGTTATATATATATATAATCAGGGTTTATAAGCAGGGTTAGGGTGAGGGTTAGGGTTAGTTCAAGGGCTAAGCTAACATTATAAGCTTAGAGGTTCTCTCACATATCGGCAGCGCTGCAAAATATTGGCAGTGCCATCTAGCAGTTGGAGGCCGTACTGCAGTCCTGACACCGTAACAGGATAGATCCAATTATTGTTTTGCATACCTAAATATAATTTCATGATTAAAAGGTCCCAGAGCTTTTAAGCACTTGTTAATAAAATGATTGGGTTCCCTGGTCATCCAGTGGTTAGGATATGGTGCTTTCACTGCTGCAACCTGGGTTCGATTACAGTCAGGGAACCAAGAGATCACACCACCCTGAAGCCAATCGGTTTTTATGCTTACACCCTAACCCTCTTACCCTAATTCCCCGTACCCTAAACCTAAGCCCCACCAAAACCCTCTTACCCTAAGCCCCTAACACAAAGCCCCTAAGACTCTTACCCTAACCCCCATCCTAACCCTAACCCTCTTACCCCAATTGTCTTACCCTAACCCCACCCTAACCCTCTTACCCTAACTCCCACCCTAACCCTCTTACCCTAACACCCACCCTAACCATCTTACCCTAATTATCTTACCCTAACCCCCACCCTAACCCCCTAACTCTCACCCTAACCCCCTAGCTGTCACCCTAATCCTAACTCCCTAAATCGTCAGTAAAATGTAATAAGCATTAAAATGCAGTGCCATCTAGTGGCTGATCGCTGCAACTGCTGCCACCAGCAATCACGGTCACATAAAAGTCCCAGAGCTTTTAAGCACTTGTTAATAAAATGATTGGGTTCCCTGGTGATCCAGTGGTTAGGATATGGTGCTTTCACTGCTGCAACCTGGGTTCACTTCCAGTCAGGGAACCAAGAGGTCACACCACCCTGAAGGCAAGCAGGGTTGGGCCTGATCAGTACTTGGACAGGAGACCACCAAGGAATATCAGGAGTTGTATGCTGTGGCCCACTGGAGAAGGGACTGTCAACTCACTCCAGTATCTCTGCCATGAAACCAAGGCGATCAACATGACCATGGACATAAAGATGCGCCTGGATGTTACCGTCCACATGACCACAGAGAATCGGACACGACTGAACAATGCAAACAAATAATAAAATGATGTTTAGGCATGCAGGTAAATGCTTAGATTATTTTATTATTAAAACCATGGAACCTTCAATGTCCCTTTAATGTTAAAATGTATTTTCTATACCATAGTTAAATAACAACTGTAGTCCGATATTAAAAACTAACTTCTTTTGAACAAATACACTTGAAAGTAGGCAACATTCTTTTAGAATGTAAATATATGGCTTTTCTTTTTATATGCAATAATGCAGCAGAAGAATCTACTGTTTTGTTTTCTATTTCCTGAGATGAGAGATTTTCGAATGAAGAGGAAATTTCTATCTGCACAATGGTAATGTGGCAACTAAAACTGACGGTGCTTTAATGGAAAGCTCACTGTTTTACAAGGACACCTGAGAAAGAAAGAGAAAGAATAAGCTCAGAAAAGAAAATGGATCCCTGCAGAAAGTAACAATTTCAAATAAAAATGGCTGCGGTCAAGTTTTTTCTTTATGGTTTTTTGAATAACTAAATAAAAAAAAAAATTCAGAAAGTACAAAAAATAAATAAGCGCAGCTTTACATTTTTCACTTTAGTATGCATTTATTCTTTACTCCAGGCTTCCGTTTCTTTGCTGAGCTCACTTCTGGAAAGTTATGTCTCAACAAGGTCTGTACTTGTAAGCTAATGGATTTAGCAGAAATGCTCATAAGGGTACTGACAGCAGCGTTCCCATTATATAGATAAAGTGTCCTTTGTCCATTCCAAAAATGCATAAAAAGTAATATATTAGAGGCTGTATTGTTTTATTTCATGCTCTAAAAACATGTTGCCTATCTTAATAGTTATGGTGGAAAAATATACCTTTTCATCCATATGTATATTTCATTTTGCTCCTCATGGACCCCATGGCAACTAAAGTTAACCCATAAATTATTGGGGTCCCCATGGACCTCCATGGCACCTAAGGCTTACAACATAACAATGGGGTCCTCAAGGACCACAATTACATCCTCCCTACCACCAAATGGGTCATATTAGACTCCCATGGACTTTAACTCCCCTCCATGGAAGTCAATAAGTATTCCTAAATTACAGAAAAAAATACTACAGAAAATAAAAACAAAATTTAACCTGTAAGGAAGCAAAAAGTATATTGCTTATCCTTTGCCCTCCAGCAATGATCATCAAAGACCTTTTCCTCAGTTAAGTGGGCACTTCCATGTTGATTGATGAATTGGTGCTCTTCTGTCTTTATTGAAGCCCTTGGTTCTTATCTTCGGCCCATGGAAATGGGCCTCTGCCTAAAAAAAACACCACAAAAAAAAAAGCTGTAATGGATTGAAATTTGTGAATTATGATTGGTTAGATTTTTAACCAATCATATATGGGGCTGGATTAATTCAAATACTCGATTCTGATTTGCTAAAATAGGATTGACATATATTTCAGTCAATCGGAACCTGCAAAATTAGTATACAACTAAACCCAATTTAATGTTGTAGATAGGTTACAGAGGGTAGATATGGATAGGGGGACTCATGAAAAAAATACACAAAAGAAATTTAAATTAAAAAATGTTTGGTTTTATATGAATGTTAAACAAACAGCAAACATATCACTAACACAAACTGAACATTTTTTGTTTTAAATAAATTTAAAAAAAGCAAACAACACAAACTGAATAGTAGCTTAAATGTACATTATACTTTAAATGTCAGATGTTGAAGTTTCTGGCTCATCCGGGATGTTTTCTTTTTAGATGAACTCATCCAGTGGCATTTGTCCTTTTGTTTTTCGTCCAAGCAGATGTTGGTAGCAAGACACTGCACCAAAACATCTTGTCTTACTTTTCTGCTCCTGTCTCTGTCTGGATCATTGACCATAATTTGACCCACAATATCATTGATAGACGGATTTGCTGGTTTCCAGGTCTGCCAGAATGTCTTGTTCTACCAGTTCTTGGAGGCCGTCCTTTTCAAGGCTCTCATCAGAAGCTTGCATCAACTCCTTAATATCCTGGGAATCAGCATCTCCCAACCCTTCCGTATTGACCAGGTCTACAATTTTCTCAATGATGGGGTCTTCAGGTTCCACATCCCTGAACAGTTCTGGCCATCTTCCTCCACACTCCTTTCATATACTGATCTGTTGTTTCCTTACATGACAGATTAGTGTTATTTACTGCTTGATAATTAAAATCCCTTTGTAATGGTGCATTCCTAAGAACCTACCGCCTTATTAAATTGCGATTCTGTAAATTTAAAAGGGCTCTATTTAAGCACACAGCATATTTTTTTTACAGAAGTTTTTAGTTAGTGAACTTCTATCCAAAAGCAAGGTAACTAAAACTAAACACTTTTGTAAAAAATATATGCTGTGTGCTTAAATAGAGCCCTTTTAAATTTGCTGAATCGCAATTTAATAAGGTTGTTAGCTTTTAATAATTCTAATAAAACCAATCGAAGTAATAAAAACTGTACATTCGACGCTATAGCTACCTAAGTATAAATATATTTGTATCAGTATCGCTTTTTGGCTTGATAGAGGGAGGCATTATCTCTCGAAAGCCCGTCGCTTTATTATGAATACATTTGTCCAATAAAAAAGGTATCAATATTCACTACAATACTCTGATTATTCAATTGGATTACTAGTAGAGATGTCGCGAATAGTTCGCCGGGGGACTGTTCCCGGCGAACATAGCATGTTCGCAGTGAACTGCGAACATATGCGATGTTCGATCCGCCCCCTATACTTTATCATTGAGCAAACTTTGACCCTGCAACTCACAGTCAGCAGACACATTCCAGCCAATCAGCAGCATACACTCCCTTCCAGAGCCTTCTACCTCATGGACAGCAGCCATTTTGGAATCATAACTAACTTGCAGTCTAACTGAGAGGAGGCTGAGTGTAGGTGATACTGCATCAATAGGGAAAACCATAGCTAGGCTACTGTATACAGTGTGCAATACAGTCCTGAAGGACTCTTTTGATCTCTGCTGCAAGGAAACCCCTGTGTCTCTTCCCCCCCTTATCATCATCCTCCCCTCACCTTAGCACCCAACCCTAACACCCCTCACACTTATCCATAACACCCATCAACCTAACACCTAACCCTAACACCCCTTACACTTATCCCTAAGACCTAACACCCCTCACACTTATTCCTAACATGCCTCACCCTAACACCCCTTACACCTATCCTTAACACCCCTCACCCTAACACCTAACCCTAATACCCCCTCACACTTATCCCTAACACCCCTTACCCTAACACCTAACCCTAACATCCCTTACCCTAACACCCATCACACTTATCCCTAACACTCCTCACCCTAACACCTAACCCTCACACTTATCCCTAACACCCCTCACCTTAACCCTAACACCCCTCACACTTATCCCTAACACCTAACCCTAACATCCCTCACCCTAACACCCCCCACACTTATCCCTAACACCCCTCACCCTAACACCTAACCCTAATACCCCCTTATACTTATCCCTAACAGCCCTCACCCTAACACCCCCCACACTTATCCCTAACACCCCTCACCCTAACACCTAACCCTAACACCCCTCACACTTATCCCTAACACCCCTTACCCTAACCCTAACACCCTCACACTTATCACTAACACCTAACCCTAACATCCCTCACCCTAACACCCCCCACACTTATCCCTAACACCCCTCACCCTAACACCTAACCCTAACATCCCTTACCCTAACACCCATCTGTCAGGGTTTTTACCTATTAAATATATAAATGAGTATACTCCTTTTATACATATACCATTTTAATGATATATTTCAGATTAAATATATCCTCTTAATATTTTAATTAATACACATATAGAAATTCCTCAAACATAACGGTGTTTGATATCATTGGATAGGAAATATCTTAAACTTTTCATATCTATGTGTTATGTTATACCTGTATTGCACATCATCCTTTTATTTTGAGTTTTTAAATTTATACACATATTCCATTTTTCTGAGCTTCACTAAATGTCTACATTGTAACGAGAATGTAAACAGTGAAACTACCAAAAGGCTAGTCATTAGTATTCATACTAGGTTCTTTTGATCCTCAAATGCCTTGAAATAGTAACACCTCAAATTGGAGACGAGAAGTCACCATATGGGCTCTGGTACCGACAATATTTGTTTGACTGTGCATTTGATATTCATGTTTCCCCACTTAACACAATAGTGAAAGAAATAATTCCAGGATGTGATAAACGTGAAATCTAGATAAGAATGGCTATTTAAAATAGGCCTAGGACAAAGAAAAAAAAAAGAGAGAAGAGAAAGGAAAGAAGGGGAGAGAGGCTGACTCACACACATGCAAGATCTTAAGAAAGAGAGGACATATTTTTGATTCCTGATATATTTCATTTTCATATAATAATCGATTTGGGATTATCCAGGCTGACTCTACGTGGAATTGGGTTGATACTGGTATCTGGTAATGTATAGATTTAATTTCAAACTTCTGTGATATAATAGATAAATTGATCTTATTTATTCCACTAAATCAATTGTATCACAGAAGCCACCAGTATATCTACTGTAGGTATTATTCAAATTGGGATATATTTTCCTTTGTTCCAATAGTAATTTTGATATTCAATATTTGGTTATTGTTATAGCATCACCCCATTATTAGTTATATAGGTCTACTGGGGTATATTATATATTCTGCCAAAAATATTATTGTGATTTACTATATTAATAAGATTGATTTTCGTGTTTATTATAAACAGATAAAATAAGAAATATTGATTAATAGTAATGTATTGTTATTTTCTATTACCCTAGAAGATTTTGTTGATAAAGAAGTTAGAAGGTTTTTCTTGTTTTATTAACATTTTATTGTATTAATATTGCAGTAGACTTAATTGGGTTATTGACATCTGAAAGTTTGATAAGTGAATTGATATTTAGCAATTTAAAACTTTTTAATACAACAGCGTTTATTAAAATAAAAACAAAATGGCCGAAGGCCGATCCAGTTCAGAAAGGACAGGGGTGTTGTCATTGGATGAGATATTAAAACTAGATGCAATGGGATGTGAAACATTGATCAAAAGTTTAATAAGCAATGAGTATCCTCTGTGTGAATACCCATCAAGATTGTCAGAATATTTTAGTAACAGCAAACCGATAATTGATGGAAATGCCATAGACAATTGGAGTCAGGAGACAGAATTATTACCGAATATTAATGGTGTCATAAATGCAGTTCAGGATAACTTTGAACGTAAAAAGAATCTTGCCCGTGTAGCGATTAGCTGGATGAAAGTCGCCAGATACTGGAAAGGCCAGACTATTGAAAAAGGAGGTGGTCATAACTGGTTTAAATAAGACAATTAATGAGATATCTGAGGCATGCAACCATTTGAGGGACTTACATGAAGATAGGATAAAAATGTCAGAACATCAAGTAGTTAAACTGGGTGAGTTAGAAAAGGAATTAGAAGATGCTAAGGAAAGATTACAAGGATATGAGGGAATAACAGCAATGTGTGATAAATTAATGAGGAAATTAGGAGATTTTCAAATAAAATGGGATGAGTTATCTGAAGACAAAGATAGAAAAACTGACCAAATTGAAGCGTTGTCTGGGCAATGTGATCATTTAGCTCAAAAAGTAGATCAGGCTGAGGGACTGTCTCAAAAATACTTACATGACTGTGAGGACTTAAAAAGAGAAAAATCAAGTTTAGAAGATAAACTTACCACCCTTACTAATGAAATAACTAAGAGAACAATAAGAGAAGCTGAAAATTACCAGGAAGCTAGAAAGATTGAAAATTTACTTGATAATACCCAAAAGGAGATAAAAAATTACCAGCAGGATATTGGCAGGTTAAAAGCAGATTTAGATAAGGCCCAAAGTGTGGTACCAGACATAACGATTGCCAGGCATCCTAGACATTTTGATGAGGAGTTTGATTCATCCCCTTCAAGGGATACTCAGAAAAAGGCAGCTGCTATAAGGGCTCCGGACAGGCATAGAGATGAGGCAATTCATGTTGAGGAGGCCCCCACAAATAAGAAATGATCTTTCCATGAGACAGCGCAGGCTATCAGAAAATTGGTAAAGCCCTACACTAAAGGATCTAAATTATCCATTGAGGATCACCTAGATACTGTGGAGAGAATCATGCTTGAATTAAATGTACGGGGATCTCATGCAAAGATATCATATCTCCCTTGGTCATTCGATAATTCATATACATCATTCTTTACTTCCCTTCAAGATAGCAATATAACTGATTGGGATCAATACAGAGCAGAGGTGAGGAGGTACTTTTCAGAATTTCGTAACCATCCAAGCAGCTTTAAGGGCCTTACACAATCTCAAATGCCAGCCTGATGAAAGTCCAAAATAATTTTTTGTCACATTAAAACATGCATATCGGCGATAAAAGAGCAGATATAGAATCCGCAGAGTTCAAGAGGATATATTTTCATGCCTTACCATGATTTATGAAAATAAATATAATCAGAGATTATGATGACTCTAAACCACTCAGCTGGTTGGTAAACGAATGTTCCAAGATATATTAGATTCAACAGGATGAGGAAAATAGTTTTAAACTTAAAGAAAAGGGCCAAATCCATAAAATAGCGGAAATCTCTATCCAACCAGAACTACCTTTCAAAACAAATACTAAATCCTATGCTGATGTGGTTAAAAGTCAAAATAAACCAAAATACATACCACCCAAACCTAGACCTATAAAAGTTACCCCTGAAAGGCCCCAAAATAGAAATAATATTTTTTTTTATGTAAGCCCAAATTACAAAGGAATTAATCCTATTAGAGATTATTGGTGGCAACCTAAAAACCCCAATGTAGAAAGAAGATTGAGCTCTCCAAGGCCCAGTACTTCAGAAAATTCAGAAAGCCAAAGAGTTACGAATAGGTATAACCAAAACCAAAATGTAGAACAAAACTCTAACCTAGAGGAACAAGTTAAATTACTGACCCAGCAAATGACTGCCCTCATGGCAGGAATGAATATTTCGGGAAATCAAACGCTGAGAGCCCAGCCAGTCCAAAGGGGACAAAATTCTGAAAACCAAAACCAGTGACTGAATGGCGTTTGCAAAACTGTGATGAATAATCCTGAAACAAATGATAATAGCATGTTTATTCCTTCTGTCCCTAAGTGTTCTTTGTACACAGGAACACCCATGGAGCAAGAAGGAGGTATCAATGAAGTCAGAGGGAGTGGTATGAACAATATACAGGTAAACCTTTTTGTTTACTGGATGCATCACTGACCAAGCCACAAATCACTGAAACAGGGTTAATAATTAGTCAAGATAATAAATGATATAATACAGGTAAAATTGAAGATATACCTAACCTGACCAATAAACCCCCCGGAATTACCATAAATTGGTTAAATAATACCCCCCCAGTCTGACTCTCTAAATAAGAACGAACAATGGAAGAAGTCAGATATGTTAAAACATTCCCATTTCCTATGTGAGATGGAGGAATGTCAGGGAAGATACTATATCCCTGTTAGTATACTAGATGTAGACTCCATGGACATTAAAGGGTTAATAGACACAGGCTCCCAAGTAACTGTTCTTTCCCAAGATATGTATCAAGAAATAGAACGTAGATCTAATAAGAAAACTATTCTAAAATCATTCATCGGAATTGTAAAGAATTTTGATGGAATTACCATAAAGACCAAAGGTAGTGTGTGGTTGAGTATTAAAATAGGAAATAAACAGGTAAAACATCCAGTGATAGTGGTAGATGTTCCTGAGTCTCAATTTTTAATTGGGACAGATCTACTGAGGCGATTAAGTCCAATAATAGACTGTATAGATGGAGTCACAAGTTAGCTTTCCCATAAACTATGAAAAGGTTAAACAATCCAATATGCCGAGAAATTGTCATGTAATAGAAACAAAAGAAAATTCGGTGGAAATTCATTTTCAAAATAATCAAACACCTGAAATGACGATAATACAATGCCATGACATTTCTGAAGAACAAATAAATGATGAAAATGTGATCCAAAGTCATCAGGCCCACATAGATAACACTCATGTAGAAGGAAATGTCCTAACTATTTCACTAAATAGGAAAACCTCTAAACCTTTTGAAATAACTAGACATTCCAAAATTATGGCTAACATAGAAATAAGAGATAAGGGTTTAGTTATCCCCATAAATATTATAGGTATGAGATATCCTAAACAAGCCAAAATAGCCTTAACCCATGAACATAGTTACATGAATGAAAGTCTATTAAAGCAAATAAAGAATCCAAGATTAATTCGTAATTCCCAACCATATGACCAATACATATATAAAATAGATCATGAAACCTCAACCCCTCCTATTATAGCAAGATGTTTAATACCCGTTTCGATAGGAGATAAAAAGGTTGTGCACTTGTTCCAGGTGATAGAGGATTCCCAATATCCAATATATATTGGTAATGATTTGTTACATCGGTTTGCTTTTCAAATTGATTTAATCCACAATGTTCTATGGTCTCGGTTGAATGAGTCACCATTAGATTTCAGTAATGACTCAGAAGCCTTGAAATATGCCCAACAGATGCCTTATGCAATAACCATACGGATGGAACGAACTGTCACCAAGGAGTAGCCCAATTCCCTCTACCCTTGCAAGTAAAAAGAGGGCAGATGATTCAAGGCAAAGATGCTTATGTTAATCTTAGCTATCAAACCCAACAAAAAGGCCTTAACACCACCCACACTCCTTTAATTGCTGTGACACAATTACCTTTTGTCATCCTAGTAAATCACATAGCTTCCCATCCAATACATATGGAGAAGGGATCTATAGTAGGAATGGCCATTGATGCAGAATATTTCACCTCTGAATTTACCAATTCAGTTATTGGTTTGATACCAGAGGAATATATGAATGATGATAAAATGATTGACCAATGTTTCAATACTCAACCAGAAGGATTATTTACTGTTCAGTCTATTTATCCCTTCAGTTCCATGGAAGGACAGTGTGAAATAACAGATGACGAGCTAATTTTTAATCAAAATATAGATGAACAAGAGTATGAAGAGAATTTGGTCGATAAGATACAGATAAACTCCATTACCACTGACCTATCTACACAACTAGAGGAAGCCTATGAAATTAGTCAATCTGAGGTATTCCCTGGGTTTAAAGAAAGAGTTGAAGAACAGATAATTTTAGCCGATGGGTGCTCTAATGATACTGAACGCCAAAAATTAAGACAATTTTCTAAAGACTCATATGATTGTGGCCTGACTGATCTACATGTCACTAAAATTAAAACTGATCCCAGTATGCCACCTATATTTGTTAAGCAATATAGACTACCCCTCGCCTCTTATGAATCATTAGCCGATATTATAAATAATCTAGAATCAAGGGGAATTATACGTCCTGTACATAGTTCTTATAATAATCCTGTTCTAGGTATTTTGAAGCCAAATGGGACATGGTGCTTATGCGCTGATTTGAGGCAATTAAATAAGAGAGTCCATATGTCGGCTTGGCCTGTCCCATATATAGACCAGTGTTTAGCACAAGTCCAAGGGTCTAAATTATTTACGACACTTGATTGTGCCCAAGGTTATTTGACGATTAAAGTCAATGAAGAGGACCAACATAAATTAGCGTTTACATTTGGTAATCAACAATTTACATGGACTAGAACTCCATTTGGATTTATAAATTCAGGGAATGAGTTTGCTATCTTCTTGCACAAGGCAATGCCTGATGCTCAAGAGCGAGGGACATTAACCTCCGTAGATGACATCTTGATTAAAAGTTGCGAATTTGATAAACATATCACAGAAATTGAACATGTTTTGGACCAATTAAAGCACGCAGGAGTTAAAATATCTCTCCAAAAGGCTCAGTGGTGCCGCACTAAAGTTAACTTTTTAGGTCATGAGATAACTCCTGATGGTGTAAATCCACAGAAGGGCCCTACTTAAAACTAAAATGCCTACAACTACAAAAGAATTGAGATCATTCCTGGGTATCACCAATTATTCTCGTAAATTTATTGAGAATTATGCCGAAATAACAAGACCCCTCATACAATTGTTAAAGAAAGGTGAGCCATGGAAATGGGGTGAGATTCAGAACCAAGCTGTAAATGAGTTAAAACAGAAACTAAGTCACGCCCCTTGCCTAGCTTATCCAGAACGAGGTAAGCCCTTCTTCTTAGAAACCGGCTATACTGATAATTGTTTAAGTGCTGTGTTATATCAGAAATATGACCAACATAACAAGATTATCTCTTGTGCGAGTAAAACACATAAAATATATGAAGAGGTATTTTGTAAATCCTTACCCACAGTTTATGTAGATGGATGTGGCTATCACGTAAAAGTAGATACAGATAATAAGCTAGTTGCCGGAATTGGTAATGTATGAATAGATAATTTTCCTGCTCCTCCAAAGGGGTGTAAAATAGGACCCAGGAGTAGTCAGATAGCAGAATTGATGGCTATATATTATTCTGTTTACACCGCAATAGAGCATAACATTAAGGACTTTGTAATCATTACTGATTCAGAATATGCCCGAAATAGTTTTGTTGAATATTTACCAGTATGGAAACGAAATAATATGACTAATGTCCGAAAGAAACCGATAAAACATGGTAAGTTAATACATGCCATTGATGAAATGGTAAATTCTCATGAACTGACTATATACTGGAAGAAAATAAAAGGACATTCCAAAGTAAAGGGTCAGGATAAAGACGGAAATGATCTTGCTGATAAACTAGCAAAGCAAGGTGCCCTAGAGGGGGAATCAATTGAAATGGACCACCTTATGGGTCCATTGCAAATTCAGGCTATCACTAGACAGCAATCCCAGAAAGATACAGAACTCTCCACAGTACAGTGGTCCCATGATACTCCTAATTTGGACTTGATCAATAGTCAAAAAGAAGATCCTATCATAGGTCCATTTTATAACCATATACAGGATCCAATAAGTATCCTCTGGACAAAATAGATGTGGCAGATAAGGAAGATTTCAGGATTCTAATTAAGTCAAAATCCCAGTTTAACATCTTAGATGGTTTACTTATCCGCACATCTAAGAATGGTATACATCAATGGGTAGTTCCTACTGCTTATCGAGGTCTAATTCTACAACATGCTCATGATGCACCAACATCAGGCCACAGAGGTGAAAAGATTACATATGAGATACTTCGTGATTTTGCATATTGGCCACACATGTTGATGGATGTAAAAATTTACTGTCAAGGATGTTTAGTATGTCCCCAGTTTCAACCCCATTCACCTACCCATAGGGCTCCTCTTCAGAAAAGGGGGATGTCCATGCCATGGTCAGACATACAGATTGACTTTATTGGCCCAGTAACTACCTCTTCCAGGGGTAATAAGTATATGTTAACCGAAACACGTCTGTTCACCAAATGGGTAGAATGCCTTCCGGCGACAAACTGTAAAGCGGAGACTGCCGCAATTTTGTTGATTAACCATGTGTTTTCTCGTTTTGGCCTACCGCAATGAATTGAGTCAGATAGAGGAAGTCACTTCACCAGTGAGGTGATGAGTCGTATGTGGAGAATCCTAGGTGTTAAACGTAAATTACATATTGCTTACCGCGCCGCTTCTAGTGGTGGGGTAGAACGGTACAACCAATCTATTGTAAGTATACTAAATAAATATGTCAAGGAATCAGGTAAGGACTGGGACATAAAATTTCACTTAGTTTTAATGGCGATAAGATCTACCCCTAGTACTGCTACTAAAATGTCCCCTTTTGAATTAATGATTGGGAGACGTATGGTACTCCCACAACACCTTATCTATAGAACCCAAGACCATAACTTGGTAAATGCCGCCACGACCCATCAGTATATTGAGAACTTGAGGAAGCATTTACAACAGGCTTTTGCATTTGCCCAGAAAAATCTAGAGAAATCTGCAGAAAGCACTAAAACATATTACGATCTGAAAACATCTAAGAAAGAATATGAGATCACAGATCAAGTTTATCTATATAACTTCCTACGTAATCAGGCAAAAGAGAAAACGTTTTTACCCTCATGGAAAGGACCTTATACCATTATAGATAAAATTTCACCCGTCGTGTATAAGATTCAGATCCCAAAAGATGGTGAAATGGTAGAGAAATGGGTCCATATTAACCAAATGAGAACCTGTCGTCCTAGATCTCAGTTAAGAATCATTGAAAATACTTGCCCAGATGAACCGTGATTTGTGAAATGTTTTTCGCGTAAAAAAAAAATCTTCTGTTTCTTCATCTATCTACCTAATCCATCATGTTAGGAATGTATTATTAAAACCACTTGTATTTCGGTTAAACATAGAAGCCAAAAGAGAGAGTATCTGAATTGATAAAAAAAAAGGCCGCTCGTATCAGGGTAATGATGATCCTAACGCCAACAAGTTCAGACAGAAGCTATCGTGGGACGATCCTTCCTCAGGCGTCTTTATCCAAGAGGCTCCAAGATTCATCCTAACCTGGGAGGAGAATAACGTCGCTGAAGATCTTCATCAGTGTTGATCCACAGAGGATGATTAAAAGACAATTCAGAATATTCCACATCAGGGTGGAAAAGACTCAAACGTGGTATCGTGACCACATTGCCTGTTCATAGGCTACTGTGAAGAAGACGTAGAAACAACTAGGAAAACATTATAAACTCACATAACTCCCGTTATCAACGGTCAGAACATTTGCCGAATCATAACCATTGAAGTGATTATCAGGAAGATAATAATAGATGATGAATCAGGACTGCATCTTTTTTAAATAAAAGGACATTCAGGGTTATCCTGCTTAATCATGGAGGGAGTATTGATCCAGGGAGGAATCCGATCGCCAATATTTGGGGTCAGGAAGGAATTAATTTTTCCCAATTAAGACAATTGGGTTTTATGTTTGCCTTCCTCTGGATCATCCAAATAATTGGTACATGTAAGCAATGAGGTCAGAAAATATACCCCAATAGAAATGATGCATAGGTAAAGAAATATGTTTAGAGAACCGAATATTTATCTATTTAATTACACATATTGCTACTGTAATAATGTCACCTACCTAATGGGGAGACATTATTCCAGAAAGGGGAATTTGTCAGGGTTTTTACCTATTAAATATATAAATGAGTATACTCCTTATATACATATACCATTTTAATGATATATTTCTGATTAAATATATCCTCTTAATATTTTAATTAATACACATATAGAAATTCCTCAAACATAACGGTGTTTGATATCATCGCATAGGAAATATCTTAAACTTTTCATACCTATGTGTTATGTTATACCTGTATTGCACATCATCCTTTTATTTTGAGTTTTTAAATTTATACACATATTCCTATTTTCTGAGCTTCACTAAAGGTCTACATTGTAACGAGAATGTAAACAGTGAAACTACCAAAAGGCTAGTCATTAGTATTCATACTAGGTTCTTTTGATCCTCAAATGCCTTGAAATAGTAACACCTCAAATTGGAGACGAGAAGTCACCATATGGGCTCTGGTACCGACAGCATTTGTTTGACTGTGCATTTGATATTCATGTATCCCCACTTAACACAATAGTGAAAGAAATAATTCCAGGATGTGATAAACGTGAAATCTAGATAAGAATGGCTATTTAAAATAGGCCTAGGACAAAGAAAAAAAAAAGAGAGAAGAGAAAGGAAGGAAGGGGAGAGAGGCTGACTCACACACATGCAAGATCTTAAGAAAGAGAGGACATATTTTAGATTCCTGATATATTTCATTTTCATATAATAATCGATTTGGGATTATCCAGGCTGACTCTACGTGGAATTGGGTTGATACTGGTATCTGGTAATGTATAGATTTAATTTCAAACTTCTGTGATATAATAGATAAATTGATCTTATTTATTCCACTAAATCAATTGTATCACAGAAGCCACCAGTATATCTACTGTAGGTATTATTCAAATTGTGATATATTTTCCTTTGTTCCAATAGTAATTTTGATATTCATTATATGGTTATTATTATAGCATCACCCCATTATTAGTTATATAGGTCTACTGGGGTATATTATATATTCTGCCAAAAATATTATTGGGATTTACTATATTAATAAGATTGATTTTCGTGTTTATTATAAACAGCTAAAATAAGAAATATTGATTAATAGTAGTGTATTGTTATTTTCTATTACCCTAGAAGATTTTGTTGATAAAGAAGTTAGAAGGTTTTTCTTGTTTTATTAACATTTTATTGTATTAATATTGCAGTAGACTTAATTGGGTTATTGACATCTGAAAATCATATAGTACTGTTTAGAACTTTTTATTTACATTAGAATTTGATTGTGATATTGATAATAAACGCTGTTAAAAGTGATATTTACCTATGAATTGACGTTATACTCGGACAATAAGTTAAATTGACTATTTCAAATGTCATTTACTATAAATACCACAACATAATTTTGACTATTTCAAATATCATTTACTATAAATACCACGACACATCACACTTATCCCTAACACCTAACCCTAACATCCCTCACCCAAACACCCCCACACTTATCCCTAACACCCCTCACCCTAACACCTAACCCTAATACCCCCTTACACTTATCCCTAACAGCCCTTACCCTAACACCTAACCCTAACATCCCTTACCCTAACTCCCATCACACTTATCCCTAACACCCCTAACCCTAACACCTAACCCTAACACCCCTCACACTTATCCCTAACACCCCTTACTCTAACCCAACACCCCTCACACTTATCCCTAACACCTAACCCTAACATCCCTCACCCTAACACCCCCCGCACTTCTCCCTAACACCCCTTACCCTAACACCTAACCCAATACCCCCTTACACTTATCCCTAACAGCCCTTACCCTAACACCTAACCCTAACATCCCTTACCCTAACAACCATCACACTTATCCCTAACACCCCTTACCCTAACCCTAACACCCCTCACACTTATCCATAACACCCATCAACCTAACACCTAATCCTAACATTCTCACATTTATCCCTAAGACCAAACATCCCTCACACTTATTCCTAACATGCCTCACCCTAACACCCCTTACACTTATCCCTAACACCCCTCACCCTAACACCCCTCACACTTAGCCCTAACACCCCTCACCCTTATCCCTAACACCCCTTACTCTAACACCCCTCACATTTATCCCTGTGTCTCTTCCCCCCTTATCATCAAGGGAGGGGGGAGGATGATGAGGGAGGGGGGAAAGAGACACAGGGGAGGATGATGAGGGAGGGGGGAAAGAGACACAGTAGAGGATGATGATGGAGGGGGAAGAGACACAGGGGAGGATGATGAGGGAGGGGGTAAAGAGATACAGGGGAGGATGATGAGGGAGGTGGGAGGACGATGAGGGAGGGGGGAAGAGACACAAGGGAGGATGATGAGGGAGGGGAAAAAGAGATACAGGGGAGGATGATGATGGAGGGGGATGTTAGGTTATTTATGCCCTTTATGGATTAAAACCAGACTCTGCATCAACTATGTAATTTTCATTGGGAGTTTTGACATGGATCCCCCTCCGGCATGCCACAGTCCAGGTGTTAGTCCCCTTAAAAGAACTTTTCCATCACTATTGTGGCCAGAAAGAGTCCCTGTGGGTTTTAAAATCTGCCTGCCCATTGAAGTCTATGGCGGTTCGCCGGGTTCGCCGGTTCGCAAACATTTGCGGCGGTTCGCAAACCGAAAATGTTATGTTCGCGACATCACTATTCCTGAACAAGTAGATGGAAACCAAGCCAACACTCAAACTCAATGCAATGTGCACATGATGGCAGCTGATGACTAGATTCATTAAATTGTAGTAGTGGAACACTGAACTTCATGTTTGCTTATCTAGCACACAAAGATATGAATAGATATTAAAACTAATTAGAACTAAAATGCAATGTGCATATGATGGCAGCTGATGACTAGGTTCATTAAATTGTATTTGTTTAACATCTAAACACAGGGGAGGATGATGAGGGAGGGGGGGAAGAGACACAGGGGAAGATGATGAGGGAGGTGGAAAAGAGACACAGGAGAGGATGATGAGGGAGGGGGGAAAGAGACACAGGGGAGGATGATGATGGAGGGGGTAAAGAGATACAGGGGAGGATGATGAGGGAGGTGGGAGGATGATGAGGGAGGGGGGAAGAGACACAGGGGAGGATGATGAGGGAGGGGGTAAAGAGATACAGGGGAGGGTGATGAGGAAGGGGGGAAAGAGACACAGGGGAAGGTGATGAGGGAGGTGGAAAAGAGACACAGGAGAGGATGATGAGGGAGGGGGGAAAGAGACACAGGGGAGGATGATGATGGAGGGGGTAAAGAGATACAGGGGAGGATGATGAGGGAGGTGGGAGGATGATGAGGGAGGGGGGATGAGACACAGGGGAGGATGATGATGGAGGGGGTAAAGAGATACAGGGGAGGATGATGAGGGAGGTGGGAGGATGATGAGGGAAGGGGGATGAGACACAGGGGAGGGTGATGAGGAAGGGGGGAAAGAGACACAGGGGAGGATGATGAGGGAGGGGGTAAAGAGTTTCAGGGGAGGATGATGATGGATGGGGATGTTAGGTTATTTATGCCCTTTCTGAATTAAAACCAGACTCTACATCAACTATGTAATTTTCCGTGGGAGTTTTGACATGGATCCCCCTCCGGCATGCCACAGTCCAGGTGTTAGTCCCCTTAAAATAACTTTTCCATCACTATTGTGGCCAGAAAGAGTCCCTGTGGGTTTTAAAATCTGCCTGCCCATTGAAGTCTATGGCGGTTCGCCGGGTTCGCGAACATTTGCGGCGGTTTGCGTTCGCAGTTCGCGAACCGAAAATGTTATGTTCGTGACATCACTAATTACTAGACATTCACGGCTTCCTCACTCTTCATTATTATAAATACATATATGCCTTTACTGGCTCAGCTAAATTAATCATCACAATAATCAAGTGATTGGATAAAATGGTGAAGGGAAAATGGTCAAAAGTGCTAAGTGCTGTAGCAGGTACTGGAGTGACTCTGGACCCAGAAAAGTCCTAGGGCCTCATTCATATGCGATTTGGCCAATCGAATAGGGCTCTATATAAGCACATAGCATATTTTTTTCACAGACGTTTTTAGTTAGCAAAGACTTAACTTTTGGATAGATGTTCACTAACTAAAAACTTTTGTAAAAAAATATGCTGTGTACTTATATAGAGCCCTATTTAATTAGCCTAATCGCATTTGAATGAGGCCCCTTGTGTGCAAACAAATAAACTACAAACAAAAAACTGCAAAGTGGCCAGTGTAAAGTGACTAAGTGCTACTAGGGAATCTTCCCACAATGGTAAAGTGCTAGAAGTGCACTGTTGAAATTTAATTGAAATTTAAGTCCATACCCGTGATTAATGTTTACATATATTAAAAGCCAAAAAATTGAGGAAGTCACAAGGATAGTGCTATTGCTAATCTAAAGTCTGCTGCTCCATTAAGGAATCCCTCTCTGATAGATATTTTGTAGATGGTTATTACTAATTTTGGATGCAAATGATCGCATTGAGACTATCCTAATGGCACTCAGCGTTCCTGTGTGCTGCCTAGACGCACTGTCATGATGTCATCAGCCAGCAACTAAGGTAGCATAGCGTCAACCCGGGCACACGAGAACGCTGAGTGCCATTAGGATAGTCTCAAAGCGGTCATATGCATCCAAAATTAGTAATAACCATCTATGAAATATCTGTCTGTAATACAGTACAACCACAAAATACCATTGCTGTAGATCTCATTGGTCAATTAACAACCACATGATGAGAAACAAGGGAACATGAAAAAAAAAAAATATTGCCAGATATACAGCCTTATTAAATTGCCATTTGGGCAATTGAATAGGGCTTTAATAAGCACATAGCATATTGTTAGTGAAGACCTTGCTTTTGGATAGAAGTTCACTAAAGAAAAGCTTCTGTAAAAAAAATTTGCTCTGTGCTTATATAGAGCCCAATTCTATTGGCCGAATCGCAATTTAATAAGGCGGTTAGTTAATGCCAAAACAAAAAGGCTATCCTGACTACAAAGTCCTATCATATGCAGAATGATTTGAAAACCTAGCTGGCTCCAAGTATCCCTATATACCAACACTGCTAATGAGAAACTGTCAGCAAAAGTAAATGGACTCTCTCAGACATCATACCCTCTTATTATTATTGTGCAATGCATGAGTAATTAATTCCCGTACCTCTCTTCTCTCTCTGCTTTAGTCCTATATTGAGCCAACATTATTATGTAGCAGAAAATTAACAGTACACCAAAACAACAAGACAGCCTGTCTTTTTCAAATATTACACAAAATGTAATGCACATTAGGTTTTTGGCAGTTTTCTGACCACAAGCTGGATGAGGAGAGGCATCTCTTGCTTAGGAGACTTTATCACAATATACATCCGTTGTTAGACCCCGTTGTGGAGCTAGACAATGGAGGGCACTGCTGAAAGAAAAAAAATGTGGGCCCCCTCCTCAATCAGTATCACATATATAGTTGTAAGCGTACGAGTTGTTGCTAATGCTTGCGGGTTCGCGTAGCGAGTCGCGGCCCTCGCATAGCGAGGGCTGCGGGCGAGAGCCTCAGTTGCTGGCATGGAGCGCCCGCTCCTTGCCAGCAACTGCGACCCTCGCAAAATTTACGTTAAAACGCAAACAACACGACACAATGACCGCGATCCTCGCAAACTTTACCTCACAATGCAAAAACCATACGAGACACATTACCACACATTACAACCTCGCAAAAATCGGCCGCAACTCGCGAACATCACAAAATTAAAAACAATAAATACACACACCACATACATAAAAAGCTTACCTACAGCAAGAGGAAGCATCCAGGATCTCAAAAAAACAACTTACACCTTCATTTAACTAAAAACAAAAGAGTTTAGACACTAAAAAAATCGCTAAGTGAGAGAAAAAATGGCCGCCGAACAAAACGAAAACAAGGCTACAGCACTCTAAACACGCAAAACACCACAAGAAACTCACAAAACACCACAAACAACCTACGGATATTCCGCTAAGACGCATACCACACATTACCCGCCATTTTACGCTAATGCGGAAGCACACATCTATGCTAACGGTTTCGGCTCGCACACGCACACTATTATACTGCACACATTCATCACGCTTACACAGCAGCTCAACACCACTAATGCTGCAGCAACATCAAAACACATTGCCAGCCCTTCAACACAATGCTTTAAAATAGGTAAAGTATATTCATTTATTAATTGTATTACATATTTCAGTAGTAGACACAAAACACCATTAGCTACCTTACAAGTTCATTGCCGTAATTTTTTGAGGTGCTCATCAGAGAACGAACCAACCCTAATAGGTTAGTTCTATAGCCATGATAAGCCATTCTGAGAGCAACCTCTTTTAGCTCACTTGTACCCTTCACAGGGAGAAATATCCTGTAGTATATCAGTCTGGTCCCACTCAAAAGAGTGCCCCAGCCCCGAAATACCAGGCAATTCTACCCTGAACAGGAGAAACAGCAAACCCCAGACGCGTTTCGGCCTTTATGGGCCTCGTCAGTGAGGTGCAGCTGAACTCCCTAAGGCACAGTGAGTAAGGGGTCCACGTCTGGAGTCCCCTATCCTATTACCCTTAGGGAGACTAAACCCTAAAGGTAATTTGCATATACCAAACAACAAAGTCAGAGGTGCTCATCAGCATATATATATATCACGTATAATAGTTGTCAGACTACAAAACGTTGTCACGCTTTACTTAGCGAGGGATGCAGTTTGGTCCACAAAATGCGTACCCTCGCGAAGCGAGGTACCGCATTTGCGGAAGGTGGAGGCTTTACGGCGCATGACTTTGAAACAACACCACCCCTATGGCGAACTCCACATTAACCCTTACAGTGGGGGTCCCCGATCGCACGTGATCAGGGACCCCAGCTGCAATGAGAATTCAAAATTCCCGCCTTACGGGTCCTTAAGGGACCGTAAAGGACCCGTAACATTTTTTTTTTTAACCCTATCACTCATGGGGCTCTATACAGAGCCCCATCAACCCCTAAAAAACTTTGTCACTTATGGGGGTCAATTCAGAACCCCATAAACCCCTAATTAACCCTGTCACTCATGGGGGTCAATAAAGACCCCATAAGCCCTTAATTAACCCTGTCATTAATGCTGGTCAATACAGACCCCCATTAGCACTTAATTAACCCGGTCACTCATGGGTGTCAATACAGACCCCCATAAACCTATAATTAACCCTGTCACTCATGGGGGTCAATACAGACCCCCCATAAGCCAATAAATAACCCTGGCACTCATAGGGGTCAATACAGACCCCATAAACCCTTAATTAACACTGTCACTCATGGGGGTCAATACGGACCCCCAGAAGCACTTAATTAACCCAGTCACTCATGAGGGTCAATACAGACCCCCATAAACTTATAATTAACCCTGTCACTCATGGGGGTCAATACAGACCCCCATTAGAATTTAATTAACCCGGTCACTCATGGGTGTCAATACAGACCCCATAAACCCATAATTAACCATGTCACTCATGGGGGCCAATACAGACCCCATAAGCCAATAAATAACACTGTCACTTATGGGGGTCAAACCAGACCCCCATAAACCCCTAATTAACACTGTCACTCATGGGGGTAAATACAGACCCCCATAAGCCCTTAATTAACCCTGTCACTCATGGGGGTCAATACAGACCCCATAAGCCAATAAATAACCCTGTCAATTATGGGGTCAATCCAGACCCCCATAAACCCCTAATTAACCCTCTCACTCATGGGGGTCAATACAGACCCCCATAAATCCATAATTAACCCTGTCACTCATGGGGGTCAATACAGACCCCATAAGCCAATAAATAACCCTGGCACTCATGGGGGTCAATACAGACCCCCATAATACATTAATAAAGTATGTCACTCATGGGGGTCAATACAGACCCCCATAAACCCCTAATTAACCCTGTCACTCATGGGGGTCAATACAGAACCCCATTAGAATTTAATTAACCCGGTCACTCATGGGTGTCAATAAAGAACCCCATAAACCCATAATTAACCATGTCACTCATGGGGGTCAATACAGACCCCATAAGCCAATAAATAACACTGTCACTTATGGGGTCAATCCAGACTCCCATAAACCCCTAATTAACTCTGTCACTCATGGGGGTCAATACAGACCCCCATAAGCCCTTAATTAACCCCGTCACTCATGGGGGTCAATACAGACCCCATAAGCCAATAAATAACCCTGTCACTTATGGGGGTCAATCCAGACCCCCATAAACCCCTAATTAACCCTCTCACTCATGGGGGTCAATACAGACCCCCATAAATCCATAATTAACCCTGTCACTCATGGGGGTCAATACAGACCCCATAAGCCAATAAATAACCCTGGCACTCATGGGGGTCAGTACAGACCCCCATAATACATTAATAAAGTATGTCACTCATGGGGGTCAATACAGACCCCCATAAACCCCTAATTAACCCTGTCACTCATGGGGGTCAATACAGACCCCCATAAGCCCTTAATTAACCCCGTCACTCATGGGGGTCAATACAGACCCCATAAGCCAATAAATAACCCTGTCACTTATGGGGTCAATCCAGACCCCCATAAACCCCTAATTAACCCTCTCACTCATGGGGGTCAATACAGACCCCCATAAATCCATAATTAACCCTGTCACTCATGCGAGTCAATACAGACCCCATAAGCCAATAAATAACCCTGGCACTCATGGGGGTCAATACAGACCCTTATAATACATTAATAAAGTATGTCACTCATGGGGGTCAATACAGAACCCCTTAAACACTTAATTAACCCTGTTACTCATGGGGTCAATACAGACCCCCATAAGCACTTAATTAACCCAGTCACTCATGGGTGTCAATACAGACCCCCATAAACCTATAATTAACCCTGTCACTCATGGTGGTCAATACAGACCCCCCATAAGCCAATAAATAACCCTGGCACTCATAGGGGTCAATACAGACCCCATAAACCCTTAATTAACACTGTCACTCATGGGGGTCAATACGGACCCCCAGAAGCACTTAATTAACCCCGTCACTCATGAGGGTCAATACAGACCCTCATAAACTTATAATTAACCCTGTCACTCATGGGGGTCAATACAGACCCCCATTAGCATTTAATTAACCCGGTCACTCATGGGTGTCAATACAGAACCCCATAAACCCATAATTAACCATGTCACTCATGGGGGTCAATACAGACCCCATAAGCCAATAAATAACACTGTCACTTATGGGGGTCAATCCAGACCCCCATAAACCCCTAATTAACCCTGTCACTCATGGGGGTCAATACAGACCCCCATAAGCCCTTAATTAACCCTGTCACTCATTGGGGTCAATAAAGACCCCATAAGCTAATAAATAACTCTGTCACTCATGGGGGTCAATACAGACCCCCATAATACATTAATAAAGTATGTCACTCATGGGGGTTAATACAGACCCCCATAAACCCCTAATTAACCCTCTCACTCATGGGGTCAATACAGACCCCCATAAATCCATAATTAACCCTGTCACTCATGGGGGTCAATACAGACCCCATAAGCCAATAAATAACCCTGGCACTCATGGGGGTCAATACAGACTCCCATAATACATTAATAAAGTATGTCACTCATGGGGGTCAATACAGACCCCCATAAACCCCTAATTAACCCTGTCACTCATGGGGGTCAATACAGACCCCCATAAGCCCTTAATTAACCCCGTCACTCATGGGGGTCAATACAGACCCCATAAGCCAATAAATAACCCTGTCACTTATGGGGTCAATCCAGACCCCCATAAACCCCTAATTAACCCACTCACTCATGGGGGTCAATACAGACCCCCATAAATCCATAATTAACCCTGTCACTCATGCGGGTCAATACAGACCCCATAAGCCAATAAATAACCCTGGCACTCATGGGGGTCAATACAGACCCCCATAATACATTAATAAAGTATGTCACTCATGGGGGTCAATACAGACCCCCTAAAACACTTAATTAACCCTGTCACTCATGGGGTCAATACAGACCCCCATAAGCACTTAATTAACCCGGTCACTCATGGGGGTCAATACAGACCCCCCATAAGCCAATAAATAACCCTGGCACTCATGGGGGTCAATACAGACCCCCATAATACATTAATAAAGTATGTCACTCATGGGGGTCAATACAGACCCCCTAAAACACTTAATTAACCCTGTCACTCATGGGGTCAATACAGACCCCCATAAGCACTTAATTAACCCCGTCACTCATGAGGGTCAATACAGACCCCCATAAACTTATAATTAACCCTGTCACTCATGGGGGTCAATACAGACCCCCATTAGAATTTAATTAACCCAGTCACTCATGGGTGTCAATCCAGACCCCCATAAACCCATAATTAACCATGTCACTCATGGGGGTCAATACAGACCCCATAAGCCAATAAATAACACTGTCACTTATGGGGGTCAATCCAGACCCCCATAAACCCCTAATTAACCCTGTCACTCATGGGGGTCAATACAGACCCCCATAAGCCCTTAATTAACCCCGTCACTCATGGGGGTCAATACAGACCCCATAAGCCAATAAATAACCCTGTCACTTATGGGGGTCAATCCAGACCCCCATAAACCCCTAATTAACCCTCTCACTCATGGGGGTCAATACAGACCCCCATAAATCCATAATTAACCCTGTCACTCATGGGGGTCAATACAGACCCCATAAGCCAATAAATAACCCTGGCACTCATGGGGGTCAGTACAGACCCCCATAATACATTAATAAAGTATGTCACTCATGGGGGTCAATACAGACCCCCATAAACCCCTAATTAACCCTGTCACTCATGGGGGTCAATACAGACCCCCATAAGCCCTTAATTAACCCCGTCACTCATGGGGGTCAATACAGACCCCATAAGCCAATAAATAACCCTGTCACTTATGGGGTCAATCCAGACCCCCATAAACCCCTAATTAACCCTCTCACTCATGGGGGTCAATACAGACCCCCATAAACCCCTAATTAACCCTCTCACTCATGGGGGTCAATACAGACCCCCATAAATCCATAATTAACCCTGTCACTCATGCGGGTCAATACAGACCCCATAAGCCAATAAATAACCCTGGCACTCATGGGGGTCAATACAGACCCTTATAATACATTAATAAAGTATGTCACTCATGGGGGTCAATACAGACCCCCTTAAACACTTAATTAACCCTGTCACTCATGGGGTCAATACAGACCCCCATAAGCACTTAATTAACCCGGTCACTCATGGGTGTCAATACAGACCCCCATAAACCTATAATTAACCCTGTCACTCATGGGGGTCAATACAGACCCCCCATAAGCCAATAAATAACCCTGGCACTCATAGGGGTCAATACAGACCCCATAAACCCTTAATTAACACTGTCACTCATAGGGGTCAATACGGACCCCAGAAGCACTTAATTAACCCTGTCACTCATGAGGGTCAATACAGACCCTCATAAACTTATAATTAACCCTGTCACTCATGGGGGTCAATACAGACCCCCATTAGCATTTAATTAACCCAGTCACTCATGGGTGTCAATACAGAACCCCATAAACCCATAATTAACCATGTCACTCATGGGGGTCAATACAGACCCCATAAGCCAATAAATAACCCTGTCACTTATGGGGGTCAATCCAGACCCCCATAAACCCCTAATTAACCCTCTCACTCATCGGGGTCAATACAGACCCCCATAAATCCATAATTAACCCTGTCACTCATGGGGGTCAATACAGACCCCATAAGCCAATAAATAACCCTGGCACTCATGGGGGTCAATACAGACCCCCATAATACATTAATAAAGTATGTCACTCATGGGGGTTAATACAGACCCCCATAAACCCCTAATTAACCCTGTCACTCATGGGGGTCAATACAGACCCCCATAAGCCCTTAATTAACCCCGTCACTCATGGGGGTCAATACAGACCCCATAAGCCAATAAATAACCCTGTCACTTATGGGGTCAATCCAGACCCCCATAAACCCCTAATTAACCCTCTCACTCATGGGGGTCAATACAGCCCCCCATAAATCCATAATTAACCCTGTCACTCATGGGGGTCAATACAGACCCCATAAGCCAATAAATAACCCTGGCACTCATGGGGGTCAATACAGACCCCCATAATACATTAATAAAGTATGTCACTCATGGGGGTCAATACAGACCCCCATAAACCCTTAATTAACCCTGTCACTCATGGGGTCAATACAGACCCCCATAAGCACTTAATTAACCCGGTCACTCATGGGGGTCAATACAAACCCCCATAAACCCATAATTAACCCTGTCACTCATGGGGTTCAATACAGACCCCCATAAGCCAATAAATAACCCTGTCACTCATGGGGGTCAATACAGAACCCATAAACCCTTAATTAACCCTGTCACTCATGGGGGTCAATACGGATCCCCATAAGCACTTAATTAACCCCTGTCGCTCATGAGGGTCAATACAGACCCCATAAACCTATTATTAACACTGTCACTCATGGGGGTCAATACAGTCCCCATAAACCCTTAATTAACCCTGTCACTCATGGGGGTCAATACAGACCCCCATAAGCACTTAATTAACCCCGTCACTCATGAGGGTCAATACAGACCCCCATAAACCTATTATTAACACTGTCACTCATGGGGGTCAATACAGACCCCCATAAACCCTTAATTAACCCTGTCACTCATGGGGGGCAATGTAGACCCCCATAAGCACTTAATTAACCCCGTCACTCATGAGGGTCACTACAGACCCCCATAAAACTATTATTAACACTGTCACTCATGGGGGTCAATACAGATCCCCATAAGCACTTAATTTACCCCGTCACTCATGAGGTTCAATACAGACACCCATAAACCCATAATTAACCCTGTCACTCATGGGGGCCAATACAGACCCCCTTAAGCCAATAAATAACCCTGTCACTCATGGGGGTCAATACAGATCTTCATAAGCCTCTATTTAACCCCATCAGTCCCATAACGGTATATTATGACCATTATGGGACTGTTACAACCCAACATTAACCACATAAGTGCCATGACAGTCATCAAGGACCATCATAAACACTACACTGCACTATATCCGCCCAATAAAACATTAAATATCAACTAAACACCCTTTACACTAACCTATTAACACCTACACTACCTACCTACCTACCCCCTAATGACCCCCTCCCCACCACTGTAATTACAGAAATCCAAAAAACTAAAGTCATCAAAATTCCCAAATCTACATTACATAAAATTAAAAAACCTAAAATCGGCAAAAATAAAAATTGTACATTACAGAAAAAAAAAACCCTAAGTCACAAAAAATAAAAAAGAACCTTACAGAAAAGAAAAAAATACATTACAAGCCCCCCCCCCCACTACAGAAAAAAAAAATTACATCCCTCTATCTAATATGCAATACTATTTAACTAATATACATCCCCCTATCTATCTAATACACAATAATTACTATCTATGTACTATACATCCCCCTATCTAATATGCAATAAATACTATATATGTACTATACATCCCCCTATCTAATACACAATAAATCCTATCCTAATTCTAAGCTACAATAAAAAAATTAAGACCACTTACCTTTGAGATGTTTCTTTAGATCACCAAACTAGGAAATCCTTCACCAATCAGTACGTGGTGGGTGAATTCCATTGTGATTGGCTATTGTCAGTGCAATCAATCAGAATGCGCAGATGCCTCCAGCCAATCGCCCTGTGGGGGTGTATTCCATTGTGATTGGCTGAAGGCATCTGCGCCTTGTGATTGGTTTAAATAAAGATTGACAGGTGCATTATCCAATCAGAGTGGTATTTTAGGGTGTATCCCTTTCTGATGGGTTCACACATTGGCGCCTCCTGATTGGGTGAATTTGATAGACAGCGTTTTCAACCAATCAGAAGGCGCCATTGCCTATTTTCTTCCAGAAAAGTCTCCGTGACCCTCATTAGCGCCGGGGATGTCCGTGAGTGCGGATGTAAGTATTTTTTTTTTTTTACAGGGCATGGCAGAAGAGGAGGCGGAGACATGGCGGGGAGGTAAGTACAATGTAGATTATGTTTATTTTGTTTTTATGTTTATGTATTAATGTTATGTTTTTTTTAACAGCTGCCGCAACGGAGAAGATGAAAAGAATGAGGACGGGACATGCCGGAAAAGGTGAGTATAATATTTAGAATGTTTAGAATGTTTAGTATTTATTGTAAATGTGTTGCACTAATTTATTTATTTTTTTCCCCTAGGTGCCTGATCTGAATGGATATCTGCAAAGGTAAGTGGTCTTAATTATTTTATTTTAGCTTAGAATTAGATTATTTTATACATAGCATTTATAGATAGCATTTATTGTATGTTAGCTAGGGGTATGTGTTTTTATATAGATAGCATAGCATGTATTGTATATTAGATTGTGGTATTTATTTAGATAGATTGTGTGATGTATATTAGATAGACAGGATGTATATTAGATTATGGTATTTATTTAGATAGATTGGAGGATGTATATTATATAGATAGGATGTATATTAGATTATGGTATTTATTTAGATAGATTGGGGGATGTATATTATATAGATAGAATGTATTGTATATTCGATAGGGGTGCATTGTATTTAATTGTATTGTATTATATTGTATTTGTATGTATTGTATTGTATGTATTCTATTGTATGTATTATATGTATTTCCTTTTCAGGTGTGTAATTTTTTTTTCTGTAGTAAGGGGCGGGGGGGGGGGGGGTTGTAATGTTTTTTTTTATTTTCTGTAATGTTCCTTATTTTATTTTTGTGACTTAGGTTTTTTTATTTTCTGTAATGTAGATTTTTTATTTTTTGGGACTTAGGTTTTTTATTTTATGTAATGTAGATTTTTAATTTTTTGTGACTTAAGGCTTTTTTATTTTATGTAATTAGAGTGGTGGGGTTATTAGGGGGTAGGTAGGTAGTGTAGGTGTTAATAGGTTAGTGTAGAGGATGTTTAGTTGATATTAAATGTTTTATTGGGGGGGTATAGTGCAGTGTAGTGTTTATACTTAGTGTCATGATGGTCCTTGAGGACCGTCATGGCACTTATGTGGTTAATTTTGGGTTGTAACAGGCCCATAATGGTCTTAATATACCCTTATGGGACTGATGGGGTTAAATAGAGGCTTCTGAGGGTCTGTATGGACTCCCATGAGTGACAGGGTTATTTATTGGCTTATGGGGGTCTGTATTGGCCCCCATGAGTGACAGGGTTAATTATGGGTTTATGGGTGTCTGTATTGAACCTCATGAGTGACGGGGTAAATTAAGGGCTTATGGGGGTCTATATTGACCCCCATGAGTGAGGGGGTTATTGAAGTGCTCATGGGGGTCTGTATTGACCCCCATGAGTGACAGGGTTAATGAAGGGCTTATGGGGGTCTATATTGACCCCCATAAATGACAGGGTTAATTAGGGGTTTATGGGGGTCTGTATTGACCCCCATGAGTGAGGGGGTTAATTAAGTGCTTATGGGGATCTGTATTGTCCCCCATGAGTGACAGGGTCAATGAAGGGCTTATGGGGGTCTATATTGAGCCCCATGAGTGCCAGGGTTAATTAGGGGTTTATGGGGGTCTGTATTGACCCCCAAGAGTGAGGGGGTTAATTAAGTGCTTATGGTGGCCTGTATTGACCCCCATGAGTGACAGGGTGATAGTGTATATTTGTTTTCTTTTATAACGGGTCCTTTAAGGACCTTTACGGTCCTTTAAGGACCCATAACGTGGGAATTTAGAATTTTCATTGCAGCGGAGGTCCCCTTGTTACTCTGTTTGAGTTTATTACAGCTCTTTCTTCACTTCTCTAATATGATCTATTAATATACAGTACATATTTTCATCATTTTTGTTCCTGTTTTTATATATTATTAACAGGCTGAACCAGTAACTGCCATATCTATGCACAGCACATGGCAACTCATCCTCTTTATCAGCGGTTCTCCAACCTAGCTAATCTGTTTTCAAACAGTGTTGATCCAAAATCATGGCCTGTCCCGAGGAGAGGTTTGAGAGCAGCTGATCTCTGAGCAACATTAAATTCCCCCTACTTTGAAAACCGCAGCTTGTAACATAGCCCGCAGGACTTACGGCTATTAAATTGGCTTCCTAAACCTACCTGCAGACGAATCCTTTGTTCTTTCAAGCCTGCAACTGGTTAAGTTCCAATCACGTATTAAATTGCATCGGAATCAATTGTGCTCAATACCGTAACTCGCAAATGGAGCCAAGAACTCTACGTTTGCTAGAAAGGACCCGCAAAGGGGTAAATGTCCTATCCGTAGCACTGTATATGCAAATATATACACACTACTGTATATATAATCAAAGGGAAATTGATGTTAGATCTTAGAATTAATAGCACAACATTGTCAAGCTCGCAAATCAGCCAAATAAAATACTTTATTTCATGTTCAGTTTCCGTGTTATACTGATCCCGGCAATCAATGTGTTAATAAATATACTGTAACTCGCATGTGATGGAATATCATATTTACAGCTTTATAAATATTACAATATTTCTGGAATGTGGGTCCGATCTTAACTCGTAATTGAAATCCGTTGGACTTTGGAATCCCACCTCCATTTTTCAGTGACGTAATTCTGACGATCTCTGTTGCCATTGGCTCCATCTAAACCCGTAACTAGGGGTTTGACTAATTGATTATGTTCCCGGCGCACATCCAACGTTCGACAGATGGTTTACGAGTTTGACTCTCTGTCCTGTAACTCGCGCCCTGTTCTAATTTAATAGCAACGTAACTCAGCAAAATTTCGAGCTTGCAGCCATTGCAGGTTCTACATTGAACTTTCGAGCTTGGAATGTAATGTGGAGAAGAGGTGGAGAGGAGAGACGAAGAGGTTTGGAGGAGGAGAGGTTGGGAGGAGAAGCTGGAGGAGCAAAAGGAGGAGCAAGAGGTGGTGGAAGTAGAGGAGGAGGTGGGTGGTGGCAGAGTGCCACTAGCACCAGGCACACGTAAAAGAGGGACAGAAGGGGAGGGGGTGGTAGTTAGGGGGAGGGACAAGCCTCAGGGACAGGTCAGGAAAGTATCCACAGCCGGGAGAGCAAGAGGCTAAAGAAAAGGACAGGGCCCACAATTACACGCGCCTGGAGAATGTGGTCTTCCTTGGTGCTATCTGTGGCCACAGCATGATCCTTGCATGTTCCTTTTTTCTTTTTTGTGACTTAGGTTTTTTTATTTTCTGTAATGTAGATTTTTTATTTTTTGTGAGTTAGCTTTTTTTATTTTATGTAATGTAGATTTTTTTCTTTTTTGTGACTTAGGTTTTTTTTTTCTGTAATTAGAGTGGTGGGGGGTTGATTAGGGGATAGGTAGGTAGTTTAGGTATGTAGTGTAGGTGTTAAAAGGTTAGTGTAGAGGGGTGTTAGTTTAGATTTAATAGTTTATTGTGGTGGGTTTAGTGCAGTGTAGTGTTTGTACATAGTGTCATGAGGGTACTGGAGAACCCTCATAGCACTTACAGGGTAATGTTAAGCTTCTAATTGTCCCATGAGGTTCTTTAAATACTCTTATGGGACTAATGGGGTTAAATAGAGGCTTATGAGGGTCTGTGTAGACCCCCATAAGAGACTGGGTAAAAATGGTGTAGTGCTTACACTTTGGGTCATGAAGGTCCTGGATGACCCTCGTGGCACTATAGTGTTATATATGCGTTCATTACTGTGTTATAGGGGTCTTCATAGTTGAGGCACACAGTACACTCACATTGTGTGACAAACAGCATTTCAACACTTTTTTATTGCCCCGTCATTTTTGACGGGCAAGTCGTTAGTATATACTGTATATATATCAGTACAAACAATGAATAGTACATCAGTGATTCAATTTGAATGTCTAAAAACGAAGATAATAATCTTATTTCCTGCTAATTTTTTTTCAGAAATACAATTGATGCACTAGACTCTGGGAAAATCGGGCGGGGACATGCAAATGAGACTATATTGCACACTAGCTCTTAATCCAATAACCATTTTATACATGGCTCCTTTTAAGCTTATGCTCGCTGTATTTCACAGCTTTAAGCACAGCACCGGAACGGATGATACACAGACCAGGACACTTGCCCACATACAGAACTGTTTCACAGTTACTGCCGATTATCAGTGTGGGGCAGGTGCCTGGTTTGTGTGAAAGATTTTTGTAGAGAGTAGTTCACTACAGCAATTGTTTCGCATATTGTGGGCTAAAGACTGATTAAAGCCCTCCACCGTACAGAGTACAGTAGTACAAACAATGAATAGTACATTAGTGAATCCATTCGAATGTCTAAAAAATAAGTTAATAAACTTATTTCCTGCTATAATTTCTCAGAAATACAGTTGATGCACTGCACTCTGGGAAAACTGGATGGGGACATGCAAATGAGACCACAATGGACGCTTATTCTTATTAATCCAATAACCATCTTATACATGGCTCCTTTTAAGCTTATGCTCGCTGTATTTCACAGCTTTAAGCACAGCACCAGAATGGATTATGCAAAACAGGACACCTACTCACATACATAACTGTAGTTCACTACAGCAATCATTACACATATTGTGGGCTAAAGAGTGATAGAAGCCCTCCACCGTACAGAGTACATTAGTAAAAAACAATGAACAGTATATTAGTGATTCCATTTAAATGTCTAATAAATAAGTTAATAAACGTATTCCCTGCTCAAATTTCTAATTAGTGGCTGACAAAGGACAGTGGATCTGGGAGTATCATTACATATAAGAAGACATCATTTTCAAAATAAGGCGTCATGCATTATATTTATCTGCCGATAACAATAAAATATAACTTGCTTATATTGAGTTATAATTTGCATGAATGCTATCTGGTATAAAAATAAATACTATTCTACATTTTGCAGTGGCATAGCACAACATATGTTTGCAGATTTGCACAATACAGTGCATTATATTCAAAACATAATTTTCTAATTATGTACACATAATCTATTCAAATATTATAATTTGTTGTTTATGCCATTACAGTGGTTTGTTATTAATTACTTAAAGTTAAACATGTGATCTTCTTAAAAATACTTAATTACATCTCACATTTACACATATGTACGGGATTTTCACTCAATTAACCTCCTTCACTTAGTCCATAGTTACAAGTAGAGACTTGTTACTCTGAGTTTATTACAGCTCTTTCTTCAATTCTCTAATATGATCTATTAATATACAGTACATATTTTCATCGTTTTAGTTCCTGTTTTTATATATTATTAACGGCTGAACCAGTAACTGCTGATATCTATTCACAGCACATGCACATGGCAGCTCATCCTCTTTATCAGCGGTTCTCCAACCTAGCTAATCTGTATTCAAACAGTGGTAATCCAAAATCATGGCCTGTCCCGAGGAGAGGTTTGAGAACAGCTGATCTCTGAGCAACATTAAATTCCCCCTACTTTGAAAACCGCAGCTTGTAACATAGCCCGCAGGACTTACGGCTATTAAATTGGCCTCCTAAACCTACCCGCGGACGACTTGCGGTGTAGGTGCGAGAAAACCCAATGCAACGTGAGAAATCGACTTTGTTCTTTCAAGCCTGCAACTGTTAAGTTCCAATCACGTATTAAATTGCATCGGAATCAATTGTGTTCAATCTCGTAACTCGCAAATGGAGCCAAGAACCCTACGTTTGTTAGGAAGGACCCACAAGGGGGTAAATGTCCTATCCGTAGCACTGTATATGCAAATATATACACACTACTGTATATATAATAAAGGGAAATTGATGTTAGGTCTTAGAATTAATAGCACAACATTGTCAAGCTCGCAAATCAGCCAAATAAAATACTTTATTTCATGTTCAATTTCCGTGGACTGTGTTATATTGATCCCGGCAAGTAATGTGTTAATAAATATACTATAACTCGCATGTGATGGAATATCATATTTACAGCTTTATAAATATTGCAATATTTCTGGAACGTGGGTCCGATCTTAACTTGTAATTGAAATCCGTTGGAGTTTGGAAACCCACCTCCATTTTTCAGTGACGTAATCCTGACGATCTCTGTTGCCATTGGCTCCATCTAAACCCGTAACTAGGGGTTTGACTAATTCATTACGTTCCCGGGCGCACATCCAAAGTTCGACAGATGGTTTACGAGTTTGACTCTCTGTCCTGTAACTCGCGCTCTGTTCTAATTTAATAGCAACGTAACTCCGCAAAATTTCGAGCTCGCAGCCGTTGCAGGTTCTACATTGCACTTTCGAGCTTGGAATGTAATGTGGAGAAGAGGTGGAGAGGAGAAGAGGTTGGGAGGAGGAGAGGTTGGGAGGAGGAGCAGAAGGAGGAGCAAGAGGTGGTGGAAGTAGAGGAGGAAAGTGTAGAGGAGGAGGTGGGTGGTGGCAGGGTGCCCCTAGCACCAGGCACAAGTAGAAGAGGGACAGAAGGGGAGGGGGTGGTAGTTAGGGGGAAGGACAGGCCTCAGGGACAGGTCAGGGAGGTGTCCACAGTCGGGAGAGCAAGAGGCTAAAGGCAAGCACAGGGCCCACAATTACACACACCTGGAGAACGTGGTCTTCATTGGTGCTATCTGTGGTCACTGTATGATCCTTGCAGGGGGAAGTTAGGCCAGGGCCCCGGGCTCAGGCATGGAAGGAGGTAGCGGCTGAGGTTACAGCAGTGGGCACAGCGCCAAGGGATGTGAGGTCCATCAAGCACCATTTGACCACATCATTGCCAATGTGAGGAGGAAGATGGCCAAGAGGAGATGAACGTGACTGTGAGCCATAATAAGTGGGAGAGGATCGCCAAGTACCTTCTGAGCCATGTGCCTGCCGCTGGAGCTTCAGTCCTCATGGAGCAGCAGGACCCAGCCCCCATGTCAGGTGAATATCACATACACCAACATGCCACCACATTTACATCACACACACTACACATGTACATGATGACCAACAAGGACACTAACATGTCAGCTCCATGGAATTAATAAGGGATAGATGGAGGCATCATTAAATCCATGAAACTGATAAATCCCTGTCATTGCTGGGCACAACAACAGTAATCAGCAAATAGAGAGTCCATGTATTGGTGTGCCCACTGCAGCCTATGCAGTTATAGACCACAGCCGGAATCAAGATAGGGGTAGGAGCCAAGAACAATCAAGACCAAGAACCAAAGAATAGATCATATCTAGCAAATGATAGCTAATCAGAGTTGCAATTAGGAGAATCATCCAGGTTCATGCCTAGATGTCAGATAGTTAGGAATGCCCACAAAACAATGTATTCTTCATCATACTAATAACATATACTTTTCTTTTGTCTCTTTCAGCATCAAGGAGGTCTGGGTCCAGTGACAAGCCAGGGGGTGTCCTTTGGAGCATTAAGTTTTGGAGCAAGCTCCCGCCCAGCATGAACCAGCGCAGGGGGAAGAGGAGAGAAGTGGAGCTGAGGGCCCTGCTTCAGAGCAGTAGGATGTAATATGGCTAGTGGGGTCACTGTCAGGACCACCGGCCACACCACCCGGATTCAACCCCACTTATCTCCTCCTCCATAGACTCAGCTTATCCACAGGGCCCTCCCACTCGTGGGACCATTCCCAGGCCCCACCCCCCCCCAGCAGTGTGATGGACTGGCTGCCACCACCACCACCTGGACCAACAACATCACCGCCCGTAATGCACTCAGACTCCTCCAACTCTTCACCAGGCCACGCCCCAGGGGCCTCCATACCCAACATCAGGCCAAGCTGTGCAGGCGGAGATGCTGGCCCTCATGCGGCAGCAATTGGAGTGTCTTCGGGGGAACCAGGCCAATATCCCCACCAATCATGTGGAGGTCATGCTTGGCCAGGCACAATAGGGAGGAGGCACCACCTGATGACTGAATCCTACCTGGCCGGGCTGCTCAGGATTGGGGCAGACCAGAGCGCATTCCAGGAAGTCACCACAGAAGCCTTGCGACGCGCTCTGGTCCCCAGCCCCACCTCTTCCACCCTGAAGTCATCCCCCGGCCCCTTCTCTCCTTCCACCATGCTTCCACCACTGATGGACTGCTGCCTCTGGGGGCTTGTCCCCACCCCCCACCAGAACCACCAGTGAGACGATGGCCGACCACAGGGGATTGGGGCCCTGTGCCTAGGCGGAGGAGGACCTATGGCCTGCGCAGATGTTTGTGCCTTCTCAACAGCACTCCTCAGTGACAATCTATTGGTCGCAATGTTAACCTAATCTAGTCTGGCTACAGAGTCTTGGATCTTGGCCTATGTGATGGTGATATTTTGTATGCAGATGGCTACCTTCCATCGCATGGTCCATGATCCCCTTTTCTGTGGACACGTAGGGTTTTGTTGAACATGTCACCAATTGATGGTCACTGAGGAATGCTGCAGTCCCTATCTTTTTTTAAGGCCTTATTTTGTAGGTGTTATTTTTTGTTTCTTTGTTTTGTTTTGTTTTTGGTACAATTTAGGTCCATGACGGTATCTTCTGCATCTGCAAGCATTGTATGCGGGGTAAGGTTTTAACAGTGCATCTCAGGTAGACATTCCTTCAATGACAGCCCCCCCTTAACATGTAGCTCCCACAATCTTAAAACTAGCATATAGCTAGATATCTAGGACATGATTGTTGTTAGCTTAAATGTAGACTAATACCAGTATGGCGGAAGACTTGCAAAGTCTCACAATGGCATGTTAATGACAGCCAGCATTATTATATGCATTAATGAAGCATGTGATCCTGACCTCAATATCAGTCTGAGAACAGATCCTTGGGTGTTATGTACAGTAAGTAACAGTGAATCTGGCTGCTGACCTTTGTGTCCTCTCCTTTTTAATGGGTATTTTCCCATATTGCTGATACCTAGCTAATAGTTAGTAATGCTTGCAGATGGGAATCAGGTTAGTTGGTATATTGTTACAGTTACAGTATTTAGCACTGTACTTTTTTTTTTATAGTCTACCGCCTTTTTTTAGTTGACCACTTTTTTTCAGATTTTGTTTCTGTCTCCACACTGTATGTGTGAAACTGGATTAGATTACACAGTACAGAGATTGAATCATATGTTTCATTGAGCAGATCTAGACAAGTTGTAAGTGCTATGCACATTAATGGTTTCTTCATTTAAATAGTGTAATTTGTGATGATCCTTTTTTCATGAGATTCCGGTTGCAGTGGTGTAGCGACCACATGTGACCCTGGTAGGTGCTATGCATCATGCTTATTCTGGACTATGACATTACCCCCTGTAGGTACCTCCTTTTCCCCCCAAGCCTCTGGCTCTCCCTGGATCCGCCCACACCGCACCCATGATAATAATGCACAGTCTTGTCCATTTCTGATTGTGCTCTGTGTATGAAATAAAGCTTTGCTATACCGTTTTCACCGTGTCAGTGTGTTTTCAATGGTTGGGGTTTTGGGACATCCACATACATCACATTTGTGTCACATTCCTATATGTGTATATGAGCACTAGTTACTGTGCAATACATCAATACTTATAACAATAATAATAGTAATAATAGTGTCATGATTTAATTGTTTAAGGACTCATAGTGCCAGTAATTTATGAATATGGCCAAGAGAGCATGACATTGTTGCATTGGGATTATGTGTTATTGTGTGGTTATATGTTGCCTATACATGGTTATTATGTGTCCTAGTTATAATATATTATAAGAGGTCAAATGTTATATAGAACATATGTGGAATTGGTAAAAATGCTCTGCATAGAAGTTAGCTGCAGATCATTGCACACTCACACATACAGACCTTGGGTCAAGACAGATGTATGTACTTCAAGTAGTCATAAGCAAACACTTGAGTTTAACATAAAGTTTTTTTCCCTAGCCATCTATAGATATCTTTAAATTGTTTAATTGATCATGTTCACGCTCTGAAATGCTACTTACGATTGCAGGGTTTACGGTTTCGGCTTTCGGTCTTTAAGTTGCAGGCATGTTCAAGACACACGGCCTGTACAACGCAAACTTCAGGCTTGCAATTGAATAAGGCCCGTAGTATCTTCCAGTGTTCAATCCCAATGCCGAAAATTACAAATGGTATGATAAACACATAAGACTAATAACTATTTACAAGGGGTACCCTGCACAACAAAGTACAAGACAGGCATTCTGACACATGAGGAATTGATGGCCATGCTCCCAAGAGCTTACAGTGTAAAGAAGATAGGGAAGTGACACAAGAGGATGAGGGAGAAGAACTTGTGGATACATCCAAATGTTCTCAAATAATTTACTCTTATTTCAATGCTTCATTCAATGTCACAGAATACAAAGAATATTCCAGGAAACTGAATTAGGGTTCAGTTAACGAACAATAAAGGTTTTATGTTACTGAAGTGTGTCTGATCTGTCACCGAGACACCTGAATTAGTATTCTTATATTTTTCAGTTGATTCAATAATATAGTCCAAAGACCTTACTGTCACTTCTGGAATTCTGGGCAATATCTGAAATCTCATATTTATAAAATGCTATTGTTAAGATCTACACTTGATAATGAGCAAACTATTTAGAAAGTTAAAAAAAAGTAACGTTTAAAGTTTAGAGGAGCCACATTTTTTCTATTTAACTACTTATAAAACTTGGAATTGAATAAAAAGAAAAAATGGGGTAATCCTTAGTGTAAGTTCTAATGGAAATCTACAAAGTCCTTTTCTATTGATAAAGCAGATACACAACCAGTGGCGTAGCTAGGGTTTTTGCTGCCCCTGAGTTTGACCCCCCCCCCCCCAGTGCAAACATCACATATAACAGTTGTCATAAATTGTGAGTTGTCGTCATGCAATGTTAAATGTTACAGGTTTGCGCGTGAGCACTGAGCGCCAACTCATTGTAGCCCTTGCGGTGAGCACGAGGCACGCACCACTTTGCTGCAATGAGCGACGAAGGTGCTCATTGTAGGCCTCGCCATTATGGCCTTTCAGGGTCCCTCTAAGGGTCATCTGTCCCGTCATAGTTTTACTTGCCCAAGGACGCTCCACCGATGGAGAATGGAAACCGATTGAAGGTGCTAATTTCGATGCCTGCGATCACTGCCGAAGGTCGTAGGACTTTCGCACTGATCACGAGGCACGCAAGACTATGAAAAATTAAGATTTTAACAGCAGATATTCTTTCAAGCCTGTAACTCAGAAGCCGTCGGAAGACCACCAAAAGACATCAACTAATAAAAAAAAAATAACCTCACACACAGCACAGGGGGTGAGTCTGTAAGTGAGGTTGCAAGCTAATTTGAGGCTTAATTGGCGTTTTTCAGAGATTGAAAATTGACTAAGCAAGGAAAAAAATGGCGGCCGTAAAGACGTAAATGTTTTCAAAAAGGCTCAAAACGAGGCCGAAGCCTGTAACACTTGAAGACACAAGAATTTGAAAATACATCGCACGGTGCTCATGGAGAAGTACGCAAGACTTGAATAGCGACAGAGAGGAGAAAGACACAGGGGAGTGAGAGGGGATAAAAGAGACACAGCGGAGGGAAATAAGGGGGGAAAAAACAGGCAGGGAGAGGGGGGAAACAGACATAGGGGTCAGAGAGTGGGAAGAGGTTCGCAATGAGCACCAATGGCACTCATTGCGTGACTCGCAATGAGCGCCGAAGGTGCTCTTTGCGAGGCATGAAAGTGGCTGGTTGGACGACGTCTGCATTGAACGCTCATTGCAGGGCTCGTGATGAGCGCCAAAGGTGCTCATTGTGAGGCATGAAAGTGGTGCTTATCAAGTCGCTAGTTATATAGATGGTCAAGTCGCTAGTTATATATATACTAGCAACTTGCCCAACAAAAATGACGGCAATAAAATTTGAAGCCTGGCAATGCTGTTTGCCACACAATGTGAGGCTCTCCCCCTTCTAACTTGCTCATTGCAAGCCTCTCCCCCCCTCTACTTTACGGGCCTCATTATGAGTACTTTTAGCTCTCATCGCGAGCCCCCCAATGAGCAGCTTTTGGACCTCTTGATGAGCGCCCTTGTTGCTCATCTCGAGCTCCGTGATGAGTGCCCACTCGCTCACCCCTGTGTCTCTACTTTACAAGCCTTGTTACGAGTACCTTTGGCGCTCATCGCGAGCCCCCCAATGAGCGGCTTTCGGACCTCTCAATGGGTGCCTTTGTTACTCATCTCGAGCTCCGTGATGAGTGCCCACTCTATCACTCCTGTGTCTTTTCCCTCCCTCTCCTCCCTCTCCCTCCCCTGTCTTTCTCCCCCCTCTCCCTCCTCTGTGTTCCTTTTTTTCATTTACGGGTGTGAAACCATTTGCGGGCTTGGGAAATTGATAATTTTTCCCAAGGCCGAAAGGGGTTTCCGACTTATGGGCTGGAAAAAAAATTACGACTTCTCGCCTAGCCATTCTGAGACATAGCCTAGCCATCCAAAAATGCCAATTAAATAGCAAATTAGCTAGCAACTAGTGATGTCGCGAACATAAAATTTTCGGTTCGCGAACCGAGATCGCGAACCGCCGCAAATGTTCGCAAACTGGTGAACCTGGCGAACCGCCATAGACTTCAATGGGCAAGCGGATTTTAAAACCCACAGGGACTCTTTCTAGCCACAATAGTAACGATGTTGTATCGATCAGGTAGTTTAAGGGTTAGGCCCGCTTCACAGTGACAGACCAAACTCCCCGTTTAACGCACCGCAAACAACCGCAAACAGTCCATTTGCACAACCGCAAACTCCCCATTTGCACAAGGTTGGATACCAAGCTAGCCATGTCCCTTTCCTTGTCCTCACTGATGTCATTGAAGGTCTCTTCCTCCACCCAGCCACCAAGGGTCCCCGAAAGGTGACAACAAGCCCCCTGGGACACCAGCTGTGTTTGGTCTTCCACCTCCTCAAAGCCACCTTCCTCCTCTGACTCCTCTTCTTCAGACTCCTCTCACTGCATTGCCTCTCTCTGCATTATTATAAGGTGTGTTAAGTAGTACTACTCTTATCAGTTTAATACCTGTTACAGCACATATCAGGGGGCGTGTATAAGGCCTGGATTTTTAGAACCGTAAGATGGAAAAAGATGGTTTGTTGGTCGTATCACTTCAATTTTGGGGCACGGCACGTGCAATCAAAGGTGCCACAAGATAGGAGTGGCGTGTTTGTAAGTACTACTCTTATCAGTTTAATACTTGTTACAGCACCTATCAGGGGGCGTGTATAAGGCCTGGATTTTTAGAACCAGGAGATGGAAAAAGATGCTTTGTTGGTCGTATCACTTCAATTTTGGGGCACGGCACGTGCAATCAAAGGTGCCACCAGATAGGAGTGGCGTGTTTGTAAGTACTACTCTTATCAGTTTAATACTTGTTACGTCACCTATCAGGGGGCGTGTATAAGGCCTGGATTTTTAGAACCGGGAGATGGAAAAAGATGGTTTGGTGGTTGTATCACTTCAATTTTGGGGCACGGCACGTGCAATCAAAGGTGCCACCAGATAGGAGTGGCGTGTTTGTAAGTACTACTCTTATCAGTTTAATACTTGTTACGTCACCTATCAGGGGGCGTGTATAAAGCCTGGATTTTTAGAACCGGGAGATGGAAAAAGATGCTTTTTTGGTCATATCACTTCAATTTTGGGGCACGGCACGTGCAATCAAAGGTGCCACCAGATAGGAGTGGCGTGTTTGTAAGTACTACTCTTATCAGTTTACTACTTGTTACGTCACCTATCAGGGGGCGTGTATAAAGCCTGGATTTTTCGAACCGGGAGATGGAAAAAGATGCTTTGTTGGTCATATCACTTCAATTTTGGGGCACGGCACGTGCAATCAAAGGTGCCACCAGATAGGAGTGGCGTGTTTGTAAGTACTACTCTTATCAGTTTAATACTTGTTACGTCACCTATCAGGGGGCGTGTATAAGGCCTGGATTTTTAGAACCGGGAGATGGAAAAAGATGGTTTGGTGGTTGTATCACTTCAATTTTGGGGCACGGCACGTGCAATCAAAGGTGCCACCAGATAGGAGTGGCGTGTTTGTAAGTACTACTCTTATCAGTTTAATACTTGTTACGTCACCTATCAGGGGGCGTGTATAAAGCCTGGATTTTTAGAACCGGGAGATGGAAAAAGATGCTTTTTTGGTCATATCACTTCAATTTTGGGGCACGGCACGTGCAATCAAAGGTGCCACCAGATAGGAGTGGCGTGTTTGTAAGTACTACTCTTATCAGTTTACTACTTGTTACGTCACCTATCAGGGGGCGTGTATAAAGCCTGGATTTTTCGAACCGGGAGATGGAAAAAGATGCTTTGTTGGTCATATCACTTCAATTTTGGGGCACTGCACGTGCAATCAAAGGTGCCACCAGATAGGAGTGGCGTGTTTGTAAGTACTACTCTTATCAGTTTAATACTTGTTACGTCACCTATCAGGGGGCGTGTATAAGGCCTGGATTTTTAGAACCGGGATATGGAAAAAGATGCTTTGTTGGTCATATCACTTCAATTTTGGGGCACGGCACGTGCAATCAAAGGTGCCACCAGATAGGAGTGGCGTGTTTGTAAGTACTACTCTTATCAGTTTAATACTTGTTACGTCACCTATCAGGGGGCGTGTATAAGGCCTGGATTTTTAAAACCGGGAAATGGAAAAAGATGCTTTGTTGGTCATATCACTTCAATTTTGGGGCACGGCACGTGCAATCAAAGGTGCCACCAGATAGGAGTGGCGTGTTTGTAAGTACTACTCTTATCAGTTTAATACCTGTTACAGCACCTATCAGGGGGCGTGTATAAGGCCTGGATTTTTAGAACCGGGAGATGGAAAAAGATGCTTTGTTGGTCGTATCACTTCAAATTTGGGGCACGGCGCGTGCAATCAAAGGTGCCACCATATAGGAGTGGCGTGTTTGTAAGTACTACTCTTATCAGTTTAATACTTGTTACGTCACCTATCAGGGGGCGTGTATAAAGCCTGGATTTTTAGAACCGGGAGATGGAAAAAGATGCTTTTTTGGTCATATCACTTCAATTTTGGGGCACGGCACGTGCAATCAAAGGTGCCACCAGATAGGAGTGGCGTGTTTGTAAGTACTACTCTTATCAGTTTACTACTTGTTACGTCACCTATCAGGGGGCGTGTATAAAGCCTGGATTTTTAGAACCGGGAGATGGAAAAAGATGCTTTGTTGGTCATATCACTTCAATTTTGGGGCACTGCACGTGCAATCAAAGGTGCCACCAGATAGGAGTGGCGTGTTTGTAAGTACTACTCTTATCAGTTTAATACTTGTTACGTCACCTATCAGGGGGCGTGTATAAGGCCTGGATTTTTAGAACCGGGATATGGAAAAAGATGCTTTGTTGGTCATATCACTTCAATTTTGGGGCACGGCACGTGCAATCAAAGGTGCCACCAGATAGGAGTGGCGTGTTTGTAAGTACTACTCTTATCAGTTTAATACTTGTTACGTCACCTATCAGGGGGCGTGTATAAGGCCTGGATTTTTAAAACCGGGAAATGGAAAAAGATGCTTTGTTGGTCATATCACTTCAATTTTGGGGCACGGCACGTGCAATCAAAGGTGCCACCAGATAGGAGTGGCGTGTTTGTAAGTACTACTCTTATCAGTTTAATACCTGTTACAGCACCTATCAGGGGGCGTGTATAAGGCCTGGATTTTTAGAACCGGGAGATGGAAAAAGATGCTTTGTTGGTCGTATCACTTCAAATTTGGGGCACGGCGCGTGCAATCAAAGGTGCCACCATATAGGAGTGGCGTGTTTGTAAGTACTACTCTTATCAGTTTAATACTTGTTAAGTCACCTGTCAGGGCACGTGTATAAGGCCTGGATTTTTGGGACCGGGAGATGGAAAAAGATGCTTGGTTGGTCGTATCACTTCAAATTTGGGGCACTTTGTGACATTAGCTTCTTACGCTCAAACATGTCCTTTACAGGCACCTGACTATGGGCAGATGAGCAGGAACTGCTCAAGGCGAGAGACGGAGTGGCGGATGGTTGAGAGGGGGCAAGGAGGACAGCAGTGGTTGATGTGGCTGATGATGCTGGACCAGGAGGAGGATGGCGGCTTTGAGTTTGTGTGCTGCTTGTACTCATGTGTTGGTCTGGAGTCACCCAAACATTAGGTCTCAACCTGTAGAGGATAAGGGAACTAGGCTACTCTAGACCTCATTCATCATTACAGGTTTTGACAGATTGGTACTATGCGTGCAAGCTACTGTGACAACAGATTTGAGTGGCACTGTGCACTTGCAGAAGTTATATCATCCTCACCATCCTCCCCTGTATCTCTTTACCCCTCCCTCATCATCCTCCCCTGTGTCTGTTTCCCCCCTCCCTCATCATCCTCCCCTGTGTCTCTTTCCCCCCTCCCTCATCCTCCTCCCCTGTGTCTCTTCCCCCCTCCCTCATCATCCTCCCACCTCCCTCATCATCCTCCCCTGTATCTCTTTACCCCCTCCCTCATCATCCTCCCCTGTGTCTGTTTTCCCCCTCCCTCATCATCCTCCCCTGTGTCTCTTTCCCCCCTCCATCATCATCCTCCCCTGTATCTCTTTACCCCCTCCCTCATCATCCTCCCCTGTCTCTGTTTCCCCACTCCCTCATCACCCTCCGCTGTGTCTCATCCCCCCTCCCTCATCATACTCCGATCTTCCTCATCATCCTCCCCTGTATCTTTTTACCCCCTCCCTCATCATCCTCCCCTGTGTCTGTTTCCCCCCTCCCTCATCATCCTCCCCTGTGTCTCTTCCCCCCTCCCTCATCATCATCCCCCCTCCCTTGATGATAAGGGGGGGAAGAGACACAGGGATAAGTGTGAGGGGTGTCAGGGTAAGGGGTGTTAGGGATAAGGGTGAGGGGGTTAGCTGTTAGGGTGAGGGGTGTTAGGGCTAAGTGTGAGGGGTGTTAGGGTGAGGGGTGTTAGGGATAAGTGTAAGGGGTGTGTGATGGAGTGCCACTAGGGGTCACAAGAGAGCTCTGTAAGAGAATGGAAAGAGTTAAATCCAGACAGTTATCAGAGGCTAAATGGAAACCCAGCTGGATACTGCCTTTAAAAGCAGCAGAGAGATGGGTGGAGTTTCTCTCACTTAGGCTTGGGCCTAAGAGCCGTGAGCTGTGTGTGAAAGCCCTGGACAGCTCAGCTGCGGGGATCCTAAGAGCTGGGATTTGTGCTGGAGCGAGACAGTCAGGAAGGCTGCGGAGTTCCAGAGTTTGTTCACAGAGAAGACTCCTGTGGTATCAGAGATACTCCACTGAGAGAAGATTATCTAAAGACCCCATCCCTGGGAAGCCGAAGGCAACAAGGGATAGAAAGGTTGGTGACCAATATATGTTGTTTTCACCCTATGAGGATGAGAAGTACAAATGCCCCAGGAAGAAGAGTGCATTGAGAGAAAGTGATAGTTCCTCATTTCAAGAGGGTGACAAGGGCCCTAGGCTTCACCCACTGTTGGCAGAAGCCGTAGAGGAAAAGACATTAAAAGACTGTTTTGTTTCCTGGCCACAAGGTGGCGACATAACAAATAAGAGACTGTTTGTTCCCTGGCCACAAGGTGGCGATACAACTCAAATAAGAGACTGTTTGTTCCCTGGCCACAAGGTGGCGATACAACTCAAATAAGAGACTGTTTGTTCCCTGGCCACAAGGTGGCACTCTCCGGAGCCAGAGAAGCTGGCCGGATATAGTCAGGGCGTTCCTGAGTATAGTAAGCACGTTTATGTAGGGTTTTATTTTGTTGCTGAATACAAGCACTGTTTTTGTTCTGTTTATGCAAACAAATAAAATAGCAGTAAAACTCAACTTTGGACAAGCCTGCTGTGTCTTCCTCCCTGTATAAAGAAAAGATAAGAAAGTGCAGGACGCAAACCCCGCCAGAAGGGGGCGCCCTGTTACACTGGTGGCAGTGGTGGGATTCGTGAAGTGTCTGAGTGCAAGAAGACAGCCCACAGTACAGTACAGTGATGGAGGATATACTGAAGGCCTTGCTGCAACAGCAGCATCAGCAGCAACAGCAGCAACTGCAGCAGCAACTGCAACAGCACCAGCAGCAACTGCAGCAGCAACTGCAGCAGGAACAGCAGCGACAAGCAGAGGAGGAAACAATCTACATGAGAGAGGCCACAGCTGCTCATCAAGAGTTCACTAGGAAGTGGGCCATCCAGCTAGCCCAGAATGAAGCTATACTGGAAAAAAAATAGTAAAGATGCGGCCAGAGTCAGAGCCAAGGAAATTCTTTGGGAGCTGACAGAGGATGATGATGTTATCATATACCTCACCATTTTTGAGCGAACAGCCATTAGGGAGGCGTGGCACAAACGGTACTGGGCCAGCCTCATTGCCCCGTATTTGACGGGCGAAGCTCAGAAAGCTTATCTGAGCTTGAATGAAGAAAATAAAGAAAACTATGATGACCTCAAAGCTGAGATCCTTGCCAGAGTTGGAGTTACCCGGGATGTCAGAGCACAGAGAATCCGTACCCAGAATGAACAGAAGGCGTACTTTACAGCCAGCATAAAGGGGCTGGGGGTGCAACAAGCTAACCGGAGAAGTGCTCCTATACTTCAACCACACGAGAAAGGTGCGACTGGCATGACAAGGAGAGATTTCCATCCAAATATTATGGACACCCCATTGGAGCTTGGCGTTGAGAAGTCATTTGGTGATATTGTCCAAGATAGACAAGCAAGGAACTGGCGGGCTGACAGAGGAGCCGCCACAGAGACGGCAGGAGCCGCCACAGAGACGGCAGGAGCCGCCACAGAGACGGCAGGAGCCGCCACAGAGACGGCAGGAGCCGCCACAGAGACGGCAGGAGCTGCTGATGAGAATGCAGAGTGCACAAAAGAAACTGCAGAGACAGTGACAGATATTGCTGAGAAAGCAAAAGAGCCTGCTAGTGCAGACAGAATGGCCTTAGAGGAAGAGAAACGGCATTCTTTAAGGCTCCAAGGACAATTTAAAGTCCAGATTGAGGAGCTTCAGATGAGAGAGCAGGAGATGAAGAAAGAAATGGAATCTGTTATCCAGTCCCAAAACAGGAAGGTTCAAGAGTTGCATAAGCAGCTACATGAAATGGAAGCAGAGAAAAATGTCTCCATGGATAACTTCTCACGTCAGAAGAATGAGCTGGAATACAGTCGTGAGAGAGAGGAAAGACTGATTCTGAAACTGGAGACAGCAGCACAAACAGTAAAAAGACTGGAAGAAGATATAGAATCGGAAAGAGCAGCCCATCGGGAGTCTAAGGTTAACTCTGAAGTTATCCAGTTGCGGATCCTGGACCTTGAGTCTTCACTTCAAGTGGAAAAGGCCAGCTACTCGCAAAATGCAGCCAACTTAGAGATGATAAAAAACCAGTTCAGAGAAGTGGAAGCTGCTTATAACAGAGAAAAGAAACGGGCTGACCGCAATGCAGAAAAACTCAAGGAGTACACACTGTCCCAGACAGGACATATGACGCAGAGCATGGAGATGTGTCATACCAAACCAGACCAGCGAGAGGTAAAGATGATGCAAGACTATATTCCTGAATGGCGGAGGATGCCTGCATTTGAGGACTACAGAGTGTCCTACAGGAATGAGAAACTGATGCCAATTTGGGAGCAGAGGAAGAATCCTCCCAAGTCTAAGCTGGAAAACATGGGGGACATCCTGAAGATGGAAGGATTGACCCAGGAAGTAGCTGAAATCACTGCTAGGTGTACAGCCCTCCAAGTACAGATCACCAAGCTAGAACAAGAGAAGAGCTCCACCAATGCAGAACTAGAAACCCAGAGAGCCCGGTTTGATTCTGAGAAACTGCAGCTAGAGGGAATAATTACCAATCTGCAGACATCCCTTTCAGAGAACGCTGTACAGAAGGAGAGACAAGACCGAGCGGCTCAAACTCAAGAGGAGCAGCTGATTTGTCAAATAACCACATTGAAACTGGAAATCTCCAAGCTGAAAACAGTATTAACGCAAAAGGACAAGGAGCTTGAGGTACTCCAATATCGGGTGGAAGATGAGAAGAGGCAGAAGGTGCAGGTGATTGAAGAGATGCAAAGAAATGAAGAGTCATCAAGACAAAACATAGCTGGACTCAACCACGACGTGGACAATCTAAGCAGTATATTGAAGCAAACTGAGGACAAGCTAGCAAAGTTCACCAGAAAACTGGAGAGCGAGGCCCAGCAGATGGTTCAGTTAAGGGAAGAGCACAATAAGGTGATTAGTGAGAGAGAGTCAACTCTTAATGTGTTTAATGAGTACAAATCCACAAATGAACAAGAATTAAACTCTTTAAACCAAGCTGTTGAGATTCTGGAGAAAGGTCTTCAATCAAGTTTGGCCACATCCGAGGAGCTAAAAAAGGAAAAATCAGAGTTGGCAGTTAAAGTGCAAGAACGGGATGCAACAATCCTTGATCTAATTGCTAAATGCCAGAATCTGGACACTGAGAATGAGGCGCAAAGTAAGACTCACGCAGCCACAATGGAGTCTCTAAAGACGCAATTAATTGAGAAGGACAACCAGTTACGGCTTTATGAACAGAGAATCTCTGGGAAGGAGGTAATGACAGAAGAAATCCTTCACCTAAAAAAACAATTGCTTGCTATGGAAGAGACTGTGAAAAATCTGAAAGATCTCTTAGAGAGTGACGTAAACCAAAGTCTACACAACCTCAAAGAGAACAGTAAGCTTTCAAGCTCAGAGAATTTAGAAAAATCCCCAGATCTTGGAAATGATCACATTACTTCATCTCTTGAAAAATCAAACCAAAAAGTACTTTCAAAAGAAGAGCTGCGTAAGACCGATTCAAACAAAACCAGTGCCAAGGATGAAGAGACAGAGAGAAAGAAAGACATTATTTCTGTCTCTAATAAAGAGAGAGCGAGTGTAGTCAAAGAAGCATCTAGTAAAGTTGAGAGTGGTGCAAAGCAAACTAAGGCGTCAGCTGTGATAGATCAGCCAGAAGAAAGCAGGGAAACAAAGGTTTCACCAACCATAGCGGATCAGTGTGATACAGAGCAGCAACCTGAAACATCAACAAAAAGAGAGACAAAATCACTTGACACTGAAAAATCTTCTGAACCTGAGAAGAAAACAAGTATTTCAAAAAATAAACATAAAGATAAATTACTTCCCAACGAGAGCAAGCAGACTGACAGAGCAAACTCAGTAGTTGAGTCTCAATTGACAGAGGATGGAGCTGCAACTCCAGAAGTAGAGAAGTCTTCAAAATCAGAGAAGCAAGCTCCAGGTTTAAAAAGTAAACCTAGATCTAAGTTAGTCCCTGAAGATGAAAACAGTGGAACAGAAGGGAAGGAAATGACAATCAGGATCTCCAGCAAGAGGAAGAGAGGTGACGCATTATTTGTGGCTTCCGCAGTTGCAGAAGCTGAGGAGCCTGAAGCAGAGGAAAGCATGGGCCGGACATTAAGACGGTCGCCGAGAATTTCACGTCCCTCTGTCAAGGCCGTTGAAGTCAAAGAGCGTAAACCTGAAAAGAAATCCATTGAGGAGGACAAACCTACTGCCCAGAAAGCAGAAAAAGAATGGGAACATAAGAGTAGGGAACTCAAGGTAAATCGTTACAAAGATTATGTAAAAGAAACCGGTTGTGAGAGAAATGATACAACCAAATCGCTCTTTGCTGAATTATCTGAACTGCAGGTCCTATTAAAAGAAATTGGAGAAAAACAAAGCAATGAAGAGAAAGTGATGTCGATGACTCCGGTCCAGAAGTATGAGCTTCTGTTGTACCAAGGAAAACCTGTTCTTCTGAAAAGAAAGAAGAGACAGAAAACTGCGTACAAAGGTCGTACAGATGACACTTGCCTAGATGAGAAGATCAGGAGGAACAGAGTTGTGTGTAACAACCTAAAGGTGTGGTTTGGAGATACTGTCAGTATCCAAACAGGTCCAGAGGTGCCATGTGGCGAACAAGACAGTGTGTTCCCCATAGATGATGCGATGGGCGAAACCCATGGTAGTTTATTCGAGGGGTATCTCAAGCCTTACTTCGTCAAAGTTGATGGATCAATTGAAGAAGGGAAAGTTCTTCTGGCGCATGGAAGTACGCGTGCTGTTGAGCTCAAGAGAATAGAGCAAGACCCAAGCCCATACTGCATAGTTGCACCAGAGAATATTATGCCCTATGAAGATGAGCCCCTTAAACGAGAAGACAAGAGGAAGATTAAGTTACGAGTGAACGTTTTCGGCCTCTCGGCTCATGTAGCTCAACTACATGGTGTTGAGCTGAGGGGGAGGATATGTGATGGAGTGCCACTAGGGGTCACAAGAGAGCTCTGTAAGAGAATGGAAAGAGTTAAATCCAGACCGTTATCAGAGGCTAAATGGAAACCCAGCTGGATACTGCCTTTAAAAGCAGCAGAGAGATGGGTGGAGTTTCTCTCACTTAGGCTTGGGCCTAAGAGCCGTGAGCTGTGTGTGAAAGCCCTGGATAGCTCAGCTGCGGGGATCCTAAGAGCTGGGATTTGTGCTGGAGCGAGACAGTCAGGAAGGCTGCGGAGTTCCAGAGTTTGTTCACAGAGAAGACTCCTGTGGTATCAGAGATACTCCACTGAGAGAAGATTATCTAAAGACCCCATCCCTGGGAAGCCGAAGGCAACAAGGGATAGAAAGGTTGGTGACCAATATATGTTGTTTTCACCCTATGAGGATGAGAAGTACAAATGCCCCAGGAAGAAGAGTGCATTGAGAGAAAGTGATAGTTCCTCATTTCAAGAGGGTGACAAGGGCCCTAGGCTTCACCCACTGTTGGCAGAAGCCGTAGAGGAAAAGACATTAAAAGACTGTTTTGTTTCCTGGCCACAAGGTGGCGACATAACAAATAAGAGACTGTTTGTTCCCTGGCCACAAGGTGGCGATACAACTCAAATAAGAGACTGTTTGTTCCCTGGCCACAAGGTGGCGATACAACTCAAATAAGAGACTGTTTGTTCCCTGGCCACAAGGTGGCACTCTCCGGAGCCAGAGAAGCTGGCCGGATATAGTCAGGGCGTTCCTGAGTATAGTAAGCACGTTTATGTAGGGTTTTATTTTGTTGCTGAATACAAGCACTGTTTTTGTTCTGTTTATGCAAACAAATAAAATAGCAGTAAAACTCAACTTTGGACAAGCCTGCTGTGTCTTCCTCCCTGTATAAAGAAAAGATAAGAAAGTGCAGGACGCAAACCCCGCCAGAAGGGGGCGCCCTGTTACAGGTGTTAGGGTGAGGCATGTTAGGAATAAGTGTGAGGGGTGTTAGGTCTTAGGGATAAGTGTGAGGGGTGTTAGGGTTAGGGTAAGGGGTGTTAGGGATAAGTGTGAGGGGTGTTAGGATTAGGGTGAGGGGTGTTAGGGATAAGTGTGAGGGGTGTTAGGGTTAGGGTGAGGGGTGTTAGGGTTAGGTGTTAGGGTGAGGGGTGTTAGGGATAAGTGTGAGGGGTGTTAGGTTTAGGGTGAGGGGTGTTAGGGTAAGTGTGAGAGGGGTTAGGGTGAGGGGTGTTAGGGATAAGTGTGAGGGGTGTTAGGGTTAGGTATTAGGGTTAGGTGTTAGGGATAAGTGTGAGGGGTGTTAGGGTTAGGGTGAAGGGTGTTAGGGATAGGTGTTAGGGTGAGGGGTGTTAGTGATAAGTGTGAGGGGTGTTAGGGTGAGGGGTGTTAGGGATAGGTAACAGGGTGAGGGGTGTTAGGGATAAGTGTGAGGGGTGTTAGGGTTAGGAGTTAGGGTTAGGTGTTAGGGATAAGTGTGAGGGGTGTTAGGGTTAGGGTGAGGGGTGTTAGGGATAGGTGTTAGGGTGAGAGGTGTTAGGGATAAGTGTGAGGGGTGTTAGGGTTAGGGTGAGGGGTGTTAGGGATAGGTGTTAGGGTGAGGGGTGTTAGGGTTAGGGTAAGGGGTGTTAGGGATAAGTGTGAGGGGTGTTAGGGTAAGGGGTGTTAGGGATAAGGGTGAGGGGGTTAGGTGTTAGCGTGAGGGGTGTTAGGGATAAGGGTGAGGGGGTTAGGTGTTAGGGTGAGGGGTGTTAGGGATAAGTGTGAGGGGTGTTAGGGTTAGGGTGAGGGGTGTTAGGGATAAGTGTGAGGGGTGCTAATGTGAGGGGAGGATGATGATAAGGGGGGAAGAGACACAGGGGTGTCCTTGCAGCAGAGATCAAAAGAGTCCTTCAGGACTATATTGCACACTGTGTACAGTAGCCTAGCTATGGTTTTCCGTATCGATGCAGTATCACCTACACTTAGCCTCCTCTCAGTAAGACTGCAAGTTAGTTATGATTCCAAAATGGCTGCTGTCCATGAGTTAGAAGGCTCTGGAAGGGAGTGTATGCTGCTGATTGGCTGGAATGTGTCTGCTGACTGTGACATGCAGGGTCAAAGTTTGCTCAATGATAAAGTATAGGGGGGGTCGAATATCGCATATGTTCGCAGTTCGCCGCGAACGCGAACATGCTATGTTCGCCGGGAACAGTTCCCGGCGAACTATTCGGGACATCTCTACTAGCAATCTCACTTACAGGCTCCTTACCTCTCCCCCTGTGCTGTGTGTGAGGTTGTAAGCTATTTTTCGAATCAATTTGCTTTTTTTGGTGGCTTACGAACGTCTTTCGAGTTACGGACTTGAAAAAAATGTTGTCCGTTAAACCCATAATTTTTTTAAAGATAAGCCAGTCACGTATGGGCCTCGCGATGAGCGCCTTCGGTGCTCATTGCAGCCCTGTCAAGCCAGTCACGTATGGCCTGGCGTATATAGATAGATAGATAGATAGATAGATAGATATTTATATATATATATATACATACAGTAGAATCCCGGTTATCCGGTACCCAACTACTAACCGGGACTCTAAAGCAAACGGCACAGGCATCAATTCCCCATTTTAAAAAACTCCAGCTAAACCGGCATAACCAGCACTATCCGCCAATATTCGGCAGTTTGAGACTGAGGGAAAAAAATACTAACTTTTTTCTAATTGTTTTTTACTGGGCCTAAATGGCCCAGTTTAGGTGCTAATGCCCTTTTAAAGGCATTTTGAGGGTTTTGGGGGGGGTTTAAGGGTCGTTTAGACCCTTAAATTCATAGACTCCAAATTAACCGGCAACTACCCTTATCCGGCAAAAGGGAGTGGGTGCCGGATAATGGGGAGTTTACTCTATATATATATATATATATATATATATATATATATATATATATATATATATTGTGACCGTTTGCCCCTTGGATGATATGACAAGCAAGTGGAGTATGGAGTTCTTGACAGGCGTGACGGAGTTAAAACTTCTGAAGAACTCCTAATCGGTGCAACTTCCCTTTAAAAGCCTGGAAGCAGACATGGAAGGAGGTGTGGCTGGCTAGGCTCTGGGCAGGCTGTGTGCTGCCAGAGCAAGTCAGAGAGTGAAGCTGACAGAGGATCCTGTGTGGAGTTACAGTGAGAGCTTTGGAAGCAAGCCTGTAAGTGTTCACCTGATTTACTGTGGCTGTGAGTATTGAGACAACAGCAGGAAGTGTGAGCTGTTTGCAGGCGCAGGACGCTTAGAGCTGGAAGAGTAAATACAGCCTCAGGAAGCCAAGTAAGTGAAGGGATTAGTGAGAATCCCCAGGCAGAGTTGCCTTAAAGGCCTAGCGCGTGTGAAGCTGACAGAGGCCTCAGAAGGAAGGTACCAAGACGTATTATGCCCCAGGGAAGAGGCTGAGTTTGAAGAGAGAAGTGTGAAGGGATTAGTGAGAATCCCCAGGCAGAGTTGCCTTAAAGGCCTAGCGGGTGTGAATCTGACAGAGGCCTCAGAAAGAAAGTACCAAGACTTATTATGCCCCAGGGAAGAGGCTGAGTTTGGTCGAATGAAGTTAATGCAAGTAGAGTTGTGATATTTAAGGGTCCCTGGGGTGAAGCTTACGGGAGACACGGCGGGCCCTATGCCTTATCCGCGACGGTGTAAAGAGTACCGTCGATGAGACTTCCAGATGTACTAGAGGTTATGTGTATCCTGACCACAAGGTGGCAGTAGAAGTAAGAAGAGATTATGTGTATCCTGACCACAAGGTGGCAGTAGAGTAAGAAGAGATTATGTGTATCCTGGTCACAAGGTGGCAGAAGAAGTAAGAAGAGATTATGTGTATCCTGGTCACAAGGTGGCAGTAAGTAAGAAGAGATTATGTTTATCCTGACCACAAGGTGGCAGTAGAAGTAAGAAGAGATTATGTGTATCCTGGCCACAAGGTGGCAATATAAGTAAGAAGAGATTATTTGTATCCAAGCCACAAGGTGGCACTACTACCTACATAAGAGACTGACTGTATCCTGGCCACTAGGTGGCGCTATTGTGTGAAAGCTACTCCTTCCGGAAGACACAGTGCTGTAGTGTTTTTTCCCTGTCGCAAATAAGCTGCACAGGAGTAGTCAGGGTGTTCCTGGGTTATAGTCAGCTCATTTAAGTAGATATTTATTTCTGTTATTTTTAAGCAGAGTTACTGCTCAGTTGTTACTTGCATTTGCAAATAATCCAATTTGCTGCATGTCAAGCCAGTATCAGTCCCTTTTTCAAGAAACCACGAGTTATACGACCATCCTTGTCACACTTTTGTCTAAAGTGGGATGTCCTTTTGTCTGTAACTAAGAAGACAACCCACCGCGCAACATGGAGGACATGTTAAAAGCCTTGAATCAGGCTGTAGCTGATCAACAGGAGAGCAACAGATTATGGGCTATCCAGGTAGCTCAGAGACAAGCTAACCTGGAGAAACCTAGGGTTAGAGCCGATTAACTTCTCCTAATGTTAACCGATGATGATGATGTGTTCATCTATCTCACCATTTTTGAGAGGACGGCCATCAGGGAGGCGTGGCACAAGAGGTACTGGGTCAGTCTCCTGGCCCCGTATTTGACAGGGAAGCTAAGAAAGCTTACCTGTGCATGGATGAAGAAAAGGCAAAGAACTATGATGACCTGAAAGCATAAATCCTTGGCCGCGTTGGAGTTTACCGGGATGTCCAGGTGCAGAGATCGCACCCCTGGGATTTTTTTTTTTTAACAGAATGGCTTATCACTGCCCGAGCTTAAGGTACAAAGTCCCTGTTAAGGGAAGGCAAGCCAAACCTGTCCTTGATGGAAACTCGGACAGAGTGCCTGCAGAGTCAGAGAGAGTGCCCGCATTGTTGGAGAGAGTGCCCGCATTGTCGGAGAGAGTGCCCGCAGAGACGGAGAGAGTGCCCGCAGAGACGGAGAGAGTGCCCACAGAGACGGAGAGAGTGCCCGCAGAGACGGAGAGAGTGCCCGCAGAGACGGAGAGAGTGCCCGCAGAGACGGAGAGAGTGCCCGCAGAGACGGAGAGAGTGCCCGCAGAGACGGAGAGCGAGCCCGCAGAGACGGAGAGCGAGCCCGCAGAGACGGAGAGCGAGCCCGCAGAGACGGAGAGCGAGCCCGCAGAGACGGAGAGCGAGCCCGCAGAGACGGCCGATCCAGCCAAAGAGACGGCCGATCCAGCCAAAGAGACGGCCGATCCAGCCAAAGAGACGGCCGATCCAGCCAAAGAGACGGCCGATCCAGCCAAAGAGACGGCCGATCCAGCCAAAGAGACGGCCGATCCAGCCAAAGAGACTGCAGAATGAGCATGTGAGAACGCAGACGGCCCCAAAGAGATTGCTGAGAGCCCCAAAGAGATTGCTGAGAGCCCCAAAGAGGTTGCTGAGAGCCCCAAAGAGGTTGCTGAGAGCCCCAAAGAGGTTGCTGAGGGCCCCAGAGAGGTTGCTGAGAGAACAAAAGAGCCTGCTGGTGCAGATAGAATGGCCTTAGAGGAGGAGAAACAGCGTTTTTTAAGGCTCCAAAGACAAGCCCAGAGTATATCCCTGAATGGCGGAGGAAGCCTGCATTTGAGGACTACCGAGTGTCCTACAGGAATGAGAAATTGATGCCTATTTGGGAGCAGAGGAAATGTCCCCCAAAGCCTAAGCTGAACGAATCAGTGGTGTGGGAGCGGCCGCACAGTGATAAAAAGGAGAACATTTCTCCATTTCGACAGAAGCCCCGGCGAATACGACTGTTGACATTAGACAGTGAGGATAGTGACAAAGAGGCTTCTAAGGGAGATCAGCTAGAAAGTGTTGCTATGCCAGTGTCCGATGTGAACACCTTAGAAAAGACTGTTCCTGAAGCAAAACAGAAGGAACGCAACAAGACCTCTAAGAAACAGATAAGCAGCAGCGGAGAGGAGATGGAGTATAGTAAATCAAAGAGAAGAATGGGAAAAGAGGAAAAGAAAATGGGAGCCATCCAAAAACTGAAAAAGGATAAAAAAACAAAGGAGCAGGTTGAGGAGGAGAGGCCTCCTCTGAATGACAGTAGCTGCTTGCTAGTTGATGGAGATCTCTTTGAGACAGGTGTGGGGGAAGAAAGTGATAATGCAGAAGAGGAGGAATCCTTGGATGCCATTCGAAACAAAGTGAAAAGGAAGCTAAGTAAACATTCTCATGATTCAGAAGATGCTGAAGGAGAACATCATGAGTTTGAACAGAAGGGAGAGAAAAGAAAGGAGAGAAAAGCAGCAAAGCAGAGCAAAGAGGCTATGAAACAGCTCCACAGTGAGACTCAGAGACTTATCAGGGAGTCATCTTTGTCTTTGCCGTAC